>JBBDGP010002427.1:1200000-1800000 GCA_037952835.1 Lithobates septentrionalis
TGCTAGGCACATACCATGCCTTTTTACCAAAGATACAGCAGTTATGAAAACCTTTTCTGGTTCAACCACTTGCCAACCGCCGCACACACATATACGTCGGCAGAATGGCACAGGAAGGCAAATGGGCGTACCTGTACGTCCCTTTGAATTTGCCACCTATCGGGCGCGTGCCCACCGCGCGCCGGTGCCCACGGGTCCAACGAACTCGATGTTCGCTGGCAGCCCGCGATTGCAACGAGGAGAGACAGAACCAGGAGATGCCTATGTAAACAAGGCATTTCCCTGTTCTGCCTAGCAACATGACAGGGATCTACTGCTCCCTGTCATCGGGAGCAGTGTTCTATGTCATGTTGTAGTGAGCCCATCCCCCCCACAGTTAGAATCACTCCCTAAGACACACTGAACTCCTTGATGGCCCCTAGTGTTTAACCTCTTCCCTGCCAGTGTCATTTATACAGTAATCAGTGGCTATTTGTAGCTCTGATCGCTGTATAAATGACAATGATCTCAAAATAGTTTCAAAATTTGTCCGCCATAATGTTGCAGTCCCGATAAAAATATCAGATCGCCGCCATTACTAGTAAAAAAAAAATTTAAATAAAAATGCCATAAGTCTATCCCCTATTTTGTAGACGCTATAACTTTTGCGCAAACCAATCAATATACACTTATTGCAATTTTTTTTTATCAAAAATATGTAGAAGAGTACATAACGGCCTAAACTGTGGAAGAAATTTGTTTTTTTATATTTTTTTTGGGCTATTATAACTAAAAGTAAAAAATATTGCTTTTTTTTTCAAAATTGTTTTTTTTTTTTTGTTTATAGCACAAAAAATAAAAACTGCAGAGGTTATCAAATACCACCAAAAGAAAGCTCTATTTGTGGGAAAAAAAAAGGACGTAAATTTTGTTTGGGTACAATGTCGCAGGACCGCGCAATTGTCAGCTAAAGCGACGCAGTACAGAATCGGAAAAAATGCTCTGGTCAGGATGGGGGTAAATCCTTCCGGAGCTGAAGTGGTTAATTACTGAATAGTGCACTTTCAGAAACTGATGAATAGTGCTTGGGTGACATCATCGACCAGCACACCCCTTAGTTTATTTAGTGGTGGGAGGCGGCGAAGCTGTCAGACGGCAGGAGCACTTTTCGGGCGTGGACTTTTTTTTTTTTTCGGGTCGGCGGCCAGTGTTCATCATGATTGACGATGGATCTACACCAGGGGACATTGTTTTTGTTTCGTTTTTTGGTAAAGACTTGTCAAAAACTGTGTGCATTTTTATTTACTTTTTTAAACTTTTTTGGTGAACGAGTAGGGGTACAATGTGCCCCATACTCATTCACATAGGAGGGGGGGTGGGATCAAGGGTCCACCTTGTCAAAGGGGGCTTCCAGATTCTGATAAGTCACCCCCCCCACACCTACCGGGCCAGGGTTGTGGGGAAGAGGCCCTTGTCCTCATGAACATGGAGATAAGGTATTTTGGGGGGAGAGCCCCCTTACCTCAAAGCACCCCCCCATGTTGAGGGCATGTGGCCTGGTATGGTTCAGGAGCGGGTTGGCCGCTCACTTGTCCCCCCCTTTCCTGGCTTGCCAGACTGCATGCTCGGATAAGAGTCTGGTATAGAGTTGCCACCTTTTCTTCAAGTCAAACCCGAACATTTTAGCGGCGCACAGCAATCTTTTTTTTATAGTATGAACTATACATATATTTTGAAATTAAATAACATTTCTAATCAAATGAAATTAATCACAAGAGTTCACTGAGTTCCCCCTTTAAATCTGAACTTACAGAGTTCCCTTACACTGTAAGGGGGGGGGACTCTGCTGTAAGGGAGAACTCTAACATAAGGGATGTTCTGGGAACCCTGATCTAAGGTGGAACACTGAGAACTCTGATGTACGGACAGGACTCTGATGTAAGGGGGTACACTCTGGTGTTTGGTGTAAAGGGGAACTTTGATGGAAGGGGTGCTCTGAGAACCCTGATTTACCTTAGTGTACTCACTCAGAGGCAGGAGAGGGGGGGGGAGACTTCAGTCACAGACAGGCTGGATGGTGAGCTCACTCACCCCTTGGCAGTCAGCACCTCTTATCCAGATGTAGCTGAGGCTGCTGGAGTGTGGGCAGACACAGAGTTGTAGGGGTGGAGGAAAAGAAGCAGATCAAGCCCTTTCTCCTCTCCTGCCTGTGTGGGGGGAGGGGTAATTGTTAGTGCTAGCTTTGGGCAGTGTGAAATAGAGTGTAACAGACACTCTAGGCTTACACAACTGCAGCCAGCAAGCCTGCTGGAAAGCCATAGTCTGTTCTGAATAATGTGTCCAGGTTTCAGGCGGCCTGAAACCCGAACGCATGATTCCAAACCCAAACTGTCTGGGTGAATCCCGGACAGGTGGCAACCCTAGTCTGGTATGGATTTTGGGGGGACCCTCACACCCTTTTTCTTTTAAATCTTGACATGGGGTTTCTCTTAAAATCCATACCAGACCCAATGGGCTTGGTATGGATTGGCAGGAGGTCTGCCACAATGTTTCTTTTTCAATTTTTATTGCCACCAATTCTTTTGTTTACATTCAGCGGTCAGGGGGAACCCCGTTGACAGCTGATAAGTCATCCGTTGTTAAGGACGCGAGGGCCTCTCACTCCTTAACAGAAACAATACCACTCCAAAACACTTTTGCAAATGCTCCTAAACACTGCAAAAACACCAGCAAAAACATTTAACATTGGTGATTTTTTAGCGTTTTTTTCATGTCTAGTGTGCATGGAGCCTTAGCACAGATCTGGTTGATCAAGTTCAATTTGTATTGTTTACATAATGGAAAATACAGCAGGAAAGTGTACGTGATTATGCATAGTTCAGAGCCAAGATCACTAGAATTGTTTTAATTGGGCTTCTAAAATGTCTAAGTCAGTGATTTAGCATCTGTCTATGACATAGTATTGGGGTGATTTGGCTATGTAACTCAGTATGGGAAAGTTAGTAATGCTTATGGCACCGCTCAAAGCAAAAGAGGCGCCTCTTCCCTTGATCTTCAGGAAATTGGGGGTGCCAACATATCTATGTACCAATCCAGAGAGTAAAGCTTTATGTGTGTAAAGTGATCTGTGCTCTCCCGTCCAGCACATGCAATCAAAGTAGTGGCCTCAGCTGACATGTCTTCACCAAACCACGCCCACTTACGCATTTCACCCAGCCCACCAGGCTTAGTCATAGGCGGGGCAAAACATGTCAGAGGGCATGGTTTCGCAGAGACATCTAGGCTGAGGCCACTCCTTACTCTTTGATTGCACAGAATGGACAGGAGAGCAGTGATCACTTTACACACATCAATGTGTGTACATACATGTAAAGGGGAACATACAGATCATCAAGCATCAGAAACATTTAGCAAAATATGAAGTAAATAATGACATAATGACAGGCATGTTACAAAATATTACACAACATACATCTTTATGTCCAAAAGCCAATGATAAAAGAAAAGTACGGCTCAGCCAAAGTCTTGGAAGCAAAGATCAGCAAAAAGCAAGACAGCACAACTGAGCAGATACACATTGTACAATCTCGGTGCCCCTTGTAGAACCAAAATGTATTACTTGTAACACAAATAGCAAATTAGACTTGCTCAGTTGAGCACTTGACAAATTGATTTTTGCAAGAGATGAAAGTAATTAGGCTTTAAGTGCTCTTCTAATTTTTTATTTTTTTGCATGCTATCAAACGTGCTTTGAGATAGAATCTCAACAGCTTTGCTTTTTACAAATTACAATCTATAAGTCTAGAATGACAAGTTTGGAACATTGCAGCGTAGAGTGCATGTCATTAAAGGACCTCTGTAACTCTCTCAGCATGGAGACCCCAATTTACACATTGGTGAAATTGGTTTTCATCTAGTAAAACTGCTTGCCAATTGTTTTTGGGTCCTTGAATGGTAATCTTTGGTGAATGCGTAAAGGTTAGTTTAGACAGTAAGCTCTACGGAAAAGAGACCTGAAAACAGCTGACTAGCATAAATCTTCCTGTGAGCTCCAGTCACATTTTTAATAAACAATAGATTTAGTCAGGCTAGGTACACACCTCAGCAGCTCTGCAAGCCCCATTTGCGCAGGCACGACGACCCATTCATTTGAATGGGCTGCTGTGCCTATGTTTCATACATTAAAATGGTTCCTGCATCTCTTAAAACGAAGCCAGAGGTAAATCACATGGTGCTTTTACACCATGCGATTTCCTGCAACCAAAAACATACTGCATTTTCAGATGTGTGGGGGTGCCATTAAGAATGAATGGCAGTCCCGTATATCTGCAAAGGAGCAGCGCAGTTTGGCTGCGGGTGTAGGAACTGTCCCGTACCCGCAACCACTGACACATGTGTGAACCTAGCATAAGAGTTGTCTATTTACAAGTATCTTATTGGTTCACTAAGAATAATAAGTGGTATTGTTCACGTTGAAATATTACTATCATTAGGCCTCAGCAGATCAATAGATGAAACACACAAGAAAAAGAACAACCTAAGCTTTGTCACATAGATGGTTTCCAACATTCAGACACCAGTACTTCTGATGTTTGGAAGAACTTATTTAATACATTCTTACAGTATAAGATCTCTGCATTTGCATTCAGTGACAATGCAGTTACTGATCTATTATGATCAGCATAATTATAAGAATGACTTCAGGCACCACATTTTACACATTTGGCCATTCATGAAATTTGCTGGTGTATGACCAGAAGAATGGCTAATCTACTGACTGATTTTGATTGGTATAAAATTAACTGCTTATCAGTTGCTGCACCTTGGTTCTTAGAAGTGACAATTAAAGCTGGCCATACATGGCAAGAAATTCAGCCGTTCCAGTAGGGACCAGCCAGATTTCAATCCATGTATGTGCAGGCTGGTTGTACACAAGTTGATCTATTGATCGACTTGTGTGCAAGCAGCCAGTCGGGTTTATGCCGAACAGTGTTTCCGGCTATAGCCGGCAACACTGATCATTGTATTCTGACTGTATTCCTGGGAAATTTACCTGCTGTCAGAATACAATAGATCAATGGGAAGGATTCCCTCATCCACCTTGAATGTGTGAATGGAGGAATCAGCTCTTTTTTTTTGTTTATCCCACAGACTGCAGGAAAAAAAAAAAAAAGAATCATGTATAGCCTGCCGAAAGTCATTCATTGCAGCCCAACAAATAACTGGTAGTAACTGCTATCTGTATTTGAATCAGCTAATCTCACTGTCTAAAATGTGACATCTTACTAATCCCTCTGTCTTTAGGAACTTTATCTGTACTGTTAATTTTTTTTCCTTTCCTTTTTTTTCTTTTGAAAAGCGACTCATTAGTTTTTGTTATTGTCCTAACAGGACAATATACTCATTCTCCAAAAGTAAGTGTACGGATGTGGCTGAAGATGAATCAAGATCTTGGTTCTATTCTGGTTTTGACCTTGTCCGAAGTTGTCTTCCTATTTTGACACCTTCAGCTTGCATCCTTAGCCCCTTCAATGCAACCATCTTTATTTTGTATCTGATATTATTTGTTGTTTATGTAGGAAAGGCCAATTGCAGTAATATCAGTTTTAACTGTATATAGATCACAAAGAAGATTTTTATTTATAATTAAGAAAACTATTTTCCTTTGTTCTAAAGCCTCTTAAAGAAGCCATTAATAAGTGGTTGTCTGGTTCTACAAAAGCATGCACCTTCATGTGTAGTGGGACGAAGGCCTATGAGAGCATGCCAGGCAGATGTTACAGTACTCTGGTTTTTACACATGCACAGCCTTGTTACTGCAGAATCCTATGACTACATGGAATGTACGTCACATTGGAGGCAGGAGATTACTGCATACAGAGCGATGGAAAACATGACATTGTCTCTGCACATTCCACAGGCCAGGTTGCAGCTGAGATTAGTGATGTTATGAAAAGAGCTTCTCTTCATTGTCTCATTCTTGCAGACACTTATATATTTCCATAGGCAAGCTAAAGGCAGAATATAGAAACGTTCATACCCTTTTATCAGAGGCTTTAATAAACTTGTCCATTCTCTCTAAATCTGCCTCTAACTCAGACTCGTACTGATAGAGGTCTTTCTCTAGCTCAGTCTAGTTAAAGAAGAACAAGACAATTAAGGACACGTTACAGAACTCGCAGAGGATGATATACGAGGCACACTGAAACAATATACAGTGTAGCAGAATAATTGCATAACAAACAAAAATTACAAGATTATATTCAAACATTTGACATTGTTCAATACAGATATGGGGTGATCATACATGGCACAGTCTTCGCATTGTGACAGATTCTAGTATTACTTGCAATAATTGGGCGGTATATGGGCTTTCCAGGGAGTACTTGATATTGTACCTTGTGAAAGATACCTTAGTAAGCAGACAAATTCTGTTCCCTTTTATTCTTTGGAAAAACATTTGCACGCAAAATGAATTTGATGGAGCAGATATCTCACCACTGTTGGCTCTTGGTAAGACGTTTGCCTATCTTGAGATAGTCTTAACCTGACCATAGATGGATCGAATCTCGGCTGGTTCAGTAGGGACCAATCAAAGTCCAAAGTCGGTCCATCAATCGACTTGGGTACAACCAGCATGTCGGATTTTTTAGCATGCAATTATTCCCAGTGGCTATAGCCTCTAGCAGTAATCATTGATCATTGTGTGATCTCTTCAGGGACAGCTTTCCGCCCCCCCCCCCCCCCCCCGCCCCCATTCCCCGCTGTAGAAAACACAATAGCTCCATGGCAGGGATCCCTCCACTGACTTTGTTGAAGGGGGAATCGAGCGATTTTCATTCCTGGAACCCATGGTTGTATGAAAGAAAATCACAATCTATAGTTCTTTACTGCAGACATTTTTGCTGTATTTCAGGGTGGAATAAGCACACTCTTTTAAAGTCAAACTGCAGCTGTCCTTATTTTTCTGCATCTTAACTATCAAATGCTTATTTTCAGATGTTGCATAAACAAGGAGCAATGAATAGAATAACGATCATAAGATCAACTGTGACATTGATTTAATTTAACAATGAAGTGCAAAGAGCAATAATATCCAGAAACCCATTAACTTGAGTCAGAAATCTGGGAGGTGTAATAAGTGCAGAAGTAGGTTCTCATCCAAGTTGGCCATACTGAATGGGTTGTTCATTATGCAGCCCATCCAAAGATTTACTTCTTACTGACTGGCACATGAAGATGTCTGCTGGACTACTTAGCTTCTAGCAGCGGGACTATTTAGGTCAGTGGTTCTCAATCTGGGGGTCGGGACCCCCTCGGGGGTCGAATGACGACTTGCCAGGGGTCACCGAACCCTGGGCTGTTCCTGAAGCCCGCACCGCTCTCTCAGCCTTTTCGCTGCCGCCCATTCAGTTCACCACATGGCTGGGGGGCAGAGACTAGAGGTCAGCTGACTGGTGAGGAATGTGAAGTGAGAGGGGCTGAAGGAGACCCTGTCTTCTGATTTTGGCATAGGTGTCACTGTAGCGAGAGACCACAAAGCCGGAGATACAGTGAGTAACACTACCTGTGATTAGAGTTGCCATTGAAAATCCCCACTACAGTTCTCAGATCAGCAGATGACATTTATCAAGAGCACCTAAGTTGGCTGATCAGAACTCCCACCAGCACTGCCACTCATCCCACCCCCCCACCAGCACTGCCACTCATCCCATCCCCCCACCCCACCAAGGAGTAAGAGAAGAAATAAAAATAGAGAATATATAGAAGGGAGAAGAAAAGAGGGGGAGGAACGAAGAAAAAGGGAGAGAAAGAATAAGAGAAAGAACAAGAAAGACTGCTAGAGCGAGGGATGGGGGGGAAAAAAAAACAAGAAATTAGGATAGAGGGGGATTAAAGGGAAAGAAAAGAGAACAAAGAGAAAGAGTCGTACATCCTAAAATTTACCATAAGGGGGTTTAAATACTGTACGAGTGGCAGGGACTTGGGTGCTGAAAACCCATGCTATGAAAATAATTTTAATGTTAGGGGTCCCCACAACCTGGGAAAATTTATTGAGGGGTCACGGCACTAGAGGGGTTGAGAACCACTGATTTAGGTGATGCTCTGACAAGAACACTGACTTGTCTTGGAGAGAAAAAATAGTGATTGGATGAAATTATCCAACAAGGCCAACTGCTTTTTCATCACAGGATCAGGTGTTGCTGTGGTCAGATGGTGTCCACATACATGTGGACTGTTACATTATCTACCTGAAGATCATGACTAAATCCATCTTCAGAGATGCAAAAAATAAATAAAAAAGAAAAGAGACAAAATGTGTCCATCTGTTTAGGGCTTGTCAGTGGGAAATGGGAGACCATTTTGGTAAAAAGTATAAAAATCTGTACTTTTTTTTCCATCACTATTCACTTCCTTTGTGACTGTCCTAGCTTGGAAGTCACTTTATTATCAAGGTAACACGAAAGCTATTGTTAGTAGAGATATTAAATAATTTGGACTTACAGGTCTTACACTGATACAGAGAGCTTTGATGAGAAATGTACCCCCCCCCCCCCATAGTGGCGAGTGCTGATACCTAAACCAGTGGTGCATTTCTGATACTTTGGGAGCATTGCATTAAACTCATGCAGCACAGAAACTCCTATCTAACGAGCAGGGCCCTCTGATTGCTCTTGTATTAAATTGTATTGTAAATGTACTGTCTGCCCTTGTGTATTAAAGCACTGCGCAAATTGTTGGTGCTATATAAATCCTGTATAATAATATTCTCCTTAGGAGGACAACTTTCATCAAAGTGAAAATGAACACACTTACTGGATGAGTATGCATACATTATTATTTATACTTTATTTAGGTGTTCTTGTGTAGCCACACATTTAGCCCTAATAAGTGATATTATCCTAAAAAATATGCTATTCAGCACTACCAAAAGTCTAAAATTAGTACAATGGGACTGGAAACAGACAGATGACTGTGGGGCAGACATCCAAGAACAAATGAAATGAAAAATTCAATGTTTAGAAGCACAAAGCACTGAAACTAACACTTAATAAATACACTGACTCAACCAACTACTAATATTGTGTTAATAAACATTACACATACACAAAATGGGGTAAAGAGGGATTAAAGTGAATCTATGGAGGCTTTGCCTCCACAGTGCGAAGACCGCCCTTCTTTTTGTCTGTATATGCTCAAATTAAAAGGCAGTACACCATATTGGGTGTTTGGACACTGGCTATATATACACCACAATAGACATTTAGTATCCCTAATTTTTTGGTTGTTTTCCATAAAGTGAATCCATACCCACATTTTTTTTAAACCTTTGGATAGAATGGTGAAAGCTTGGAACGCCTGTCTTGTCCCCAGACATTTCACTGCCATCTGGGGTTCCTTTACACCATCCACTATACAATCTGACTGTACAATATCCTTGAAGCAGAACTTCACTCTCTCAATCAATATTGACTATTTTTAATCCTTATGCTGCTAGTATTAGTAAACAGATTGGAAAGTATATCATATTTACATATTGTAAAATTTTTTGTACATTTCTTTAGTTACTTCCTTGTTTCCAGGCCTAGGCAAATGATGTCATACATCCTAGGAGTCTTCGGCCCCTGCCCCTATCCCCAGCATGCCTGGGAAAGGGGCAGAAGGATTCCAAGTAAATGCTATATAAATCATCTGTCCCTATTTATATCCCCCACAGCCAGCAATGCTAGGAGGTGTTTTTCTCAGCAAAATAAATGAGGGACACATGGATGGATGGGGGAGTTTGCTTTGAATATTAAAAATGAATTAAATAGCATTTTTGGTTTGTGGTGCTCAGACGCTGTGTAGTTCCACTTAAAGATCTACTATCAACTATGTAGTGCCTGCCTACTTTGATAATGGGTTGATTATTTTTCTCCTCATATTGCATAGTTTAAATAAAGGAGACAGTGATTGTGAGGTGTATGGCTAGATTTAGCTGGATTCCACCCCCACTTTCTGTTCTGGGGACAATATTTTACCAGATTTGATGTGAGGGAAAATCTGCAACAAGCAAACAATAGAAAGAAAACAATAGAAAGACAACAAAGAAGACAACGCCAGAAAGCTGGCAGAGGTTCTAGCATTCCCCTACTTACCTTATACTAAACTCAGACAAAAAATTATATAAGAAAAGAAGATACCCAAAAAACAACAAAAAATAAAACAAAAACCGGCAGACTTGATGGATCAGTTGATCTTTCTCTGGCATCACTCTATTTTTACTTTGGTTTGTGCTGCTGTTAATGGGAGTCCTATTCCTTCCCCACTCCATCCAAATTGAAAAAAAAAAAAAAGCTATAGATATACTTTATAGCAGTGGTTCTCAACTCCAGTCCTCAGGGCCCACCAACAGGCCAGGTTTGCAAGATAGCTGAAATACATCACAGGTGATATCACTTGCTGCTCAGTGATTGCAGTATTCTAGTCTGCAACTCCCCAAGGTAATACTTAAAATCTGGCCTGTTGGTGGGTCCCGAGGACTGGAGTTGAGAACCACTGCTTTATAGGAAGCATAAGAGCAATACGAAGGCTGTTGTTGCTGGACCACCTAAAAATGCTGATTGTTGGGTCTTTTTGTTAATACCGTTCAGTACTTTCTGATTGACCCAGAAAAAGAATGGAGTGAGTGAAGTACCTAGGTTGATTTACTAAAGGCAAAGAGGCTGTTCACTATGTAAGGGAATTGTCCTATAGCTTAGTGAATGAGATGAAGCTCTGCTGATTGCCATCATCTAATCAAGTGCAAGCAAAATACGTTTTTTTGCACGATTGGCTGTTTTATACAAAGTGGATTTTCACACTAAGTGCTGGGGAAAAAAAATGCAAAGTGAACAGCCTATTAGCCTTTGCTAAATCAACCCCATAACTCTTTATCTACATACTTTTGGGTATGTAGCGCAGAAGTATTGACACCACATAGTCACCATGACAGCCAGACTATTGGCATTTTCAGAAGGAGGCAATGACACCTCACATATTTCTTTAAGGTAGAACTAAACCCATCGATTTAACAGTTTAAAAATACAAGTACATTCCCGGCATGCCGGGAATGCTAGTTGTCACATTTACTTCTGCCTTCAGCCAAACTATCACACCATCAAATGTCAGGTGTCATAACTAATCACATGTACAGTACCATGGAAGTTGCAGATGGAACAGAGGCCAAGATGGCAGATTTCTTGGCTGAAAAGGATAGAAGGTTTAGTTCTGCTTTAAGTATAGGTTTCCTTTAAGAGTACTTCATAAAAATCAAAATGTATCCTAATTCCTTCAAGTTTAACTTCAAGGTAAATAAATTTGGTGATAAAGGCTAAAACCAAAAATTGTTATGTAACTAGTCCTTGAGTAATAAACACCAACAGCCTGAAATACGATAATGCCACCAATCATAATTGTTAAATGCCATTTGTGATGAGTGAGTATGACCATGCACGTTTAGTATGGTATTGTCAGAACTGGGCAAAGTTGGCCAAAGCCTTGGAACCTCTACAGTATAACTCTATGCATATGTAACAATTTACGCATGCACAATTTTGGTTTGGTATTCTGGTTGCTTATACCAACCATGGCACATTTATGACTACCTTGGACTCTGCACTGCTAACAGCCACGTTAGGCACTGTACACCGGTCAGCAGAATAAACTTTGAATTGTTCACCGGTGGTTATTGTTTTTCAAAAGACAAGTAATTTGTAAAGCATGGCATCTGTCTGCATTTCTTCTACAAGAACACGGACCACGTGTTCCTATTTAGTTTCATTTATTTATATCATTTTGTTTAAGATACATAACAACATTTTAAGGGCCTAATAGATATTTTTTATATAGCAAGGTTATGATTTGTTGTACTGAACAGATTTCTTCCAGTACTGTTGTTTTTTCTCTGTGGATTTAATTCCTTATCTTAATTTGTACACCTGTGGTTTACATTAAAGGATACTGGTGTCACAAAATATGCAAACTGCCGGATGACAAAAGTTCAGTAATAAACAGAGAATATCAAGCTACTATCTAACATACTAGAAACCTGTCATTTGAGATATATGTGAGCTACCATTGATAACTGCCTTCTGAAAATCCTAGCTGCCAGGCTGTCAAGCTGGTTCTCTTGCTTTGTAATCAGTGAGCTGGGACAAGACTTCACCTGCTGCATGCATGTTCTGGGTTAGAGACTCAAAGTAATAAAACAAGAAGCAATGGCATTCTATGTCTCTCTCTTATTACAGCTTTTCTTAAAAAGTTCATATGTCATATTATAAAACCAATAAAAGCAAGCTGTCTATAAAAAAAATCCAGTAGCAGCCCATATTGCTATTAGCTTGATATTCATCCACTATGCGCACCAGGAGCCCCTTAAACATGGAACCAACTTTCCACTTATAATAAAGTTGAAGCTTGGACAGGTCTACAATATTGCAACAAGAAATGGCAGTATGACAAGCCTTTCTGTAAACCAGTAACTAGCTCCTGGGGGCAGCATAGCAGAATATCAACCGAAGAGAGTTATGTACAGGCATCTGTTATTATATGTAGAACAATATTTTTGGGACTGAAACACCAGGGTCATTTGAAAATAAACCCTAGTTAAAAGGAATTACAAGGGAAAACACAACTTAAAACCAGCCACAAAATAGCTTACCTAATTTGTTTTTGGATACAGAGTTGGAAAAAAAAGCCAGTGATTTATATGTATTGTAAGAACTATACTACTGTAGTTCTTGCCAAACTCGGCTTGTGTGATCTGTGCAAAAATCAAAACCACTCTATTGCAAAGCTATCAGTTTGTTTAACAAAGGATATTGGTTTTCTGCTGGAGCTTTATACTTCAATACAGGGAGTTTTGGAGTCCAAATAAAGTGGACACAACCTGATATCGTTTACATTTTTCGATGATTTTGTCTTTATTTACATCCTCCCTTTATTACCAGAGCTTGATAAATGCAATTTATTTATGTGGCTATCAAGCTAGGCCACATGTTTTTTTTTTTTTAAATAATTATGTCTCTGGCTCAATCTGCAGCATAGAAATGACTGTAGAACTTGATATCATGAATAATGTGACAGGTACCAGAAGGGCTGGGTTGGAAGATTGTGAGTGGGATTTGAAGAGCTCACAGAGCCTCTACCTACTCAGTATTCAATAATAGGATATCTGTATCCTAGTACAATTGCACTTAGAGGTTAACAATATATTGCTCCATCAAACTTCGCAAATCTTTTGATGTACAATAACCAGGAGTGGTGTCCTTAGCCTGTCATTGTAGATTTTATACCCAGTATGGACTAGCTTTATCCATACTTCTCAGACTCTGAAACCACAGTATGACAAGGCCAGAAAAGTTGTGTACTTTGCTTTAAATGCGAGTTACACAGAGTAGCTCAGAAGCTGCACTATAAGCACACTCAAAATGTAAGCTTACTACACGCACAAACACACGTTAGATGCTGCAGCAGTCTTTTTTGGAGAGAATTAAGAGAACGTTATTACCTTCCTATCCTCTACTTTGAGGATAGAGCAATCCCCCGGAGTATAATCCCATATCTTTTTTGGAGGCTGATGAAAAGCAGAGGATGAAATAAGGAGATGAAAAAAGAGAGAGAAACAGAGAAAAGATATCACAAGGAGAATGAATTTGGAAATAACACACAAGTAGAAGATTTGCATCTGCACCAGGAGGAGAAGAATAAAAAAAGGGGGGAAACAAGCAAAAGCATGTCCCATACTATAGTGGGAGGCATGAAGCAGGCATGCAAAGAATTGTAAAGAATTACAGTTTATATTAGTCCAAAAAAATGGTTCAGAGATTTGTAGGTTAAGATCTAAAGGAAGCCCTAACATGACCAGGCAGGCTTCTACATGAATACAGGCCGGTCACCTGTATTCTAGAAGGCATTTTTTTGACCTGTTGGGGTCACCTGGAAAACAGCAATTTAACTTCATTACATTAACTAAGATAGGACAGAAGCTTGGAAAATACTGATATTTGCAGGAAAAGGCAGATAGTAAATAGTGCTTTCATTTACTTTGCGTTAAGGCCAAGGGTACATACCACATTTACAAATGGCTGAAATTCCATGATGGCAGTGCAGGATAATGAGATAAAGGTTCAGCCAAGGAATACATACAGTATTTCTATTCACTACAAAATGACTAATGATCCCTGACAAAGAAGTACTTTGATATATCATCCAGAATATGGCACATGCTTTCACATAACAAACTTGTTTAAAAGGTTTTACCAATGCTGGAGGAAGTTATCATAGTTCAACTAAATATAGCCTTCATTACCAAGTGAAATGGCTGAGGCATACATGTATCTGTTCAGTAATAAAAGTAGACTTTATGATCCAGAGTAAGGTTTACTATAAAATATAACTGCTCATACTATTGGCATACAGTCACAAATATTAACAATGCAAACAAATGATGTTCATAGTTATCCCTTTTTAGCACTTTATCTGACAAGTTTTCATTGTATCAAATCAATCTACTAAAATAAATCTTGCTAAGCATGTGCAGCTTTCCGGCAGAAGGAACATTAGGAACAAAATGTATCTGGAAAAGTCTGAACAACTTTTGTGATTAGTGATTTAGGTGACGTGTGTAAGACTTGTTAAACCAACTGAAGCCTGCACATGCTGCACAGGTCTGAAATTAGTCTACTATAATGCAAGATAACTTTTACACATCCATTAGGTTTGTCAAATGAGCGCAATGTATACAAATGGGTACTGTTTAGTCTAGAACTGCTTCTTATTACGAATCTGGCAGGACAATAATATCTCATTTGTATTTTTTTTTTAACAAGTCAGTCATTCCAATAAAGTTATTTCACTTTTTGGCAGCTGTTGGAAAGGTACGTTAATCATTTATGAAATCTCTTGGTTGCTTTGGTTTTTTTTTTAGGCCTACATAAGAGCCACAAACATTACGAGTAGGTTTCACTCTTTCGGTTACACTTTTCGTATATTTAATATCATCGACAATCAGTAGTAGGAATGAACACACCCAAAAGAGAGTAGACTGGAGCAAAACTAAACCTCCCCAATGAAATCCCCAAGAAACCAAAAAGTGGCCCACAATCCAAAACATTTTGGGGTTAACTGATTGAAAAGTGTATATTTTTTTTAATTTGGTGGCTACAAGTAGATGCTATAGAGCTGAATTCCCCACATATATTTTTCCAGCACTCCAGGGACCAAGACTGCCTCTACAGTCTCCATAACTGGTGCATGTACCTGAAAAGAGAGGCACTGAGACCATAAGGGTCCCCAGGAGATGTAATAGGTTGATAGATAATTCAGCCTTTTGGTAGTTGCTTAATCAGTATTAAGCAGAGAAAACATATGACTCTTTTTAAAATTACTGGTTGATGAGGACAAGGATATGACTGCAGCTGTCAAGGCGTACTAGAAATTTCAGGTTTATGTAAGTTTTAAGGTTAATAAAAATTCAAAATTATGATTTTGTTTAGCTTTGATTAAAAGGCACATTTACATCTTTATGAATTACAGTACAAAATACCATACAGGATTCACAGGTTCACATTTATACTTCAATAAAGTAAGAATATGAATAAATAATAATGTGTGGTGATATATGTGTGTAATGTAAGTTTGATAGACACTTAGGGCTCTCCTGTATTCTTTGCTTATTATCTGGATATTCATTATGACCTACAGAGCCCATGCAAGCTACTTTTACATGGCCAATATAGGCCATGTAAAAGTAGCTAAACAACTAAAAGGTATATGCAGAGCATGTAATGTATTTAAAGAAAGATAAAAATCTAAAGGGGTGGGTAAGGCCAGTGCACCATATATTAAATGGAAACAAGGGATGAGGAAACTGGGCAGCAGGTACATTTATTAAAGCATACCTATAAATAAATGAAAATTCCACCTGACCATTTTGCTAAAAACTACCTTGTAATATTTACATATCTCACAAAAACCATGGCACTGGGCTCCCACTGAGGCTGGTCACATGATGAGATATGGAGGGACTGGTTCCCCCATCTCAAATGGACACATTTCTGCAGAGCTACCAATTACCTGCCTTTACCTTAACTTCACTCTGGTACAAATATACCTAAGCATTACAGGTCTCCTTTGATGTAGGAGCCCAATAACACCGGATAAATGGGGAGATATATAATTTTAATATGGCACACCGCAATTTTAATACAAAGGACTTAAAATCTACAACAGGTGCAAGACAAACCACACACATTAGTATTTTGTGTGTCCCAAACAATTATAACAAAAAAAAATTATAAATGACAACCTCATTGTCAGGGTCCAGATCTGAACCTGGGACCTCTGTTGTGTCTGGCTGCAGCTCTTCTCATTTTGCCACCTGAGATGCTGGACAGCTCCGTGTCGCATCCCTTGAACAATCTTGCCTTGTATCTTGTTTATGTTGTACCTTGAACTGTTTGCACCTCCAATTAACTTCCTGATTTAAGCCATGTCTCTGCACTTCCTTATTGCCAGATTAATGTGCTTTCTTCAGCTAATATTTTGCTACTTGCAACTGTCCTTATTTTTGCTACCAATTGTTACCACCCGTTGGCTTGTTCCTCGACTGCACTTTAGCTTGATCCAAACCTGCAACCACTTGTTACCAACCTTTGGCTTGTTTACCGACTAGGTTTCTGCTTGATCCCTACCTGCTACATCTGTTACTGGTCCGCAGCTTGCTCACCTCCTGGTGGGGCAAGCCTGAGGACCCCAACCTGGCACTAGTATGGAATGAAACCCATCTCCACCATCAGGAGCACTGGTGAAGACCAGTAAACACTTAGACCCTGTACCTCTAGTGAGCCCACGTGTTCCGCTAGGGTGACTTGCTTATTTACTTATCCTGCTGGTCCTTGTGAACCTTTCCACTGCTATAGCTACTGGTCTCCAAGCCTCACCCCTGACCATGACACTCATTCATAGTCAGCATTAAGGAATATAACAGCATCGACTAAAACATAATTGGTTGATTACATGAACATGGGATAACAAAGATAGGTATGTTGCCCACACTAATGCTCTGCTATGTTTTATTTTCCAACCTACACTGGAAAAATGAGAGCTAGAATATGATTGGTTGCAACAAACAAATCCAGCATAATGTGCATGTGTTAGTGCAATGTGCTTTATCATGCGGCCTATGAACAGACATCTTTCTTTATTAAACCGTGCTACTATGTTTGCTCTATGCAAACAACTATCTCAAAAAAAAAAAAAAAAAAAGGCAGATCCAAAAAGCTGAATGAAATGTTACCATTTGACATGAAAACGTTTACTTTTTTTGGGATGATGTTGTTTCACAGATCAGATAGCAGTTGCATATAGCTCCATATATTTAAATAAAATACAATGGAAAAATAAACAGAACTGACTGCTTTAAAGAAACAAGCAAACAAGTAATGAATAATGAACAATGGGGTAAATAAGGGCTTCGTAAATAGTATGAAAACAATGTTACAGTTTTTATTTTTGTTTTTTTACACCCCTATAATTTAACATAATAAAATAATAGTGATTATTATAACAACAAAAATAATAGTGGTTGATACTTACAAACCTAAACCTATGTATTAATTTTGCCCTGCTGTAAAAATACAAAGCCCCCTGTGCCATTACAACATCTGTATCCGGAGTAGAATGATATAAAATTGGCTTTCTAGTTTATAATATTTATAAGATATTATAACCTTTTTTTGTATTTCCTATTCAAGGTTCTAATAAAAACAGGCCATGGCTAAGTTGTCATTATCATCTTATCTGCAGCTATGGCAAAGCACAAAGAAGCCAAAAGCTATCCTTACTTACCGGTTTCCCAAATTCCAACTCGGAAAAGAATTTATACCAAGGCTCATTCTTTAAATCTATCTCTTCTGAGCTTTTATCCCGAGTCTACAAAGGTCATGACAGGGGAATGGAAGGAAGAAGGAGAAGAAGATCATGAAAAAGAACACAGAAAAGGGCCTGTTAGAGATGCAGATTTCCCAAGTACTCCTTTCCACTGCCAGGACTAGAAATTGAGAAGAGAAATTTATTATCTGTAACAGTGGATGTGAGGTCACACTTTATCCTGCATCTTTAACAGAACATGGATATGCAAGAAACAGAGCTCACGGCACAACCTGGCATTGGATGAGACACAAGACACACAGGATACAGAAGAAAGATTAGTAAGACACCTAAAGTACAATGGATAAAATGACAGTATAAACAGTACACACAAGCTGGAAGTAACACAAAAGGAGTAAGGTAAAGTAAAGTAGATTGCCAAAAAGTAGAAGGCCTCATGCACACTGGGCGTTCAAATTTCTCCTTTGAACACCTTTTACTCCTGGCAGGAAAAATGCACCTAAAGCCGTGTATTGCAAACGTGTTTAGGCACATCAAGCATTTGATCATTTATGGATTCCATTGACCAGAATAAAAATTTATTCTGGCTACTGGAAGGAATGAACACTCAAATACTAAACGTGTCTGCCCAAAACCTCCTCTCCTGAATGCATTGGTGATGGGTTTTTTTCTCCAGCCTGTAAACACTCCTCTTCTAATATGCCTGCAAACACCTATGTGTGCATAGACATATAGGCTAACAAAGAGCTTATAACTGCTTACAAGCAGAAAGAAAAACGGCAAATGCCTGTAAAAGCTGAGTTTTTAAGCCCTGTGTGCATGAGCCCTAAATGTCAGCTGCACAAATTTATTGTCTGCAATCCCCCTCACCAACTATCTCTCAATTACTAGAATATATTCTGAAACTTGGACAATGTTAAAAGGTTACTGAACACAAGCACCCACAAATGTAATTAGGGTTTAAACAAACATCTCAAAACACCACACCACACAAGAATTTCGACTAAAAACCTAGTTGTAATATTTTCTATCTTTCATTTACATAGGATCACCATATATATAGCAGTAATTTGCACAGAATTATGGTGTAAACCTATGCCAATACTGAAAAAGCAACAGAAGGTGGACCCTTCTGTTTAAAATTCATATTGCTATATTGCTTTCTGAAACTTTGCTGAAATGCACAGCACATCTGATAATTCTACTGCACTGTAACATGAAACGTCTTACTTTAAGCTTGTATTATTTTGTAAAACACAGTGAATGTATTACTTTGTATAAAACAGTAAATCAGTGGTGCCATCTAGTGTTACTTTTACTTTACTGCACCCCAGGAATGGTAGTGATGAATACATTTCGCACTGTAAACCTGTCACAAATCTGGGAGTATTATGAAAAATTACATAATCAAAGTGTACCTGAATGGCCAATCAGACATCTGTGGTGTCATGTGGCAAGTGGGGGAATGCCACATATTCTCCCTACCTGAAGGACTAGGTATTTTTGTTTGCTCTCAGGGCCAAATCGAGCATAAAGGGAATGAAGGAACCGTAATTATGTGCTAGTGAGTCAGCCAGCCATTCCAATGTGGCCATGCTGTGCCCTAAAGTGACACTAAACTCGGGTTATAAAAAAGAAAAGCCCAAGTATGTATTCTTAACTCAAAAAAAAAAAAAAAAAAAAAAAAACCCTTCTTTTGCAGCTTCCTCTAAATTTGCAAATGCCTGTTTTTTTTTTTTTTTTGCTGCTCTAATCCAACCTTGTATTAGGAAGGCTGAGGATGAGGAAGGCTATATTTGTTCTCTATGGTCCCACTGTATGTAAGAAAGTAGTCACCCTCTCTTAATCGCTCCTAAGATGGATCAGGGACTATGGAATTTGTATTGTACATAGAGCAGCGCGCATGCCTGCAACTAACATACACTGCACATTCTAAACAAATGGAAGAGATGAGGGGAAAGGGAGAGGTTTGGGAGCTTAGGTGCAGTCAAAAGAAAAAAAAAACAAAACAAAAAAAAAAAAAACAGCACAAAGGACATAACATACTGTATATTCAGTAGGATGTGTTCCTTGTGCTTCTTCTATTGCGAAATTCTCTTCTGTCCGTGAACCCCCCCCCCTTACTGTAATCTTCAAGTGCACTAGGGGTTAAAAGACCTGTGGGAGCTGTCAAAGGCTCTCACCTAGAGCGCCTGACTATGCCTGCCCTTTCTGTCAAGCTATGCCATTTATAGAACCAATACTACCGCTTCTTTGAATGAAACAAGATCTATGAATGGGGGAGGGGCAGACCTCTCAATCATCTGCATGTCCGCCATTCATAGCTCACTTTCCATTCATAGAAGCTGCAATACGTGTTCAATGGATGGAACAGCTGGGCCTACTGCCTGCAAAGTTATGTCCCTTGCAGTGATTTCTGTGATTTTTACCTTTTTTTTTTTTTTTGCTGGCACTTAGGCTTTAAGTAGTGGACATGTACTGATTTTTTTTTGGAGAAAAAGGAAATTGTTTAGTGTCACTTTAAAGTATATCTAATGCCCAAATGGTTTTTCTTCACTTTAGCTGTTGGCTACAACCCTGTCAGAATTTTTTGCTATTTGCCTTGTTCCATTTGAGAGATGTTTGCTTACTTCCTGTCCTGTAAATACAACAGGAAGTAAGAGGAAACTTCTCCTGAGTGAGATAAATGGCAAAAAAAGTTTGGCCACTAGATACACTTAAAAACCAGAGCCATTAGTAGATACCAAGATACAGGCACAATGTTTGGCCCTTTTTATATAGAAAAAAAAATCTAAAAAAAAGTAGTTATTAAACCACATTTACTAAGCTCTGAGAAAAATAACTGCTATAGCACTTGCAGAGTGCAACTGCAATTCAAAAGTATACACTCTATTTGCCTACAACCACCCCAAAATCTACCTATTTTTGTCAATTAAGGACTAAGGAAATTGCTAAAAATGTCAACCAAAACAGCTCCCACAGTTCCTATTGGCAGTAGACACATATGAGGTCTGGAACCTGCTACCAAACTTTTATATGACAAATAACCACCTGGGGAACCCAAGAAATCTAGAATAATGGTATGTGAATGAAAGAGTTGTTCCATTCAGGCCTGATATTTCAGGTAGACGGTGTAAGCAGATTAAAAAAAAAAAACACTCCCACACAATTGGGACCTTGGTCAGATTTCTTCACCTAAATTCCCAGCTCCGCCCATCTGCCGTGACCATTTGTAATGGTTTTAATTTTCTCTTTTATTTGCCATTCTAATGTAGAAGGCTGAGAGTACTTTGCGGCAGCTCTAGTAAAATGACACTTCATAACAGTAAGAAATAAATCTGGGAGATTTGAGCTGCTGCCCCCCCCCAAAAAAAAGGTCAGATTTAGCCCACAACTACCACCCATAACAGAAATACTAGTCATGAGTAGACTGACAGCTATCAAAGACAGGAATCAATACCATGAAAATTAGTGAACACGTGTTAGAACATTGCTGTCACAGCTATGCCACATAATAAGCAGCACCTTGCCAGCTAAAACAATATGGCTGTGAGCTGACAGCATGTGACATATATTTTATATTTCCCAGTTCAGGTGCTATGATATCAACAGTGCGTTTTTTTCAGACCTTTAGGCAATCGCATTGGAAAACTCACTACTATTGCTGTAAAAGAAACATGCAATTTTTTTTACCAGGAAACACAAACTGTTATGAGAAATAGTTTGGAAGACATTGTTCTAGTTAGTTTATGGTTAGAGATACTTGGCACAGGACCTGTGGCAAAGAAAAAGTTAACATTTACCAATCAAACTCAGACATATACAATATTACTGCACATTCTCAGACATAATGTAAAGTATAACAAGTGATTTAAACAATAAAACAAGTAAACTGAACAATGTGATCTGTTAATGCTGACATGCATAAATGCCATGTCATAAAAGTGACTAATCACGCTAAAAGGAGATGACTCTTAGACGCAATCAAGTTGCATATAAACGTTCAACAGATTTGGAAATACAACACAAAGCTGTCATTAATGTAAATGTTATATGGCACAAAATGTTAATTTCCTATTACTTATCATCCAGGCCTCAATGTGTTATTTCCTGAGCTGTATTAGTGATCAGTTCAAACAATAAAAGGCACTAATTTAAATAGAATGTATTAACACAGCTGCAATACTTACAGTCTGATAATCCTTGCCATTGCTTTGCACTGTTCAACTTCTCTAGTCTTTTCTCAACTCAGTATTAGTAACGGCACTGCATTAACCCACCCCCTGTGCACACGGGTCAAGCAACAACAAAACAGATTCAGTGGCTGCCCTTGAGTTACATTACCATCTTCTCATTGACGAGTGCTGAGGATTTCCCAGGCTGGTACTCGTGAATGCTCCTTGGCTCCGCACGGTATTTTCTGGTGTCAACCTTCTTGTCTGGGGGATCCCAATCATTCCTGTGGACAAGGAAAGCAATTAAGCGTGAAAGCTCCTGGTTACCCAGGAAACACGTGTTGTGGATGGAAATATTCCAGAGCTGCTAATCCCGTGTCCAGCTATTCTCATCTCCAGGCAGGAAATGTACTCGAGATTGGGGGCACTTTCTATCTGCTATAATGTACATGAGCTTTTATGACAATCTCACTGTACATATTAGAACAGAAATAGAATCCAATCATCTGTTTCCTAGAGAACACAATTCATCATTTTTAACCTGCTCTGAACACGCAGGCGGATTAGCAGATGTTTCTTGTTGTGTTCCTAGGAAACGTCCCCTTGGTGAAGGGCCAGGACATACAAGGACTGGGAGAGGCCCTATGTAACCCTTTCCAAAGCCTGCCCAACAGCTAGTCTGTCATACTCATTATTTCCAGACGGAAGACGGTTTAAATGTACTTTATGAAACAAGATATTAGAATGCTGTGGCAGAAGGATGACACAACTTATGTGCAGCTAGGTAAGACTACTAATGAAGACCGTAGAAAACCTCTCTGGCAGCCTCTGGCAAACTGTAAAGTTTTGCTAGCAGGAAATAAAGACATGTACCTAAAGAAGATCATTATGTCCTAGGCTCTACTCGCATAATGACAACATACTAACTTTCCCAGGAGGCTAGAAGGAACTTCATCTGGCTGAAGCCAGTTCTGGCGCAAACTGTATAACATAATCTTGCCATTGAGTCTCCAGTAAAGAATTATTATGTGGGATGTCAAGATTTTATGAAGTCTACTGCTGGCAAGACAAGCAGCCAGTTATTAAAAATCCCTGTCCCGACTTAATTAAGAAAACAAAAATACTTGCTTGATACACAGTTTAGGGTTGAGAATTTAAAGAAGCAAATAAATTGGCAAGTTCTGCACTGTAACATAAAATTATTTTATTTGCAGTGTACTGACAGTTTACGTTTTTAGAACGAGGGACCTAGTTATAAAGCAGCATTATGGTCTAATTATGGTCATGGTATTGCTTTAAAAAAAACATACAAAAAAAGACACATTTATAAAGCACAACGCCATGCTTTACAACTGTGCTTAACCACCTGCTATCCGCGCTATGGCCAAATGACGGCCACAGCGCGGACCTGCATTCCCGGGAGGCCGTCACATGACGGCCTCCCCTGTGCACTTTCCCTGGTGATCACGCGCCGGGCGCGCTGTGATCACCGAGTCACTGAGACTCGGCTGATCACCGATCCGTGTAAGGGGCCGGCCCCGGCCCCTTACCATGTGATCAGCTGTCAGCCAATGACAGCTGATCACATGATGTAAACAAAAGATCGGTAATCATTTTTTTTTTTACTCACGCTGACAGCGCGAGTAGAAAAAAAAAGCCGATCACCGGGTCGGATGTCAGGGACATCGGTCCCCAAGTGGAAGAGGCACATCTGCCTCATCAGTGCCACCTAAAAGTGCCACCTAACAGTGCCCACAGTGCCACCTAACAGTGCCCACAGTGCCACCTAACAGTGCCCACAGTGCCACCTATCAATGCCCACCTGTAGCGCCAATCAGTGCCACCTAGCAGTGCTGCCCATCACTGCCACCCATCAGTGCACATCACTGCCACCCATCAGTGCCCATCACTGCCGCCTATCAGTGCCCATCACTGCCGCCTCATCAGCGTACATCAATGAAGGAGAAAAATGACCTGTTTTAAATTTTTTATAACAAAATATAAAAAAATTAAAAAAAAAAAATTTCAGTTTTTTAAATTTTTTTTAACAAAAAGTAAAAACCGCAGAGGTGATCAAATACCACCAAAAGAAAGCTCTATTTGTGGTGAAAAAATGATAAAAATTTCATTTGGGTACAGTGTTGTATGACCGCGCAATTGTCATTCAAAGTGCGTCAGTGCTGAAAGCTGAAAATTGGTCTGGATAGGAGGGGGGTTTAAGTGCCCTGTAAGCAAGTGGTTAAAAGGGGTTGTAAAGGTTAATTTTTTTTCAAATAAAAATAACAAACATGTTATACTTATCTGCTGTGAGCAAGGGTTTTGCACAGAGAAGCCCCGATCCTCCTCTTCTGGGGTGCCCCACCGGCACTCCTGGATCCTCCCCTTCATCAGGTGCCCCTAGGGAAAGCCGCTTTCCCTGGGGGCACCCGTGCAGGCTCGCTCCAGAGTCCCGCTGTTGCGTCCATTGACACAGACAGCGGATTTGATTGACAGGTGTGGGAGCCAAGGCCCCTGCTGCTATCAATCTGTCCAATGAAGAGAGAGACAACAGCTGGAGCTGCTGGGCTCATGTACATGCCTGAATTGAATCTGGCTCAGGTAAGAAAAAAAAGGGGGGGGGGGTCTGGCGGCAGCAAAGAAGGTTTTTCGCTTTATTGCATAGAATGCATTAAGAAAGCATTAAGGTGAAAAACCTTGAGACTTTAAATCACTTTAATGCTTTCCTTGGTTCTGTACTCCAAAGCCTTTTAAATCCTATTCATTTCAATCAATTATTATTACAGGTACTTCTATATCGCTAAAAAACAATAAACTATACAGACAGTATAGGGTGCATCAATAGTGCAATATAATTAAACGTGAGCCTGTAAATTATATCATATATAAAGTGCTCCAGTGCATATACAATATTACCAATAAAGTGAATATAGTGCAACAAATCAATGATTTGTTGCACTGGAGCACTCTATATATGATAGAATTTACAGGCTCACGTTTAATTACATTGCACTATTGATGCGCCCTATACTGTCTGTTTATTGTTTATTAGTAATTTACTAATTTAGGAGCAGCATCAGGTTGGTAGAGTGCACGTTTGTTGTTTTTTTTGGCGCCATGCCCATTATTAAATATTCACTTATATATCGCTGTCAATTTACGCAGTGCTTTACATATATATTGTAAATTTACATCAGTCCCTACCATCAAGGAGCTTACAATCTAAGGTCCCTAACTCGCAATTACAGATACATATACTAGGGCCAATTTAGACAGGATCCAATTAACCTACCAGCATGTCTTTGGAGTGTGGGAGGAAACCACAGTACCTGAAGGAAACCCACGCAGGCACAGGGAGAACATGCAAACTCTAGGCAAGTAGTGTCATGGTTGGGATTCAAACCCGCGAGCCTAGTGCTGCTAGGCAGAAGTGCTAATTACTACACCACTGTCTTGTTACATGACCAGGGGCGTCGGGAGGGGGTGGCTAGACGTGGCTGAAGCCCCGAATGTGCCCCCGAAAAGCCCCGAGCCTCAGGCATGCAGCTCTTCATTATAAGCCCAGAGAGGCGAGCACCAGGACCGATCTGATCCCGAGCGCCGCTGAGTTTGGCCGAGTGCCTCTAGCAGGTCCCGCCTTCTGGAGCCTGCAACGCCTATGATGGACGTCCCTCTGGTCCAATGCTGGGACCGCGGGATGTGTGACGTCCATCATAGGCGCTGCAGGCTCCAGAAGGCGGGAATTACAATGCGGCCGCCGCGCCACTGTGAGATCCCCGCTCAGCGCTCGGGAGGCCCGCTCTCCTCCTCGGCTCCTCCTCTGACTGACTGTCTGACTGCCTGGCTGCTGTGACACCGCACACCACGGCTGAGCTGAGGTAGGTCAGACAGTGTATGTGTGTCAGGCAGGTCAGTGTAGGTAAATGTCAGTGTAGGTAGGAAAGTGTAGGTAGGTCAGTGTAGGTAAAGATCAGTGTAGGTAAATGTCAGTGTAGGTAGGTCAGTGTAGGTAGGTCAGTGTAGGTAAAGGTCAGTGTATGTAGGTCAGTGTAGGTAAATGTCAGTGTAGGTAAATGTCAGTGTAGGTAAATGTCAGTGTAGGTAGGTCACTACGGTCAGTGAATGTAAATGTCAGTGTATGTAGGTCAGTGTAGGTAGGTCAGTGTAGGTAGGTCAGTGTAGGTAGGTCAGTGTAGGTAGGTCAGTGTAGGTAGGTCAGTGTAGGTAGGTCAGTGTAAGTAAATGTCAGTGTAGGCAGGTCAGTGTAGGTAGGTCAGTGTAGGTAGGTCAGTGTAGGTAGGTCACTACGGTCAGTGTAGGTAGGTCACTACGGTCAGTGTAGGTAGGTCAGTGTAGGTAGGTCACTACGGTCAGTGTAGGTAGGTCACTATAGTCAGTGTAGGTAGGTCAGTGTAGGTAGGTCACTATGGTCAGTGTAGGTAGGTCAGTGAATGTAAATGTCAGTGTAGGTAGTTCACTACCATCAGTGTATGTAGGTCAGGTAGGTCACGGCCCAGCCCAAAAAAAAAGGCCTGCATCACGTGTACACACGCGCGCGCGCCCCCCCCCCCTCCGGCCTTGGACTTCGGGCTGAAGCCCCTGGTCTTTTTGCCACCTAGCAACGCCCCTGTACATGACCTGTCAAAGTCATGTGACTGGCCTCTCCTCCAATCAAGGCGTGCTCTGAATAATGCATAGACTACCCTGCCTGGAACACCCCAGGCTCCAAACTGTGACTTGCATTTTATGAACTACACTGCAGCATCCCCCAAAAAGTAGTATACACTTCTTTATGAAAAGGAACCTTAATTCACCAGTTTTACATTTTTCATTTGTAGTATAACGGCTAAGCTTTCTACATTTTCTTCATTATAGAGAACTTATTTTTTTTTTGTTAAAAAAAAATAAATATTCATAAAGCACCTCACCTTTCATGGCTTGGTTTGAGGGAGGAGGAGCGGGCTGGGAGAGGTAAGGTGACAGACCTGCGGACACTATTCTCCATGTCAATATGATCCATCTCACTCCTGGAACGTGGCACAGAGGGCTGTGATTTTCCTGGATATTACAGGCCAGAACTAAGAGTCAAATCATGTATTGCCACAAACACATAACTAGTGATACTAAACCATTTTCCATAATTGTACATTCAACCCCAATTCCAAAAAAGTTGTGACACTGTGTAAAATCTACATAAAAAACAGAATGAAATGATTTGCAAATCTCATAAACCCATATTTTATTCACTATAGAAAATAGGAAACATGTCAAATGTTTAAACTGAGAAAACGTATCATTTTAAGAGAAAAATAGGGTATTTTTAAAATTGATGGCAGCAACACATCTCCAAAAAGTGTGACAGGGCCATGTTTACCATCCCCTCTTCTTTTAACAACACTCTGTAAATGTCTGGGAACTAAAGAGACCAGTTATTGGAGTTTTGGTAGAGGAATGTTGTCCCATTCTTGCCTGATATACTGTAGGGTTCTAACTGCTCAACAGTCCTGGGTCATCTTTGCCATACTTTTCATTTCAAGATGTGCCAAATAATTGCCATTGGTGAAAGGTCTGGACTGCAGGCAGGCCAGTTAAGTACCTGGGCTCTTCTACTATGAAGCCATGCTGTTGCACTGTCCTGCTGAAATATGCAAGGCCTTCCCTGAAAAAGATGACATCTGGATGTAAGTATATGCTGCTCTAAAACCTGGATATATCTTTTAGAATTGATGGTGCCTTGCCAGATGTGCGAGCTGCCCATTCCATACGCACTAATACACCATCAGAGATGCAGGTTTTTGAACTGAGTGCTGATAACAAGACGGAAGGTCTCTCTCCTCTGTAGTCTGGTGGATGTGGTGCCCATGCTTGCCATTTCAATACATCTGACCGCAGAACAGTTTTCCACTTTGCAACAGACCATTTTAAATGGCCCTGTGTCAGGGCACAGCCAAAATGGAAGTGCTCGAAGACCTGGCATTCCTGCCAGTACCTTCCATAGCCACAGGAATTTGCACTGGCGCATAACAAATGCGCAGATGCACACAGTAATGCGCATTTGCACACGCATGCATGAACAGGTGTGTGCCGTACCACGCAGGCGCACAACCGCGCATGCTCCCAACATCTGGAACTTAGCCGGAAGGGCAGCCCTCTCTCCATTGGCCTCAAGCACCAGGTACGCGACACCCTGAGAATTCGGCAGCGTTTCTGGATTATGTCCAGATATGGCTTCTTCTTTGCATGGTAGACCATACAGAATCATGCCTGTTTTTAATACAGTGCCGTATGAGGGCCCAAAGATCACAGGCATCTAATATTGCATTTTGGCCTTGTCCCCTGCACACAGGGATTTCTTCAGATTCTTGGAATCTTTTGATGATATTATGTATTGTAAATGATGATATATTTAAATCTTTACAATTTTACATTGAGGAACATTATGCTGAAATTGTTCAACACTTTTTTAAACACAGTTTTTCACAGATTGGTGAACCTCTGCTCATCTTCCGAGACACTCTGACTCTCAAAGATGCTCTTTTTATACCCAGTCATGTTACTGACCTGTTGCCGATTAACCCAACTGGTTGCAAAATGTTCTTCCAACACTTCCTTGTTAGTACCACTTACTTTATTAGCTTTTTGTTGCCCTGTCCCAACTTTTTTGAGACATGTTGCTGCCATCTATTTCAAAATAACCCTATTTTTTGTCTTAAAATGGTACATTTTCTCAGTTTAAACATTTTATATGTTTTCTATTTTATATTGTGCATAAGATATGGGTTTATGAGATTTGCATTATTGCATTCTGTTTATATGTAGATTTTACACAGCGTCACAACTTTTTTTTGGAATTGTGGTTATATCTTACACTATACTTTACCCATGACCTACTTAAAGAAAACATGCCATTAGAGAAATAAGTAGGTTACTGAGGATTTCTCATTCTCAAAATAGTAGTTGCCTGACTGTCATGTTGGTACTTTGTCTTTAAAACTTTGAGTCACATACCCAGAACAAGTATGGAGTTAAGGTATTGTAAGTTTTGTTTGAGTTTCATTTGCTGTATGTTTGTTACATATCTGTGACTCAAATACTGAAGCCAAATATAGTCAGGCAAACAGTATTTTCAGAAAGATTAGATCAACCATGCAGGCCACATAATCGTGTTACAACAGGTATATTCTAAGGAGAATATAAAGGGAACTGCATATTTTTATACTGCGTCACATTTGCAAAACAGAGGCACTGACCCTGAAGAGCTTTCAGTGAGTGGTCTATAGCCAGTGCAGCAAGAATCCCATACAAGCTTAATGACACTATGCAGGAATTCTAAGCTCTCCATCAATTGTACTAACATGGTGTCAGAGCTTAAAATGGAATACAAAAGCCATTGATGAGAATGTTTCCATTGTTTTTCAGAACTGCTAAATATATATTAGATAAGCTTGATACCTACTGTATAGTCATAGTTCTTTTCAGAATAAGTAATGCTTTTTTGTTCAGTTCTTAAGCTGTTTAATTATCCAGATATAATTTTTGCCAAGTGCTTTGCTTGCAGGCAAGATTCTGTACTTTTGGCTGGATGATACCTCTAAATTTCACTTCGGGAAGGGTAACTCATTAGGGCAAAGTATAATAACCCATATAACCCATAATAACCCATAGCAACCAATCTGAATGAGTCTATCATCTGACTTTGGTAAACTTAATTCTGATTTGTTCCTATGTGTTAGTGCCTTTGCACCCCCTTTCTAAATAAGCCTATGTTAGTTAAAATGTGATAATAATTCTCTCCATGTAGCAGGGGTGTCACAATCTTCGTATATGGAGAAGTTAGAAAAGCAGTATGCATAGTATTTCAGCATTTTATTTGTTATACAAGCCCATGGTCACAAAGGGTAAGTTTTTATCCTTTTAAGTCTTAGATCTGTATACTAGAAAACAACAACATAAGCGAAAAATTTTAGTTGCCTTTATGGAAGAATGTTGTTGACTGGCAGTGCCACCTAATGGTTGTGCAATGTAGTGCAACACAACCACACTAAGCAGAAGGTTTACCATAGAAATCTGGGGTCAGCAATTGATGAATTGTTTTTTGAATGCTAAAACTCCGGGCTGTCAGTCTTATCCTCCCTTTACTACTTGGGATCAGTTGTCTGCTGTCTGCACTGCCTCGGAACCAGATCTGCAATGTCAGCTTTCTGTGCCTGATAAATAGTGCATGGGGAGGGAGGGGGTGACCCCATTTAAAGTTAAAAGAAAACTCTTTAAGACAGTGGTTCTCAACGCCTGTCCTCAAGACCCACTAACAGGCCAGAATTTAAGTATTACCTCGGGGAGATGCAGACAAGAACACTGCAATCACTTAACAGCAAATTATGTGTAGCGGTGTGTTGCCACTAGTTACTAACATCCACCATATCACCCTGCTGCCAGACCCCTGTATATCACCTCTGAGACAATGAACAGTCTTTTGCTTTGTTTTTGTTTATTGGGGGGATATAACTTGGTTGGGGTAAAGGGGTATATGGGATGCCCATAGATCAAATTACTTTGCCATCATATTAATAACTTAGAACTTCACTTTGAGCCTTGAAGAAAAGATACACATGTATAACATCTACAGTCTCTTCCCTGCATCACCATGCAGATTATTGCTCCTCCTCTGCGTAACTCCTGCAGACTATTGCTCCCAGGAATCCTTCCCTCCCGCACAAACTTATTCTGTAGCACATTATGCTCCTCATCACATCCTCTTCTTATATGTAAAAACCCACTCTGAATAGTCTCTAATGCTGACTCTGATTGGTTGCTGCTACTAGGCCAGAGGCCTGCAGTACCTCTCCCTGGAGGCCTAGTAGTTTAAAAGCATGTGCTGAGCGGTGGACTACTGTTCCCAGCTAGCCCAGTTTGCAAATCCTGCGCCCTCGGGCCGCATCGATTTGACACTATTACCCACAGTCTCTCCTCTGATCCAGGACTCTTCATCAATGACCGTGTAAAGATGAGGACTTCACCCATGACCGTGTAAGGCTGAAGTTCCCTCACAGACTCCCTGTCATGTCTCCACATCCAGTACACTCACCGACCTTTCTCTGCCTGAAGTCCATGGTGAAGAACTTAACCGGACCGTACGTTCCGACAGCGTCTCCTGCCCCTCTGCTCCAGGAACTCCTCATCAATGACTACGTAATGATGAGGAGTTCACCCATGACCGTGTAAGGGTAAAGCTCCCTCACAGCTCTCCTGGACCTCCTCCCGCGATCAGCGCACCCCCCCCCCCCAGATGGGGGTGCCCTCCTGCTGCTGTCTAGTAGTCCATTCTTCACTTCTCCCGGCCGACAACGCCTCCCTGTGGCCTGTTACCTCAGCTTATATGGGAGGCCTAACCCCTGCCAATTCCAGTTGGGGATTGGTCAGGGCTCCTCACATGAACTGCCTGCCACTCCAGTTCTAGGCCCTGCCCCTCTTCCAGAACATTCTCACTGGAAGCAGGGACGGCGCCTCAGAACCAGAGTACAGGTGGTCACACCCACTGCTACACTAACCACTCCCTGTCCCCAGATCAAAAACAAACAGGACTAGCTTGCAGCATAGGCCTGCTTAAATTTACCTGTACTGACAGTTTCCCTAGCAAAAATCCTATTCTAGCACCTACCTATGGTAGAGGGTGCTACATACAGTCAGGTCCATAAATATTGGGACATCGACACAATTCTAATCTTTTTGGCTCTATACACCACCACAATGGATTTGAAATGAAACGAACAAGATGTGCTTTAACTGCAGACTTTCAGCTTCAATTCGAGGGTGTTTACATCCAAATCAGGTGAACGGTGTAGGAATTACAACAGTTTGTATATGTGCCTCCCACTTTTTAAGGGACCAAAAGTAATGGGACAATTGGCTGCTCAGCTGTTCCATAGCCAGGTGTGTGTTATTCCATCATTATCCCATTTACAGGGAGCAGATAAAAGGTCCAGAGTTAATTTCAAGTGTGCTATTTGCATTCGGAATCTGTTGATGTCAACTCTCAATATGAGATCCAAAGAGCTGTCACCATCAGTGAAGCAAGCGATCATTAGGCTGAAAAAACAAAACAAACCCATCAGAGAGATAGCAAAAACATTAGGTGTGGCCAAATCAACTGTTTGGAACATCCTTAAAAAGAAAGAATGCACCAGTGAGCTCAGCAACACCAAAAGACCCAGAAGAACAAGGAAAACCACTGTGGTGGATGACCGAAGAATTCTTTCTTTGGTGAAGAAAACACCCTTCACAGCAGTAGGCCAGATCAAGAACACTCTCCAGGAGGTAGGTGTATGTGTGTCAAGGTCAACAATCAAGAGAAGACTTCAACAGAGTGAATACAGAGGGTTCACCAGAAGATGTAAACCATTGGTGAGCCTCAAAAACAGGAAGGCCAGATTAGAGTTTGCCAAACAACATCTAAAAAAAGCCTTCACAGTTCTGGAAACAACATCCTATGGACAGATGAGACCAAGATCAACTTGTACCAGAGTGATGGGAAGAGAAGAGTATGGAGAAGGAAAGGAACTGCTCATGATCCAAAGCATACCACCTCATCAGTGAAGCATGGTGGTGGTAGTGTCACGGCGTGGGCATGTATGGCTGCCAATGGAACTGGTTCCCTTGTATTTATTGATGATGTGACTGCTGACAAAAGCAGCAGGATGAATTCTGAAGTGTTTCAGGCAATATTATCTGCTCATATTCAGCAAAATGCTTCAGAACTCATTGGACGGCGCTTCACAGTGCAGATGGACAATGACCCGAAGCGTACTGCAAAAGCAACCAAAGAGTTTTTTAAGGGAAAGAAGTGGAATGTTATGCAATGGTCAAGTCAATCACCTGGCCTGAATCCTATTGAGCATGCATTTCACTTGCTGAAGACAAAACTGAAGGGAAAGTCCCCCAAGAACAAGCAGGAACTGAAGACAGTTGCAGTAGAGGCCTGGCAGAGCATCACCAGGGATGAAACCCAGCGTCTGGTGATGTCTATGCGTTCCAGACTTCAGGCTGTAATTGACTACAAAGGATTTGCAACCAAATATTAAAAAGTGAAAGTTTGATGGATGATTGTTAATCTGTCCCATTACTTTTGTTCCCTTAAAAAGTGGGAGGCACATATACAAACTGTTGTAATTCCTACACCGTTCACCTGATTTGGATGTAAATACCCTCAAATTAAAGCTGAAAGTCTGCAGTTAAAGCACATTTTGTTAGTTTCATTTCAAATCCATTGTGGTAGTGTATAGAGCCAAAAAGATTAGAATTGTGTCGATGTCCCAATATTTATAGACCTGACCGTATGTCCCCTGTGATGTATTTCAGTTATCTTGCAAACCTGGCCTGTTAGTTGGTCCTGAGGACAGGAGTTGAGAACCACTTCTTTAAAAAGTCCTGAAAGTGGGAATGGGGATACAGTTTGAGTATGCTCCTGCTAGATAACAGAACATGATCTAGTCATATTAAAAAAAAATGTAAAGCTTACCATCTTCTATATATGAATGTCGCCCATAATTTGGATAAGAATCTGAATCATCATCTAAAAAAAATAAAAAAATAAATAAAAAACAGAAATGAAAAGCTTTTGACAGAGTTTTGACAAGAAAGAACAAATCAAAGAAATGAACGAATGATTCCCCAAATACCAATCAAATAAAACAGGTTTCTATCTATGTACTCTGCTATGGAAGGAGGATTTTGAGACTCAATAGTAAAAGAGACCTCAACCAACTTTGGATCTCCACAATCGCTTTGTGATGAACATCACCTGTGTCTTTTATGCATATTGACAGCACGATTCAATCATTTTAATCTCAGTGACGATCCTTCTCATATCTAGTTAGATATTTGTAAATCACATTGACAGTTCCTATCCTTCAACTTTACATCAATAAAATAAACATGGAAGCAGTACTAAGGAACCTAAGTAACAGTGCATTTAAAGGGCAAGTTCACCTTTCAGAAAAAAGAATAAATGCACATAAGTTTGCAGGGAAAAGAATGTGCATTGATTATTTTTTACCCCAGGAACCTGCAAAACATTGCACCTGCTGCAACGCTGATATGTGTATTCTGTTGTATTCTCAGAATACAATAGAACAGTGGGAGAGATCACTGCACCAACATAGCTTGTGTTGATGCAGGGATCTGTAAGTGTTATCTCTGTTCCACTGGTTGAAAGAAAACAAATCTCACTGTGTATAACCTGCTTTACTCCAATGTTCTGCCCGTACCTCTGTATGGACTTTCTGTTAGACAGTTGGAGGAAGTGTCATTGAACTACAAGGGCGCTTATCAGCTCATTAAGAACTACAAACCTTGTTGGCAGACAGGACTTGTAGTTCATTTCTTCATTTACAGATTCTTGTGCCCCAAACAGCCACGCCGAATTTGAATGTGGCAATGGCTGCGAGAGGACCCCCCCTCACTGTCACAAAGGAGGGGGGTAAGGGGGGAGGTGCTGGAGCATGTTACATGTTACACCCTAAATATGGGTGCAACATGCTCGAAAAGGAGAATCCCCTCTCCTTCCTGAAGATCCTATGCAAATACTGGCTTTCTGAAAGTTTCCATTTGCATAGCACTAGGCACATTACTTACCCCATATAATTGTGCTCAGGCCTGGTAACTGGTCACTCCGGTATTAAGCATTGTGTAATGTTTCATCTGACCTCTGGAGCGACTAAGGCCTGACAATCGGTGGCTCAGGTGCTAAGCACAGCTAATGCCTTATCTGGCCTCTCTAGTTATAAAGGCCTGGTGATTGTTCACCATGTTTTATCTGGCTTCCAGAACTATCCAGGGCTGCCAATTGGTCACTCAAGTACCAAGCATTGTATAATACAGTGTTGCCAACCTACCAGATTGAAATTTACTGACACGACACCCAAAATTTACTGGCACAGCCACGTTTTTACTGGCATTTTCAAAAATTGCAAAATTACAGTTTTAAGCGCAACTTTCAGTATTTAGGCTACAAACAAGTACAATATGCAATTAACAATGTGATTTAAGGCAGATATTAAGGCAAAAAACATATTTCTTATTTTATTTTTAATATAGTAAGTAGCTCAGGGACAGGACAGAGGATGATGACACCTCACTGACATGACACGCCCTCTCCACACCAGGTGATCCCTTCAGTCCACTCCAGTGCAAACAGCACTGACAGCCATGCTCCTGGCTTGCCTTGCTCCCGGCCCCCAGACCTGCACAGAAGGCTACAGTCACTCCGCTCGGCTCCCTTGCACCATGACATCACACAACATGCTTAGATACACCTCCTGCCGCCGCAACACACTGTAGCAGGCACTCGGATGCGCATGTGCAGTTCCGAGCCGAGCATCACAGCCATATTTTTTACTGACAACCTTTTCCTGTCATTTGCTGTCAGAAGAAAAGTGCCCATTTTACTAGCTGCCAGTAAAAATACTGACGGTTGGCAACACTGGTATAATACCTTATCTGACCTCTGAAGCAATTCCATTTTAGTCTATATTTGACCTGTATAAACAATTAGAGCACGTGCCAAAACAAGAAATGTAAAGTGTATTGCAATTCGGCATGCAAAAAATTCACAACATACCAGGGAAATTAAAGGAAGCCACAGGCTACATGGAAGCAAACATAATTGTGAACATGCAGTACACTGCAATCTGTTCTATAACAGTATAAATAGTATTTGTTGTCCTGGGCGCAATTCTGGAGGTTTTAGAAATATTGTGTTGCAATATCTGATGTCACATCAGCAAACAAGAAATCTATTCATCATAAATGAGCAGCTTTTCTACTTGGTGCTTAATATACAGTACTGCCAAACTATATACTTAAAGTTTAGCTTTAGGAAACATCTTAATTTAGAAAACTTGAAAACAAACCTAGTGCCAAAATCTATTAAGGAATTCTTGTATGCTAGAACGTCCAATGGCGTATGGTATTATATGGCATCACGGACATGCATGCTTTTATTTTGGTATTCTGTTACCTACATCACCCAATCACCTACACACAATAATCAGTTCTCTAAAGCATATTACATGGTGATTTTCCTACTGTGTGCTGCGATGTGCTATTTTTTTAATGGACAAATATTCAATTTTCTATTCACTAAAGTTTTAGTGCATAAATCACCAGCTGTATTTACTGCATCCAGGCAGTATTGATTTTTGTGGTATTTTGTAAGTAAAAGATTGTAACACAAATTTTATTAGCCATTTCTAGGTAGATGAGATAAAACAAGACTTAGAATGGCTCTACATCTGTATGATATTTTGTAAAGGGGAACTTAACTTTTTGAATAAAAAATTACTGTTAAAATAACATCATTGCATCTTAGTGAACTTACCCTTTATGAATCTTAGAAGCACAGGCACACAGGATAATAGCGTGTGTAGCCCTGGTAGATTTGCGATCTACCATATGTTAGGTAAATTTAGTAATTTGTTCGTTAGGAAGGTTAGGTTTGCCTCTGTTCCAGCTTGGCTGACGTTGTATGTGTTTCCATACTGACCGGTGGGTGTCGCTGTTATCACTGGTCAGTGTTGGAAAGGCAACGCGTCGAAGCGTATGGATGCTCTTCTGTCGCGAAGACAACTCGGTGGAGGTGGTCCTCCGAGTTGCATTCTGGGCGAGGGTATTTATGGGACAGACGCCATATTGTGGTGTTCGTTTTACAGCCACCTGCTGGCCCTCCTGGCCGACAGGTATGCGTTAGAGAGCAATCTTGTGGTCCTCCGTTCCGGAGGCCCACGCCGCTGCGGCGCAGGGGTGGGCCCAGAAGCTTGTCTGGGGCCTGCCACAGCAGCAGGGGAATGGTCCTGAGCTGTCTATCCAGAGTGAAGAAGCTGGAAAACCGAGGAGATCCCAGGGGAGGACCCGTCATGGAAGGATCACGCAGCGTGCTGGACTGGAGAGGGGCCTGGTGACTCGGTTGGAGGACGTATCCTAAAGTAACTATACAGCATAGTGTTGCCGGGTTGGCTTAAAGGTTCAGGCACTGTGACTGACGTTCATTGCAGAAAAACCAATACATCCTGTGGCAGAGGATCGTACAGGTTTATCCCGAACAAGTCTGTGGCAGAGACTTTTGTTCGTGCTATGGACTGGCTGCTAGGCAAGTGAGAGAGGCCTATCCAGGCGAGCAAGGAGTGTGTCCCATGAGAGGAGCACATTCTATTGTAATATCTAAATTCTACCAGGACATTTGTCAAGAATCTTACAAGAAGATATTTGAGTTTCTTCTGCAGTTTCCTTTCTGCCTCTTTCCTGCTACTTCCTTAGTAAATTGTTTAATAAAGCATTGAAAACGTACTTAAGTGTTGGTGCGTGTATCGTCCAGAGGTAAACTCAACGGAACCCTAGACCCCGGTACCGGTGAAACAGAGGGAAGGAGAGTGAAGGTAACAGACCCACTTAAACCAGCAGCTCCACCGAGAGTTATTGCTACACGTGTATTATTAGTGCCTTGCCTTTATGAAAATCTCCAGCATTGATGATCTAATATAGATATCTTGAGATCTATGGTATATTCTGTGACAATCAATAATGGCATGGACAACTTGACACTGGGTCAGGGTGTACTCTAAATTTTAGGTTCAAACTTTGTAACATAAACTGTCTCCCATTAAAGTACGTCTGTATTGCCCTTAGATAACAAACTTCAGCTGTATAGCAAATACATACTTCACTTTCACAGCAGTCTCTTTCCACCCTAAAGCACCAGCCACAGGCATGCCAAGGGGGTGTACCAGGTATGCCTGGGCACATTCCAACCACCCCCGTGCAGCGTAGATTTTTCTTGCTGCCTGGGTCTGCTTCCTTTTCTGAATGAGTGAATGTGAGTGATTGGTACAGATCACTCACTGTGTTCATTCATAACTGAAGCCTAGTAAACTGTGTGTTCTAGGCTTTAGTTTGTGAAAGAACAGGAAGCTGCTCAGTACAGAGGATTTCCCATTCACTCATTGTCCAGTGCAGCTGACACTGCAGAGAAAGGGACTGGGGTACCTCTGTCGCAAAAGTGAGACATCAGGAGTCTGTTTAGACCCCTGATATTTCACCAAAGCCCCAGTAGGGCTCCTAAAAGAATTGTAAATAAAAAATACTGTAAAAAACAAACAAAAACTACTGACACTGCCCTACTGACACCGTCCATGTTTTAATACTACATGGTCAGAGACTAAAGACATGATACAGGAGATGGTCAGAAACTGCTGACATGATACAGGAGATGGTCAGAGACTGCTGACATGATACAGGAGAGGATCAGAAACTGCATACATGACACAGGAGATGGTCAGAGACTGAAGACATGATACAGGAGAGGGTCAGAAACTGCATACATGGTACAGGAGATGGTCAGAGACTGAAGACATGATACAGGAGAGGGTCAGAAACTGCATACATGGTACAGGAGATGGTCAGAGACTGAAGACATGATACAGGAGAGGGTCAGAAACTGCATACATGATACAGGAGATGGTCAGAGAGTGTGTGGACATGGTACAGGAGATGGTCAAAGACTGCATAAATGATACAGGAGATGGTCAGAGAGTGTGCGGACATGGTACAGGAGATGGTCAGAGACTGCAGACAAAGTACAGGAGATGGTAAGAAACTGCATACATGATACAGGAGATGGTCAGAGAGTGTGCAGATATCGTACAAAAGATGGTCAGAGACTGCAGACATAGTACAGGAGATGGTCAGAGAGTGTGTGGACATGGTACAGGAGATGGTCAGAGACTGCAGACATACTACAGGAGATGATCAGAGACTGCAGACATACTACAGGAGATGGTCAGAGACTGCAGACATACTACAGGAGATGGTCAGAGACTGCAGACATACTACAGGAGATGGTCAGAGACTGCAGACATGGTACAGGAGATGGTCAGAGACTGCATACATGATAAAGGAGATGGTCAGAGAGTGTGTGGACATGGTACAGGAGATGGTCAGAGACTGCAGACATGATACAGGAGATGGTCAGAGACTGCAGACATGATACAGGAGATGGTCAGAAACTGAAGATATGATACAGGAGAGTGTCAGAAACTGCATACATGATACAGGAGATGGTCAGAGAGTGTGTGGACATGGTACAGGTGATGGTCAGAGACTGCAGACATACTACAGGAGATGGTAAGAGAGTGCATACATGATACAGGAGATGGTCAGAGAGTGTGCGGACATGGTACAGGAGATGGTCAGAGACTGCAGACAAAGTACAGGAGATGGTAAGAAACTGCAGATATAGTACAGGAGATGTTAAACTGCATACATGCTACAGGAGATGGTCAGAGAGTGTGCGGACATGGTACAAAAGATGGTCAGAGACTGCAGACATAGTACAGGAGATGGTCAGAGAGTGCAGACATAGTACAGGAGATGGTCAGAGAGTGTGTGGACATGGTACAGGAGATGGTCAGAGACTGCAGACATACTACAGGAGATGGTAAGAGAATGCATACATGATACAGGAGATGGTCAGAGAGTGTGCGAACATGGTACAGGAGATGGTCAGAGACTGCAGACAAAGTACAGGAGATGGTAAGAAACTGCAGATATAGTACAGGAGATGTTAAACTGCATACATGATACAGGAGATGGTCAGAGAGTGTGCGGTCATGGTACAAAAGATGGTCAGAGACTGCAGACATAGTACAGGAGATGGTCAGAGAGTGCAGACATAGTACAGGAGATGGTCAGAGAGTGCATACTTGATACAGGAGATGGTCAGAGACTAAAGACATGATACAGGAGATGGTCAGAAACTGCATACATGATACAGGAGATGGTCAGAGACTGCTGACATGATACAGGAGAGGGTCAGAAACTGCATACATGATACAGGAGATGGTCAGAGAGTGTGCGGACATGGTACAGGAGATGGTCAGAGACTTCAGACATAGTACAGGAGATGATCAGAGACTGCAGACATAGTACAGGAGATGGTCAGAGAGTGTGTGGACATGGTACAGGAGATGGTCAGAGAATGCAAACATAACTGGGCTGAAATTGCACCCGGGTCACATATGAATCGCACAGAATGCACAGTGCGTTCCTGTGTTTTCATAGTGTGAACCTGCCCTGTGACCTGGAACCCACACTTTGCTCCACTAACTTGCTTGGAAGTGTGGCACTAGTATGGGCACCTGGAGCAATTTTCCACATCTCTTGTGGGGTGCCAAGGGCCACCTGCTCTGTGGCAGACATCTTCTCTTTAATATTGGGGGGAGAGGATATGTGCTAAGGGGTCTGGATTTCATATCCAAGCCCCCTTGTAGCTAAAGTGCCCCTAAGAAGATACCCCCCCCCCCCCCAAAATTACACAAGATGAACTGTGGGCTAATTCCCCCCTCACCCTCTTGTTCATGCCCCCCACCTCTGGAAGACTCACTGTGGATTAGTTCAGATAGATGATCTCAGTCCAGCAGCGTTGTCGGCAGCGTGGTGAGCCTTCTCCTCCCCTCCTCCTCCTCTGTGTACACAGCAAAACAACACAGCAGGAGGAGGAGGGGCGGGTTCACTTCACAGCACTCTCTCTGCACTGTGTCTGTGTCCTGCAGCTAAGGACAGCGGGGAGAGATGTCGGGTCTGCGCTGTCATAAAAAGTGGAGCTCACGGGCGGCAAAGATACCCTGCACAAGCTGCGGGTATTCCATTACTATGATTCGCCAGAGAAGTTAATTAGAGGGCTGCCTGTGTAGGCAAGGCACGCTGCACAGGGAGCCACAGACGGGTCTGAATAATGTGCCCGGGTCTCAGGCGGCCAGAGACCCGGACACATGTTTCAAAACCCGTACTGTCCGGGTGAATCCCGGACAGGTGGCAACCCTACCTCAGCCTCCAATAAGTCACCCAGGCTCCAAGGAGTGGATTTCTGGGATGGGAAAGGTTGTGCCAATACTCCCATACCTGGAAGCTCATATTTTAAAGTTCTAGCAATTTGTGTTAAAAAAAAAAAAAAAAAAAAGAAAAAGTAAATTGCTGAAACATTCCTCTCACACTGCTCCTTCACCGCAGCTCACTGCAAATAAAACAGACAGCTGTCCGCACGGTATATAGTGTGTGGGCAGTGTGAATGAGCAATAACAATTGCTGCAATATATAGATACAATTTAACAGCTAACCTGTAGTTCAATGGGGTTGATTTATGAACGGAAAACAGAATTGCAAGGAAAGTTGCACTTTGCAGTGCTTAGTGAATGAGGTGAAGGTCTGTTGACTTCCATCATGTAATCATGCACAAACAAAAATTATTATTTTTTTTTTAGATTTTTTTTTTCTTTGTAAAGTGGATCTTCACCCTATTCACTAAGCTCTGGGGAAAATTAGCTTAAAGGGGTTGTAAACCCTCAAGGTTTTTCATCCTGCAGCTCCAGCCGCTGTCTCTGATCCTCATTTGCTGGATTGATCGCAGCAGGAGCATTTGCTCCTGCTGATGTTAATCAAAGCCAGTGACGGGGCGGGGCCTAACCCTACTGTCTGTGTTAATGGACGCAGCAGCAGGAATTGGGAGCATGCCTGCACAAGTGCCCCCAGGGAATGCGGGTCTCCGTGGGGGCACTCAAGAAGAGGATCGGGGGCTCCTCTGTGCAAAACCCTTGAACAGAGGAGGTAAGTATGACATGTTTGTGATTTAAAAAAAAAATAACCTTTAAAACTCCTTTAATAACAAGCTCAATATGTAAAAAAAATGTGCACTTTTGATTTACCATTGCTCAAAAAAAGGGATTGCTAATGAATGGAAATGCTCACTGTAAAAATGCAAAGATGAATAAAGTATAAACTGGGTTATTCACTAGATACGAGCATATGTCTAGAAGTATTTACTATTAGATTGTAAGCTCTTCTGAGCAGGGCCCTCTTAATCCTCTTGTATTTTATTGTATTATAACTGTATTGTCTTCCTTTTATATTATAAAGCGCTGCGTAAACTGTTGGCGCTATATAAATCCTGAATAATAATAATAATAATATTTATTAGGATGCCATAACATTAGATTATAGCAACAATTGGTAAATTCAGTGGCACATTGAGTTCTTGCCATTCACAAGTGTTAGCTTATGTTTAAAGCCATATTGCACCTTTTCCTGAATTCTGTGGCAATTCTAATATTATTTAGAAGAGGGAGACGAGTTGAATTTTGTATAAATTTGCAATCCTAAACCATTTGCCACAAACAGGTCTGGCGCCTCTAAATTGGCAGAGATAAAACAATTACTGTAAACAGAATAAAATGACTGTTAAAAAAAAAAAAAAAAAAAAAGAAGACTTTTAGTGTTAATTCACAGCAAACAAAAGCAGAAACACAATGTACAAGTAAAGGCACCGGGAACTAGAGCAATAGTTATCCCGCAGTGTTAGATGGTATAAGTTAAAAGCATATTGATTTATGCACAATTAAAATAACATGACAAGAGTCCATAGTCTTGTAATATATTAGAAAGTCCAAGGACCATATGGGATGGTGATAAGGGGTCCCACACTCAGGGCTGCCATCAGGGGGGAACAGAAACCATGCTCTGGTACACTGAAAAAGACACAAGGGGAGAGGCGCCTCTGGGTGCAGATATAGGACAAGTTTAATAACACTTATAAATACAGGCAACTCACATTTGTGAAGTCCTAAGTAAGCATTGGTTAAATCCCAGCATAGGGGTAGTCATCAGTTTCGTCAGTCTGTTCCTGCTTGATAGGCGCTCTGTGCTCGATACAAACACCGCTGGATGGTAAGAACCCAGCCGCAGTGGAGATTGCTCAGAAAGAGGCTTGAGGAGCAGTTGGTGTGCAGGCGAGGAGGGATGACGTCACTGGGAAGCTTCCTAGTGATGTCATCCCTTCTCGCCTGCACACCAACTGCGCCTCAAGCCTCGTTCTGAGCAATCTCCACTGCGTCCGGCTTTTTACCATCCGTTGGTCTTTGTATCGAGCACAGAGCGCCTATCAAGCAGGAACAGACTGACGAAACTGATGACTACCCCTATGCTGGGATTTAACCAATGCTTACTTAGGACTTCACAAATGTGAGTTGCCTGTATTTATAAGTGTTATTAAACTTGTCCTATATCTGCACCCAGAGGCGCCTCTCCCCTTGTGTCTCAAAAGCAGAAACACCACCGCATGTCCAGGCCTAAATCTGCTTTGGATTAAAATGAGTACAAAAAAGCCAATAAAGTTATACAAAAAAGCTGAACAGCCTCAAAGCAAAGTACAGTATGTACGTCATATCTGATTGTGATCTTTCCAATTACCTTCGGAGCTAGGGCTAGGAGTAGAGACAGGAAACTGGTAGGTGGGAGTGTAAGGATTGAATTCTGCAGCAGAGAAAAGCAGCACAGAAAAGCAGAGGACGTTCAGCATATCTATGGTTATTTCTAAATGTCAGCAATGTAACTTCTAGCGCACTACTGAACAACACCCAACACACAGCAAGCAATTCCTGCACCCTGGAAGATGCAGTCTCATAGTTTATAAAGCCTACTTCAGCTGTAATACTGTTCTGAATGCCGAACATCTTTTAAAGGGAAACTATAGAACATTTTAGGAGTTATCTGAAAATTACAATATTACCTAAAGTTATGTATGCTTACTATTCCATTGTTTGAAGATTATATTTTATATACATATTGAAAACTATCCTTCAGGTAATGTGATTAGCATCCCTGCCAAAGGACTGATGAAATAAGATAAAGTAGCCACATAGAACGTCTACTGTTGCTAGTCTGGCTGATGAACTTTCACCAGAACAAACAATTGGCAAAACAATATAGTAAGGAAGGAAGCATTGTATGTCATGGTTAACTGTTGCTGCTTCATGTCTACATACATTTACTTTCAAATTATGCATAAATAGGTGTTTATAAGATTAACGTACAACGTACATTGATAAGATATTTTGCTAATCATATTCACAGCTATGTCATAACATGCTTTAAGAAGCCTATAGATTCCCTTTAAAAGTGTTAGGGCCATATAATAGAACACTGTTAAAATGGAAAAGCACTTTTTTGTACACTTGGGTTAAGCAAGCAGAGTAAATGTTGCATTACATCTCTAAATATGAAATCAGAACACATGTCCACTCTCAAGCCAGTCAGATGATACCTTCTGTTTTAGGCTTGACCTCAGGTAGCTCAGGAAATGCATATGTTGGGGTATAAGGGTTTTCTTCAGTAGAGTCTAACAAGAGCAGTGAAAGTTAGAGAATTGGTCAAAGTTTTACATAAAAGGGGAAAAAATAGTAAAGTATGAGACAGAAACAGCTTTTAAGTCTTACTCTAGTTTTGTTCCATGGTTCACTCTACTTGCATATTTACAGAGGCAGTAGAGATATGGCAGAGGTAACTGCAGTAACTATGATAGTATGAGAAGTCAGAGTGAGAAGCAAAATAAATAAAATAAAGTGATAATTGTGATCCGATCCCCACCTTTTTAATCTTCCTGCAGTTTTATTTATTTCCTAATTCTTCTTATTAACAATTGTGGCTTCTAAGTATGGCCATAACGATTGGTATGCAATTTGAAAAAAGGGTGTAAAAAATGTGCACCACCAATACTCACAGAAAGTACCAAAAAGTATCTGTGTAGTAACATTTGCTGCCCACACAAACAATTCTCAGATCTGTTGTATTGCTCACTTTTATCACATTTAAAAGGATAACCAATTTCAAGAACAAAATTTTATCTCTACATACGCCTCATGTAATGGAGATAAACAGAACCAGACATGGTTGAAATAGGATTTTTTTTGTCATACTTACGTGTAAAATCCTTTTCTTTGAGTACATCATGAAACACAGAGTTAGGTTAATATTTATTACCTGGTGGGTTATACTTCATCTCCAGGTGAATGGACACTGATAGACCAAAGGTATTTAGACAGGAAGTGATCCCCTATATAACCCCTCCCATACAGGAAGTAGTTCAGTTTTGTAGCAAGCACTGAATCCTCAAAAAGAGGGGTGGGACCTCCTTGTCCCATGTTGTACTCAAAGAAAAAGATTTTACAGGTAAGTATTATGAAAAAATCATATTTTCTTTTTCATACATCATGGGACACAGAGTTAGGCTAATATTCATTACCTGCTTGGACGTCCCAGAGCAAAGGTCTTGAGGGGAGGAAGACACCCTGCCAAACAATAGCCATCAGACCTTATACGGCAGCCCGCAGTACACTGCGGCCGAAAGCCGAATTCTCGGCTGCTGAAACATCCACTTGATAAAATTTTGCGAACGTATGCACTGAAGACCAGGAAGCAGCTTTACAAATATGAGTCACAGATACCTGATGGCGAAAAGACAAGGAGGTTCCTACACCTCTGGTAGAATGAGCTTTACGTTTTAGGCCACAGACCTAAATGACCAATTGACAGACCCAATTGGCAATGGAAGCTTTGGAAGCTGCCTGCCCCTTCTTGGGTCCTTTTGATAAAACAAAAAAGGAGTCTGATCCTCGGATCACCGCAGATCTAGACAAATAAACCTTGACTGCCCTGACAACATCCAAAGAATGCAGTCGTTTCTCTTCCGCCGAACTAGGCTGAGAGAAAAAGGAAGGCAAAATAATGTCCCGATTTAAATGAAAATCCGACACCACTTTTAGCAAAAAGGATGGAACAGGTCGTAACACAACCCTGTCGTGGTGAAGGATCGAGTATGGTTCCCGGCACGAAAGGGCTGCCAACTCCGACACCCTTCTAGCCGAGGTGATGGCCATCAGGAAGGCTAGCTTGCGTGACAGCAAGTCTAATGAAATTACCTTGATAGGCTCAAATGGTTGTTTATGTAACACAGACAGCATCAAGTTCAAGTCCCAAGGACACATAGGTGACCTAATGGGGGGAAGCAAGTGAGTTGACCCTTGCATAAAGGTTCAGACCAGTGAATGAGAGGCTAAAGGCCTTTTGAAGAATACTGATAGGGCCGAAACTTGACCTCTGATTGTACTCAAAGCCAATTTGATTTCCACAGGTGACTGTAGACAAAGAGAGAATTCTCCCAATCACGTATTTCCGAGGATGCCATTTCTTGGCTTCACACCAAGCAATATAAGTCTGCCAGACCTTATAATAGATCTTCCTAGTGACAGCTTTTCTAGCATTCACTAGGGTAGACACCACTGGTCCTGAGATGCAACGGTCCTTTAACACCCTGGCTTCAATAGCCATGCCATCAAATTTAGACACTGTAAATTGCGGTGGAACATAGGACCTTGAGACAGTAGATTGGGGCGACGTGGAAGCGCCCATGGCCTGCCTATTGTCAGTCTCACAATCTCCAGGAACCAGGGCCTTCTGGTCCAGGCTGGTGCCACCGGAATGACTGGAATTCCCTCTCTTCAAATCCTGCGCAACAAATGTAGAAGGAGAGGGATCAGAGGGAAAGCATAAACCAGGGAGTACTGGCTCCATGGAACTACCAGAGCATCTGTTCCAATTGCCAGAGGATCTCTTGCTTGGGACACAAACTGCTGTAGCTTGTTGTTTAACATGGATGGCAGTAGGTTGACCTCTGGCCATCCCCAACATTGACAAATTTCCTGGAACACCCCTGGGTGTAGGGACCATTCCCCCGGGCAGATCTGCTGGCGGCTGAGATAATCTGCTTTCCAGTTCTCTACTCCTGGGATATGGACTGCCGATAGAATCAGCACATGTCCCTCTGCCCAGGCTAGTATGTGGTTCACCTCCTTCAGAGCTGAATGACTCCTGGTACTGCCTTGGTGGTTTATATAGGCCACTGCAGTGGCACTGTCGGACTGAACCCCGATAGGGCAGTCCTGAAGCTCCACCGTCCAGGGTTGTAGGGCCAGTCGTACTGCCCGTTATTCCAGGACATTGATGGACAGGATCTGTTCTGTCCTTGACCATTTACCCATAGCTGTGAGCCCTTCTAGGGTCGCTCCCCAGCCTGAGAGACTGGCATCTGTCAGTAACCTCCAAGATACCGGGAGGAAGGAGCTTTCCTTTTGCAGGTTCTGGTCCGGCAACCACCAGTTTAGGCTTAATCATGCCCGAGGAGATAAGAACATTGGATAATCCAGGGCTTGTCCTTTCCTGTTCCAAGCCAACAAGATGTCTTGTTGTAGAGGCCTGGAATGGAACTGGGCATAGGGCACCTCCTCGAATGAGGACACCATCCTCCCTAGAAGACTCATACAGAGCTGAATGTAGGGTTGTTTGGTGCCTCTTATCTGATGCACCTGATCCTTCAGGGCACAGAGCCTTGCGGGTGGAAAGAATACTCTTGCTTGGACTGTATCTAGGATCAGACCTAAATACTTTAGACTTTGAGCTGGTCTCAAGGTTGACTTTTCAGTATTTATGATCCAGCCTAAGCTCTGATGAGGCTGAAAAATAGGTACGTGTAAATATGCGTCCTTTATATCGATGGAGGCTAGAAAGTCTCCCATCTGGAGTGAGGCTATTACTGAGCGGACAGACTCCATCCGAAAGGACTGAATCAGTAGATATTGGTCCAGGGATCTTAGGTCCAAAATAGACCTTGTGTCCCTGTTTGGTTTTTGAACCGTAAACAGGTTTGAGTAAAACCCTGTGCCTTTTTCTTATACAGGAACCTCTACAATCACAACTTGATGCACTAAATGATGTAGTGCCTGAAGCAATAAGTCTCTTTTTGGAGGATCCGAGGGAACACTGGATTTTAAAAACCTCTGAGGGGGAACCCCCTGCAACTCCAGCTTGTAACCACGGGATATAATTGAGGTGACCCACTCGTCCTGAATTATTGTTCTCCAAATTTCTGCAAAGTGCAGCAGCCTTCCCCCCCACCCGATGGGGTGGGGGTGTCCCCTCAAAAAGAGGGCTTGGTGCTGGGTTTCAAAGAATTTTGGACCCAGGGCTTTTCCTAGCCCTGGCTTTGCGGCTTGCCCCTGGCCCTATCACCTTGTTGGCGGCGGAACTGCCTTGGTGCTGAGACATTTGAGGAAGCAGTTCCTGAGGTTTTAAATGAGGGACACCTGGTGCTTTTCTTCACAGAAGTAGAGAACTCTTCCCTCCGGAAATCTTTTGGATATATTTGTCCAAATGATTACCAAATAAACATTCCCCATGAAAGGGGAAACTTGCCAATAACTTCTTACAAGGAAGCTCGGCTGACCAGTTCTTAAGCCACAAAAGTCTGCGCATACCGGTATGTACAGACAAGAGAGCCAAACGAGAAACATGCTGTATGGAATCCTTTAATGCGTTAATAGCAAAACACAGCGCTCGAGGCATACCCGTCTTATTTTCAGGCAGATCGTCCTCCTGGTTAGGCCCGTCAGGCCGTCTGATCTGATCCTTTATGGACTGGCAGATACCAATTGCTGCAACAGCTGGCTGAATAGCTGTACTGGCCAAAGAAAGGAAGCCTTTAATGACTCCAATTTCTTGTTAACAGGGTCTTTCAAGCCCTGTGCGTTATTTAATGGACAAGTTAAGTTCTTGTTTAAGGAAGAGATTGCTGCATCTACGGCTGGCATGCTCCACTTCTTAGTGAACTTTTCATTCGTTGGATATAAAAGTGAAAACCTCTTTGGAGGAACAAAAATCCTGTCAGGATGTTCCCAAACAGTATACACTGACTGTTCCAACAGAGGGTGTAAGGGGAAAGCCTGTGTGGCCTGAAGAGGCCTCAGGGATCCCAAAAAAATAAAGGCTCAGTAAACTCTGCAAGAGGCAACTTAAAGGCAGAACAAACCATTTCGATAAAGTCAGGATCAAAAGCCTCTGTGAATGAGAGGCAGACACCAACTGGATATCTTCTTGTCCAGATTGCTCAGAAGCAGACTCATCCACCAGGCCATCCACAGAATGCTGAGATTTTAGCTCTTCCCCATCCTCAACCCATTCCTGCTCCAGACTGGAGAGCGGGATCTGTCATGCTTCTTGCCCCCCTGCGGGATGGAGGCAATTATGCCAGCAATCCTGTGCTCTAACCCGGCTAGGGCTGAGGACAGTTCATCCTTAGTGATAAAGGGTGAAGCAGCAGCATTGACTGTAGGCACAGTCCCAGATAGGCGCAGCGGCTCAGATTGCCCAGAAGCCTCTGGTCTTTCAGGGGATACAACACTAGGGATATGACTAGGTTCATCAGGAACTACCGATGACATAGGTGCGCCCTTCCCTGTAGTGTTAGTCCTGCTCCTCTATTTTGAAGACATTTACTAGCCACAAAAAGGGAGTACCTGGGTGTAGTATTATCACACCTCAGAAGAGAGACCCTTTAATAGGGCTCACCAAGCCAATATGCAACAATCCTGCTAAGCACATTTAGCCTGCCAAGCAACACCTGGTGACTCACGTGACCGGGGTAAGGAAAAATTCACTGCTGCAAATGTCTGGTTCAGAGCCTGCTCTATGTCCCACAGCTGCCTTCTGGAAGCACCGCATACACAGCTTAAATAAGCTGGCTGTGCGCTGGAACGTTCCACACACGGGCGTGGCCGTATTCGCATACGACGCAAATCTTCATGCTCCCAGATAAAGGCTATGGCGCATGTGTGGCAAATACGTGTGCGCCATGGCCGCCAAACTGCTGACCCCAGCGGCGCTCTTGCGAACGCACGTGCGCCATGGCGAAGCGCCGTGCGCCATCATACAGGTTAAAATCAGCCAGACATAAGCAAAAAAAGTACACTTTGCAAACACCCACAGCTAGCCCAAAACCCCCCCGTATTTTCACCACGCACAGGTGTCCAGCCCCTAGCTAGCTTGACTGATTGTTACAATCACTGGGACACCCCACAATAATTAAAGGGGTTTCACTTACCCGTCCAGGAGCAGGGCAGCTTAGAATCTAAGAGACCAATCTTCACCCTTCAAGGTGGGTTCCTGTCACTTGAGGACTTTCAAGGACTGGGTACCCTTTTCATGTTTAGGGTCCACTCCCTTGGACCTGTACAGCACCGTGCAGGAATGCTTTAGCGCTGTGGTGTCCAGGATTCCACCTCGCAGGGTTCAGCGCCCGGAGGCTGCATTACAGGCAAAAACTTGCAGGATCTTGAGTCTTCTCTGCGTGGCTCGGGTACCATTTATCTAAGCATATAAAGCCTGTGTCAAATGAATCTGATCGGTCAATCCCTTGATTCATTTAAGAACCGTTTGTGGGACTAGAGACCTGGAGCTCAGAGAGCTCAAACAACCGTGCCATCCACCTTGCAGAAACTGGTAAAAAACGGAAGTACTTCCTGTATGGGAGGGGTTATATAGGTGATCACTTCCTGTCTAAAAAGACCTTTGGTCTACCAGTGTCCATTCACCTGGAGATGAAGTATAACCCAGAAGGTAATGAATATTAGCCTAATTCTGTGTCCCATGATGTATGAAAAAGTTCATCCTTTGGTGGCAACCATGGCTCCCTCTATAAATATAATGGAGGAGTGAGTGTAGCCATCCAGAGATAGGAAGTGTGTTACTGCAGGATAATCAGGTGAAAATAAAGCAAAAAAAAAGCCTAAAGAAAACGAATGCAACCACCACATCTAAGGACTGATGAGCTGCAATATATTACATTTTTGTTTTAGGGCAAATCAACAAAAACTGTCAATGCATGCTAAATTACATTGTGCTCATACTCACTCATCCACTAGCATTGGTTTTCCATATACTGCAAAAATCCTGGTTGATCCTGCTGTTCACTGTCCCTCCTATCTTGTGTGTGTCCCTGCTGCAGACTGAAATTGTTTAGACCAGTTGTTGACATCTACTGAGAATGCTCCAGTTTCAATTCCCTTCTAAGCTGTTCATTTGCTCTTTTATCTCATCTGTGCAGCCCATGTGACTATAGAAATAACACATGCGGGCGTATTCACAGTTGTAAATGACACTCCCTCTCCCTCCTCCTAAATGCTACTGCTAAACCCTATGGGAGCGAGATATAAGATGATGATTGATGGAAGCTTCACCTCCCTGTTAATCTCAGCACATACACACCATAGACACAAGCTGAAGGGTTGTGGGCCTTGTGGCACAGCCTGAGATTGGCAGAACCTCCTCCAGATCTTTGAATGAAGCTTTAAAACACTTTGTTGCTATTATTTTAATACTCTATTCCAAAAGCCTTTTTTATGTTATGTGACTGGCACAGCACCAATCAACGCTGTGTAGACACAGATTCATACATCAGCAGAGTACTAGACACTCCTCCCTCAGAACTTTCCCTATGGACAGGAAAGACCCGAGAAACGTCATGTGACCTCTGAAGAGCAATGATTAAATAAGATGATTTTTTTTTTTATAATAAAGTAAAAATAAAGTAGCATGATCTTTTGACATAAATAGAAGAGATAATGGCAATTAAACATTACTTTATATGTTTAGTATCACTTTAACTTCCCACTGTTATAAATAAATGTGGCGCTTTCTCAGTGATCAAAGCGCTAATGCTATATAAATACTCAAGTGATAATGAAATAAAAAAATATTAACAAATAAAAATTCATTAATGGCCAGAATGATAAAGCGCTAAGTGCAAATGATCCTCAAACCAGAAATTATTCATAGATAAATATTGTCAATCACAGTGCGAAGTAATGATATGGTGGCAACCCTAGCCAACAGTTCTGCTTGGCTTCCTACACTGCATCTTGCGTACTGAGTTGCTGTGAACCTCCCGGTGTATACCACCCATGGCCATAGGAGAGGAACGTCTGGATTTCTCTCAGTGAATCAGAGATCTATCCAAGCTCTGAGTAAGAGGGGTCACTGGTTTTCCAGTTTATTGAGAACAAAATAAAGTCCATTTCAAGAAATGCTTTTCGTGGACTGAAGTCTTTGATTAACCTGAGCCTGGCCATTAACAATTTGCAGTCTCTTCCAAAAGATGTCTTCAAAAGCCTGGATTCACTAACCAATGTCCTTATTGGAGAAAAGTGGAGGAGGTGGAGGAGATAGTTATGTTTTAGTGGAAATTCCTGCTTGTATCTGAGAACACCGCTGGTATGATCTAGCAGAGGATTACAAGGAAAGAACTTACTGCTGTGGATACATATGAGAGATTCATCACAAATGCGACTAGACCCGTAGGGGTCTTCCTTTGAGGTGAGAGGCACACTGTACACACGGATGGTGTGTACAGTGTGGGGGGCACACTGTACACACGGATGGTGAAAGCACTATTTAGGAATTGGATATATTGGTTTGCACTGTGATTGGTGACACGGTTTATGAACTATTCCGTGCACTTAAGATTTACTGCACCAAGCACTTTATGGACTTTGCTTTGTTATAAGTTATTATTGCACTTTAAGTATATTGAACTAATTTATGAACTCATTGAATATTATTGCACCATCATATTTGATTATATAACATTACTTCACACTGTGATTGACAATATTTATTTATGATTAATTTCTGGATTGAGGATCATTTGCACTTAGCATTGTATTATTCTGACCATTGATAATTTGTTTTATTTGTTTTCATTTGGCTATCATTTCATTATCGCTTAATTATCACTGTGTGGGAACATATTTCGTATTGGCAGCTTCTCACTAGTGTTAGTTATTGGTTTGCGCATTAGTACATTCATTCTATCATCTTCCCACTGTTGCCACAGGAAAAAAAAAGAGGGAAGACCCATTAATAATACAATAAAATATTCATAACTGAAAAAACAAAGGCCAGAACATATCACTAGGAATATTTATTGGCTTTTTAGCCTTATCTATTACAATCTGATTGACTCAAAAAAAATGTTACTACAAATACTTTGGAGCACTGAAATAGCCTGCAGTATTTTCTATGCAGGATGTAGCAGTGTATAATTTACAACGACGTGGCAGCCCGTGACGTCCAAACACACATTTATTACTGGGAGTTATTTAAATGCATACAGATAAAGACTTTAAATTAATTATTTGTGCCAGAGATTATTGTGTAGAACACAACTGTGATTTATTAAGATAAGGGGACATTCTCTTTGTAATGGCTTGGTGCCTGCAAACTGTAAACTGTTTAACTGCAAACAGGCAGAATTAAAATACCATTAAATCACTAATGACCAAAATAACTACCATGTTAGTAAATACTTAGAGGTAAATTATTCCTGACATCACAAGCACACAGCTATTAAAATAAAAGGATCATGCACAGAGACCAGCAGACATTTAATGGACTGTCAATATAATGGGCGACGCTGCAATGATAATAATGCTATAGAAGAACAAAATAACTTCACAGTAAATAAAGAAGTGCACTATACAATCATTAAATACAATCAGACTTATTCAATACGTCAAATTTCAGTAACTTGTACTAAACAATTTTTATAAACTTGACCACTCTAAACTACTCAATGATTGTTTAACTTTGGATACTTAGTGGAACTGCAGTTTTTAAAGTTTATCTTAAGCCTAAAGTTTTTATTTTGCTCTCCATGTCCCATTGGTGAAATTTATTTTCCCTTTCTGCCTCAGACACACAACAGGATGTAAGAGAAAATCTCAACAAAATAAAGGGGGACACCCATTTTTGCCATATGTCCTCAAAACTGGTGTCCACGTGAGCAAATGTTCCCTTACCTCTTGTTTTTGTGACAACTAAAACATTTTGGATTTGCCATCACTTCTTGTTCTTGTGATAATGGTGACCAAGAGAAATAGAAATAGCGGAACAGAAAATCTGGTTCTGGTGACAACTGAAAAATTTGTGATTTGCAATTACTTTCTGTCTTTGTGATAATGGTGACCAGGAGAAATAGAAAATCTTATCGGGACACAGACCGCAAAAAAAGAAAAAAAAAAACAAAAAACACAAAAATTCAATTTTTTCTCACTCTATCACCCGAGTAAAAAGATTTGAGTTCGATGTACTGTAATTTAATAATTCTTGAAGATCTCACATAGCTATATTTAAAGCTCCTTTCGTGCACACATTTATGATCAATATATAGAAATCTAAGTTGAGGTAGCTATACCTCTATATACTATAATGTGGTAAGATAACTTTTATGCAATGCAGTTGTGGTATTTTACCCCGAGGGGGTTATTTTATTTTCAACCTGCCTCTACCTGCAGACAGCACCTTCATAAATGATAATATCATACCAAACAAAAGCAAATTGGATTAAGGAGTCAAATTTAGCAGACGTTCTGGTGATTCAAACAACACCTTCTATCAAGTTGGCTTAGAAGAATGGAATTCATACAAAGTGATTAAAAGTTTCAACTGTAAGGCTGCTTACACACTTTACCATTGTTTTAGCAGCGCTATTCGGCCGCTGTTGCTTTTACCCCCGCTGGGGGCCGAATAAGTGATCAAAAGTTTCAAATCCAAGGCTGCTCCCCCACTGGGGCGGGCGAGCGTTGACGGTAAAACACAGCTAGTTTTAGCGGCACTTTACAGTCGTTTTAGCGGCGCTATTTGGCCGCCAGCGTCTTTACCCCCACTAGCGGCCGAATAAAGGGTTAGCCCGTGTAGCGCCGCTGTCGAAGCTTTGCAGGCGCTTCGGTAGAGGTGCCCATTCATTTTAATGGGCATACACCGCTCCTCCACCGCCCCAAAGACTTTTTTTTAACGTCCTGCAGCGCATCGCCCCAGTGTGAAAGCACTCTGGCTTTCACACTGGGACTGCAGGGGAGGCGTTTTTTTCAGGCGCTTTACAGGTGCTATTTTTAGCCCAAAAGCACCTGAAAAACACCTCAGTGTGAAAGGGGTCTAAATAAACGGCTTCTCGAACATTGTACAACCCTGTCAGCCATATCAGCTACTAAAATGCTAGCTTTAATAGTGTAGAGCATGTCAATCAAAACAGAATCCATCTAGTTTTGGTAGGAAGTTCTAAGCAATAGTCGTTACCTCTGTTTAACTTGTGGATCTGCTTGAACATGGTCTTGTACCAGTCCTTTGATCTCTCCGTGTTCTGTGAGAGAGAAAAAAAGAGAAAAAAAGTAGATCTTTAGCAGAAATTATGCATGTAATCAAGTAACACTTTCAAATAATATATATAGCACGCTATAATTGTGTAGATTGCCACGCTAAAATATGATAATGTACAAGGTGGCTCAATTAAAATGAAATATAACATAAAATATAGAACAAACATGTGCATATACAAGTGAATAAAAAGTCCAGATTAGGTCTTCCAAAACACCACAGTAACACTTTGCAGAAAGGGAGTGTTCAATTCACTTTGACAATCACCACGTGAGCCTTCACCAACCACAAGCAATGGACTCTTACCAGAACATGAGAACACCACTACATAAAGTTTATGCCCCCAACAATGTCACATATGATGAACGCGTTGGACAGAGCGAACGCACGTGACGTAGCCATGCCTACTTGGACCGGTAATTTTTGTGAAGCATTGTATGGAACCTCTATCATGCATCTTGGGATTGTTATGCATACAAATTGTGTATTGTGTTTATTCATGTTAGCAGTATTCATACTTTGAAGTACAATAAAACCATTAGACAGTTTTACACTATGTGGATTCTTCCATTTACATTTTATGTGGAGTTTCATGCATTTTTATTTATTTATTTATTTTTTAAAAAAAAGGGAAAAACAGTAAGCAGTGGTTACGGTCACAACATTCGTAGAGATCAATGTAGATGGTACGCAAAAAAAACAGTAATCCATTTAAAAAAAATAAAAAATAAGAAGTGAAGACAATGGTACATATTTAGTATTGCATTTTCTTATTACAACTGAGAATGTCATTCGCTCTATTCAAGGAAGGATACATATATTTAAATCACCATGTGTAGCGACTGGTAAAGGAGGATAGTTTAAGGATTCCCATCTTTCGAGGGATCATCCTTTACCTAGAGATGGGTAGAGAGGTTGGGGGGGGGGGTATCACTACCAGATTACAAGGAGATTCAGCAAGAGCTTCGGTTGTAGGTGGCCTATGGTGTACAATCATGTAAGTGAATAGTACTCAACATAGTGTATTGTGTGGTGGTCCTTTGGTTGCAATCCCTACTCCAGGGGCAGCTGCTCCACTCGAACCCAAGTCGCCCAGACCATATAAATTTTTTGGGGGGCAATTGCATCCCAGATAGGTCAGCTTGTACAATGGAAGGGCCTCATTTATTAGGGTTCTCCCCAGCTGTATGGTCAAAGAGGAGGATCCCTTCCACTGTAGCAAAATCACCTTCCTGGCATAAAAGGCTGCATAGAATACAAATAGTTTTTTGGATTAGGGGGCTTCCAATCTATTGACGATGCCAAGTCATAATGGTATCAGGTCACAGGGTACTTTTTAGTTTACTTATAGAATTAATGACATTGACGACTCCTTTCCAGAATGTTTGTGTATGCTGAAGCGCATTTGGGACAGAGCGAGCTTCTATTGGGACATATTCTAGCTAGTCGCTGTGGACAAAAATATGCCCTATGCAAAAACTTAATTTGAGCAAATCTGTCCCTGGCGGAGATCACCAGAGAGAGGCATTGCTGAATGCCTCTTCCCAGTCATCATCGGCCTTTAATTTTAAAGCGGGCCCACAGCGCAAAATCCAGAATAGACTGGAAATGCAGCAACCATGGATTCCCCCACAGCGGATTGAGGGGGGACCAGCTGTTGGGCTTCTGGACCTTGGCCCGAACAATTTCCTAAACCCTTATGGTGGGCCGCATCGAGGGAGTGATATTTGGGTTGGACCTAGGCCCACGGTGTATTAGATTCTGCAATTCAGAGTAGGACCCAAGCAACGCCGCCTCCAATTTGAATGCGGGGTTGGCCGGCTCCTCTGACAACTACCATCTGAGCGTGACAAGGACAGCAGCCCAATAGTATTTGAGAAAACAGGGTAAGGCAAGGCCTCCCAAGGTGATAGGCAGTTGCAGAGTGGATTTGGCTATTCTAGGGATGCTACCATTCCAAATAAATGAGGTAATCAAGCTGTCTAGTTTTTTAAAGAATGTGTTCGGAATATGTACCGGGGTCTGCCTAAAGATACACAAAAATTTAGGCAGCACAGACATTTTAACGAGGTTGACCTGTCCGACTGTGCTAGGTCCCTATGAATCACTACTCCTAAATACCTAAATTGTGAAACCCGTTGAAGAGGGGTATCCGCTGGTATTGAAGCTTCTGAGGAGTGCAACGCGAATATAACAGATTTTCCCCAGTTAATGCATATGCCAGAGTATCTATCAAAGGTGTTGATAAATGATAGGGCAGCCCCTAGTGAATTTGAGGTGTTCCTAAGGTACAGCAGGGTATTATCTGGGTAGAGGGATATTTTCTCTTGGACAGAACCTGAATCAGAATTGGTATACCGCTGACTAAGGGGGGGGGGGCGTATGAAAATGGCAATCGGCTCTATGGCCAACGCAAAGAGTGCAGGGGACAGCGGGCAGCCCTGTCTGGTACCCTTGTGTAGGCAGAAGGGTGGAGACAGAGTCGACCCAGTGCGAACCCTAGCCTTGGGAGACTTATAGAGAGCCTGCACACAGGATATAAAACTAGGTCCAAAGCCAAAACGATGCAGGACCTCCCATAGGCAATTCCATTACACCAAATCGAATGCTTTCTCTGCGTCCATGGAGGCCACTGCATCAAATTGGGTGATGGACTCCTTTGCTCCCAGGACTGTATACAGTCTGCGGAGGTTTATATCCGTCCCCTTACCGGGCATGAATCCGGTTTGGTCTTCATGTATAAGAATAACCTCATTAAGTCTTCTAGGTAGAACTTTAGTAAGAATCTTAGCATCTGCCTTAAGCAGAGAAATGGGGCGATAGGAGGTGCAGAGTTCAGGGTCCTAACCCGGTTTGGGGATGACGAAAACAATTGCTTCCGCCATAGAAGCTGGGAGAGTGGTGTCTTTCAGGGTTTTGACTATCATCTCTGCAGTCTGGGTGACAACTGTTCCCCATATTGCCTATAGAATTATGGGGGAAGGCCGTCCACTCCCAGACTTTTCCCCGCCTGTAATTCACTGAGGGCCTGCTGTACCTCTTCAAGGGTGCTTGTACTGTCCAGATGAGTACGGGCCTCGTCACTAAGAGTAGGAAAGGTGAGCTGCCCAAGGAAGGAATCCAGTTCCCCCCGAGTAATCTGCCTTGGAAGAGTAAAGGACACTAATTCGAGGCAAATCGTGCGTTGATGGCTAGCGGATCTACCACCGGCACCTGCTGTGGGTTGTTGCTCCTTAGCTAGCCAAGCCAGGAGACGTCCAGTTTTCTCCCTCTGCTCAAAGATGCGCTGCGTTTGTGCCAGTTGCTGCTTTTTAGCCCTTGCCACCAGCAGAAGTGTTGCTTCTCGGTAGGCCGCCTGCATATCCAAATTGGTGATCGAGTTCTGGGTCAGGACATACTGGGATTCCAGACCTTGAGCCTTGGTCTCGGCCTCCTCAATAGAAATTTTGGCATTATGCTGAGTTCGTGAGATAGTTGATTGGTAGCACCCCCTGATATACGTCTTGAAGGCATCCCACCTATTGTGCAAAGGAGTGGATCCAGCATTTGACAACCAGAAGTCAGAGATACACTTGGAGATCTCAGTTTCTATTGTCTCGTCGGAGATCCAGTAGCGAGATAGTCGCCACAGTGTCTCCGAGGGGGGTGTCTGAGTCTGTAGGCAGAGGAGCATAGGAGCATGGTCTGATATGCCCCTTGGGAGTATACTCACTTCACGCACTCGGGGAAGCAGCCGCCCACTGACATACACCAGGTGAATTCTAGACAGTGTACAGTAGGAGGTAGATTGGCAGGTAAAGGCTCTATCATTTGGGTATCTCTACCACCAGACATCTGTCAGACCATAGAGAGATGCCCATCTACGTAGTGGAGAGTCAGTGCCATTGCCTGGAGACAGCCTATCTAGGGACGGAATTGAAGCCATATTGATGTCCCCAGCTTAATATATTAATATATAGACCCAACCCTGCCCACCCCACACGTCCGTTGGGAAACTCGGAGTGCTTAAACCCAAAACTAGACCCATCACACAGTAGAAAAGTCTCCTATTGGGGCAAGTGGAGAAGTGAACGACCACCGAACACTCAGGAGGTCAGCAAGTTCGGTTTAGTCTGGAGGCAACTGCCTACAAACCTGTATAAAATTAAAAGACAATCGGCATCTACATATATGTGAAAGTAAAAAAAACACTTAGTGCTTGCTAGGGGCACACACTTAAACTGTTCAACAGTATATAACAGTGATAACTACAAACTCTAAACTCCCAGGGCAAGGATCTCCCATTGCCCCCTCCAGTCTTCCACAATGGTGAGTGCCTCAGCAATGCATCAGCAGCAGTGGAAAGAAAAAAATGAGTGACCAGGTGGTGCTAGGGGCCAGGTGTAACATACTAGAGTTCTGCAAGCTCAGCTGCAAAGGGTGAGGTAGGTATGCTAATGGCTAGCTCAGGAATGCTGGCCTTGTGTCCCAGAACCGAGCCAGTACTGTAAAAGAATGGTGGAGTTCCGCCAGCATTCTGTGCCAAAGGTGCAAGGACCTAACCGATAGTAGCCGATAGTCTCAGTCAGGCACAGCCTTGGGGGAGAAAAGGAAACATAGGAGGCATTGCCTGGTCAAAAACAGGATAAACAGGAGAGACATATATACAGTTACTGGGCCTGGGGCAGGGTATCCAACCATTGGGGGGCATCATCAGGCGAGGTGAAATAACAGGTGGATTCCCCATCCACAACTCGTAGGCGAGCCGGTAACAGCATGCTGTATTTCAGGCCTCTGGTACGAAGCTGAGCTTTGACGTTGTCAAAGGTTCTGCGGAGCCTCTGGGTGTCGACAGACTAATACTGCAACAGCATAATCTTTTCATTTTCAAACCAGAGCTCTTCCACTTTCCGAGCTTCATGAAGTGCCAGGTCCCGATCCCTGGAAGTTCAGTAGCCTGAAAATGAAGGTGCACGGGGGTCCCCGTTGGCCTCATACAGGTGGCATTCTGTGGGCCCTCTCCAAGACAAAGTGTTGGGAAAACAGGGCCCATGGGAGAAGGGTGCGGTGCAGGGTCTCTGTAAAAGGCTGTAGGATCTTGGCCCCCAGATCCCTCTGGCAGTCCCACCACCCTCGGGTTATTCTTGCGGCTCCTGTTCTCGCTGTCTTCCACCCGCGACTTGAGGACCTTTATTTTCACCTGTAGGGTGTGAATGGAAGCACGGTGATCTCGGATGGAGTCCTCTGAGTCGCCCACACGCCGCTCTGCCTCACCCAGCCGATCCCGCATTTTATTCATGTCCCTCCGCATCAGCCCGAAATCCGTCTGCAGGATGTCAATTTTCGCCATCAGTTGTTTGGCAGCCGGAGATGGCCTGCATGAGGGCCTGGAAGCGATCCTCCTCCATCGTCGCCGGATCTGCAGGCGTGGTTTAGGATGTGGACTACAGGGCCCTGCTTCTTCTGCGGGGGGGGGGGGTACGCCTTAGGAGTGGATTCACCTTCCTCCCCGAGCCGGATTTGCCTCTTCTCATACCCGGTTGTCACCGGGTGTTGGCGAGGGTAAAAACAGGGGAAACTGGATAAAACAGGCAGGTAGGATCGGAGCTCCGCTCAGACACGTCCGCTCAGGTCGCCAGTTTGACCACGCCCCAATTTCATGCATTTATGGTTGTCATTGATGTTACTATTGATTGTATTCCCGAGATATACTGCTAAACTCCAGTCAAACAATATGAACTGGATCTCTGGGATTGTCATATTTATGCTGATTTGACTCTGTAGCAGAGTCCTCATGTTCTCCTAAGAGTCCATTGCATGTGGTTGGTGAAAGCTCACATGGTGATTGTCAAAGTGGATAAACACTAACATTTTGCAAAGTGTCACTGCGGTGTTTTGGAAGACCTAATCTGGACTTTTTTTCACTTGTATATACACACGTGTTTGTTCTATATTTTATATTTCATTTTAATTGAGTCACCTTGTACATTGTCATATTTTAGCGCAGCAGTTTACACAATTATCACTGTTCCATAGTTTGTCTGACTATTTTTCTTTGCCAGCAGCTTTTTTTCTGTTTATAAACCAGCCAGCACGATTTCTATTATTGTTTTATGATATAACAAGCTATAGCTTAAGACAAATTCCCCATACACAAAATTACTTAAGAGAAAATTGAATACCTAAACGTACTCCAAATCCATAAATCGTAGGATTTCATAGAATAAAAAATGGCTTCATCTTATGCCAGAAGTACACTGTACACAAGATTCAAACAGAGGACACACTTTTTTGTTGGCTGGCTTGGATATATTATACCAGCAGCATTTGCAGCCCCCATAGCAGAGCTGTTTATCCAACAAAACCAAGAAAAGTAATTCTATTACTTCAACCACTAGGGCTCACGTACAAAGGCAGCAAACTCTGTAGACAGTCATATGCCTCATGCACATGGGAGTAAAAATCTACGCTTTTATAGGCTTCCAGGGTATTTTTTTATGCCTTTAAACTCAGTTCAGTGTTAGCCTATCTGGTCATACACATTAGGCATTTAGATTAGTATTTTAACAGCAGTGTTTAGAGGCATAAAATTTAAAACAAATGCCCCAACGCTTGGTGAGGAACTGATGAGAATAATTTAAAGTAATTGTAAACATTAGTTTTTTTTTTTAAACAAAACATGCCTATACTTGCCTGATTTGTGCAATGGTTTTTCACAGAGCAGCCCTGAGCCTCTTCTTCTGGGGTCCCCTGCTGGTGCCCAAGGCCCCTCTTCTTCATCTGGTGCCCCCGCAGAAAGTCGCTTCCCATGCCTGCTCGCTCCTGAGTCCCACTGCTGCGTCCATTGACACAAGCAGCGGGACTCGGTTACGCCCCCACCCCACGTGTCACAGCTTTTGAGTGACAGCAGCTATCAATCTGTCCAATGAGGAGAGCAACAGCAGCTGGAGCCACTGTGCTTATGCACATCGCTGGATCAGGCTCAAGTAAGAAAATGGGGGGGGGGGGGGAGCTGCAGCACAAAAGGTTTTTCACCTTAATGCATAGAATGCATTAAGATGTAAAATCTTAAGGCTTTACAACCACTTCAGCCCTGGAAGATCTGGCTGCTCAATGACCAGAGCACTTTTTGCGATACGGCACTGCGTCACTTTAACTGACAATTGTGCGGTCTTCGCTGTACCCAAACAAAATTGACATCCTTTTTTTTCCCACAAATAGAGCTTTCTTTTGGTGGTATTTGATCATCTCTGCAGTTTTTTAATTTTTTGCGCTATAAACAAAAAAGAGCGACAATTTTGAAAAAAAACACAATATTTTGTACTTTTTGCTATAATAAATATCCCCAATTTTTTTTCTCAGTTTAGGCCGATATGTATTCTTCTACATATTTTTGGCAATACAAATTGCAAAAAGCGTATATTGATTGGTCTACAAAATAGGAGATAGATTTATGGCATTTGTATTATTTTTTTTTTTTTTTACTAGTAATGGTGGCGATCTGCGATTTTTATTGTGACTGCGACATGGTGGACACATTAGACACTTTTGACACATTTTTGGGACTATTGACAATTATACAGTGATCAGTGCTGTAAAAATACACGGATTACTGTATAAATGTCACTGGCAGGGACGGGGTTAACACTAGGGGGCAATCAAGGGGTTAACTGTGTTCCCTGACTATGTGTTCTAACTGTAGGGGGAAGGGACTGACTATAGGAGATGACAGATCAATGTTCTGAGCTATTAGGAACTTACGATCTGCATCTCCTCTCAGAACAGAACAGGGATGTGTGTGTTTACACTCATACGTCCCTGTTTTGCTTCTCATACCGGCGATCAATCCTTGGCCGGCGGTCATCGGGACCGCCGGTCACGAGCACCGGCATCCCCGCAGTGCAGCGGCGTGCGCGCCTGCTATCCTGCTTAAAGGAGCCAATGTATAGCTACGACGGCTCGCGGGATCGTGCCGACCTGCCACAATATAATGACGGCGACTGGTCGGCAAGTGGTTAAGCATTAATGTGCCTAAACATGTGCATACGTTTATTCTACTGGCTAGAATAAATGATTGTCATATGCCTGTAAACGTACACAAATGTGAAATTAGAGGCATTTTTGTCCTGCCAACTTCTGGCAACATAATTGGAGCATAAATTCATACACCTGTGTTTATGAGGTCATTTTCAGTATGCTTTTAGGTGCTTCTTGAGTTTTTTTTTACTTGCTTCTGATATACAGTAGTTGATCATAGGATGAAGATATCATTTTTAGGTGCATTTATTTTTTAATTCAGATGCCAGGGTCTAAAATAGCATATCGGGCTGTGTATAAGCATGTACAACTCTTTGCCATCATGCTCCATCCAGCCATTTGAGCTGGAATGCTGTACAGACTGGTATGTCCCTTTGATATGATACTGATAAAACAACTATGTAACTACAGAAAGACAAACACATACATACACAAAACATTCATGCTCTGTACTTATGCTTCATAGGCGGCTTATCTGCAGATCCTGTCCACAATAATGAGCTAGAAAATATCTGCCAACCCTTGACTTAGCCTGTTATTACCCCTCAAAATGTCAGTAAACCCCAATCTTTACAGGTGATTCTAAATGGCTTGTAATTAACAGGAAATTTATGACCAGCTATGCAATGATGCAGAAGCTTCTTCAGCACTACTAAGTTTTTATCTTCCTTAGGATCCTTCAGAACTTTTGAAAACTCAATAATAAATAATTAAAATAAAAGCATCAATGCACACTGCAGCCCACTTTCATTTTCATGCACTATATGATACTTAAGATAGTATGTCTTGTGTCTATTCTTTTGCTTGGCTCAGAACCAATAATTTTCCTCAGTGGTTAGACAGTGCTCTCCAGGTATCAAGAACATCTGCATGATTTTGTTACCTTTTCCATTTAATTAATGCAAACTTTAAAAAAAAGTTTAGGCTGGAGTGTCTCTTTCACCTTCTCATTACACAAAGCTGAACTCCAGAAATGATTTTTTTCTTTTTTGCACACACACACCAATCCAACCCGGCTCGAAGTATCTATATATGATATCTGGAGGGTGACGGAGGATGCTGAAAACCACTGTAGTAGTCTGCACTACATACAGTGAGAGCTGTAAACTTTTTTGAGGAAAAGGTGCTCCTCCAGTAGCTTTTATGCCGCGTACACACGAGCGGACATTACGGCGGACTTTGCCCGGCGGACTTTTCGACGTACTTTCCGACGGACTTTGTGAATGAACGGACTTGCCTACACACAATCCACCAAAGTCCGTCGAATTCGTACGTGATGACGTACGACCGGACTAAAACAAGGAAGTTCATAGCCAGTAGCCAATAGCTGCCCTAGCGTGGCTTTTTGTCCGTCGAACTAGCATACAGACGGCGGACTTTTCGACCGGACTCGATTTCAACGGATAAATTTTAAACAAGTTTCAAATCTAATTCCGTCCAACTTTTGAGAAAACAAAGTCCGCTGGAGCCCACACACATCGAATTGTCCGGCGAAATCCAGTCCGCCGGGCAAAGTCCGCCGTAATGTCCGCTCGTGTGTACGCGGCATTAGTCTGCACACTTAACACAGGGAGTTCCCTGCACGGCCCCACCACCACTCAATTGCAAAATAGTCTTGCAATTTTTTCAATTAATACAAGGCATTTTCTCAATGGACAAGGTGGAAATTGTGAGGTCATCCATCCCTCCTCTCCACCTTGTCCAACCAGAGAAAATCTTGCATTCATTGAAAATTGAAAAATACAAGGTCTACTCTGAGGGTGCAAATTTCACTGTATATAGTAGAGACTCAGGGTGCAAATATCACTGTATATAGTACAGACTACTACAATGATGTTCAAAATCCCCAGAAGCCTTCTAGATATCAGATATGGATATTTAGTTGGACCAATTTAAGTTTGGAAAAAAGATAATTCCTGGAGTTCCACTTTAAATACAAGTAAAAGTTGTACATTATTTTTCTAGTTGGCCCTCCAGATTGGAACTCAAATGCCACGCTGACCAAATTTAATTTGTTTCAGATGAGACATAGAATTTATTTTATATATTAGTAGTAGTAGTAGTAGTAGTAGTAGTAGTAGTAGTAGTAGTAGTAGTAGTAGTAGTAGTAGTAGTAGTAGAAGAACAAATACACAAACCAACTGGCAGACACACACTGAAAATGAAAATATATAACAAAGAAATTTCACAGCCTAATTTGTGTAGAAAAAGCCACAAACTTGAATTTTAAAGAAATGCAAATCTAGAAATCAATATAAAGCTCCATAAGAGTGCACATACAATATGCACCTATAAACTATCCACTACACTTTGTTGAAAACATAATTTAGCCTCTAATACTGAAAGTAAAGTGTCAGTGTTACCCATGGCAATCTAATTTTACAGTATAATTAATTGCAGCTTAACTGGGTCAGTTAGTGTTATCATGATACATTTAGCATTTAGTAACAACACAAGCAAATCTCAGTCAATGCTTTGGGTGACATCCTACCCGGAGAGGAATGCCTATGTCTTCCGCTGACATATCTCCTGTGTGATGAAAAGAAGAACGGCTTTCTCTTTTTGTATTTTCCATCGCTGCTTTCTGCACAGGGGGATTACTTTCCGGACGCTTTCTCTCCGGCACAATTACTGGCTCTGTTTTCCCATTAGTAGAGCCATCCAGCACAGGATCTGTGAGCGGACACAAAGACATCTCATGACATCGGTGACATGGCATGTTAACAAACAGGACAAAATAACTATACTACAGAGTGATCACACTGGAAATGAACAACATGCTGGACAAATACATTCCAGAAATGCTATTGAAAGCATGTGATGGCCAAAGTGCCAATATTTCTACAGAACAATGCTTCACCTTCAGGTCAGAGAACGTCAAGAAACACAGCAAAATCTATTATAACACAAGATTTTGCTGTGTGTAATTACTTTTATGTTATATATCATACATAAAGACCAACACACACATTTCGTATTCTCTTTCAAATAGCTCTTTTTTAACATATGATATTTATTTTTAAGTTTAGTGATCCATGGAAGCCAATCAGAGTTTACTCAGCCAAAGACTGTGCAGTATACAAAATGGATTATGATGGGCAGCTATGGGATACTACATATCTCTCAACTTTCTGAGATGAGAAAGAGGGACACCTATCAGCAAAACGTATGTAGGCAAAGAACACACCCCTGCCACATCCTCGTTACATGGAGAATTAACAAACAAAAAATAACAGGTTAAACCCAAAAGTGCTTTTTTTTCCTTTTCAATATATTTATTGAATTTTAACATAGGAAAATAAATGCGAACAAAATTTACTTCTGTCCTCAGGGCTCAGAAGGGTGAAGATATACAATTATATAAATTGGGTACAGCCCTTTGGCATACAAAGCAAACAGTTATGATGGAGCAAACAGGGTTAGTATTACAAAATAGAAAGGGGAAACAAACCCATACATGGGTGGCTAGTACTTTTTTCGTGTCCCCCCAAAAGTGCTTTTTTACCACTACTCCTTTATACTAACTTTTGGCATTTACTAATGCAACAATTTTGAAAATGTATTAAAATTTTAACACTGTAAAGCACTTTTTTAATATATAAATAGTGCCTTTTTGTATATAGACATAGACCAAAATGAGGAGGAAAGACTGACAAAGGGATTTTATTCTGAAAGAGGGACAAAGGGATTTTGTTCTGAAAGAGGGGCAGTCCCTCCAAATTAGGGAAAGTTGGGAGCTATGATACTACCTTCCAGCTAACCAAGTCTGTTGCTCAGTAGCCCTGTTTAATAACAAATTCCAACCATTCAGAATCCATTGTATACTAGTTTATTTTCAGTAAAAATAATTCTGACTTGAATAATAAAAATAATACTGAACTTAGTGCCATCAGAGTAATTTTATGTATGCAAATTTTTTCTGCCAAAAACAATTTTTTTCTTTTAGTTGGCACTTAGCAAATAAACTCCCAATCTGTGCATTTAATAAGGAATTTATCTACAATGAATCAGTGTCCTATTAGAAACCAAGCCTTAAAAACGCAATACTTCCGGCTTGGGGCTATATTTTGATTAAATCCCTTAGTAAAATGGGAAACCGAGCGATTTTGCGCACAACAAAAATGAAAATAAAGGTAAAAGTGATAATAAAGGTGGTACTAAAGTGTCAAAAAATTGTTAACAAGTAGGTGGATAATAATGCAAATCCATAAATTATGAATGTGGATAATGATAAAAATCAAAAAATAATGAATAAAGTCTATCAATAAATAAGTCCAATAAAATATTTAGACATAGATGTTCGTGGATCTTCTCCAAAAATAAGGTAGGTGATGTGGGCAATAATGGGTGACATCTGTATAGTAATGTGCTCACAGAGCCCTTACCTCCATAGACATGGATAAAAACGCTTAAGTGCTCCGGATGATGGACAGCAATGGAGACCGATGGATATCCCAAATGAATGGATGTCAGTCATAGGGCCGGGTCAGGCTCACATGTCTCTCTTCAGGTGATCATTTTGTCCAAACACCATGTAATTACAGATTTTAATATATGGTTAATTTTCTTTCTAGAGCAGCCACAGTTTGGGTAGAAAGGCCCGACCCCTGGCAGTATCTGCAGAGTGGGAGCACTAAGGTATTTACCCATGCCTATGGAGGTAAGGGCTCTGTGAGCACATTACTATACAGATGTCACCCATTATTGCCCACATCACCTACCTTATTTTTGGAGAAAATCCACAAACATCTATGTCTAAATATTTTATTGGACTTATTTATTGATAGACTTTATTCATTATTTTTGGATTTGCATTATTATCCATCTACTTGTTAACAATTTTTTTGACACTTTAGTACCGCCTTTATTAATCACTTTTACCTTTATTTTCATTTTTGTTGTGCGCAAAATCACTCTGTTTCCTATTTTCTATTGGTTGATTTGTGTATACCATTAGATTTTGCAGCACTATACACAGTTTACACATTTTTTAGTAGCGCAGAGGTACACATATTCCCTTAGTAAAATGATTTAGTTATAATACCACAAACATTTTTTGTGTTTCCTACTTATTTCTGACTTTAGAAACTCCACAAATTCTAGAAACATGTTGTCATACATTAGATTCTATGCCAGCCGTGCATTCATATCATTGTGGGATGACTGCCATGACTGGGAAATTTGACATAAAGCACTTTGGGCTCAATTCATTAAAGAATTAACAGAATATTGCATGCGGTATTTGGGTCACGTGGCGCATATTTCCAAAATATCGCATGTGACACTGAAAATGTCAATTCACTATCCCTGTTATCCCTGGTGGTATTTACCTCAATAAGCAAAAACTCTCGGTAACTACTGCAAAAAACAGCGCTAAAGTCAATGAACTATAGAAAATAAATAGATAAACATCTGCAAAAAAAAGTAATGGTCCAGGCAATAGTTAAAGAATGAATTTAATTTCAGCTGGTTGTCAAGGAGTTATTACCCGCCGGCATCCTTAACAACCAAGAAATACGAAAATGTCCCCCAAAGTAAATCCAGTAAAGCGCAATCACAATGAACGGCAGCCGCTGGCAAGCAAGAAATAGACAAAAGGTTGGTTCACATCTAACGCTTGGTACCACTGACTGACAGGTCTGCTGACCACTCGCCACTAGATAAACTAAGGGGCGGGGGGTCACCTGATGATGTCACTGTTTGACGCCGCACATTGTGATCCAGCATGCCCATCACAAGGGGTGACCCCCGCCCCTTAGTTCATTTAGTGGTGGGTGGGCAGCAGAGCTGAAAGTTGGCGGAAGCAAAGTGTCGGGTGTGGCCTGGGTTTTATTTTTTTTTTTCTTATGGGTGGGCAGTTGGCGTTCATCCTGATTGAGGATAAATTTACTTCAGGGGATTTTTTTTGGGGGGGGGGCTTTTTTAATAAAGGACTTGTCAAAACCAGGCTGGGATCTAGGGGCCCCCTAAAAAAGGGGGCTTCCAGATTCCAATAAGTCCCCCCCGCACCCACACAACCACCGGGCCAGGGTTGTGGGGTTAGAGGCCCTTGCCTCATCAACATTGACACAATGCCCCCCCCAAAGCACCCTCCCATGTGGAGGGCATGTGGCCTGGTATGGGTCAGGAGGAGGAGGAGGGGCCTTTGCTCCCCCCTTTTCCTGACCCGCCGGACTGCATGCTTGGATAAGGGTCTGGTATGGATTTTAGGGGGGCCCCAACACCATTTTGTTAAAAAAAATTTGGCATGGGGACCCCCTCAAAATTCATACCAGACCTGACGGGCCTGGTATGGACAGGGAGGCAGACCCCCAAGCAGTTTTATTTTTTATGCCATCTCTTCTTTTGTTTACATTCTGCTGTCAGTGGGGAATCCCGCTGACAGCAGATTAGTCATAGCTGTTAAGGATGTGGCGGGTGCCGGCTCCAGAACAACCAGCTATTCCCTGCCAGGTGCCCAAATTATTATACTGCAAGTTTGCAATACTAAAACATTGCATCACCTAAATAAATAGCACCTGCGGTATTTTAGTAGCGTTTATTTAGTGAATTGCAAAAAAAAAATTTTAAAACACAAAGAGCTATTTTACCTCTGATCTTAAAGTAAATACCACTTCATTAATTGAGCCCTTTATCACCACAGAAAGCTGAACTCTATGTGACAAATATAAACCTAGGATTGGTAGTAGGGCATGACACCCAAGTGCAAAGGTAAGTTTGCATTCTCACAGGCTTAAAAAGACTTACCAACAATGGCAAAAAAACTGCTAAAAAACCAAAAGCTTTGCTTAACACTGACAGGACAAGGGCACTTACTGGTCTTTAATCATGGACAGGAGAACCTCCCATTTAAGAGAAGTGAGCATATAGGGAAACATACTGAAATTCCTTCTGTGTATAGCTAGATTAAGAGGCTGACCCAGAAATAAAAAAAAAATAAAGTATATCCTGAGGCCTGTGCAGTTATTGGCTGTATTCACACTTTGTGACTTGCTAAAAAGTTACAATGTTGCAGTCTGGTCACTGGAGGAGAGAAGACTGAGGAAATGCTTCTACCTACCTGCAGCAGAATGGTGAAGCCCAAAGATGACGTTTGAGTAATAGAAGGTGAAGCTTTTCTAAAAAACTATATTACTGCCATATTTTGTGAAATGGCAGAAACTTATTCATGTAGACTTATAAAGTTACTGGAAGGTCCACTTTAATAGGTATTTCTCAAAAGCAGACGCGCAAGGGGTATACTAGCTGTCAAGAATTGGCAACATAAATATGCTTCACCAATGGCATTTACGAACATTAGGGATTTGAAGCAGTAGTAAAGCCGCTTGGTGATTTTTACCTACAGGTAAGCCTATATTAAGGCTTACCTGTAGGTAAAATAAGTATCTCCTAAACGTGCACCGTTTAGGAGATATTCACCCTGGGTGCAACCAGTTAAGTCAATGGCGCATGAGCTCTGAAGGTCTGGTATACCGAGGCCTCCCACGCGCATGTGTGGGAGTGACGTCATTGCGGCTCCGGCCAATCACATAGCTAGAGCGCACAAACCCAGGAGAAAGACCTGAAGAAGATGTCAGCCTTCTCAGTGGTGACAGCTCTGCTGGAAGGCTTCGTTCCAAGGTAAGTATTTCATAATGTGCTAGTATGGGATGCATACTAGCACATTATGCAATTGCCTTACAGGTGTTTGTTGTTTTTTTTTTCAACACCTCGGTTTACTACCGCTTTCATTTACATACCTGTATTTATTGCCACGCTGTTATTTTAAAAATGAACTCGTGAAGTACTATTTAAACGAATCACCTCTACATCACAGTAAGCTAAACTTTTCAAACAACAAGAACAGTTAGAAATCAGCATCCAGTACCCTATTCATCCATATACTGCCTGCCTTCCAATCAAGCAAGAAGGAGTAGCTACATTTTTTATACATGTGGTTTGCCATCAAAATGTGTAGCAGTTACTAGAACGCTACACTCATTACATTCAGCTGGTCTCATTCCAGTGACAGCAGCAATTTAATTGTATTTCAGATTTATTCCAGACATTTGCACAGCTCATTCCACTCACTTAGCCAGACACAGAAAATTCCAATATGAGGTGTCAGAGAATAAAACATTAATAATACAGGAATTCTGTAATTACAGCAAGCTGGCAGGTGACCTTTTTTATATTCTGCAGCATACATAGTTTGTGTTTTAATGAAGCTGACTGAAGCATCGGACAATGTAAAATGTGACATACTATACAATATGTCCTGCACAGTAAGTACATGAATGGTCGAGCATCAATACACGGGCATACAAAAATTGCGTATTTCCCACTAGAGGGCGACTAATAACTGTTTAGTACTTATCGTGACATGTTCAGAGCAGCGCAGTTAGTTTGGAAAGAGCCCATTGCAACACATTATAAATGATATTTATTGCATTGTTTTGTATTTTTTCAGTTTTTTTAATTTTACAATACATCAGAAAACAAATAGTCAATGGGAAGCTCAGTCAATTACAGAAGTTTAGAAGAGCCTGCCACAGGGAGACTTTCGTCAACAGGACGTTAAATAACAGTGCAGGCTACTAGTCCCATGATAGTCAGAAAAGAGGAAGGGAGTATACAGATATTCGTGGGGGGGGGGGGGGGGGCGTGTTATGGAAAGGGAGTGGGAACAGAGGGGGTTTCCCGGGGTTCCGCATGGAGAAATATTTGTAGTAGTGTTTCTTTATGGGCTGAGCAATGTGGTGTCAAAGAAGAAATGTATTTCTCCAAGGTTGCCAAACTTTGATATAACTAGTGATTAGATCCTGAAGGGATGGCTTAATTTTACTGTGCTTCATTGAACAGGTGACTCGATTTTTAACTTCAGTTAAGCTAAGTATAGTGGTTTTCCAGGTAGCTGCCATGAGTTATACTTTTACAGAGTGCAATAGTGAGCTGGCTAAAGACCTCTGTCCAAAATGTGGGAGCTATTGGGCATGTCCATCAAACATGCAAGTGCATTCCAGTTACCTTGCAGCCAGGAAAGCACTCCAAAGGATAATTCAGGACAAATTTCAACATATGGGCTGGGACAAGGTACCAGCAAAAGAGTACTTTTTAGGAAGCTTCAAGTGCAGGAAAGTGCCGTCGTAGTATACGCAGGTGATGCAGAGGCTCCCTTACTGGTAGCGCATGAAAGAGATACAGAATTATAGGGAGTAGGATCATTTTGACCACTGAGAGATTCCCGAGCCAAGAAATACATATGGACATCCATTAGGTTATCAAAAAAGTGAGCATAGACAGCATGGCAGGATAGGTGGATAGAAAACCCCTCCGATGTCTGGAGAAGACTGTAAAAAATGGGCCAAAGGCTCAATATACAGAGCGAATAAAAGAGGAGAGAGGGCACAACCCTCTTTCCTGTCCCATGCTATTGGAAATAAATCAGATTTGTGTCCAGAGTATTTGACGTAAGCTTGGAGGTGGGAGTAAAGGGAGGATATCCAGCAGAGAAAGTGGGGGCCAAACCCTCATCTGTCCAGGATGTATTATAAGCAGGGCCACAAAACAGGGTTGAAGGGCTTTCTAATGTCTAGTTACAACAAGTAGGCTGGAATATGTATTTTATGGATAATTTCTATGAGTAAGGTGGCACGACGAATGCTGTCACCAGCTTGACGAAGAGGAAAGAAAGAAACCTGTCTGATAATTGTAGATTAGGTTTAATCCTTTATTGTTTGAAAGCATAATGTAAGGATCTTGGCTGGTAATTTAATATCAAAATTTAAGAGAGAAATCGGCCTGTAGTTTTGTCAGTATTTCTGAAGCATAGAAATTTTAGCCAGAAATGTCCCAACTTTCAATAGGTTATTGATGGCCACTAGTTGGAGGGGCGCCAGGAGATTAGCACATTTCTTATAATAAAATGCAAGGAAGCCATTGAGGCCGGGTTTTTTTATGGGGTTTTAATGCATTGATAGCCTGCAGGACTTTCTCTAGAGAGATGGGGCAGTTAAAAAGGTCCTTTTTCCTGGGAGATATGATGCCCTCTAAGAGGTGTTGTCCTTTTTGGGAGAGAGGGAACCCTTTGCTGCATAAAGTTTTGAGAGAGGTTTATGAAATTAACACTGCACTTTAACGGGGTTGCTTGTTAAATGGTCTCTGGAGATTTTTAAATGAATAGGTTTACGAACATGCTCAAGATTGAGTAGCTAACAGGGAATCAGGTTTATGTCATGTTGTACTTGTGATTTGAGCGACATAACGTTTTCTCTGAGGACTCTGCTAGCAAAAGGTCAAGCTTCATTTGAGTTTTCTGTAGTTACCATCTATTTTCTATCGTTAGCTGGGACTGGAAATTTTGGTGGAGGGACTGATACTCAGCTTCTAACTGCTTCAACCAAAGATGTTTCTCCCATTTTAGGCAAGACACCATTTGGATACAAGTATGATGGGTTTATGGGCTTCCGACAAAGAGGTGGCCAAAATGCCTGGAGTTTGATTTAGGGCAATGTATTCCCTAGGTGCTGTCCGTATATCTAGACCAGGGATCTCCAAACTATGGCCCTCCAGTTGTTCAAGAACTACAATTCCCTTCATGCCTAGTCATGTCTGTAATTGTCAGAGTTTAACAATGCCTCATGGGACATGTAGTTCCGTAACAGCTGGAGAGCCGTAGTTTGGAGACCCCTGATCTAGACAATAGGCAGGGATAAGAGGGACTTATTCATTCTTCAAGTGGCATTGAGCGTTTTCAGGAATAAAGAGGAGAGACAACTACTGCACAATGGTCAGACCACAAAATGTGGACAACATTAGAGAAAGGCAGCAGAAGGGGTAGAGAGGCAGAGGGGAGAAATATGTGTTGTGAGGGTATGAGTAGAACGTACAATGTCGTCAATTCCACCATGCATCAGTCAGAGAATGCCAAGTTAAAAGGATTCTAAACGAGGCAGAAGATTGCAAAGATGTGTTGTCGAAAGGGGATTTATCCAAGTATGGGTATAATACCTATCTCCCTCTATGATCAAAGTGTTGCGTTTGTGGGTTCCTACCATCTGTAACATGTGGGTTTAAAATGGGAACTTGAGTGCTATTGGCATTGCTGTGGAATGGCAAGCATTTTCTGATTGATTTTATAAGGCAGAGATACATTGTTGTGAATATATATGCTGTAAAATGCATATGGTGTAGTGATTAGCGCTTTCACCTAGCAGCAAAAAGGGTCGTTGGTTCGAATCCTGACTATGACACCATCTGCCTGGAGTTTGCATGTTCTCTCTGTGCCTGCATGGGTTTCCTCTGGGTACTCCGGTTTCCTCCCACACTCCAAAGACTTGCTGGTAGGTGAATCGGATCCTGTCTAAATTGGCCCTAGTATGTGTATGTATGAATGTGTGTTAGGGACCTTAGGTTGTAAGCTCCTTGAGGGCAGGGACTGATGTAAATGTACAATGTATATGTAAAGCGCTGCGTAAACTGATGGCATTATACAAGTACCTAAAATAAATAAATGAATAAATATAAAAGCATTTGTATGCTGTTTACACCATTGAAGGTGTACTTTCTGTTAATTGCAAATGTGGAATGGCTGCAATGGATGCATGTCATCATCCCTAATAAATTTAAATGGAGAAATCCCTCAAGAGGTGGGACTATAGCGGCACTGGTAGATTAAAGTCAAAGAGGTACTGAGAACTGTAAAAATATCAAATTTTATTACTAACTGTACATATACAAAACATCAAGTGAAAATGGTGTATGACAACCATACAACCACACAAGAATATTGGAAAGATTGGATACAGACCACTAACTCGTTTCGGGACTCCTTCACATGTGTCTTCAATATACAGTATATACAACATTTTTGAGTGATAAATCATATTGTGAAGCTTAAGAACATGCAGAAGCGTACCATGTGTTCCCTGACACCCAACCCAATGCGGGATGCGGTCTGAAGAGACAGGGACTATGTGATGATAGAAGATAGATATAACCCCAAATGGGAACTTGGATCAGTGGGACCACTGTATAGTGCAGAAAATCACTGCACCGACATAGTCCAGTCTGAAGATAGTCCTGAGTCAGCTGTTTGGTGATGAAGCCAGGTGGTCAGTATTTGCAAGCTCAAAAGGCGAGTCAACACCTGTATGAGCTTCAGAGAGATAGACACACATCCAGCCGATCAAAAAACCCTGTGTGCAGACAGCTGCTACCTAGATGCTTAATGGGGAGGGAGAGCCAACACCCAACCCGATGTGACCATAGATCCATTTGGATCAGGCCTGCAGCGATTCCCCCAGGTTAGGGTCTGAAGAAACGGGGACTGTGTGATGTTGGAAGATGGGCATTCTCCCAAATGGGAACCACACAAGAATATTGGAAAGATTGGATACAGACCACTAACTCGTTTCGGGACTCCTTCAGATGTGTCTTCAATATACAGTATATACAACATTTTTGAGTGATAAATCATATTGTGAAGCTTAAGAACATGCAGAAGCGTACCATGTGTTCCCTGACACCCAACCCAATGTGGGATGCGATCTGAAGAGACAGGGACTATGTGATGATAGAAGATAGATATAACCCCAAATGGGAACTTGGATCAGTGCGACCACTGTATACTGCAGAAAATCACTGCACCAACATGGTCCAAACTGAAGATAGTCCTGAGTCAGTGGTTTGGTAATGAAGCCATGTTGTCAGTATTTCCAAGCTCAAAAAACGAGTCCACACCTGTATGAGCTTCAGAGCGATAGACACACGTCTGGCCGATCGGAGAACCCTGTCCAGGAAAGTTGTACATACTGTATATTGAAGACACCTCTGAAGAAGGAGTCCCGAAACACGTTAGGTGTCTGTATCCAGTCTTTCCAATATTCATGTATGGTTGTCATACACCATTTTCACTTGATGTTTTGTATATTACAATTCTTAGTACCTCTTTGACTTTAATCTACCAGTGCTGCTATAGTCCCACCCCTTGAGAGATTTCGCCATTTTTGGAAACTGCAAGTAGATGACAGCAAGCAAAGTATTAAAAAAAATTGCCTTTGAAAATAATGCTACATAACTTCCCATGCACTGTTGGTGCGATGTGAGTTGCAGCAATCTACAACTACATTGCAGAGGTGGTAAGGCCCCTAAAAAAAATCTAAAATGTCTTAGCATCATAGTAGAGCAGTGGTGGTCAACTTATTACATCAAGTGCGACCCCTGACTTTAGGAAAAGGGCTGCAAAGAAAATGGAAAGATTGTGGACATGCTGCAGGAGATGGTCAATCCAGATGGGATCCAAGGGTTGCACAATAAGTTGTGCCCCAGTGGTTAAAGAGTCGGCATAAACCTTGAATTGGTGGCAGAGATTACCGGATTAGCATTTTTATTGTAATATGCCATGCTTTAAAACAAACAAATATAGATGAAAGCGCTATTTCAATGTGTCCAGCAAGCTTCTGGGGAATTTTATATTTTGAGGACTATAAACCAAGATCTCACCTCCATTGTTTGTTAACCACAAACCAGAGGATTGCATCTTTCCTCCATTTTTTTTCCCAGTAAAAATAATTATTGAGATTTTGCACATAATACAGGTCAAGTTAAGAGAATACATTGCATTGCAAATTTACTTATTAGGAACTAGAGCCAGGCCATCTCCAGTGCCTGGGGCAAAGATGGTAAACTGTGCACCCCACTGCACCACCCTCGGGGTGGAGATGGCAATAGAGCTAACAAATTCGCGTACAGCGCTCTGCGCCATAATGTTTGTGCGAAAGTGGGGGGGTGGGGGGTGAAGGGCTCTAAAATAGTTAGGAGGCTAAGAAGCTCTTGGGAGATTCTGAGGAGGAGAGGGGAGGTCTAGAGCAGAGTTATCCTCCACCTCCTTGTACTCACTCAGCTCAGACCCCCTCAGCACAGTGCTCACCAGGAATAGACACAGCTTCTCCTTCATCTCTGGTCATGCAATATGCCACATGACAAAGTGATAAAGGTAGAAGGGCACTCTGCCCTCACTCCCCAGCAGTGCTGTGCTGAGATAAATGTATTTTCTCAGCAGGCGCCCACTCTTACCTGCCCACCACCAGATGCTATTGGAGGGAGGTGAGAGCAGAATCCTTCCTACTGCACTATGTAGGCCCGTTCTTCTGACATGAGTGAAGCTGCAGTGACTCCTGTCAGTGAGGAGCAGGAGAACGAAGTGTTCAAACTCCCAGTGCGCCCCCCGCCACCACATATTAGCACCACGCCAGCGACATGTGCCACTTCTGTCCCCATCTTGTCAGAGCCCTGCTAGGAACAAGTAGGCAGATCAAGAATTTTGACTTAATTTGCTGCATGTTCCAGGTCTGCGATTTAGAAAGTATTCAAACCAGGAGGGAGCAAGGCAGCTAACATTTTAGGAGGTGGCCAGCAACAGTAGCCTTCATGTTTCTCTAATTACAGGTTTAATTTAACAGAAACCAATTTAAAAAAATGGATAAAACTGCAACCAATAAAAATTTAGCTTTTACCCACAGTGACCATTTACAGCACTTGATCTGGCTGCAGTGAATACCTCCTCAACTTTCCTTCACTCCAAGTTTAATAATCGGGCTCATTCAACAATCTTTACATTTGGCATGCATGAATACAATAAATGTGCAAATTACCAGACATTACTCTAAACTATACAGCCTGCCAATTTACCAGTAATATCAAGAACATAGTTATACATACTTCACTTGTTATTAAGGAACAAGAAAATATACTGGCTCATATTCAAAAGGCTCAAATGTGGTAAAGCGGGAGCACATTAAAAGACATAGACAAACCTTTTTGTAAACAATATATGCAGTCTATGGTGTGTATGTATATATATATATATATATATATATATATATATATATATATATATATATATATATATATATATATATATATATCAATCACACACACAAAAAGCTTGATTCATTTTAAAACCACAATTTTCAGCATAGAACTGGCATATTCATACTTCTACAAAGATTTAATTATTTCTTGGATCAATTTAATTCCCAGGGTCCACTGCATTAGGTACTAATGGAAGCAAAGCACATGACAGGTGTGGAGAGCATTGGTGCATTACCTGGCAAGCTACTAAGACGTTTTTGCTGCTCTGTGATAAAAAAAGCAGAGAATATGTGTAAGACAAGTGTGTATTAAAACCATGCATAGCAAACTAAGCTCTATGAAACAATCAGAGATCACTGTGACATTGGGGAACAATACTGTCTGTGGAGAACACATTAAGAAAAGCAAGTGGCACAATCAAAAGGACAAAGAAGAAAAACATCCAAAAGGCAGCATTGGCAATAAAAGCAAGAGGTATCAAAGCTGAACTCCAGCCAAACAGCTAACAAAATAGTGGTGTAATCATCCTGCCCAGGCTACTAGCTAACTATTAAAGAAACAGAGGTCATCCGTGTGCTCTTCCATTTCAGTAAGCATGTTCCTTCTGTGAGATTGATAGAGCTCGACAACCAAATAGTAGCCAATTGGCTGACACAGTCATCCATTCCTCTCTCAGTCTAAGGTATTAGAAGCTAATATAAAGACAGAGGCAGGAACTTATACCAGCTGTATTAAAAATGCATTTAGTTATTTTTAGTGAATACAAGTCTACATTTGATGGTGTTTAATATTTGCATGGAGTTCAGCTTATCAGAGAACAGTGCATTAAGATACTGTAAAAAAAGGTCAACATTTAAATAGTAAATTATGTTAAAAAATAACTGCCAGCAATATTACGAAGATGTCCAAAACAGTGAGCATTACAGTGAAAGTTCAGGCCATTCAACCCTACTTGACCGCATGGTCTCATAATAACAATGCCAAATCCAGTAATGAATTAAAAATGTCCATGCAACAACTGAGCTTTGAGTCTTAATCCAGGGACTCTGACCTGCCTTGAAACTTGCTTTTGTTTCACTGTCATGGTGAAGAAAAAGAATTTAAAAGAAGTGTGCCCAATAAAGAGCAAGGTGTGCCAATGACACATACTTTTGTGTTAAATGATCATGAGGCTGGACAGCACTCAGGGAACGGACCTCACTCCATAAACTATTCTGTATATTAGTTATTGAAAAACTGTGATAATCCTATTTATAACTTACTATATTATAATTAATAATTAGAATTCAAGTAATGATGCACCTTTTCAAGTGCTCCCTATGAAGACATTGCCAATTGAGTCATGTCAGGACAGGAGGTGATGGGAAATCTCTTGAATGTAGGCACACACTATAAACATCCATCTATATATTAGAGATTGGTTGGAATTTCTGAAAATATTTTTATGGTTCTTTGTATCTTCAACTCCCCAAAATGTTTTTTTGGACCTTACAGGGACATATCCCCAATAGGTCACAACTAAAGCTGGCAAAAAATTTAACTTTTCCTGACTTTATTCAAAACTAACCAAAATGGGCTTGAGTTAGGCTTTGACCCCAGGAATAATTTAGACCTGTTATACCTACAGGATACAGGTTATCACCCAGAAAGCCCTTCCCATAATTCGCCAGCCCTAACATATCCAGACATTCTGCACCAGAGTCAAACTTTATGCATGCATGGCACAATGTGTTGGTTAAAATAATTAAAACATATGTACAGATCTGGGTGGTCAGGTGAACTCAGCTTTCCAGCGAGAGCTTAGATCTTCTGTTCAATTGTCTGAGCAAGACACGAAAAAGATTATCACAAGGAATGCTCTGCTCATATTGTTGTTTACGTTATCAATAAGAGCATAAGCAAGTTTATTCAGTCAGACAGCCCAAAGAAAAGTGAAAAGTGTAGTGAGGTACAGCAACCATCAGAAAATGATCCCATTGCAAAAATTGCTACACTGCTGACTGGTTTCTGTAGCTTACAGGACCTTTTTACTGTCTTGCTGAATAAGCCAATCATTTATTATTATTAAATAAAAAATCCTTTCTATTCTGGAAAAATGATGAGCTGCAGACTAGTCCATCTCAAGCCAGCTAGCTGCTACCAAGTTAGTGCAATTCAGTACACACACACAGGGCACTATACAGAATTTGCTCTGAACCAGCAGGATACAGCCCTGTGATTATTCGATTGCTGAGGTCAGCATAATCTGAAATCAGGAGCTGTGACATTCCATGGGTTCTTGTGTAGTAAGTGGGCAGAGGGAGGTCAACTAACAATTACATGTTGTATGGAAAAGTAATTATAGCCTGTGCTATATAATCCACTAGAATTGTGAATGCAAGTATTTAGCTGGAAGCATTATCCTGCAGGCAGAAATATTTATCATATATTTGATATTCATATTTCACACCTGCCAGAAGCCAAATAACTTATTTATTCAAAAGAAACTATTACTGACCGAATGCTGTACATTCATCTCTGATATGAACACGAAGTTAAAGTGAACCTGTGCTCAGTCTATGCAAACTAACTAGATACATATTCTGGACAAGTACAAAAAGCACTTTAAAAGTGGGAGTAAACTTCCATACATGAATTTTACCTATAGGTAAGCCTATAATAAGGCTTACCTATAGGTACTGTAAATACATAGTTACATAGTTGTTAAGGTTAAATAAAGACAACAGTCCATCCAGTTCAACCTGTGTAGGTGTGTGTATAAAAACCATTTCCCATATCTCGGTATATTGTTTTCGCTAAGATGCCCGTCCAAGAGTCTTTTAAAACTATCTATACTTCCTGCTGACACTACCGTTTCTGGAAGTGAGTTCCACATCCTTACTGCCCTGACAATGAATAACCCCCTAAGCAGTTTAAGGTTAAACCGCTTCTCTTCCAGTCTTATCATGTGGCCCCGTGTCCTCTTACACTTCTTGGGACTGAAAAGTTTCATACTTGCGCTGGGATCACCATTGAGATATTTGTACAATGCTATCATATCTCCTCTCAAGCACCTTTTAAGGTCCTCCAGTCCCCATATTAATTTAGTTGCCCTTCTCTGGACTCTCTCCAGCACATCCTGGCACTGTTTAGGAGAGATTTACTGTACATGCAGCCGGTGACATCACCGGCACATGCGCTCTGAAGGAACAGCCAGTCGGGCTGTTCCTTCAGAGCCCTATGCCGTAAGTGGCGGCTCCCGTACGCATGCATGGGAATGAGGTCATCGTGGCTCCAACCACTCACACAGCCGGAGTCCGCGAACCCGGAAGAAAGACCTGGGGAAAACGTCAGCCCTCTTAGCGGTGACAGCGTGCTGCTGAAAGGCTTTGTTCCAAGGTAAGCATTTCATAGTGTGCTAGTATGCAATGCATACTAGCACATTATGCAATTGACTTACAGGTGTTTTTATTTTTAACAGCCGCAGATGAAGATGGAGGTCCTGTCATTGGCGTCAGATCGCTTTGTTCTAAGGTAAGTTTCACATGATGTGCTAGTATGAAATGCATACTAGCACATTATAACCTTGCAGGTTAAAAAAATGCTGGCGGTTTACTACAGCTTTAAAATAAATCCTCATTCATCTCTGTAGCTATAGCAATTGTAGAAAATGTATTTTGTAAAATGTTCTGTTACTATTCATTGCTGCGGAATCTGGGCAGCCTGCAAGCTCCTCTAATGCAAACACACAGAATGTGTTTCTCAGTTGTTAGAAATGGGCCAAAACCATAATTTAAGAGTCTTTGTTTCATCTTATTTGATCTTTGAGAATGAAATACCTCACAGTACAGGTAGGTAGAGGTTATGGATGGTTTGTTTTAAAGCTTGCTTACTAATTTTTAAGAATATGTCCATACTTTAGGTACATATGTACTTTATCAACAAAAAATGGAATATGATGTTATATCTATGAAACAAGGGTAGATCCTGTTTCAGGGGCATCCATTAGGTAATAGATGAGGTTTTGCTACATGTGCAGTGCATGTACATTGTAGTGAGACATCTTTCTAGATCTTCTGTCAGACACAGGGAAGACAGTAGAGCTATAGGAAAAAAGGCTTATATGTTGCTACAGCCTTAGAAGAATTCTAAAATCCCACTTGCAGAACTTGTATATAAATGAGGTGCCACACAACACTCCTGAGATACTTCTAAATGCACCGACCAAATGGCAGTCCTATCTGCAAATATAGCACTTTCATATGTTAGGACCCTTGTTTTCTGGCCCATAGTCAGTAAACCAGCCCCTCTCTGTCATTCATTGGTTCCTTTCGTAAGGTGAGACTTGTGCGAGATCTTGGGAGAACTCAATCGCTCTAATTATATTATAATAATAGAGACTGTTCCATTCCAACTTTGATGCTTATAAATAAAGTTTGTTCATTGTTTAGCAATCGAGAAATACTTAATCAAGCCAGGAACTCTGAAAGAGAAACTGTTAAATGAAAGGCAAGGAAGCAAGCAAAAGTAAGATTACAATTGCTTCAATCTGATTTGCTCTCGAAAGCAGGCACATCCTTCACACTAAATTTAAAATTGAATATATATGTAAAAATGAATAAGTTCTTCACCACAAAAATTGTTAAATCTTTTTAGGTGAGCCGTGAACATTTTTAGATCTTTTTGGTGCCCCGTAAGACAAAAAAAAGTTTGAGAAACACTGATTTAGAATAATGGAATATTGAAAAACTCATCACTCGAGTCTTTGAAAGAATAAGCAAGCAGGAAATTCATTTTGCCTTTGCTTGTCTCAAAATCAAGTATCAGTTTCAGGCCACATTCACAAAGCTCCTGCGTTTAGCTTTTCTAAATGCAGAAGTTATTTGGGAAGTATAAACAAATTTTCTACCTCACAGGCCACTTTTCCCTGCATTTAGATGTTCCTGCATGTAGATATTAGTGGGTCATTTATTGAATAGCTACAGCTGCTTGATAGGGTGTGCCACAGCACGGGTCTGCATGTATATATATTTAAAGCAGAATTTTATTTTCTCTAAACGCAGCTAAACTGACTGCACCAAAATCCAATTAAATGCTCAGTGTGAATGGCACATCAAAAACATTGACTTCATATAGGGTATATGCATTTCGACATGTCTTTTAAATATGTATAAAAGCAGTGCCAGTGTAAGAAAAGACCTTACATGGATCAGGTGTTGTGCAGAAAAACTTGGCAGTTTTACATGGAGCAGGAGTTATGCAGAAAATATTTTATGGTATGTGAACATTTTTCTTATATTCACTATATATATATTTTTCTTATAAGCACTCTAAAACACGATCTAGTTTGGTATATTGGGAAAACCATTGCAGTATTTCAGAAGGTCAGCAGTTTGCTTATTCCCATACTCTCCAAACTTACCTCGATTATGCTGCAAAAGTACTATGGTGGGATTTACTGTGGTAGTGGATGGGTACACAGAGTGTTTGCTTGTTGGTACAAATGAGTAAGGTTTATCATTGCTTACAATGGGAGCTGGAACCTCGTCGACCACAGGCTCCTAAAAACAAAGCACAATGGGTTTTATTCACATCACATTTGCAAAGAAAGAAAACAACATCAATAAAATAAATGACAAGAGGAGAGCATTGTCCTCCAAACAGACCACATTGTTACAGCTCATTTAGTGATATACTCCACTCAATTAGAGCCTCTACCTAACAAGTGGAAATAGTGACAGGATCCCTTTAACAGCAAGTAGTCAGACATGCAAACACATGCAGTATCAAATGAAACTGGATCACTTGGCTTGACTGGGATGAGCAGAAAAATAAGCTTTGCATCGTCACGCTGGACATAGACAACGAGACGCCTGCAGAGCCACTTCAACTATGAAAAACAGGTGTGTTATCATCCAGAGAGAGGAAGACACTCAGAATGCCATTACACACATTGCTTAGTTTGTTTATTTACCATCCCATATAATGGTTAGATGTCATACACACCATTATATGATAGTCTAAATGATAACAAGACAATATCCAGAAATACCAAAACAGCAGTTACAATGAACATCCAAGAGACAAAACAACAGCCTTATTCACACAATACATGCATTATTATAAGAGTAAAAATGGTTAGTCATGCTTTGTTGCAGAAGGCAGGAATCGACCTGTTGGGGTTTAGTAAGCTAGAAAGAAGAAGTTTCACATTGTGAGTAAATAGTGAGGGTATTGGCAGCTTACTGTGGGTAAGATGGCGTCACAGCTATCAAGGTTCGAGACTCTGAGCGAGTCGTCCGATGGCACCAGTGAAGGTGGTGGAGAGCAAGGTGGTAGATTGTTTGGAATATAATAATTGGGAGAGTTGGGTGTATGGTGTGATCCCTTTTGCAGATGAGGGGGAATAAAATCATCAAGTGTCGGAAAAGCCAAGTTAGAGGTGACAAGTTCTGGGGAGGCTGAGAGTTTGCCAGCAGGTACAAGAGGTGGCGGTGGAGTGCTCGAAGTGCCTTCTTGCTCTCTTTCAACTTTAACCTGGATGAGTGGGACTACTATAACCTCAGGATGAGCTGTGTCTGAAGTGGCATCCTGTGGGAAATAAGGTGATGTTACGCAGAACGAACATTTAAACACACGTGTGCAGCTGTACTATGAAACGCAGTTGCATGTTGAGAAAAAAAATAACAAAGTGCTGCAGTTGCTTGGAAAGAGATGGCACAGTGATACATAAAGCACAGTTTTAACAGATAAAGAAAACACTAATTTAAAAAAATTACTGGGCAGTTACAGAGTAAATCCACTTTCTTGAGAAAAAAAAAAACAAAAAAAAATTTAATGGGGAAAGGAGCAGGGTCTGAATCCCTTTAGACGTGAATAACCCTTTAAAAGTAGGCTCAAAATTGAATTTGTATCTCAGTGCACAGTTTTGGGAAAATCTGTGAGCCAATCAAATAAGCAGAAAATGTCATTTCTTGGGGGCATTACATACATCATCTGTGAACAAAATGCTTTCATATTGCATTGCATTTTACAGAAAAATTTTACAGAAAATTACAGCACTGCAGATTAAAAAGGGAGAGGTAATTTTTAATTACGTTACATTACAATATGGCTTGTGTTACAATTGTATAATGCTATAACATATTTTTTACGTGCAATTTTTTTTTCCTGCGAAAGTGGAGTTACCATTCAAGTCAACTAATTTTGACTAGTCCTCTGATTTCTTTATACCTTCTTTATATTAAACTCTTGAATATTTCCTGCTTACATTTTTGCATGTTGACATAGGGAAACCAGCTACAGACATAAACTGATTTTTCAAGCATTACTTTGAAAACTTTTAATAACTGTATATGGCTCGGAGTATTTTCTCCATTAAAAAAGCAATTTGACCATTTCTCATTTGGTACAGTTGATACCTCAAAAGCCCATTCTGGCACAATACACAAACAGGTAGCAACACCTTACAAAACCGAAAACTGATGGTGTAATTTCCCAGTTTAACCACATCAATTTTTTCGAAAAGGTGACTTGCATTAAAAACATATTAGAAATAAATTTCATAATGATGAACAGCATCTATACCTGTACACTTCTGCCAGAATGAATAAAGGTTCTTTATTTGGGCAATGAACACAGAAGGCTATAAATATTCTGTACAAATGCAAAAATAAAAGTGCTACTTAATAAAGTGCTATAGAATAGAAAGGGTGTGAGATTATTTGAGAGTGGAACAGATGGTACTTCCGCAACACGTAAAAAGTAACAATAACACAAGGGTTAGTGATGAACACAATGGAAAGTAAAATAAAGTATATGAAAACAAGTACCATGCCACGGAATCTCTGTGCCCTGGGGGCTTGTTTTTGCTTTGATGGAAAGAAGGGCTCCTTTGCAGTCATGTTGACTCGGCCAGCAGGATGCTGTGTATCTGGCTTTGTACGTCCCATATCTTGATGTAGAGGGCATTGACTCCAGAAAGTATCTATTTCACTGCAGCTAATAGAATCTTTACTTGGGACAGGGTCAAAGAATGGCCTTGGAGGGATGGGAGGTGGGGATTTTCCGGTGTCTATTATTGAAGGAACAATGTTTGTGGCTGGTGATTTAGTTACATCAGCTCCCAATTCAGCACCCTCGGTTTTTTCATGTGCAGCGCCGGTGGGATTTTCAGATGCAGCTGAGCCAGTGTTGTTAGATAAACAAGCTACATATAGACTGCTGACCTTTTTATCGGCTTTGGGCTCATGACTCAAATTCATTCCAGCAACGCTTCTTTCAGCACTGCTAGACTCACTAGCCTGGTGTTTAGGTGATGTGCTGGATTGCAAAGAACTATCAGCATGCTCTGTTTCAGAGTGAATGGGAGAGACCAGGATGGCTGAGTGATCGCCAGAGATGCCCTGGGTAACAGTGGGAGTACACATGGTAGAGTAGCGTGGGGTGCTAGCAACATGCGGTGTGTAAGGCTTTGGAGCACTTAGGTAAAGCCCATCCAGGATTGGCACTGGTTTCAAGTAAGACAGTTTGGTGTTAGTATGTGGGCGCCATGCAAAGCTCTCCTCTTTAGGAGGAGGAGGGACCGGAGGAGGGACCACTTTCTACATGGTTCATGAACACAAAATGTAGGAAAAGGAGAAAGGAAAGAAATGGTCAAAAAGGTTAATGAGTAACACAGAAAAAATGGGTTTTTGAAAAGTTGCAACATAACTATGGAAATGGATGTCTTCATTCAATGAACTGGTGCTTCTTGAATTGAAAATATTTTTTAAAGGTTTGAGAAATATAATTTCAGGAATTTCATATATAGAAATGGGTAACAAATGTGAGAAGATGAAAATGATGTTTACCACAGTTAAGAAAAGATGTACAAACAAACATATTTAAAAAGGTACCTAAATGCAAGATTCTTTTAGTATTTATTTTCACTTTTTTAATGCATCAGTAAAAAGCAACAAGCCTACAAAAACCAAGTTAAACTTTGGGCAAGTAAACCCTTCCTGTAGACCATCAATAGCAGTGATACCTAATGGGAGGTGCAGGGGGAGAGCAAGGTTCTTTTTGCCTTTTCCTAATGTACAAGTCCAGTATGATATAGATACAGACTTCTCCTGTCACCCTCTGCTCATTGAGGGCTTGGTTACACAGGCAGCATAACCAAAAGAGCCCCCCATAAATCCTGAAACATCTTTAAAGAGAAATCCTATCCTTATTGTAAAGAAGATTACAGGAAGTAAAATGTGCCCCCCTGGGGAACTGTCAGCTGAAGCACCTGGCTAACTTTTTTGAATAAGGAAAGGTTAACACAGCAATGCCCCTTCCCAGCTGCCCTTTAAATGGGCTTAATGCTCGGAGGGTGGCAGGGCATCTAAATCATGGGGCCGCTGTGAGTGGCTTGAGACCCATCTAGCTGGCTCCCAAACAGAAGCCATGACCGAGAGCTGTCAATGACAGCTCTGTTAATGTGCTGGAAGCACACAGTAAGAGATCTCTCAGCACACACCCTCTGGCGCCGTGGGCATGTATACAGTGCATCCAGAAAGTATTCACAGCGCTTCACTTTTTGTTATGTTACAGCCTTATTCCAAAATGGAATAAATTCATTATTTACCTCAAAATTGTACAAACAATACCTCATAATGACAACATGAAAGAAGTTTGTTTGAAATCTTTGCAAATTTATAAAAAATGAAAAAAAAATCACATGTATACAAGTATTCACAGCCTTTGCCATGACACTCAAAATTGAGCGCAGGTGCATCCTGTTTTCACTGATCATCCTTGAGATGTTTCTACAACTTGATTGGAGTCCACCTGTGGTACATTCAGTTGATGGGACATGATTTGCAAAGGCACACACCTGTCTATATAAGGTTCCACAGTTAACAGTGCATGTCAGAGCACAAGCCAAGCTATGAAGTCCAAGGATTTGTCTGTAGACCTCCAAGACAGGATTGTATGGAGGCACAGATCTGGGGAAGGGTACAGAAAAATATCTGTAGCATTGAAGGACCCAATGAGTACAGTGGCCTCCATCATCTGTAAATGGAAGACGTTTGGAACCACCAGGACTCTTCCTAGAGCATGCTGCCCGGACAAAAAGCGATTAGGGGAGAAGGGCCTTAGTCTGGGAGGTGAACAAGAACCCGGTGGTCACTCTGACAGAGCTCCAGCGTTTCTCTGTGGGGAGAAGAGAACCTTCCAGAACAACCACCATCTCTGCAGCACTCTACCAATCAGGCCTGTGTGGTAGAGTGACCAGGCACAAGACAGCCCGCCTGGAGTTTGCCAAAAGGAATCCTAAGGACTCTCAGACCATGAGACACAAAATTCTCTGGGCTGATCAAACAAAGATTAAACTCTATGGCCTGAATGGCAAGCATCATGTCTGGAGGAAACCAGGCACCGCTCATCACCTGGTCAATACCATCCCTACAGTGAAGGTATGGTGGTGACAGCATCATGCTGTGGGGATGTTTTTCAGCGGCAGGAACTGGAATACTAGTCAGGATCATGGAAAGATGAATGCAGCAATGAACAGAGACATCCTTGATGAAAAGCTGCTCCAGAGCACTCTGGACCTCAGACGGGGCGAAAATTCATATTCCAACAGGGCAACGACACTAAGAACGCAGCCAAGATAACAAAGGAGTGTCTACAGGACAATTCTGTGAATGTCCTTCAGTGGCCCAGCCAGAGTCCAGACTTGAACCCGATTGAACATCTCTGGAGAGATCTGAAAATGGCTGTGCACCGATGCTTCCCATCCAACCGGATGAAGCTTGAGAGGTTCTGCAAAGAAGAATGGGAGAAACTGCCCAAAAATAGGTGTGCCAAGCTTGTAGCATCATACTCAAAAATATTTGAGGCTGTAATTGGTGCCAAAGGTGCTTCAACAAAGTATTGAGCAAAGGCTGTGAATACTTATGTACATGTAATTTTTTTTCCGTTTTTTATTTTTTTATAAATTTGCAAAGATTTCAAACTTCCTTCACTGTGTCATTATGGGGTATAGTTTGTAGAATTTTGAGGAAAATAATGACTTTAATCCATTTTGGAAAAAGGGCATAACATAACAAAATGTAGAAAAAGTGAAGCGCTGTGAATACTTTCAGGATGCACTGTATGTGGTGGCTGGGTGTAAAAGCCCACTTTTCTTGTTGCCACATATATGTGTTACATGGTTGGCAATAGGTTAAAACCCATTAAAAGCTTTCTACTCAACCCATTTTTTTGTGACAACTGTAAAATTTTGTATTGCCCTTCATCACTTTCTGTCCTGACAACAATGATCACCAAGGCAAGCAGAGTGTGAGAATAACGCTTGGAAATAAAAAAACGAACAACAATAAAAACCTGTTAGAAGCGCTAACCCTTCCCCACAGTAATTTATAGTCTCTTAATATTAATAATATACTAATATTGATAATAATAATAATTTCTTATAATATTATAATGAGGTTTTTTCTTTTCTATTATTATTATAGTATAATAATACATAATAATCCCTTAGGCATCCCTTATAACCAGGCCTCTTGGGCTTAACTAGACCATGATAGAGGTTCAAAAAGCTGGAAGTGGTCCTTATTGCATATGTTAAAAAATGTGACTGCATGGTGCTTGTTCCCTTTTATATATGACAAGAATTTAATCTTGTGTGTCTGCCAATGAGGGTGAGCAGGTCTATAATCGTACATCATTCTTAATTAGAGAGAACAGTTGGTGTATAGTTACCCTTAGGCTGCCCAAAGTATTCAAAGCAATAAAGAATATTACTCAGAAACCTGAAGTTACACCAGCTCATAGCAGTTGTGCCAGGATTCAGGGTCCACGATTTTATAGGATGTTTACATATATCTTTTTCCTGAATATTCTTACAGCTGAAATAAACTACATATCCCAAAGGGGGGTTTATGTAGCTTCTTTTCACAAGACTATAAAAAAAGGTGCAAAAAAAAAAAAAAATCATGGCAGGATTTTTACTGGAGTATAGCATGGACCCATCTGCAAGTCGCCGACACTCATCTCTTAAATCATTTAGGAAATAAGTGAACACTTAAAATGCATTTAAACTCTTATTATGTGATTTCATATGATAAGGTTACAATGCAGTAGAAAAATCATGATCTGGCACTATATACAATCTGGAATGTTAGTGTGTTTGGCACACAGGATCTCCATCTATAGTAACTAGTGCTAAAATAACTGAACATAACTGCAGAAAAACAAATAATCCTGAGTATCAAAGCAAAACCATGCTTGGTAATTAGGTAAACAAAGTGATTTTTTTAATAGCTGGAAAAAATAAAAAAAAGAAATGCACTGAATACAATTTGTGACTTCCCTTGACCTGCAATGAACAATACTGCAAAAAATAATGATATGTAAATAAATGCATATAAAAGCACTCAAGTCATGCAGAATGCACCAGCATCTAACTTCAGAGTAATCTGGCTCTACCATGAGTTTACACTTTGCTGTGAAAATTCAGCTGAAAAGATGGCTGATTCCGTTCAGTTAACTGCATGCAAGTATGGTTTCACCCTATGCTATCACAAGAGAGTCAGTGGAAGGATCTGATTTAGACAGATTTATTATTCGTATTCTCAGAGGTCAGGACCATGGAGAAGCAATTGTCAATTTGTTTTTTGATGACTGAGGTGCAGCTTTATTACTGCACTGTGAGGAGTTAATAATGGTAAAGCCAACTATTTAAACACCTTCTTCAATACAATAATGGGAAGGTAAAGCTCAGGGTAAGGAGAACATCAATAAAAGCGCAAACAGAAAAATAAAATAAAACAAGTCCAAAGGCAGTAATACAGTACCTGAATTTTGCTTTCAGGAGGAAGATTAGGGCGGACACTCCGGAATCCTTTGGCAGCCAGAGAAGAGTGATGAGAATCCCCATTAGATTCAGCTACTGAAGGAGGTCTGTCATCTAAACAGATGGAGAATAGTTTTCAAATTCGATAGTCTGTTCTAGAGATCGCTCTTCCACAACAAAGATTTGTTCAACGTCTTCTTACCTGCCTCTCCTTCAGCTGACAAGTCGCCTTTAATTTATGCAAATGAAAAAAATAAGGAAAAGAAATCTGTTAGGCATGAAATACATCCAAAAGACAAATATCACTCTATTGGGAGCTACAAGCTTTTTGCAGCCAACAGCCCCAAATGGGATTGCTAATGCGGAGTTCCATAGTAACTGGCATTACATATCATGTCCTCACTCCTTCTGACCTTTGTGGACACAAAGAAATCTTTCAGAGTAATAAAGAAAGAATTGTCCACAGAGTCTGTCAGCTTGAATGGGGAAAAACACAATCAAGTGGTTGAAAGCTGTGAACATGATGTGAATCTGGCTCTGTGAACTTAAGACGTATGGAACTGCACACTACAGTTTTTCAAACCTATAATAAGCATAGAATTTCAAGTGCATGACATGACACTAATTGCAGTTTGTGATTTGCATTCACATGTACGTAGCTCTAGGAGAGATGTTCTGACAAGCTGATTGAGACATGACAGCACTAGCTGTGACACAAAAGAACAGCAGTTTTTTGTCAGTTTTTGTAAAACAAATTCATTCTCATAGAGCATGCTTAAAGGAGCCTGACAAGCGCTAATTTGTGTATTATATGTAGTGTTGTAACCTCCCTTTACATGTTTGACCCCTCCTTACTTGATGTGAATTGTGACCATATACAGTATAACAACCAAGATCTAGCTCAGTCTGCATACCCTGTTTCCCCGAAAATAAGACCTAGCGTGATTGTCGGTTATGGCTGCAATATAAGCCCTACCCCCCAAATAAGCCCTAATTAAAGTGCTTGTAGGGCTTCTTTTCAGGGTAGGGCTTATTTTCGGGGAAACAGGGTAGGGCTTATTTGGGGGGTAGGGCTTATATTGCAGCCATCACCTACAATCACGCTAGGTCTTATTTTCGGGGAAACAGGGTAGATACACAGAATACGCACTAGGCATGATTAAAGGGCCAATAAACATAAATTAGAAATATAAATATAAAGTTTAGAACCATTCTCAGATAAATATGACAGTTTGGGGGAACATAATTTTACATATTTCCTTCCGAGAAATAACATGGAAGAATTTAGACAACTGCCAAAGATATGGATGGCCATATACAACCCAAAAGCAAACAGCATTAAGTATTGCTTCGGGCAATATGATCTGGTAGGAGTTAGCAATAGGATGATAATAAACAACTCTAAGAACTAAATTCACTCCTAATTAAAACAAAGATTTTCCCAAGTATTGGAAAATGCTGACTTCCAATCTCTGACTTCCATTTTCTTCACAGAAAAAGGATTAAGCCTTCCATTGCATAGGTTTTGCAACCACATGTCAATCCAGCCAAGTCTTGATGGTCCCCCAGTGCGAGCAAGGTACAGGCCTGTTCTGGTGAAGGAGCTCATTGACAGTTGGTCTACATCAGCCGTAATGAAACCAATTTACATCTGCTCTTTGGTAATGTTTCATAACTTAGTTTAGCAGCTGAACACCTCAAAATATCCACCTAGATAATATATACACAGTATTCTGCAAAAGTTTTAGGCGAGTGTGAAAATATGCTATAAATGAAGAATGCTTTGAGAAATAGAAATATTAATAGTTTTTTTTTAAATAAACCAAGCTGGGAAGTCCACTGAAAGTAACATAAGGTTATGACTTTCATTTATGATTTGTGTCATTGCTATGGTCATATGGCAATTAGATTAAAAGAGAAGTATGTCTTTTTTTTTGTTTTTTTACCATCATACCTACCTAGGTAGATGTCCCACGGCGCCTCTGCACCGAGAACCGAGTGATCGAACATCGCTGATGGCTCTGCTCTCTCCGCTATGCCCCCCGCGCCTGTGGAGGGGCAGGGAGCAGCCGTCTCAGCCTCTCAGTGGCTCGCTGAGACGGGTATCAGTTCAGGCACCTGGCGGATCCAGACTTTATTGTAGTGAGGACATGGTGCCTAGACTGATTCCAGTGACCTCAGCAGAGAGCGGACTTCAGCCCACTCTCTGCTGAAAACGGGTCACAGGAGTGCAATTCGTCATAGGAGAAGCCATGCCAAAACGAGCTCAGGCTGGACTTCTCCTTTCACTTATCTATATGCAATGAAAATTCCACCATTAGGGGCATCAGTACACTCCCTGCCCAATACACGATAGCCCACACCACTAAAACCCTACCATCATGTTATGTCTTAGGCCAGGTTAAGATTTACAAAGGCTATTCTACTGACTTAAAGTGACACCAAACCTAGTTTGACATAAATTATATTCAAGTATGTGTTCTTAACTCATAAAAGTACCTTCTATTGCTCTCAGCCTTCTCCAAATTCCTTTTTTTTTTTTTTTTTTGCTTTTTTTGTTTTGTTTTGTCTGCTGCTGTGATCCGTCCTCCTGTTTAAGGGAGGTTATGCTCATTCCCCGTGGTCCTACTGTATGTAGCCACCCTCTCTTTCTTGCTTCCGACATGGGCTATGGGATTTTAAGTGTACATAGGGCACATGACTGCAACATGTTTTAACACAATGGTCAACTAATTTTGCTACATGCTCACCATATTATTGAATTTTGTGATAATTTGAACATAAAAACTTGTTTAAAAATTTACAAAGAATTAGTGCTATTGAAAACGCTTCTAACTTCTGCATACTGTTGATGTGAGGCTCCATGGGGTGTCTTTTCTGAAAACATAAATAGCCCTTCAAGATGGAGATAGAGTAAAAATTCACGAGATAATGCTTCATGAAAAATAAGGACTTGTTCACACCATAACTTGCATAAAAATGCACAGAAAACACATGTGTGTTGGCATCCATTGACATGTGAATTTTGATCATACATTGTGAAGCTATTTTTAATTCTACTACATCTGACATCACTTTCTTTTCCCCTCTATTTTCACTTGGTGATCCAGACAGCAACACACTTCTTGTCCTAGGGTGACAGTGCTCATTCACTGTATGGCACTGATGCGGAAGCAGTGTTGTCACTGTAGGACAGGTGTGTTAGAACTACAAACCCCCCATCATCCTAATTTCAAAATATTGGGGGGGGGGGGGGGGGGGGAGTCTTCTGTAGTCCAAAGAGAGACCTCAGACAGGGCTAAAAACATTTTAATGCAGCATCATCATCTCACTACAGGAAATAAGGCACTCATTTGATTTCCCTCAGGATCAACAGGTATTTTTTTTCACTTATCAAACAGATACCACACTTTCAATGATATATTTGACAGGACAAAAGAGAGCAAATAGGAGTTTGTTGTTGGGTTTTACATACACCAAGAATTTGTAACAAATATAATATTGTAACTGATTTATAGAAGATTTGAGAAACTTTTCACAATATATTATGTTCGCTAATTCTTATTTTTTTGATCTTGTGGCAGCTTGGGGAGGGGTCCGTGCTTCTACATATATGTGTCACTGTTTTTTTTGGGTCACATTGCTGGTGGAATACAATTCCTGCTCCAGACACACATACTGTATATGTTACAACACAACCTCCATACTGCCACACAGATGCCTAAAGCTGTCAGGCAGGGTAAACCAGCTCTCTTGTAACATTGTAGTTTATGCTATACAAAGAATTCAAATATTGTGTAGGATTTCATTTTTTGCAGCTTTGGCAACCTTCTAAAAATGCTGAGACCGGACCTTATACTGGAGGGCACAGAATACTGGAAGGTGGTGTCACACACAGCATCTGATACTTGCACTGTGGTGTGTAGCCTACCCATTGTCAACAAAGGTAATAGAATGTAATGTTTACCAGAATTATAGACATTTTTTATTTTGTTTTGCATTTATTAGCAAGCGTTACCTCCCCAACGCATATGTTATGGCCATATCACTACTCTGTGCTATGCTAGTTTTTTTTTTTACACCGGATAGTAACGCTCTCTTTTTGTACTTCTGGCTGTTCGGTTTCCCCTTGTCCTTGACCAAGGGAAGACAGCGTTGTACAAATGGCATCTATTCCATGTATATGAGCCACAGCTCCCATACACAAAGATCCATTCTATCTTTCATAAACACAAATAAAGATAACACAAGAAAGATCAATGATATGGCTTTTGGATATACCTAATGAGGGGCAACTTTTTTAGAATCACAAAAAAAGCTCCCAAGCTGGGCTGTGTGCATCCATAGACAAATAGCATGGCTTGGCCACACACACTCCCCCTCCCGTTTCCTCCTCACGGGATTTGACTGATAGCAGCAGGAGCCTATGGCTCCCACTGCTGTCAGCGTAGCCTGTAAGAGCAGTACGAGGGGAGAGAAAATCTGCAGCCAGGTACAGTGCTGGATCGATAGAAGTCTCAGGTGTTTGAGGGCAGGGGGGACAGGACAGGTAGGGGGTGCTTTTTACCTTAATGCAGGAAATGCATTAAGGTAAAAGCCAGAGCATTGCATCCATGATCCACTGATCCATTGTTTTACAGGCTCCAATGCAAAAAAAAAAAATAAATGCACATTTTTGCCTTTTGCAAAATGGGTGCGTTTATAATTTTTTGTTTAATTAGATTTCCATTTTAACAAATAAGAGGGATTTTGAGAAAATAATGGTGCAGCGCGCTATTTACCACATGTACCACATCTCACACCATTTGCAACTGTCATTTGCGGTGCTAGCAGCTGCTCTTGACAGCGTGGCATTTATCACATTTTTTCAATAAGAGGAATTTTGACTTGCCTGTAAGGACCATATCTTGGAGTACAGTACAGTGCACAGGGTGGAAAATTTATAGACTTTTGTTTCAGGCTGATACCTTCAGGTGACGACACTGGCAAAGCTTTGCTGGAAATGCCCCCTAGGCATAACCCAATGTAGCCTGGAACACACTAGAAGTTTTTTTTGTTCAACCTAGCTGGCTGAAAAAAAAAAGATCAGCAGATCGATCAACAGATCGCAGTACTAACACAAGCAATGTTAGTGCAGCAATCTCCCCCGCTAAGCCTTTGCGTTCTCACAGGGGGACTCCCCCTCCCCCTTGCTAGAATACACCGATGAGCGCTTGCAGCTGTTGGCTGCCAGCACTGATCAGATGCGGGTCAGATGCTGGTTTTCCAGCATGCTCATTTGACATAAGCGGATCGTGAGAGACAGACACATATTGTGCAAAAGTTTTAGGCAGGTTTGAAAAAATGGTGTAAATTAAGATTGTTTTCAGAAATAGACTTGTTACGAGTTTATTTTTATTGCTTAATAAAATGGAAAGGCTAGGCTAGCATGCACCGGTCAATGACGTCACAGGGGAGTGGTGCCACCAGGTGACGTTGCCCAGTGGCCCCGCCCCTTACCTATTTAAGAACTTTCAGACAGAGGAGCAGGCAGTTGGTAGATAGCCTTCTTCGCGGGTGGAGTATTTTTTTTTCCGGGTCCGGTGGGTGCTGTAACGGACGATGGATCTACATTGAGGGACTTTTTGTTTAATTAAGAAATTGTTAAAAACCGTGTGTATTTTTATTTCTTTTTGATACTTTTTTTTGGTGAATGAGTAGGGGTACAATGTACCCCTACTCATTCACATAGGGGGCTTTTAGATTCTGATAAGCCCCCTGCCAACAGACCCCCACAACCACCACCCAGGGTTGTGGGGAAGAGGCCCGTCCCCATGGGGACAAAGTGCTTTGGGGTTGGGCGGGGAAGCAGTTTGCTCATCCCCTCCCTTTCCTGACCTACCGGTCAGCATGCTCTGATAATGGTCTGGTATGGATTTTTTTTTGAAGGGCAAAGGGGGTTTAGGAACCGTCCATTGTGGGAGAATTACTTTTTCTCCTGTGACATCTTTGATGATTTTTGTAAGCGCCTCGCAAAAAGACATTGTCCTTTAAAGGACATAGGTGTGAGGTGATGTTTGCAAGCAGCTTCAGCTGACCAGGAGATCTGTATCAGGACTTGTTCTAGGGCATCAACACAAAAGGTTAGGTAGAGGGCAGTGTCTGCAAGTGCTTCGCCAAGGTATAAAATGAAAAAAGGATCCAGCTGGTTGTTCATTGCCTAGTCCAATTAGCTGCTGTTTGGCAAACAGAAATAGCAGCAATACCTGATTACAGAGCTGGGCCTGCAAGGTTAAAGAGAGCCTTTAAAAGTGTCTCAAATTATCTGTCAGCAGAATCTTTAAATGAAGGCACAGTAAGATGCTTAGGACTGAAATGGCAAAATCTACTACTGGAACAGTCCACTTTTTAGAGAACTCTCTTTATACTGGGTAAAGTTCGGCAAAGATTCTCAAGGCAAAAACCTTTTTTCAGGGTTAACCCAATTATCATAAATTGCCCATTCAAGAATGGGGAATATTTTTTCACTTAGCAGGTCTTATAGTACCCAAGGGGGCATGGTGATGGCGAGACAGAATAAAGTGCGACAATGTTGAGGCTTTTGCGTGCAGCAGAAGTGAGCATATCTGCCTTGGCAAACATACTGCCTGAAGCCATATTATCAGGCGTATGAGAGGCCAGTGTTAAAAAAGGGTCCTGCTGCAATGCAAGAGAAGCATTGCCACTTTGGGTGGTTTGAGTGTTTTGCGGGACTTCGGCAGAATGCTTGCCTGGACTTTTGACGGGGCCCCTTTGTATCTGGTTTCTGCTATTGCTATCAGTGAGGATATTTCCTTATGGAGTACTCAGAGTAGGGTGCAGAAAAAGTGTGTGTGTGTATCTGTGAAAGACAATGCAGCAATGTCCTCACGGCAAACGGGAGATAAGAATTGCCTGAGTATCACAAAAAGCTCCAGGGGCAGAAGTGGTGGTAATAGTGCAACCTGTACTGCAGTGTATTAAAATACCCTGTCGTCCAGAGACTATGCTCTGAATAGTGGAATTTTTACCACCAAGTTTAAAAGTGATTCATTTTCTAACACATTTGATTTCCTCATAGCTTTATGTAGAACGATTACCATTCAGGAAACTTGTAATAAGTGGGACTACGGTATCGGACCAGTACAGGGTATACCTGTCTTACCTGTTCATATTGATGGTCCCTAATCAGGGTTCAGGCTTCGACCTTCCAGGTGGGCATACACCCAGAGGCATCTCCAGGGTCTGGGCCCTATAAAAATGGACCATTGCCCTGGACCTGTATAGCACCCTGAGGCTAACTACACGCGCTGCAAGTGCTGAGGTGAGCACTCAAGCAGGATCCAGTGCCTGAAACATTACAAGCTGTCCCCAGAGCGTGGAGTCCAGGTACAGCTCCCTAGGTTTTTTGAAGATTGCACTAATGTGGAAGCGATGTTCCAAATGTTGAATTAGAAGATAGCAAGAATTTGATTGAAGAGTTGCTTGAACCAGAAGAAAAATCAAGCTAGTAAAGCATGATTTCTCATTAAGGGAAAAAGAGGTCCAATGCCTTAGGATACTAGCAAAAAACTGAGGTCTCATGGAGTAGAGTGGGATTATAGGGTATGTCCAGGGTACATTACATATCGAAAAAAGCTTTGCAAGTGTTCAATAAACTGAAGGCACCTGTAACCCAGGGTTTATGAATATTCAGACCGTGTCCTGTACTGTATGATTATGATATCCAGTTTAAGCTTTTGCAGTATTCCCTTCCTCCCAGGTATATTAACTGGAATGAAACATCCTCAAATCTGGTCTTGAAAGTTCATTAGTGAAATGATTTAAAAGATCTCAGACAGTAATGAACGGTGTTGTAATTTGTTAATAAAACTCACACAAGCAATTTTTGGGGGGAAAATGCATTTTTTACTTTCCACAAACTGCAATACATGTCATCATGAATATAAAACAAAAAATAAGGGCCATGGCATAAAGTCCAAAGAAGTCAAATTGTAAGCTAAAGGACAAGGAAAACAAACATAATAAAATAATTTGTCTCAAATTTTCCTAATCCATAAATAATTGTGGTATGGAAGGAGGGGAATGTTGATCAAGATTGAATACACTTTCAAATCTACCTCTAACTGAAGAGCATATTAAATGATAGGATGTCTCCCTCCTCCATGTAATGAGGTAGAAGTTGCCCGCTATGGCAATGAGAAGCTAGGAAGGAAGGGGGAGGGGAATACCTAGGTGGGGGTGTTGAAAGCTGGCAGAAATACGAGGTTCCAACATGTAAATCCAAGGTCAATCACGATCATGTCCAGCGAAGGCAAACCAGGGCAAATCATGATGAGCACTCGACAGCCAATCTGTACAATCAATTGCAATCACGATGAGCCCCTGACTGCCAAATCTGTACATGCCACAGTACTACAGGTAAAATGAACACGCTTTAAACATTCTAAAGCTTAACCATTTGCCTACCTTGGGCATCTTACAAACATCCATAAAACCCCCTCCCCTGTACACAGGACTTGCCTTGTACACCCTGCCCTGCCAGACAATCTCAGTGAGAATTCAATGTAACATTTTAAGCCAAAACAACAAACAAGTAACATAGTAGCTATGGTATCTCCTGCATTCCCTGTCAGACAGAGGAAAGTTTTTATTGTATGCACAGGGAATTTTTACTACTTGACCCTTTCATTTCAACCTGTATAATCACTATTTAACAGTTTCATCTCCTGTTCCATGTTTTTATTTCAAATTATTTGCTGGGAACACTTTTTTTATAAAGCACATATATACATGTTTATCTTTAAAGTGGTTGTATACCCCCCGCTTTCAAATTTTTACCTACAGGTAAGCCTATAATAAGCCTTACCTGTAGGTAAAATGAATATCTCCTAAACCTGCACAGTTTAGGAGTTATTCACCTTGCATGCAGCCTTTGACGTAAGCGGCGCATGTGCTCTGCAGGTCCAGCGGATACTGCCGGAAAATCAGAGCTCCTTGCCAGAAAGAGGAGTCCCGCCACACAAGCGCGGGGGTGACGTCATCACGGCACCAGCGTAGTGAGTGTCCAGAGCCGTGATGACGTCACTCCCGTGCAACATGTCAGCTTCCTCAGCGGTGACTAGGAGGCAATACCAGCGCTTCGTTCTAAAAATAAAAAAAAATTCTGATTTTTACTCTTTTGCCCCTTAAAAGGGTCACAAAAAGCCCAGTTTGTCACCCAAAAAACAATATATGTATCAATTTTTTAGCAAAAGTAATTACAAAGTTATAGACTCATGAACAGACACATAGCAGAAATGTGAAATATGGTCTGGTCCATAGGGGGAAAAACAAGTGTGAGAGCTGAAGTGGTTATACACTACCAATAAATTCTGCAAATTTATAAACAAAGTCCTTTGATGACATTATTCACATCATCTGGGTATGTAGATCCGTGTCAATCTCGATGAGCCATGTGCCGCTGATCTGTATACGTCCCATGAAAGCCCTACTCTATGGCCTATATACCACAGAAACCTGCAAAAAATAAAATAAAAATGGTCACGTGTGCTGACATTTCTGAGTGCAAAATTTTTCAATGATGTCAAAATGCATGCCGTAAAGTACTCACCAGTGACTGAAATTTGGACTGATGTTTCCACTTTGGATAAATCTGGGAAGCCTTCCTTCAGTTGTCCTTGTAGGTATTGTCTAGCTGGTCATACAGCTCCTTGTGTTTTTACACCAGGCTGAAAAAGTGATCCAAGCCCAATCCAGGCCAGACATTTCTTTTACCTCTGCTTTTACCTCTGTTCCACAAACCGCTTTTCTCCTCCAATACACCTTACTCTCCAAGATGGCTGATGTACAGGAAACTGGTCATACCATTTACAACCATATTTCTTATGGCACAAGACACATTGATATGTGTTGCATTGTGTTGCATAAAACTGCATATATGCTTGTAATCATGGCACAGTTCGCGGCATGTTGTACAACTAGATTCTTATGGTTACAAGAGCTTTTTGAAGAAGCATTCTTTAGTACTGTAGTGTACATTATTGTATCTGTAATATATATTTTACACCTATCATTGTACTGTCACATGCTCATTTTGTGAACCCCGAATAAAGAATTCAAAAAATGCATACGTGCTGCATTTTTCCATAACGCACCTCAGCACAGCATTGCGTTGAGAATAGAGTGTTGGGCCTGTGCTGATCGGTGCAGATTTACACATATCAACAGATATGGTGTGAACGAGCCCTAAAGGCTTGCAGAGGTTAAACAACAATTTGGCCTAACCTAGATTAAGGAACTGGAATTTAAAATATCGATGAGAAAATTTGCATGTAATAAAGTTAGACAGTTAAAATATTTCATACCAATTTTTCAATGATGTGACATACAGATATTTAAATAAGATATAACTTACAAGGTATCAGCTCAATTTCTAGGGTAGATCTGCTTTTCTGCACTTCCCCCTGAGGTGTGGATGCTCGGAGTGTCACAGCTCCCTTTCCTGTGCATACTTTTGTTGGATCCACATCTAAAGCAGATAAGAACGCATTTCTGAATACAGTCCAAACTCCCAGATAGTGGGAACCCTTTACTCAACAACTTGCTGTATATGCCATGCATAATACTGCCACAAAAACACAGGTCAGTACATTCCACATATATCATGCCTACTGAATTGGTGAAGAAATGAATGATGGTGACTTGCAGCAATAGCAACATAAAATATCTCAGAAATCAAATAAAGGGTAAAACATGTCAGAGAAAAGCTGTTCTTAGGTAGGGACTTGCAGCACGAGTTGTTCAGCTGAATAAAGTTTGGTGAAAAGAAGTGAAGCCATCAGGGTGCAGCCCTCTTTTATTTCCTGTATACAATTTGAATTGCTGTTTTTGTCCTCAGTGGGAAGATTCACCCATTTTATCTATCTGAATGTGAAGGACAACCCAAGATATTAAGTGTTCACCACAATAGGAATTGAGGGAAGGTGTCCAATGGGGACATTTATATTGGTGACAACTATCCGTCTAAGACTGCTGCTAGTCCCCCTAGAAACAACCATTCTTTGACATGTTTTATCCTTATGGGTTTAATTTCACCTTACTGGGTGTGTGGCCCCTTAGCTTCCTGTATGAAGTTTAAATTGATGTTTTTCTCCTCACTGGAGGGATTCTCACATCACAGCCCTCTCTTCTACTTGGAGTGTTTAATTACTGTCTGTGCTGACCCAACATCTCTGCCCCTCCTCTCACTTCCCTACATATCCTTTTATGTAGTTGCTGGGGAAGAAGGGAAAGAGAATACTATAGAGTGACACTTTAGTGACAGCTCTGAGTCTGCTGGGGCTGCTGACATCATGTCCAAGATGGCAGCATCCTGCAGCAGTCTTAGAACTGTAAAAGTGTAATGCCGTGTACACACGAGCGAACTTTACGGCAGACTTTGCCTGGCAGACTTCGACGGACTTTATGACGAACTTTCGGAATGAACGGACTTGCCTACACACAATTCACCAAAATCCGTCGAATTCGTACGTGATGACGTACGACCGGACTAAAAAGGAAGTTCATAGCCAGTAGCCAATAGCTGCCCTAGCGTGGCTTTTTGTCCGTCGACCTAGCATACAGATGAGCGGACTTTTCGACCGGACTCGAGTTCGACGGATAGATTTAAAACATGTTTCAAATCTAAGTCCGTCCAACTTTTGAGAAAACAAAGTCCGCTGGAGCCCACACACGATCGAATTGTCCGACAAAATCCTGTCCGCCGGGCAAAGTCTGCCGTAAAGTCCGCTCGTGTGTACGCGGCATTAGGGACACTTTTACAGGTAAATAATATACACAAAACATGTTAAATGCACATAAAACCTTATGGGAAGACTTTTGTTTGGCAACAGGGTCTCTAAAGCCTCGTACACACCATCGGATTTTCAGCAGGGAATTGTGTGATGACAGACTGTTTGCCTAAAATCCAACAATGGTTGTCCAACTTTCGGCCAACAAACATTGGTTAGCAGGCTGGTAAATTTTCGGCAGACAGCGGTCTGTTGTCAGATTTTCGTTTTGTCTGTACACAAGTCCGTCACACAAAAGTCCAAAGTACAAACATGCATGCTCGGAATCAATGCTCACCAAACACGACATTAGCAGAAGGTGGCGCTCAAGAGCTGAAATTTCACGTAGTACGTCACTACATTCGTGTTTGTTGGCTGACAATTGTCTGCCATAAGTATGCAAGACAAAATTCAGGCACACTGAATTTTGGCAGACAAAGTCTAACGCTTTGTCTGCCAAAAATCCGATCGTGTGTACGAGGCGTCACAGTCTGAACACAGAAACATGATGAGGAATTTATTGAAACCTGAGCAGACAGAATCTGGGGCAGCTGTGCATGCAACCAATCTCCTTCTATCTTCAGCTTGTTCAGTTAAGTTTAAAAATGAAAGATAGAAGCCAATTTGCCATGAAAAACAGCTCCAGATTCTGAATGCTCCAATTTTGATAAATTCTTTTCAATGATTTGGTATTTTCATTATTGTGCATTACTTTTTGGTTCACTAAAGGCATACATGGATCAGATTAATTCCCACCTTATTATTTTATTGATTTTTTTTAGGCGTTTTCACAAATTATACCACATACGCATTGTCAGTGGTGGTTCCATAAAGAATTCAGGATAAATCAGCTACCTTGAGATCACAAAGTTGATCACATAGGCTATGACTTTTTTCTTTAATCAGACACTTTTTATTAAGTTTACTTTTTTCTTTTATTTTCTTTTTTTATTCTATTTTTTTTTTTTACACAAATGTTCACAGAAAACAAAGAGAAAAAATATATAAAGATAAATCTTGTTCCGATTTGTAGCAACTATCACTAAAGGATATTGACGCATTCAGTAATACAATGAAATTACATTTCCCACCATGGACCCATCATGGACCCATCATGGACCCATCATAGAGCAGCAACACTATCAGCAGAGTCAGGGAAATCATCCGCACTAGTGGCTGCTACATATGGGGAGGATAGTAGCTATGCTTAGAAGTGAGTTGCTCTCTATCCAGCACAGCATTGATCGACGCGTACCATCGGGCACACGTTGGCGGATTAAGAGGTAGCCACCATTGAGAAATCAACTTACAGGCAAAAAATAACAAACGGGTACGCAACCTACCATTTCCGCTATCACTTCTTAAAGTATATTTTCAACTTTGCAGTCAAATTTAGGAAAACCCCACAATATGTTTTGTTATATGTTCCATTTCACACAACATACCTAAAAGTATATATTTTTAAATACCTTTCTAGATGTTTCTTTGGAGCAGGCTTTTGGGCAGACTTGAAGCTACTCTGAATGATTTATAAGTGAAAGCGGAGGGACAAAGTGGGTACAGACTGAGTTTTCCATCATTAACCTATAATGCGTAACCCAAGTTTTGAGATCTTTAACCCTTTGTTAGGACAGTGTTCAAATGTAATTTACACTTAACCACTTCAGCCCCGGAAGAATTTACCCCCTTCCTGACCAGAGCACTTTTTGCGATTCAGCACTGCGTCGCTTTAACTGACAATTGCGCAGTCATGCGACGTTGTACCCAAACAAAATTGAAGCCCTTTTTTCCCCACAAATAGAGCTTTCTTTTGGTTGTATTTTTTTGCGCTATAAACAAAAAAAGAGCGACAATTTTGAAAAAAACGCATTTTTTACTTTTTGCTATAATAAATATCCCCAAAAAATATATAAAAAAACATTTGTTTTTCCTCAGTTTAGGCCGATATGTATTCTTCTACATATTTTTGGTTAAAAAAAAAAAATCGCAATAAGCGTATATTGATTGGTTTGCACAAAAGTTATAGCGTCTACAAAATAGGGGATAGATTTATAGCATTTTTATTATTATATTTTTTTTTTTTACTAGTAATGGTGTCGATCTGCGATTTTTATCTTTTGACTGCGACATTATGGCAGACACATTGGACAATTTTGACACATTTTTGAAACCATTGGCATTAATACAGCGATCAGTGCGATTAAAAATGCATTGATTACTGCAAAAATGTCACTGGCAGTGAAGGGGTTAACACTAGGGGGCAGTGAAGGGGTTAACTATGTTCCCTGGGAGGTGATTCTAACTGAAGGGGGAGGGACTAACTACAGGAAGTGACGAATCGTGGTTCCTAGCTAATAGGAACACACGATCTGTCACTCCTGTCAGAACAGAACAGGGAAGTGTGTGTTTACACACACTCGTCCCTGTTCTGTGTCTCCTGGTCATGATCACTCGTGGCCGGCGGTCATCGCGATCGTCAGCCACGGGCATCGGCACCCCCGCTGTGCAGCGGGCATGCGCCTGCTGTCCGGACCCCGCGAGATCACATACAGTAACATGCTTTCACACAGGGGAGCCAACCTGCCGCAGTAAAACTGCGGCGGCTGGTCCGGAAACCGTTAAAAATATGATCTCCCAGCACAGTACAGACAGGATATATTAGGATAAAGATTAACAACCCCCCACCTCCTCCTTAACATGACATAGCAGGGGAAACTTTAATTTTGGAGTTCTTTTTTTTTTTTTTTAAAGCAAGTAAAAATGTAAGCAGCAATTTTCATTTTTTTTAAGTTATGCTATTTGAATGGGAACACATGGCAAACAAAGTAGGTGTTATCCCAATTTGGCTGTGAAAATGAAAATGGAGTTCAACATTTTACCAGCCTTGGCATACTAGGCTAGAAATAACTGAAGTTTTCAAGGAGGTGTGAATTAAGGAGAAAAGAAAGGAAAAGGAACTGCTTGAAGTGGTGATCAAACAATGCTTCCCAAGAAAAACAGCTTTCAACAGTACAATTCCCATTTTGTGCAAAAATGCTGTGCTGTGAAAACTCATCTACCTCTGTAAATTTAGCCTATGGCGTAAAATAGTAACCAATGCCACATGAGCTATGCTATACAGTTATCACATATCAGGCATGATGTTTCTAAAATATGCCACCAGTGCTATGTATAAAAAAAACGTTCACACATGTCCAGCTGTTTGCAGTCCAGTGTTTGGTGCGATTCAGGCACAAATTTTTGGTATTTGATACTAAGATTGTCTTAAATTTATAGTCTGGTTGGTAATAATGTAATAATGACATGCATAATGAGTGAGGTACTGTCTTTGTCAAACTGCTGACTTGGATTCATTTACATGATATGAGGCTGTAAACAACACATGCATGCTTTATATTATCATTTCTCTTTAGCGCCCTCATTATATATATATATATAGATATATATATATATATATATATATATATATATATATATATATATATATAGATAGATATATATATATATATATATATATATATATATATATATATAGATAGATATATCTATATCTATCTATATCTATCTATCTATCTCTATATCTATCTATCTCTCTCTCTATCTCTCTATCTCTCTATCTATCTATCTATCTATCTATCTCTATCTATATATATATACACACACACACACACACATACGCATCATCCTGCCCCATATTTCAGAAATATTTTACAGGGTTATCTCATAATTTTTATGAAGAAAATTTAAAGACATTATGATTCCTTACTAGGTTTAGTCCAAACATTAAAAAAAAAAACAAAACAACAAAACACAAGGGGCAATACTTACAATCTTGTGCAGATGGCTGTGGTTTCATCTGATATTTTTTGATCCAACACCCCCCCCCCCCAACCTGCCACCAATAATATTCCGGTGGGGACTATGCCCACGCCTTCTGCCTTGTCCTCCATTCATAGCTCTACTACAGCTTCCAAGAATAAAACGATGATTAGACGAGTCAGGCCATTCATTTATGCGCCTGTCCTCCATCCAGAGCGCTACACAATACAAATCCTTTAGCAAAGGTAAAAGAGCTTCCCATTTTGTTTGTATTTGCATTACACTGGCTTCTTAGATGTTTACTTACATGTTATTATTTAAGCTTCAAGACCACAAAGAACTGTGGTACTGAGGGGAGGCTGTGGTTAAGTACAAGGCAAAAACTATCGACTAGCTAAGCATATTGGATTACCAACAGTTCATGCATGGCATGCTTTCAGTCTGTAATTACCAGAGTACAAAACATTTTAAAGGTGAGCAATATCATAATTTAAAAAGCAAAAACTCTGGTTAAAAAAGCTTCCTCTGCAAAATGTATAACTGCCCAGTGCATGCTCAAGTTTAAGCTAACTTTTTTTTTTTCAAACAAAATTTTGTTTGTGTAAATTCTGCAATTATAAATCATTTACATATAATTTACATATAATTTCTGTGAGAACGAAATGTAAAACAAAACAAAACATTCCAAACACAAACTTGGTGATGAGGTCAACTTAGACACTAGTTTACAATGAAAGCACAAATGGAAATGGATCTATTACAAGCGGTCCAGTGTTGGTCACATGACTGCGAAGCAGCGCAAACAGACAAACAATGCAGAATGGGCTTGGCTCATTTGGGCTGCACACATGTACCTGGAACTGGCACAAGATCAGGAAAACTTTGTACTGCCTTCACTGGAATGATCTGAATAGCTGAGAGTGAGCGAAAACTCACTGGAGACCCATCTGCTGCTGTGGACACAAGAGTGGAAACAATGCGAGCTCATTATCTCAACGTATCCCAGGATTGCACCTTACTAACAGCTTGTAAACTTGTAGTTGAGTTTAGGACATCTCTTCATTCCATAATGAACAATCTTTATATACTTTGGACCTAAATGCACAGTAATTGTTACATATACGTATTAGGAAAATGATCAGCTATAAACTCGGTCACTGCTTTGCTATTGTCTAAAAACATTAAAGCCCAACTCTGGACACAAGAAAATAACGACCCAAAGCTGCAAGGTTTGAATGTCAACTCTTCTTTAGGAGTAGGGGAATGTGTGTAATACTCACCGTATTCCTCGCTCTGGCAAGCTCCCTTAAACTCTGTGACTAGTCCAGGGCCATCTTAAGAGCATTAAAGGCCCCCGGGCAATACAGTGCACTGGGGCCCTGTCTACACAATCACGCACGAGAATAAAAATGCAAATGATCAAAAAGGCTATATTTATTGGTATTTCCAACAAAATCAGTGTTTAAACATTAACAAAACGTTTGGACAATATAACACGAATTTGATGGGCACAGTGGCAGCGTTTGATGGGCACAGTGGCAGCTATTGAAGGGCACAGTGGCAGCTTTTGATGGGCACAGTGGCAGCTTTTGATGGGCACAGTGGCAGCTTTTGATGGGCACAGTGGCAGCTTTTGATGGGCACAGTAGCTGCCTTTGATGGGCACAATGGCTGCCTTTGATGGGCACAGTGGCTGCCTTTGATGGGCACAGTGGCTGCCTTTGATGGGCACAGTGGCTGCCTTTGATGGGCACAGTGGCTGTGTTTGGGCACAGTGGCAGCTTTTGAGGGGCACAGACAGTGGCTGTGTGTGATGCACAACTTGAACATACTTAAGTGGACAGTGTTAGACTTACTTGAGGCCGCCGGCCTGGTGCAGTACAGTGTGTCACTCACAGCAACAAGGAAGCGCCAGCTATTAAGGGCCGTCTTTCCGCTCCGCTCCCTCTCCACGCTGTCTGAAGAACATGGCAGAGGTGGGCGGAGCTTGTTCACTAGCAGCTGGGGCAGCCGCAGTGTGCTATGAATGCTGGGAAAGCCGCGGCCTCTGACTGACGTCACTGGTTGCTAGCTAGACACCGGGCGGCCGGTGATTCTAGCAAGTGAGCAGCCAGTGCAGTCAGTCAACTTAAGCAGAAGATTTCAGCACTGACGATCGGCCCTGGATGGGGCCCTCCAGACAAATGGGGCCCGCGGGCAACTGCCCAGCATGCCCAGTGGAAAAAACTGCCCTGGACTAGTCCCCTGAAGCCTCCTCTTACAGCCCAGAGCATCAGGAAGGAGAGGACAGTGCTGGAGCCAGTCGGCGTGTAGAATCCAGTAAGTTATACAGTCTCTTTCTCTCTGCTTCTTTATGAGCATTTAAATCTTGCATTGTGGGTTGTCAGGGGGCGGGGTGGTAAAAACAGGTGGCTGAGCTGCGGTGTTGCCATCCCTGTTTACCCACTGGACACGCTTGCATTACAGCCTGACTGGCAACTGCAGAGTTTCACAGGCGGCACTGCCTATCAAACTCGTCTATTGAGATCAATGGGGCTGCTCCACAACTGCAAGCCAAACACTTGGCTCATAGTTGAACTGTAGTCCTGCGATGTAAAATTGTTGTTCAACAATAAAAACAAAAGAAAAAAAAACAAACAAAAAAAAACAACAGGCGTCAGGTGGCAGCAGTAGCGCCACCTAACACCTCTCCTATACTGCCCTCTGCAACACAATCCACTACAGAATGCTTCTCAAATAGCAGGAAGCATTACTATCTGAAAGCACCCCAAGGGTGTTTTTTTTTTTCATACCAGAGTTGGGCTCTAAAGTGGAAGTAAACTTCCATCTTTTGCTTTTACCTATAGGTAAGCCTATAATAAGGCTTACTTATAGGTAGTGTAAAATATCTCCTAAACGTGTACCGTTTAGGAGATATTTAGTGTGCATGCAGCCAGTGACATCACTGGCGCATGCACTTTGAAGAAACGGCTACCCATGCGGTTTTTCAGTGCCTGTGCCATGAATGGCTGGTCCCGCACGCATGCGCAGGAGTGACGTCCTGGTGGCTCCGGCCAGTCACAGAGCCGGAGTCCGAGAACCTGGAAGCAAGACGGGTGAAGATGAGCATGCCTGCAGCACTGACATCTTGGCGCTGGAAGAGCTTAGTTTTAAAGGCAAGTTTAACATAATGTGCTAGTATGCTATGCATACTAGCACATTATGCCTTTACCTCGCAGGTACAAAAAAAAAAAATGTCCAGCGGTTTACAACTGCTTTAAAATAAATCAAAGCAGGTTAAAATAAAACCATCATAGGATAAGGACTTAAAGAAACCTCATACAGGGAATATCTCACCGATCTCAATTTGAAAATACTAGTTTGCAAGTTGTTATGCTAATCCAAATGCTTCATTAGTTTGAAAACAAGCAAGGAAATCATGAGCTTCATCCTTTCACTGACTTCATTGGCAACGCACTTGTTCTGGGCCAGTGGCTCTGACAGCACAGAGGCCAAAGATAACCAGAAAAGACATTCAGCTTTACTAGCAAGTGAGCATAAAGGCTTTATTCATATGCTTTGTTCCTTCATTTCCAAATATATGCACTTGACAGGTATACTGAAGCCAAAGTATGCATGTAATGTTTGTCCAACATTTCTCATTGGCTCATAATCATCAATGTTATTTTACTTTCCAGGACCTCAACTGCCAGCAGCTGCAGAATGGGAGCTTTGCTCTCTGTGGGGAAGCAGTGGTCTCAATGCAGAGGTTCAACATTCCCGATTGAGTCAGGCCTATAGCTCTACTATCAGCAAAGCTCATGTTCCCTGCTAATTAAAGAGCTTTGGCTCTGACTCAGAAGGGGGCATTCAGACCTCTACAAACAAATCTGTCCTTCCACACAGAGAACAAAGCTTCCACTTTGTAGGTGCTGGCAGGGGGCAGGCTTTTCTACATAGGATGCGACAGATTTTTAAGGGGAAAAAAAGGAACACATAAAACATTTGTTTTGACGCACCTGGAATGTATTTAGTTAATTTAAACTGAAAGTTCATTTGGGCTTTAAGCAGGGAGGCTTCAGTGACTGTAGTACAGGTGTTGCGCAACAGGGGTGCCATTTGGGTTCCCCCGGGGTGCCAAGAGCACGGGACCTAGGTTGTCATGAATCAGTGTCATGCGTCTCCATGCTTTGGGAACATTGATGCTGTAGGGCAGGACACAAAGCATAATTTGTTGCTATGGTGTCAGTGACTGGCCTCCATGCACCGTATAAACGTATGACATGCAGGGCAACCCCAGCATTCAGAAGGGGATGGAAGCCCTCCTCCTGCAAACCTGCTCTCCCTCCTGCCATCTGCTTTGCTGCTACAGCCGAAAGGTAGGACTCTGATGTGAAGAGAGGACTGTGTAATTGGGGAGGATCTGTAAATGATGACTGTGTGATTGGGGGACTGCGTGATGGAAGGACTCCGTCATGGGGGTACTCTGATATGATGGGGAACTCTAATGTAAAAGGTCTCTTACATGAAGGCGGGTCTCTGATGTGATGGGGGACCTTTGTCATGATGGGGGGCCTATGATGTGAAGGGAGGGGGCTGTGTTGTGATGGTGAAATAAAAAGTAGCGCATAAATGGTGCCAAAAGTCTTCAATCAAGAAAACAACTGAGAAAAAAAAAAACAAATGTCCACAAATAATAAACATAACAGTGAAAAAACTTGTAAGTCTCTCAATATAGGTGAATAAAATCCTGTCGGTGAGTGGGAAACAAATGACATGGAATGTCCCACTGAAAACCATGCATGGATGCAGGGAGACAGAAGTTAAAACGCAGGTGAATCAACAAATCATCCCCAAGTTGTATCTCTCAACAACATGCGACTTGGTAAAGGTGGTGTGTAAGAAACTCTTACCAGATATGATGGACTCCCTTGTCAGCGACAGGGAGTCACTCGAGCGGGTTGCCTCTCAGGGCCAGTGAACGGGCATCACAGCTCTGCGAACCTTCTGGGTCAAACTCTGCGCGGATCTCCCGGGGTCGCCAGGTGGGTCCTCCCAAAGGATGGCCAAGGTGCGGATCAGAGGGAACAATGCGTCACGTACAAAGGCTGGAGTGAAGGCTGGTTGAATCTCTCAGTAAGTATGTGGAGAAAAAATAAACAAGCTCCACATAGTGTAGATGAGCAAAAATAGGATTTTTATTGCTAAAAACGCCAGGTAACAATAAAATGTGATCACAGAGTATAAAATCGAAAATGGGCAACAAGGAGGATGCTGGAAGTGCCCGAAGCTTTTCGATCAATGGATCGTCTACTGGGGCATGCGCCAGTAGACGATCCATTGATCGAAAAGCTTCGGGCGCTTCCAGCATCCTCCTTGTTGCCCATTTTCGATTTTATACTCTGTGATCACATTTTATTGTTACCTGGCGTTTTTAGCAATAAAAATCCTATTTTTGCTCATCTACACTATGTGGAGCTTGTTTATTTTTTCTCCACATACTTACTGAGAGATTCAACCAGCCTTCACTCCAGCCTTTGTACGATACGCATTGTTCCCTCTGATCCGCACCTTGGCCATCCTTTGGGAGGACCCACCTGGCGACCCCGGGAGATCCGCGCAGAGTTTGACCCAGAAGGTTCGCAGATCTGTGATGCCCGTTCACTGGCCCTGAGAGGCAACCCGCTCGAGTGACTCCCTGTCGCTGACAAGGGAGTCCATCATATCTGGTAAGAGTTTCTTACACACCACCTTTACCAAGTCGCATGTTGTTGAGAGATACAACTTGGGGATGATTTGTTGATTCACCTGCGTTTTAACTTCTGTCTCCCTGCATCCATGCATGGTTTTCAGTGGGACATTCCATGTCATTTGTTTCCCACTCACCGACAGGATTTTATTCACCTATATTGAGAGACTTACAAGTTTTTTCACTGTTATGTTTATTATTTGTGGACATTTGTTTTTTTTTTTTTTTATTATTTTATTTTTTTTTTTTTCTCAGTTGTTTTCTTGATTGAAGACTTTTGGCACCATTTATGCGCTACTTTTTATTTCATTTTCACATGTTTATTTGGTTGTTGTCACCTTGTAAGTAGCTGCTCCGCACCATATATTCTTTCAATTTAGCGCAGTGTACACTTTTATTATATTTGCATGTGTTGTGATGGGAGGACCTCTGATGTGAAGGGGGCTGTGTTGTGATGGGAGGACCTCTGACGTGAAGGGGGCTGTGTTGTGACGGGAGGACCTCTGACGTGAAGGGGGCTGTGTTGTGACGGGAGGACCTCTGACGTGAAGGGGGCTGTGTTGTGACGGGAGGACCTCTGACGTGAAGGGGGCTGTGTTGTGACGGGAGGACCTCTGACGTGAAGGGGGCTGTGTTGTGACGGGAGGACCTCTGACGTGAAGGGGACTGTGTTGTGACGGGAGGACCTCTGATGTGAAGGGGGCTGTGTTGTGACTGGAGGACCTCTGATGTGAAGGGGGCTGTGTTGTGACGGGAGGACCTCTGATGTGAAGGGGGCTGTGTTGTGACGGGAGGACCTCTGATGTGAAGGGGGCTGTGTTGTGATGGGAGGACCTCTGATGTGAAGGAGGCTGTATTGTGACGGGAGGACCTCTGATGTGAAGGGGGCTGTGTTGTGACGGGAGGACCTCTGATGTGAAGGGGGCTGTGTTGTGACAGGAGGACCTCTGACGTGAAGGGGGCTGTGTTGTGACGGGAGGACCTCTGACGTGAAGGGGGCTGTGTTGTGACGGGAGGACCTCTGACGTGAAGGGGACTGTGTTGTGACGGGAGGACCTCTGATGTGAAGGGGGCTGTGTTGTGACGGGAGGACCTCTGATGTGAAGGGGGCTGTGTTGTGATGGGAGGACCTCTGATGTGAAGGAGGCTGTATTGTGACGGGAGGACCTCTGATGTGAAGGGGGCTGTGTTGTGACGGGGAGACCTCTGACGTGAAGGGGGCTGTGTTGTGACGGGAGGACCTCTGATGTGAAGGGGGCTGTGTTGTGACGGGAGGGCCAGTTAATTTCAAGGTGGTTGTGTGCAACGTCCCAGGCTCAGGTTTCCCATTGATAAGTAACATTTGTGTTTTTTACAATTTAGACTGGGATGCACATGCCTAAAATTCAATAGTAAATCACATCACAATTTCTGAATATACTAAAAGGCCCGATTCACACTTAAGCATTTTTAGTGCTTTTTGCATTTTGCAGATTTGCACTACAGTCCATATGGAACACGTTCCCTATGGAACACGTTCTGTAGTGCAAATCTGCAAAATGTAAAAAGCATTAGAAATGCATAGGTGTGAATCAGGCCTAAGAATCATGAAGGCCGTCATTGTAGAGCTTTCTTTTTCATAATGCTTGTCCCTAGCTGTCATGCTAATGTTGTGGTTTTAGTGCTGTTTAAGTCTCTTCCCCGTAACAAATATAAAGATAAGGAATTCTGTCACTTTTCTAATACTCATTTGCAGCATGCTTATTCCAGGCCTATTGTGCGCAAAAGTTTTAGATATCCAGAAGGGGCAGGCACCATACTTCCTGGGTGCCAATGTCACCAACTCCAAACATTCTTCTAATAAATTATGAGAGCAGAATACTGAAAATGTGGTGGAAGGATTCATACAGCTCAGTGATTCAGATTTTCTCACTAGTCATATAAGGGCGTAACAACTCAAATCTACAAAATACCGAAACATGTTACGCTTCATTTTCCAATTATTACAGATTAATGAACTGCTTTTTGCCCAGCCCTAAAAAAACAAATTAGGTAAATGGTCGTAACGTGAGAACTCATCATTTTGTGACAGCTGTATTGATGAGTAAGATGTAACAACTTAAGTAACTATTAAAGAGACCCCTTTCCCACAATCAGTAATTTCAGCAATAATCTTCCCATAAGATTATATATGCGTTTAACATCATTTATGCACGTTATTTACCTGTAAAAGCCTCCCTTTTGTAGACATGAAAAATCCCTGAAACTGCTGATGGGCTCCACCATCTTGGATGTGATGCCAGCAACCCCAGGAGACGCAAGTGCTGTATATCTCTATGGTATACCCCTTTTGCGCCTACCTCTGGCAGCTACATAAAAGGTTATCTGGGAGGTGAGGGGAGGGGCAGAGAAGTTGAGCCAGCACAGAAAATAGTGAAACACTCCCAAAAGAGGGGAGGGCTTTAAGGCTGTGCAAAGAAAAATGAACTCTTCCTGGAGTAGTCAAAAATTTCTAGCAACCACAAAGGCACAATGCATGTGAACAGACAAAAAGGTTTATAGAAAAGAAAAACGCTGCAAGTAGGCATTTAAAATACTTGATTTTTACCTGTTTTTATCTCTAGTTTTTAAGTTGGTGACAGGTCTCTTTAAAGACATTATAGAAAAACATCTTCAGAGAAAGAGTGACTGCTGCATGAAAGGCACAGATGTGAAACAATCTGATAGTATATGGGAAAAAGTGATCTCTAGCCACTTGCTGACCGCAAGACGCAGTTTGCAAGTGGTTTACAGGGGTTACGGCTTTAATCTATCAGCCATAACCCTGGTATTCTTTTTTTCAGCTGGCTTTCTCATAAAAGCAGCCCAAGTGGCTCATTGGCCGCTGGATCGCTTTCAGGAGAGTCAGGAGGGGAGTCAGGAGGGGACCCCTATTTTTTTTATAATTATTTCTTTTTTATCTTTTGCTTTTAAAAGGACCCCAGATCTCTCCATAAAGAGGACCTGTCATCCTTATTTCTATTACAAGGGATGTTTACATTCCTTTTACAAGGACTAAAAGTAATAAAAAAAAAAATTAAAAAGGGACAGTTTAACCACTTGCCGACCAGCTCGCGCAGATATACTGCGGCAGGTTGGCAGCGCTGCGCAAATCGCTCTTGCTCCCGCTGGTGGACAGTGAATGTCCACCAGTGACCCGCGATCGCCTAGTACAGAGGCAGAACAGGGATCTGCCAGTGTAAACAAGGCTCATCCCCGTTCTGACAGGGGACATGTCAGAGATCTTCTGTTCCCAGTGATGGGGAACAGTGATCTCTGTCATGTCCCAGTGAGCCCATCCCCCCCTACAGTTAGAACACACCTAGGGAGCACACTTAACACCTTGATCGCCCCCTGTGTTAACCCCTTCCCTGCCAGTGTCATTATTACATTGATCAGTGCATTTTTATAGCACTGATCAATGTAATAATGTCACTGGTACCCAAAAAGTGTCATTGGGGGTCAGATTTGTCTGCTGCAATGTCGCAGTCACTCTAAAAATTGCAGATCACTACCATTACTAGTAAAAACAATAATAAAAAAAAGTCCCTAAATCTATCCTATAGTTTAAAGACGTGATAACTTTTGCGCAAACCAATCAATATACGCCTATTGCGATTTTTTTTACCAAAAGTATGTAGAAGAATGTATATCGGCCTAAACTGATGAATAAATTTGTTTTTTTAGATTTTTTTTTGTATTATAGCAAAAAAATATATATATCTTTTTTCAAAATTGTCGCTCTTTTGTTTGCAAAAAATAAAAACCGCAGAGGTGATCAAATACCACCAAAAGAAAGCCCTTTTGTGGGAAAAAAAGGACGTCAATTTTATTTGGGTACAGCGTCGCACTACTGCGCAATTGTCAGTTAAAGCGATGCATTGCCGTATCGCAAAAAACGTCCTGGTCATGAAGGGGGCAAATCCTTTCGGGGCTGAAGTGGGTAAAAATAAAAAATAAAATAAAATTAGAAAAAAAGTAAAGTGCCCCCATCCCACCGTGCTCACACGCAGAAGTGAATACATACGTAAGTCGCGCATTGCATATGTAAATGGTGTTCGCACCACACATGTGAGGTATCGCCGCGAATGTTAGAGCGAGAGTAATATTTCTAGCACTAGACCTCGTTTGTAACTCTAAACAGGTAACCTGTAAAAAATGTTAAAGCGTCACCTATATGGAGATTTTTAAAGTACCGTAGTTTTTCACCATTCCACAGACATGCGCAATTTTAAAGCATGACATGTTAGGTATCTATTTACCTGGCATAACATAATTTTTTATTTATATTTTACAAAAAAATTGTGGTATATTGTTGTTGTCTTTTATTCATAAAGTGTATTTTTTCCAAAAAAATTGCGTTTGAAAAACCGCTGCACAAATACTGTGTGACATAAAAAACTTTAACAATCGCCATTTTATTCCCTAGGGTCTCTGCTAAAAAAATATATATATATGTTTGGGAGTTATAAGTAATTTTCTAACAAAAAATACTGATTTAAACTTGTAAACAAAAAGTGCCAGAAAAGGCTTGGTCTTCAAGTGGCTAAAATCGCCTCTCAAAATGAAAAAGTTACTTTCCACTAGTTTCCACCGCACTCTCCTTCACCATAAGGACATATGAACTGCTGGAAAAGACACAGCTACAGTTCACAGGGAGAGCAGATACGGGTCTTTCCTATGGGAACAGCACTACTGCATATCTTAACATGCGTAGCTGTAATCCTGATTTTATTGGCATAAGTACTGCTACTCTGTAAGTTCTTTGATGTAATCTGTCAACGTCTAATGTAACGGTGGAATTGTTAAATAATGAATCTCTAGAAGCAAGGGTTGTCACCTGTCTGGGATTCACCTGGACAGTTCAGGTTTGAATCATGTGTCTGGGTTTCAGACCACCTGAAACCAGGACACATTATTCAGACTGGACTCTGGCTTCCCAGCAGGGTTGCTGTCTGCAGTTATCTAAGCCAAGAGTGTAATGTGTTCTCAGTGTTTCCCCTTAAATTAGGGTTCCCAGAGCATCCCTTAGGTAAGAGTCCCCAGAGTTCTCCTTTACATCAGTCTGCAGAGTCCCCCTTACGGTGTAAGGAAACTCTGCAAGTTCAGATGTAAAAGGTGAACTCTGTGGATTAAGGTTTAAAAGGGGAACTCTGTGAACTCTGATTTAAGTGGGGACTCTTGTGATTAACTTCATATGGTTAGAAGTGTTATTTAATCACAAAATATATGTACTGCATAGTATATGCTGTAAGAAAAAAAAAATTTGCTGTGCGCCGTTAAAGTGTTCGGGTTTGACTTGAAGAAAAGGTGGCAACCCTACTAGAAGCTGGCACTGCAGAAAGGTCTAGTGGACTGAAATATTTCACCCACTCACCATTCCAAGATAATGTAGGCACCAAAAAATAGGTATGTATGTTGGATGATCAAACTCTGAACATCTGTGTAATAGAACGGGATGGTTTTGTCCAACGCCACCAATCTGTCATTGACATTTAATGATAGCTATACTGTATGTTTGCACTGAAATGCTTGGCCTGACTCAGCCAATCATTCCTGTTAGATGAACCTGAAACGTTTACATCTGCTCACACGCACGTAACCTTCCACTCTTATACAATACGACGCTCCAGAAATAGGATGAAACAAAATTAGGTTTAAGTAAACAAGCTAAAATGCATTTTTTTCCCGGAGGCCACATTTGTTTACTTTATAAGTAATGCCTTTATTGCTTACAACAGGACTCAGGAAACCAATGCATTTTATTATTGCTTATTTGCGTGCCTCCTAGGAGTAAATGCCAGGACAGTTTAGATTTACATTAGAGGGTTGATGTGTTAGAGGGAAATGACATTCATGTAAGTGATTTTTTTTCTAAGTACATGACCTGGCAGCTTATGATTTCATTACTCATCCTCACCTACTCAGCAGGTTATCTTGCCTTTCACAAGCTGATCTTCATTTCACTCTAAGGAAATGGGATTTAAAGGTGCAGTCTGATAATTAAATGGATAGCTTTCAACGTGGGTATGTAGCAAACCGATTTCAAAGCACGGTATTCTTTTGAAATAACTTGCTGTTATAAGTGATTAAAATGAACTTCAATAGGTTCTATTTGCAGCTACACTTGTAACACATTTCAGCAAAAGTGCGATTCACTAGGCTTCTTCTTGTACATGGCACCTGAGCCTGTCCAATGTAGACTCCAGTATACTTCCACTGCCCAGGAAGCTCAGGTGCTGTGTACAGCTGTTCAGTGTACAGGGGGTATTAAAAATATATATATATATATATATTTTTTTTAATACTCCTATACGCTTTACTAGTGTATATGCAAGTACTGCTGCATACCTGAGTACAGCCCAAGCGGGGAAAATATGCTAGACTTTACGTTGCTTGGGCTCAGGCATCTGTGTGTAAGAGGCCTAAAACATGATGCATTAGGCGATTTAATTACGGTTTGTTATTTAGTATTTTGTAAAATAAAAAAATGGAAGTTTAGTGAAAATTTGGTGAAGATTATATTATGCAGATCTGCTGAGTTTAAACGTGAGCACAAGTTGTACCAGTTTTTGTGGTATTTTGTATGTAAAAGTCAGTTCACAAAGATCGGGTTGCTATAATGCTGCGGGGATGATTTACTAAAACTGGAGCACTCAGAATCTGGTGCATCTGTGCATAGTAACCAATCAGCTAGTAGGTTTTATTGGCAAAGCTTAATTGAACAAACTGAAGTTAGAAGCTGGTTGGTTACTATGCACAGCTGTACCAGATCCTGTGTGCACCAGTTTTAGTAAATCTCCCCCAGTGTGTTTTAGGCCTCAGTTACACTTTCTTTTCACTTGGCGATTCTGCCAACACCAGATTCCCTGCCTTGGGTGAGAAGGGAGCAGCGTAGACTGTCTTAGCAGTGATGTCACACTAGGTTGCTTCCCTAATTAGTAATACAAACACGTCCCCCCCTTTCCTGATGTCCAGTACATCACATCAAAGTAAACTGAAATAAATAATGTTTTGTTATTGGGTTAAGAATTACTTTAACGTATTTATAAACCCTCTGTATTTAAACACTTTCAGCAGCTGATTTAATCACTTACTGAGTATGTTTCTTCTCTAAATCCTTTCCTATTTTCCAGTATAAACTGGTGCCATGACCGCTGCCTCAGGTTTTCTGCATAATGCCGCGTACACACGAGCGGACTTTACGGCAGACTTTGCTCGGCGGACTTTTCGACAGACTTTACGACGGACTTTCTGAATGAACGGACTTGCCTACACACAATCCACCAAAGTCCGTCGAATTCGTACGTGATGACGTACGACCGGACTAAAACAAGGAAGTTGATAGCCAGTAGCCAATAGCTGCCCTAGCGTGGCTTTTTTTCCGTCGAACTAGCATACAGACGAGCGGACTTTTCGAACGGACTCAATTTCAACGGATTGATTTAAAACATGTTTCAAATCTAAGTCCGTCCAACTTTTGAGAAAACAAAGTCCGCTGGAGCCCACACACATCGAATTGTCTGACGAATAGTCCGCCGGTCAAAGTCTGCCGTAAAGTCCGCTCGTGTGTACGCGGCATTGACAGACAGCAGGACTCGGTCCTGCCCCCGCTCTCGTGTCGCTGGATTTGATTGACAGCAGTGGGAGCTAATGGCTCCTGCTGCTATCAATCCATCCAATGAGGACGGAGACAGCAGCTGGAACTGCTGGGCTTGTGCTTGTCGCTGGAATGAATGGGTTTAGGTAAGAAAATGGGGGGGCTCTGGAGGCAGCTGCAGCACAAGTGGTTTTTCACCTGCATGCATAGAATGCATGCAGGTGAAAAGCCTTGAGACTTTACAACCCCTTTCATTTTGTTAAAAATAATAAACATGTCTTACTTACCTGCTCTGTGTAGTGGATTTTCACAGAGCAGCCCAGATCCTCCTCTTCTCAGGTCTCTCTTCGGTGCTCCTGGCCCCTCCCTCCCTGTTGACTGCCCCCACAGCAAGCAGCTTGCTATTGGGGCACCCAGACGAAGCCACAGCTCCCCGTGTCCATTCGTCCCGGCCCCGCCCCCTCTTTCTCCTCATTGGCTCACTGACTTTGATTGACCGCAGTGGAAGCCTGCTGTCTCACCCAATGAGGAGGGAGAGTCCCAGGCAACCGAGTCTCTCGTGCAACATTGAAGGATCGAGATGGGGTCAGGTAAGTATTAGGGGGGCTGAGGGGGGCTGCTGCACACAGAGGGCTGTTTATCTTAATGCATGGAATGCATTAAGATATAAAAAAACCTTTTGCCTTTACAGCCACTTTAATGTCTTAGGCAAAAAATGCTGAGGGTTTAATACTACTTTAAATAACTATTTCATGTAAATATTATAAATTCACAATCTAGGCAATATTTTGCTATGTGAACCAAATAGTTTGATAAAATGATCATGCGATAAACAAAAACAAACAAAAAAACTCAATTAGCTTTGTGAATTGACCATATGATCCCTAAATAATTTATAAAAAACAAAAACAAACAATGTATGTGGTGGAAGCTGATCACCCTTCTCAGTGGCACAGACAGTTTTCATTCTCTGACTGAAGAAGGGATCAGCTCATCTGCATAATAGCATCCCTACCAGCTAGAAAGACAAAATCGTATTGTTCATAGGTTATTTTTAGAACTCTACACATTACTGCCAATAATAGCTATAGTTTTTTTTTTTTTTTTTTTTATTAAACTGGAATCCCCATTTAGCACATTTATCTACCTGCCTGGGAATGTGACATCAGTACCAAGAAAAGGGTTGCGTGCACCCCTCCTCTACAGAATGCTGACTTATATCCCAGCATACAACCAAACATAGAAAAATGAAAATCAAATTCCAGAAAACTTTTGTTTTTAATTTTGTTTTGGATATATAGGAGAAGGTTAGAACATTTATCATAGTTTTGTTGCTGTTCCTGTCACCATTGGGATTTTTAAGTTTGTTTTACCTTCACTTGCAAAGCCAGTAGTTACCCAGACAAAAAGCAAGGGAAATCTTTTAAAAGGCAACACAAACTTTTTTTATTTTTTTAAAGAGTGGACAAGAATTACCTCAGATTTTAATTTTTGTCTGTGTCCCTCTTGGAAAGATTTCTCCTCCCTTTCTGTCACAGTGACAGGGGATAAAGGGTTATCTCTCCAATGTGAACAAAGACAGCAACAGTAAACATAATTTAGTAAGGAAAGTTACCTCTATGAGGTCTTTATTGCTGTCTGTGCCATTGTTGTCATTTTTTTTGGTTGTCAAAATGAAAACAGATGTAGCACCCTCCCTAGAATAGGTTGCTAGAAAAAAAGTATAGGCAAATTTAGTTTTTGGCCCCTCTGTAAACTGTGGAGCAATGTTTGATTTGTGACAGTCGTTCTGGGCCTCACAGGCTGCAGGCTCAGCTACTTTCTCTTGTATTCTTGTTTCTAGAATAAGGTGGGCTGGAAGAGGCTGACCAGAGTCTAAATATTTATGTGTTCTCATCCAATCCCTGGGGAGGAGGGGGGGGGGAGTGCTCAGTAGGTGGCTGAGTGGAGATAAATAGTCTGGGGCAGAGAGCCGCAGAGTCTTTTCCCTGGAGGAGGAGATCCCAGCCTAGAAAGGCTGCTTGCCCTTTTAGGCAAGTCAGCTGAGGCCTGCAGAGATCACCAAAGTCCCATCTATGCTGAAGATGGGGGGCTATCTTTCTGGAAGCAGTTCAGAGCCAAGTAGAGGGGTACATTGAGGATCCGGCCTGGAGATTCACACTATAGTGTCTAGCCAATATTGGACAGGAGGTATCCAAGTATCTGCAGATACGTTGAGTAGAGGCCTGGAAGTGGGATCCTAGTGACTGTTTGCTGGTAACCCCTTGTGTGACTGTGCCAGTTCCGCTAAATTGGGATTTACCCTGCTGGGAGTCCCAAAAGTGCTTGTGTCTCTACTCTCCGCAAAGAGAGGGGCTGCCTCCTTGATGACAATAGAAGGAATAAAAAGATTCCTCCAAATGCTTGTGCACTAAATTCTGGAGCATCCCAAAGCTTTCCCTGCACCCCATCAATAAAATCAAATAAAAACATCCACTGCCTGGTTATTGTGAGAGACCGTGCAGAAAGTGTTGTGTGCCTGGCTGTCTAGGGACCCAGAAGGGAAGAGAACTCAGGAAAAAACAGCGGGACCAGTCAGAGGGTCTGTGCTACACAAGAGAAAATCTCCTTGGTCAGGACAGCAGTAGAAGCCTGACAAATGTTCTAACCCTTCCCTTCTGGCTTGCAATTTATAACGTGAGGACAAACCTAAACAATTGATCATTTGTATAAAGTCAGACAGGCCTTTACATTACATAGATGATCAAAAGAGCTGGTGCAATGAGACTGTATAGTATAACCTTCTCAGGATGAGCAACTGCTATAAGTTGCTACTACTTAGTATTTCCACATCTGCCTAATTGTTTAGGGGCATGAGACCATAAAAATAAAACGGTATTTCCAATCCCCCTAGAAAAGTTTGTATTAGGGGCGTTCTATTAATTTTTAGATGCATATAGATTCATACTTTAAAACTTCTTTCCATTTCTAAAATATCCAGTTATAGAAAAAAAAACTACAAGCTAACACTATACACTTTAGTCTGCATTTGAGATCTTTTATTATAAACATATAAGCCACAAAAAAGCATGTAAAATAAGACCGCAGAAAACTTAGCTATGGTCTATATTAAAAGTTCTCTGCTTTCATTACTTGTATTATGAGACTTTAATTTGGATTTCTTCCATTGCCATTTGCCGACACATAAAACTGGATGAAAGTACTCAGTGGCTGCTCTGTAGTAGTCTACATCTGTAGCTTTTTTTTTTATAGTGTGGCTTGTTAAAGCCGAGGTCTGTCCACCCCTGCAAATATTAAAAGCCAGCAGCAATACATACTGCAGCTGCTGACTTTTAATAATAGGACACTTACCTGTCCTGGAGTCCAACGATGTCGACACCACAGCTGATGTTTCCATCAGCTGTCAGGTGCTGCCGCCGCCATTGCTGTCAAGGGAACCCGATAGTGAAGCATTACGGCTTCACGCCGGGTCCCAACTGGGCATGCGCGAGGCACCACTGCACTCTCCTACTGGCCCAGTGGTGGGGGAAGGAGGAGGGGGGAGCCGAGCTGCTGACGTAATGGGCTGTGGCCCGGTCTCCTAGAAGTGGGGACAGGGTACCTGTCAAAGACAGATATCCGCTCCCCCCTGAAAGGTGCCAAATGTGGCACGGGGGGGGGGGGGGGGGGACGACAAATGGGCGGAAGTTCCACTTTTGAGTGGAACTCAGTTTAAACCTGGTTTGCTGTAGTTTGTAGAAAAATGCACCTTCCATAGGGATGAATAGTAAAGCATGCAGAAAATACCACCACATGAAAAATGCAGAGGTGTTAATGTCGCCGGATATGATTAGTAAATGCATGTGTCTATTCAGTTCAAATTTCAACGGTTTTAACTGCCAAATCATTTCTTTTAAAAGTTCTTTTTAAACTTACATCAATGAATGGCAATGATTGTGAGGTCATATGGGAGTACCCATTTTCCCAACTTGTGTCTTCTAGGGATCAGCTGATCCAGTTCAAAATTCTATACAGGTTCTATCTGATGCCCCACAGGATTTCCCCGAATTGCCCTCCACATTTCTGGCTTGGCCAAGCAGAGCCGGCAGATTATTTTCATAAGATTTGGTCCTGCCCATACATTCAAACTTTCTGGTCGAGGGTTCTCCAGTTTGTCACAAGGTTGACTACTACCCCTATCCAACAGCAGGTGGATATATGCCTCCTTGAGCCAGTGGAGGCTCTGCCCCCCACCAGGGCTGTTCGTACATTGTTGGGGCTTCTATTGTTTTATGCTAGAAATCGTTATTCAATAAAAGTCTGGATCTGCTCCCACCCTAGGATTTTGGGAATCTTTAGTGAATTCTGTTATACCCCTTTACAAGGAGAAGTATATGTCTCGAGGCTGTCAGAAAAAATTCCACAAAGTGTGGGACATCTGGCTGGACTACTACTGTAGATCAACATGACTCTGAGGCTACTATTAGTCTTTCCTAAAGCATTGCCCTTGTCTAGTCTCGAACCTTAGTGCTTCCTATGATAGCCCCCTTCCTTCTATAGATTGCTTGTGTCTTGGGTGGTGGGGTGGGGATAAAACTCAAGACAAATTACTCCCTCATTTTAATGGCCCTTGTGGCCCAGGTGGCACTATCTGTGCTCTATGAGTAGGAAGGACGGGTTTAATTGTAGTTTCACCTGTTCACTATTTTTTTGTTGTTGTTTTATGTATTGTTATTGTATTACCTGTCAGAACACAACAGCTCAGCAGGGGGGGATCGCTGGACTAACCTCACATGGTTAGTACAGCAGGTCCCGACTGCAGCTGTCATATTTTTTCATGCAAAACGCGGGTTGCACAAAAAACCTCTAGTGTGTGCCCGGCTTAAGTCAGTGCTTGAACAAAATTAGATTTTCAATAGTACACTACAGAGGATATAATTGAGTTGTGCAAATAAAGAAAAAAGCAAATTGTAGTTGCCATTTTACAGTAATGGCCCGTACACTATTATCAATAGGATGTACACAGAAGCCTTGTTGGACCTGGGGGGTTTATTTATAAAGCAGTGGTATGGCCCACTTAAAAAAAAAAAAAAATACTGCAATGTGCTTTACGAATAGAACCTTTCATCACCAGTGACATGCCTGACTCCCCTTCAATCTCAAAATTTGCGCTATTGCGTCCTGCAGAGAGAACTCTGTAGAATGTCACAGGTGTGATTCTGCAAACTGAATTTTTTGAATGGCTAGGCCACCAAACACTGTGTGCTTGTGGAATATAACAGAAAGAGGATAGTGATATTTGCTCTACATTTTAAGTGACCCCACAAATTTTGTTTTCCTTCTATTATATATTATTATGTACTATACTTTGCTATTCTGCATTCTGAAAGAGATGAACACAAAAGAACTTGTAAACTAAGAACAGAGTATTCCTCTGCATTTTATATATACACACTGTTTGCTGGTTTACTTTTCACTCATTTATCTAGAATTGCTTGCAGAAATCTGCAGACTTCTCCATCCCCATAAATGTTTAAATTTGTGTACCTGCTGGTGGCAGAACAGGCAAATATAGGAGCCCAGGGATAGAGGAAAAGAGTTATATGAATCCATAATTTGTATTTCTGCTGGGATTTTTCTACCAGTTATGGAATAAGCCCTTCATTAGAATGAAGGTTACATGAGGCAGGATATTCAATTTATTCCAGCTTTCTCCAAAAATTCACCTACTATTGCATAATTTAGATTTTTGCTGCTGCACTGAACAATGCTAGGTACTGAAACTGCACAAGTATAAAATTCATATGTATGAGATAAAATTTACTGGCTATTCAACAAGGTCAGACTAAAGTAATGTAGTATTTCTGTACATAAAATTATTAACTAAAGATAAAAATTAGCAGAAATGAGAAAAATAGCAGAACAGGGAGAATTTGGTGAGTATACATTTCTCCCACAAATGAAGTGTCTACCATACAAGCTGGATCTGACATAGTGGTAGGAGAGACGATCATCCGAGGTGCTGCAGTGAGGAGGGAGCAGTTGGGGCTGTGGGCAGATAGTTGGGAGATCTGCACTCCTGGTAAAATCTGTGGGGCTAAGCTGTCAATTTGACAATCAGGTGTGGTTACCATATGAATTAAGTCTGCAACAGTGATTTTTTATTTTTTTTTAAATAGAAGTTGTTCCTCTTAATTACTCATTAGCCCATAGGTAACCAATTAGTTTGTATTCATTTCTTCCTCCCCTTCTTCCATTTTTTGCTGATCTTTTTTGTTGTTTATATGTAAGCTTTTGTGTTGTTTTCATCTATTTCGTAAGTTTGTGTTTGAGGTGCCATACTGAAAAAAAATACACAGCGTTTTTAGAAAAGCGTGTCTTTCCTTTTTTTAAATAACTTCACTATGCTTTTCACCAGAAAAATAATTTTATTGCAAAGGGCAAAATCAATTACAGAATAACGTTTCCACCTTTGATGAGTTGAGGCCTACTGTATCTTAGCTTCCAGATAGAATAATATCTAATGGTTATTATGATGAAAACCTGGCTGTGTTTTCCAATGCACACTAAATCAACCTGGCTTAACCATGCTGCAAACCACATTCCTATCCTATTCAGTTTTTCATGGCCCAAAAGGTGGCAAAGGAAGGGATGGGGAAGAAGAGAACCTATTGGGTTTGGCAGCTCCTTCAATGGCTCCGGTTCCTTGTGACGGTAGCCCACCAACTCCCTGCACCTCTTCCCGCAGCGGCTGTGTCATCACAGAGGCTCCAGCATGGATTGGAACTCTTAGGCAGCTCCACACTGAGCTGTACATGCCTGTTACCTTGAACATTTGTGAGTGCATTCATGTTATATACTTATATCATTTTTAATAAAACTGTGCTACACTATTGGTGGCTTGGTGCCTCTTCTTCCCTATCCCTTCCTCTCTTATAGTGTTTGGGTTCCCAGCCGCTTCAGCCTTGTTCCAACCAGCGGTGTCAGCCAGAGACTACTTTTAATTTTGCTCAGTTTAACCTCCCGGACTTATTCACATACATGTGTGTGTGTACATGTACACATCTTCAACCATCATTGTTTTTTTTGCATGCTAGCGTTTTTATATGTACATACCGGCGGTTCATGTTATATCAGTTCCCTACACTATCCAATTTTGATTGAACACAATTTTTCTTTGCCAGCAGCAAGTGTAGCGCTGAAGGATTGTTGTTTGTTGCTTTGTTTTACCAAAAGGCGGCAACCCTAGAGACTTTCATGTTTGCACCCCGTGCCACCCAAGCCAGTGTATAGGCAGCACAAATCTGTTTAGATGGGGAGGGGGGTCACTTGGCATCTTCACTTTGTTTGCCAGAGAATCTTGTTGCGCATACTACTGCCATATACTGATAGTGGTGCTGAACATAGAACCTAGTTGAGCATCATCTCCATTACAATATAAATACTGCTACATTGCTCTAACTAGATGCTATTTAAGTTCTTGGTCATGCTCCTAGTTTCACACCGGCCATTAAATTGTATGTGACAGGTACAAAATAGCTCTAATCCTTCAATGTAGAGCTGCCATACTTCAAACAGATTATTGCAATTTACGTTTGTGTTATATATAATTATAATATTAGATAACGCATAAAATTCACAATCATATGACTTACCTTTTTCCTGCATGTTGCAGCCAGGTGTTACTCCATTTACCACACGGTTTTCTAGGTTTACTTCATTGTCTGGAGTACAAAAAAAGAAGGTCACCATAAGCATAATATTCTACCACACAAGGATAAAGTGTTTCTTAATGCGATTAATTTTTACTGTGACTCAGTAAGCGGTCAGCCAGCAGGGATGAATTATCGGTTGTTAAGGAGTTGGCACTCGCTGGCATCCTAAAAACGGTGAGTCACCCCTGCTATCAGCAGGGGATTCCCTACTGACAGCAGAATGTAAACAAAAGAGCCAACATTAAAAAACAAACTAAAAAAAAACAAACTAAAAAGAAACAAAATAAAAAAAAAAAACATTGGGCCACCCTCCCCCTCGTCAATCCATACTAGGCAAGATCCCGTATGGATTTTGAAGTGGACCCCATGCCAAAAAATAAGAAATATGGTGTGGGGTGTTCCCCAAAATCCATACCAGACCTTTATTTGAGCATGCAGAGTGGCAGGCCATAAAAGGGGTTGCGCTGAAAACGGAGGTACGTGATCACTTACAAAAAAAGGGAAATAAGGTATTTATAATGTTTTTTATATGTTTCCACAAATGTTTTGTCTTTCATTTCTATTTTAAACTGAATGGGTTGTTTTACAAACTGAGGGTTCACATATATCGTACTTTAAGTTAAAAAATGTCTAATACAGGTAAAATGCTTATATCTGCAGGTATCCCTCACTCTGAAGACTTTTATAACCCCATGGACCCAACATTCTCCGACAACTCCATATTCCCCAAATGTGTCCACCTGGGGATAATGTCAAGTCAATGCCATCCATGCCTCCCATCTTTCTGAGAGGGACGGACACCATTTAACATAAGCACAAACAAAAGAAATACAGTGAATACTTTTGCCACACATCTGCTCACAAAGGCCATGATAAACTTATAGCCAAAAATACATATTTTTTTAATCATGATTTTGACTTTATTCTAGCTTTTGGAAATAAAAGTTGTATGTAACAAACACATTGGTAGTTAAATAAAGTCTATATATCAGACTCAAAGAGGGACAATTGAGGAGGAACTACTGTTGGAATTTGGTTCCAAAAGAGAGAGAGAGTTGGAAGCTATAGAATACAGAAAATATGTGTCTTCTCATATATTTTTCATGCATCGGTCAGCAACCAGAAAGGAGACAGAAAAAAGTGCAGTATGACAATGCTTTTTGCATTAAAAGTGGATTTCGACTTGTGACATAAAGGGGAACATTTCCCATAACAACCTAAATGTGGAATGTATGTTCCTTGCTAAAGAACAATATTTTTTATCAATAATTGTGCTACCATAATTAGCGTGTACTTTAACCACCTCACATCTGCGCTATGGCCGAATGACGGCCACAGCGCGGACCTGTATTCCCGGGAGGCCGTCATATGACGGCCTCCTCTGTGCACGCTCCCTGTGCGCGCCCTGCAGGGCGCGCACCGAGCGTTCTCTGATCACCGAGTCACTGAGACTCGGGTGATCACCGATCTAAGTAAGAGGCCGGTCCCGGCCCCTTACCATGTGATCAGCTGTCAGCCAATGACAGCTGATCACATGATGTAAACAAAAGATCGGTAATCGTTTTTTTTTCTACTCACGCTAACAGCGTGAGTAGAAAAAAAGCCGATCACCGGCTCAGATGTCAGGGACATCGGTCCCGAAGTGGAAGAGGCACATCTGCCTCATCAGTGCCACCTAACAGTGCCCACAAGTGCCACCTAACAGTGCCCACAACAGCCACCTATCAATGCCCAACTGTAGTGCCAATCAGTGCCACCTAGCAGTGCTGCCCATCATTGCCACCCATCAGTGCCCATCACTGCCGTCTATCAGTGCCCATCACTGCCGCCTCATCAGCGTACATCAATGAAGGAGAAAAATGACCTGTTTTAAATTTTTTATAACAAAATATAAAAAAAATAATTTTTTTTTTTTTTTTAATTCAGTTTTTTACTTTTTTTTAACAAAAAGTAAAAACCACAGAGGTGATCAAATACCACCAAAAGAAAGCTCTATTTGTGGTGAAAAAAATGATAAAAATTTTATTTGGGTACAGTGTTGTATGACCGCGCAATTGTCATTCAAATGCGGCAGCGCTGAAAGCTCAAAATTGGTCTGGATAGGAGGGGGGTTTAAGTGCCCGGTAAGCAAGTGGTTAAATTGCCTGCAGCATTGCTCCGGTTTCTTCTTGCTGGAGGCTGCCATTTAGCCCAGAGCTCCTAAACAGCAGTAAATCATAAAGCAGAACTAAACACATGGTTTCAAAAAACAGTTACATTCCTGAAATGTCACATTTGTATGTGTCCTCAATCAAACCATCAAATGGCCTGTCTCCTAACTGATCACATGCTCAGCACCATGGCAGTTTCAGATCAAACAGAAGCAGCTTCCTTGAATGTAAAGGATAGGAGGCTCTAATTCCACTTTAAGGCTGTATAACGTATATACGTTGCAGTTTGCAAGTAATTTACCAGGGTTATGGCTGAAGCTATCAGCCAAAACCCCGGTATCTTTTTTTAAGCTTGCTTTCTCATGAAAGTGAGTCGAGTGGCTTATTAGCCACTGGATCGCTTTTCGAAGCTTCCCTCCCATCTCTTGCTGGTGTTTCTCGGGCTTACAATGTCCGAAACGATGAAACGATCCGACGGTGTGGCCAGCTGGTCACAGAGACAGCGAGAGACTAGATCACCTCCAATTGCTCTATGGCCCTGGAGGACTGGAGAGACGTTATGACATCACCTTCCATTCCAGGGTGGAAGAAAACTTTTATTTATTTTTTTTTTTTTTAAAGGTAAAAGGAGATATTTGGGGTCTTTTTGACCCCAGATTGTTCCATAAAGAGGACCTGTCATCATTATTTCTATTACAAGGGATGTACATTGATCAAAAAAAGTGATTAAAAAAAAAAAGAAAAAAGAAAAGAAAGTGACAGTGAAAAATAGAACAAAAAATAAATAATACAAAAAAAAAAAAAAAGGAAAGTGCCCCCATCCCTCCGTGCTCATGTGCAGAAGCAAATGCATACGTAAGTCGCGCACGCATATGTAAACAGTGTTCACACCACATGTGTGAGCTATCACTGCAAATGTTCGAGTGAGAGAGCAATAATTCTAGACATCCTCTGTAACTCCAAACAGGTAACCTGTAAAGGTGTTTAAAGCGTCGCTGATGGAGATTTTTAAGTACTGTGGTTTGTCCCAATTTCAAGAGCATGCGCAATTTTAAAGCGTTACTTGGTGTAACATCATCTTTCATAGTATACAAAAAAATGGGGGTATGTAATTCCTTTTTATTTTTTGAATTCATTAAAATGTATTTTTTCCAAAAAAATTGCATTTGGAAAACCACTGTACAAATACCGTGTGACATAAAAAATTGCAACAATCGTTATTTTATTCCCTAGGGTTTCTGCTAAAAAAATATGTTTGGCACGTTATAAGTAATTTTCTAGCAAAAAATACAGATACAAACTTGTAAACAAGAAGTGCCAGAAAAAGCTTGGTTCTCAAGTAGATAAAACACAAATATGTTCCCAAAATTAATCAACCAAATTCCTTAATTGCAAGTCTGAATGTGATTTGTGGCTGTAGACAAAACTGTTTTTTTTTTTGTTTTTTTTAAAGCAAATCTGATAAAGCGAATTTTGAATAGAGCAAAGGAGGAATAAAAAAGCTTTTTTGTTGTCTGTCTCATTAGGAAAATTTCCCTTCACTTCATGTCCCATAGACTGAAGTGAAATTGCAAGGGTATCTTTCTAAATGTGAGGGCTTCCTCTTTTAGATAGCTGTCACAGGAACAATCGTTTCAATTATCTCTAAATCCCTATTCTGGTGGCAGCTCAAAATATTGGATTTACCTCTACTTCATTCCAAGTAACACTGGTTGTTAGGAGAAAAGGCTAAATAAGAGGGGGTCAATCTTTCTAACAGGAACCCAGACCGCAACAAGAAAACCTGACAGTTGTTCTAACCCCTCACCAATCTATCCAAATTTTAAAAAGTTTCCTCTTTATTTATACTTGTGTTGAAGGATACAAGTCTTGATATTACGTCTTTACAGCCTTGGACCTCTAAAAAATGTTTCTGTATGAACACTTTGAAAAAGAGCTGTACTTATTCCTAGCCTACTATGGTAATGGTTTAGGATTTGCCGTGTAGTTTTCTAGAGCATAGATGTTTATTTTTTTTAGATCAGTGCAATGTGGTGCAGAATATCTAATGAATGGACACTACATAAAAAAAGTTTTAACAATTTGCTTTTTTTTTCTTAATTTTTTTCCCTGTTGTTACTGAGCAGCAATGAATTACATTTTCATATGTCTCGTTAACATACTGTTATGTATATCAGGTTTTTATACAAAAGATACTGTACCTTATATTTCAAACCATGCACATCACAGTGATTAACATTACCATGGAGGCTATTCATAGTTGGAGCAATGCCTGACTTCCAGAACAACAGACATGCAGAGCAGAGAAGAGCACTTATTGTACAGAGTGACTTATGTACTCACCAGAACTCATGCTGAGGGCTGTGCACGTTTTCTCCTTCAATGTTTGCTTGTTTCTGTTTGGAAAAAGAAAAAGACAAATGTTTATCTCATGCTGGACTTTGCTTAGCCTTCGCCAGCTTCATATTCTTTCATAAGTTAGAAGGTATGTGAAAAATCCGCCAGTACAACTTCCTGGACCTTATTCAGCTTAAATGTCCATTTATGGTGTCACTGTCTCCCCAAGTCCTAAAAGTCCCATCCTTGCATATTCAACACCAAGGGAGATGAAGTCATAAAAATGGACAGTCTGCCAATTAATGTAGAGAGCAGTGATAAACACATTAATGTTTATCTCTGTGGTCAATTCATGAAAATACTCACTAGGCCTGATTTTCTTCCACGATCTAACCTTCATCTAAGACAATCAGGCTATTCAGTTATTAAAGCAGACCTGAATTCATAAATGTAGGGCTTTATATGTATGGAAGGTGCTGACAGAAAACACCTCATGAGCACCTATCTTGAGAACCTGAAAATGACCCTCTACCCATGGCTATGGGACAGAATATAAATTAAAGTGGACCTTCAGTCATTTTTTCAACTTTCCATCTATTACATCTTCTGCCCTTGTTGTTTTAACATTGGATAATAAAACCTTTTTTTCTGCCAGTAGATACTTTATACCAGGGATATGCAATTAGCGGACCTCCAGCTGTTGCAAAACTACAAGTCCCATCACGCCTGTGCCTCTGGGTGTCATGCTTGTGGCTGTCAGAGTCTTGCTATGCCTCATGGGACTTGTAGTTCTGCAACAGCTGGAGGTCCGCTAATTGCATATCCCTGCTTTATACAATACAAATGGGCGGGGGACAAACATGGGACTTTATATGAGGCGTGTATTCACTAATAAATATGGTACATATATATCTTTTGTGTAAACCATGAATATATCCATTGGTAAGTATAGTATATATGTATCATTGGTAAAACCGTAAATACCAAAAAGTATAAAAGAACGAGCAAATGTTTATTGTAATAGTACATTCTAGCCAAAAAATGGTATAGGATTGTCTGGTAAAAATTATAGGCTTTTGACACCATGCACAGCTCTCTCTCTCTCAATCTCACAAGAGTTTGCCAGGAAGGGAGGGGGGGTGAGTCATAAGAGGGCCAATGAGAGCTGCAGAGTTGGAGGTGTGCCTCCTGTGTGTGTGTAAATCCAGGAAGTGGACAGCAGCTTCAGCTGCCCTCAGTTAAAATGGTTGCAGCCAGACTTAGTGGAGGGAGATTTCTGCAGCATATTTGGCAAGTACAGAATCACAGTATATATAAAACAATATGCAAAATGATTGGAGGGAAGCTTGAGAATGGCAAAGATGTTTTTATTACAAATTATGTGAGCAGACTGCAATTCCTCTTTAAATTTAATAAAGGACATCAATTACAATTATCCCAACCTACTATATACTTTAGAAATCAAAATATAAGTATCATAATACATGACTGTCCAAGGATAATGTACATAACCCTAGTTAACATCAAAGCAAATTCCTAAGTGAATATACTTGTGTACTTATTTATTTATTCTTGTATTGTGATGACAGCCTGATGTATACAACCATCATCCGGGTGATATGGGAAAGGCTTCTCACACTTCATTTGGTTTAAACTCTAGCTGTCAAGTCACAAAGAAGCCTGGGAAGAATGTGTGCCTGTCTTTTGCGGACGATCTTAAAGTGGTTGTAAACCCTTACAGACCACTTTTTGCTACAGGTAAGCCTATAATAAGGCTTACCTGTAGCTACCCAGGATATCTCCTAAACCTGCACGGTTTAGGAGATATCCCCTGTATTTACATGTGCCGACGTCATCGGCACATGCACACTGAAGCAAACTAAAGCAATGGTACGTACAGGCCGTTGCTTCAGTTAGACTGTGCCGTTACCGGCGGATCCCGCGCGCATGCATGGGAGTGACGTCATCGTGGCTCCGGCCAATCACAGCGCCGGAGCCGCAATACCCAGAAGTAACCCCCGGGAGTGATGTCGCCGGCCGGTGCTGTGTACGAGCACGGCAGCGAGGGCTTCGATCTCAGGTGAGTATTACATAATGAGCTAGTATGCTATGCATATTAGCTCATTATGCCTTTGCCTTGCAGGTGTTAGTTTTTTGTTTGTTTTTTTCAAAGTGTTTTTACAACCACTTTAAATGGAAGAAAATTGTCTTATGGAGCCAAAATAAAGCCCTAGTGAGAAATAAGCAACATTGCATTGTTACATCCATCATGTCATGAGGATAAAGATGAGGATCCACACATGAGGATGTCACATATATCATGTAACGGTAATAGTTTTAAGTGCACAATTAGAAAATAAACACAATGTACACAGGTTACAATAATGTTTGCTAAAACAGACGTCAATAATGACGGTGTCAGGAGTGTGTAGGGCTCCTGTTCCTTGATAGCTGCTGGTCTCATTCCAGCATCCTTTTTTTGGCAGTGATGCATTCTCCGTCTGCCTGTCCACTTGCAAGGTGATTGATGGAGCCAGTTTCTGGGTGGAGACCAAACCTGATTTAAGCCAGCAACGCCTGCAGTCTCATGCTTGTGATAGCGTTTGTAACACGTGCTCTAAGCTTCCTGTTTGTCTGCCCTGCTCTACTGCTTAGATTCCCCTCTTTATGACCTTGGATTGGCACTCAGACTATGCTCTGAGTGCTGCCTGCCTTTTTGACTACGGATTGACCCTCACTATTCTTAACCTTGCCTGCCTCGTACCTGGACTGTCATTGAACCACTCTGCCTGTCTGCCAATCGCAAGAACCTGTTCGCTGTGCTCCGTTCGTGTTTGCCCTGACATGTTTGCCAGGCACTGTAGCATTGTGTATAAGAACCTGGGCCTGCTTGCCTTATGTAAAAGGGGGCTGCTATAGGTGAAGAACACAGAAACCAGCTATAGTGCCTGACTACCTGTGCTAGGGGTAAGCCTGACAGATGGGCAACCAACAAGAGCGATCATAAGCCCTAAAAAGATGGCCAGTAGGACATAAAAAAAAGTTATGAAGGTATAGCAGTGTATAAAAAGAAATAAACTATTCCGCGCCAGGAAAAATTTAATTAGCTGCAGCCCACCCCAGCTGTACCCACAGGCGTGGAATCAGTGAAGGAGTAAAATAAAAATATATGGATGAATTGGCGCTGCTAAGTGATAACAATGTGACAAATTTCAAATAAAAATATGTAAAAATATATAAAGTGTACTGTCTAAGAAAGGTGTTTTTAATCATGTATTATCTATCAGCACTAGTGATAGTGCTTTCTTATAAAAAATAATTTTATTAAATAAACTGTTATTTACGGATTTACATATTGGGATCCCCTTTTTTCTTATCCATTTGTATATGAATGTATCGAAAGATCGCGGATACCAAGGAAGGAACGCATGACAAAGAGTTGACTCCATTGTAAGGCCTTTTACCCCTGTAGGGGTACATTCTTTTGCTGAGTGCGGACCTGGGGGGGCACGTGTGAAGAGTCACCATTGTCGCTGATTAAAGATTAAAATTTCTTTCACTTCACCAGCACTTTCTATGAACTTAAACATCGAGCTGAATTTTTATGGACTTTTTGTTTGATGCGTTGGTGTTGACTTTTTGCTGATTTTTGCACTTTGGAACTTTTGAAGAAATGGATACACTTTGGACACATATTCATTCATCAGCACTAGCACATTTTATAAACTGTGTTTGCACAGATAACACAGTTACACTTGTATATGATGATGTCCTAAAGATACAGTACACTTTATATATTTTTACATATTTTTATTTGAAATTTGTCACATTGTTATCACTTAGCAGTGCCAATTCACCCATATATTTTTATTTTAAGGTATATTAAGGTATATCGGTGTATTTAGATACCTACAGGAGCCTCCCAAGTCATTCTGTTACAGCCAAATCTCAGTCTGTTTTGACAGCCTTGGCACTTCCTATTAAATTAGAAGAATGCCTCCCCTTTCCTACCTCATGCACGTTCCTGTCGGCTGGTAGGGCTGCCCATCATAATAACAGGTCAATAGGAATATGAGGGGTTGCTTTACGGTAAAAAAGAAGTAAAAATTTGCGCTGAACTGTAAAAAGCAAGCGGGCAGCAAAGTTTGTAGATAACAAACAAAAAGTCACATGCATACAAATTATTGCTTTACGGTAAGCTAAGACACTACCCATAAGTGTCTGAGATTTCCTAGTCAGATTAGTTGAGATTTGGCCGTAACAGAAGAATTTGGAAGGCTGCTGATGGTATGTACAAGTAGGGTACCTGCACTTCTACCTGCAGAACTTCCCTTCTCTGAACAAATGTCTCTTTCAATCCCGGCTCCCTTGTAAAGGTCAGATGTATTGAAATATTAGTCCAGGCCTGTTATGTATATACCACTTATAAGAAACCGATCATGTTTTGGAGACTTACATCTTTAAAAATATTAGACAACGAACGGTATCATTAAAAATCCCAACACTGTATGCTGGTTAATGGCTAACATGGAACAACACTCTCCTACTACTATATACCACAGATTACATTGGTTTAGAAGACACAGGAAGAGCTCTCAGTTTCCAAGTCAATTAGCCTACCCATGGTGGATTTAGGAGATTGTAAAATTAGTTTATTAGCGTTACACGAATAATCCCTACACAGTGGGGGACACAATGACACATGGAGGACATATCACAATAAGGTTTAGAGAGACCCAGAGCCTCCAAACTGTCTGATTCTCAGTCCAGTCCGGATTGTAAGGTCTAATTTTTTTCCTATCAAAATAATAAACATGTTATACTTACCTGCTCTGTTGCAGTGGATTTGCACAGAGCATCCTGGATCCTCCTCTTCCTGGATCCCTTTTCTGTGCTCCTGGCCCCTCTCTCCTAACGAGTGCCCCCACAGCAAGCAGCTTGCTTTAGGGGAACCCGAGCTGAGTCACAGCTCTCTGTGTCCATTCAGACATGGAGCCCTGACCCAGCCCCCACTCTCCCCCGATTGGCTAGCTGACTTTGACAGCAGCGGGAGCCAAAGGCACCACTGCTGTGTCTCAGCCAATCAGGAATGTGAATCTCGGACGGCTGAGACACTAGTGGACATCGCTGGATAGAGAGAGAGGACCCTCAGGTAAGTAATAGGGGGGCTGCTGTACACAGAAGGCTTTTTTATCTTAATGCATAGAATGCATCAAGATAAAAAACCTTCTGCCTTTACAACCCCTTTAACATTTGTTTGGTTGCTACGGGGGAACGATTTTAAATTCTTTTGGTTTCTAGAAGATTCCCTGTGTAATAAATATCACCATTAGTCCTCACAGTTTTTACCACATTACTGATCAGCAGGTACACTGGCTAAAAGCAGATTTAGGCCACATCTAAGTGTCTGGAAAGAAAAATGTTCCTAAATATTCAATAACTTCTAATCTGCGTGCCTGATTTGGAACAGTGAACAGCAAGCCTCCCCTGGAAAGCAGCACAATTATAAGGGAATAATATATACAATAAAACCTCTCCTATAAGCATCAAACAGCTTTATCTTTTTTCTAATGCACTATGAACATGGGATTATTGCTGTAAAGGCAGAAGTTATAATGAAAAGGAATGACTCAATAGAATCAATACTCTATGTATAAATCATAATTAACCTTTCCATATGATGAGCAAACATTTATAGCGAACGTTTTATTTATGGCAACTGCAAGGAACTATTAGCTCTTCATGGACATTACTAAAGCAAGCTGCTGTCAGCAGTTACATCTGCAATCACATGTGGAAAAAAAACACAAGTCATACATTAAATCAAATAGAGCTTTAATATTTGGCACTGACTATATTAAAAATTGATCTCTGGTCTTCAATCCACAGCAGGTTAAAGCTGGGCTCCAGGCAGATATATTAAAATACAATTTAATGCAGGGGTGTATTGCTTTAGGCATAATTAAATGCATGTTTACATACAACTAGCAGAAGAACCAAAATGTGTCTTTTCCTGCCATATCCTCCATAGCAGTACTCACACTGGTTGAAGAAGGGGCAGTACTAGGAGCCAATCCTGTTCTACTGTATTCACATGTGCTGACATAAGTCGAGAGCAAAGTTAGACCAATCAGTGTAATGCTACTTTCCCTTATTGTCCAATAATCAGGCTGCAGGCAGGGAAATGACATCTCTGTTTTCCTTAACTCTAACAGAGAAAGGCGTCACCCCCGACTGTGCTGTGTAGTAGAGTTAAAAAAAAAATAAGTGTCATATAGAACTATGCATCCTTCAGAGACAAGTTTTACGTGTATTTTTACTGTGTATTTAGTGGATTGCCTGGAGTTTTGATTCAAATAACAACATCAAAGTTTGCATATGTCATACAGTATGCTGACTTACATCTTTCTCTATATTTATTAATAAGGATTTCAAAGGCTACAGATGCGCTCTGTGATATTTAATAACATGAAACCGCACTTAAACAACGCAGAATGGCTATTCACAACCAATCGTCAATGCACTTTTCATTGACAGGTATCATCTTTGTTAAATGTTAGGGGCAGAACCGTTCTGGAACACCACACTGAATATGTAATTTTCTGCTGTATACTTTAAATACATTAAAGTATACTTTCTTATACACTGGAAAATGCATTAGTACGCAAAAGGTACATTCATATCAATGGAAAACAAAGTCATGTGAAAAGCCAGATTAATCAGCAATGTTCTCCGCTGTGATGCAATGGTAAGCTCTGTACTTTGGTTCACAGTCTGTAGCCATGCAGTAAGCTCTAAACAATAGTGTATATATTAAGCTGGATGGATAAGTCCTTTGTCAACAAAGAACTGAAAGGCCACGTGTATGGGGATCTAGAGGTGACAATTTTTTTTTATAGACATTATTATTTAAATACATATAAACATTCTACAGAATGAAAAAATATACCAAAATGCAGTAGTCTCGTGTTCGGGAAATATAGCGTACACGCATGCGCAGATCAGCGGAGAGGCACAGAAGCACTGGTGTTTACAAGAGTACGGACATGTACAGTCAATCACTTGTATGGCAGGCTATATGCACCACCTTCGGCTCAGCGGGCACAGGAAAACGCCCAAAACTTTATGCTCTGCATTTTTTAGCCTGTTAGCTGTGTGCAAGAGACCTTATTAGCTATACTCCTCAAAAAAAAAAAAAAAAAAAAATTGAACTCTGAGATGCAAATGGGAAGCATTGCTGTAGTGGTATCTGCCCACTCTGCTGCCTTCTGTCAGTAATCTGGTGATCTCATGTGTGCCTATTTCATCAAGCAAACTAGCATTATAGTTTACCTGAATATTGTTTAAGTTTAAAGCAGTAAATAGAGCTGGCAAAGCTGGTATCCCACTTCTCGTAATTAGGGGTTTTGCTATGCTCACAATGAGTCCCAATAGCCCCAACACCAAGGCTTAAGACAACATAAACTATGAGTTAGTTCACAGTAGGCTTACTTGCTAAGATAATTTGGTACTAAATAGTGAGAGTCAGTCAGCAGACTCAGGTTTGGGGGATTTTGCTGAATTCATGTTTTAATCCTTGTTTTAAACGTTAATCCTGTAAAAGATATATAAAAAGGTTCTATATTTTCTTTATCAGTAGTTTCTACAATCAGCATCGCCCTCAACATTTAAGAAAAAGGCTTATGGTAATCCACTGATTACTCCCCTCCTTTAAACTCTTCCCACCTCCCTTATTTTCCTTATCACCTTCTCTGGCTGGTTTCTCCTGCTCAATGTCCTCCTAAGCCCCTAGATACCCACCATTGCAGCTATTTTCTCTTCTAAATTGTTTCGTCCCCTAATCCCTAAATCCTGGGATGGAACATCCCTAGGAATGTTACTTCTAGTTCCTCTTACACACAGTAAGATATATTGTTACGTTGATTGTAGGCCTTGTTTGGCTTTTCAGTATGATATTGATTTGACTAACATAGAGCTTCTCTGTACATGTGGATTGACACCTTTAAAACGTTGAAAATCCATAAACATAAAAACATTAGAGTTCTTTAAACTATAGAAGAAAATAATTTATGATAAACAATCCAGAAACTGAAAAAATGTTGAATTCTCTCAGCACAAGTATCAGACCTTAAAAAACCGCTATTCACTATAATGATGATCAGATTTATTTATTATTTTTAAAACACACAATAAAATGCGATCATCTTTTGTAAAAGTCAATTATCTATTCAGTTAACAATAAATCAGGAGAAATGACAAAAATACTTGGCAGTAAATGGCCTGAGACATAATTCAAATTGCATCATTATATATCCCATCTATTCTCTAGTATCTTACCTTTCATGGGTCCTTTTTTCATGTGCGATTTGCTGTTCTCGCATAATTCCTGTCAGTATGAGAGTATAAACCAGTGGCTCACAAGTGACCTGTGATTCAGAGAAAATTGTCTCTACTGTACATTTAAATGCCCCCTCCCCAGTCATACTTGCGCCTGCCTAAATTAGATTCATTTCTTGGTGATGTCATCCTGTCACTGACTCCTTCATAATCAACCACGGCTTTTAGCAGCCTGACATTGTTGTGACTTTGACATCGACCAGACATTAAAGCAACATGTGTAGGATGCTTTGCTCTAATGCAGCCGATGGCCCAGTATCTAGAATATGAGAAGTGTCCGCAAGATAGATATAGATTAACAGAACAAAGTAAACAGAAGAAAAGACTCATTGACAGCGTCAAAGGAATATTTTCATTAGCAAGTAGGAGATCAACATACAAAGCTTACAAAGCTCGGGTTTCAATGGACAGATTCCAAAATAGCTGGCAAGTGATCTGGATATTGACACCAACAGTAGTACGCGTTCCAAAAGTGTAAGCATGAACCCAAGGCGTTTACAATTTAAACTGCCGTCTGACTATCCGCATTTGAAACTTATTTTGAATCCAATAAACATTTGCAACCGACAATCCTTTCCATTACAACAGATCTGTTCCCATCAACCTCCTAGGTATAACACACAAGCGTTTTTGTAGCAGACACAGGATCGCCCTCATCAGTGTTTTCGTTGCTAAGAAAGAATAATTGCAGTCAAGGTCTCTGTCAGGGATTTCAGCAATTTGAGACTCAGATTTTAAAAGATTGTCTTTTTTAAAAAGGAAGACACTAGCTACAGAATCGTTGGAGTAATTTGGCACATAAATGATTTGTAGTTGTATTCACAAACCTTGCAATTAGCTGTAAATTGCCAAAGAAAAAAAAAAAGAGGTTTCAAATCTCTGCTATTACTTTACTAGTGTGATGTGGCCCTTCCTGATAAACAGCGGTACTTCAATTACAGGGATGCTTTATCTATTCAAAATAAAGACCAGGTGGGATACCTACCTGAAGAAGGGACTATTGTCCTCCAGACCTAGCCCTTTGACACTGTTTGGGGGTAATGCATTTCCCCAAATTCTGTGTCTCTTGCTTTTTATCATGGATTAAAGACACAGGTACGTTTCTCAAATTTTGACTCCAGGGAACCTGCCACCTCTATCAAATCAGAGACTTACAGGATCACTTGGACCACGTGGTCCACCTGAGGGATTCTCCTCAAGGTTATCATTTAATGGTTCAGGTTTACCCTATTCGTAAAGAGAACCTGAGATGGTGATGACCCCCTCCCTATAATTTTTTTTTTCTTTTTTCTCTTTCCCTCCCTTTTCCTTTCTTTCTTCTGTTCAGGGCTGACACAGGTTTCTTGACAGAATTCTTTATAGCCTACCCACTTCTCCGATATTTGGGCAGCGTACTGGGCTAACTATGGAATACTAATGCCTCAAGCTGAATGTAGGGGCCCACCTATATGTATGGTTGTAATGAACTTTTATCCTGAACAAGTAACTCTACACTTTTGGTGTGTTATGGATACTGGGTTGGGTTTAGATTCTGAGGTTATGTTCCCATGCACACTTCCTGTTTACAATAGCATGCCATTGTTTTATTCAGTGAAGTTTTGCTCTCTTTGTATTGTCAAATATAGTTTGCAGATGCCATTTGTCATGCCAGCAGGCGTTGAACTTGTATCTGTAATGTGTAGATGTTGCCCTTAAAAAAAAAAAAGAAAGATAGAATAGAGTTGATGCTGATTGATTATCAATGAATATTACCCCACTGTCATACTTTCATACATGCTCCATACAAATGATGTTTCTCTTTACCATGCAAAGCATATGAAAACTACCCAGTGTACTTTTGTCAACCCAGAGCAGCCAATGGGACTAGCCTAAAGTCACTCAGATACAGAAGAAATGCTTATCACTGAACTGCTAGAGCAGGCTTGTTAAACTCAATTTTATGGCGAGCAGCATCAGCAGTATGGTTGCCCTCAAGGGGCCAGTTGTATCTATAAGACTTTGTATATACTCTTATTAAACAATTGCCTCTGTATTCAGTTATTACTGGATTTAGTAATAACTTAAAAAGTGGATGTACACCCTTACATATACCCAGTGAAGTGAGCAGCCTCAGATGGTACACAAAGATGAAACAAATCTCCCTACATAAGTTTTACATTTATATCTGCTGTCTTCATCTTTATATATTCTTTAGAAAGTGCACATCATATAAGAGATTTTGTCTTCCTGTTCAGCACTGGGAGTGGATTCTTGGCCTACAGCCAAGACAGCTGATTGGAGGAAAAGCACACCCCCCCCCCCCCCCTTACACATAGGCATAAACTTGCAGAGCTGTGTTGTGACAAGACAAGCTCTCTGCTAATCTATTTATAGCAACCTCTGACACAAATTTCAGGTTGGTTTTATCTTGGTTGACAGAGAACATGTCAGAAGTTATCATGCTGATAACAAAGCAACGAAAGAGCAGAAACACACGGGACTCGGCTTTCAAGAGAGATAAGAAAACACCACAGATATATGTGCTTGGGTAAAATTTCATGAATCGGGTTTACATCCACTTTAATTAATAACTACCCCTGAAAGTAGAAGCCTAGGAAAAATAATGGCAAGCAGATATTTAAGTGTGTGCTATGTACAGAGTGCAGGGTTTAGGGGTGCACTATGCACAGTGTTTGGAGGTGCGCTGTGTACAGAGTGCAGGGTTTCAGGGGTGCCCTATGCACAGTGTGCAACTTCAACCCCCCCCCCCCAAAGTTTGTTGCATCTCTAGTCATCAAGTTGTAAAGCGCTACGTAAACTGTTGGTGCTATATAAATCCTGTATAAATAATAATAGTCACTCCTACCTCTCCCTGTGTAGGTGGTCTTTGTACTACCCATATATTTGGTTCTGTTATACCTCCCTGTGTAGGCAGCACTGCCTTTCAAGGAGATCAGTTTCGTTCTCACATTCAGGAGAGCAATCCCTGCCATGCCCAGCAATGAGAGATCTGCGGAAGCCACTGAAAACAAAGCTGTACCTTGTAAACACAGAAGGCTTCTGTGTTTACAAGTGACAGCCGAGAACGGAAGCGAGGGTGAGAGCTGGAGGTGGTGGAATAGAGTTCCACTACGAGCAGGCTGCAAAACTGGGTGAGAAGGTCATTTGACAAGGCCTGGCAGGCTGGATTCAGCCCGCAAGCCTTGTGTGTTGACATATGTGTGCTAGAGCCACACCAACTCTTTCATCTGGCACACGAGACTTCAAATATCTACAATTGCCTCTTAAAAGGCACTTTCTTTTCTAAAATAAAATAAAAAAAAGGAATAATATCTTAATGATCACAGAAATTATCCAAAAGGCTGGAAAAGTCCTGTCAGCAATAGCAATTATTTAACACATTCGTGCAAAGCCATTGTCACACATTAATTCCCCACACTGGCAAGTTTCAGAAGCTATATCTGGATCATTTGTACTGACTAAATTTTTCAACAAGGTAATCTTAGACCTATTCTGCCAACAGTGAGTCCTGCAGACAGGCTTCAAGGTGTGATCATTGAAGGGTAATATTGGTGCAAATATGTGGTTCTTGTACAATTGCATCCTTGTCCACAGATTGATAATGTGATTAACACCTGCCATACTACCCACATCCAAATAGAGACATTATATATCATCCAAGGTGGCCAGTTCTTTCTTTAGATCTGAACACTCACAACTAAACAAATGTGCCCACGTGCACAAAATAATGATTATCAGATCTGGGGTGTTAATGGCTTGGCTATAAGACATACTGAATCTATGCTCTGTAGTTGCTCCAGACATCCTCTAGAAAACAGCCAGCTTGGATTTTCCCAGAAAATCTCTACTGGTTTGCCCCAACAGATTAGCCAGCACCTGCATGTCAAATCACCATTTTCAGTCCAAGCACCTTGAACAAAAAAAGTCTTGGGTGGTCCAATGTGCCCAGGTATAGCTACTTTTACACAAGATGTCTGGTTATTTATTATGGACATAACTTTGTCTTGAGGCGTTTCCTAAATGTGCTTGATCACTGAGGCTATTTGGAAACAGATCTAGGTGAGGAATGTCTGAGATCCTCTCACGCCTTCTGAACGGCATGTCCTTGGTTTGTAAACAAGCTTATGACAGACCAGGCTGTCTCCAAGTGATAAAAATTAGCACATTTAGATGTCACAGGGCCATATGCCATCCTGAAAGTATAAATAACTTTAGCACCACGTGTAATGAGATTAGTGTCCCATTAAAAAAGATCAAGTGGGATTTGTGAACAAGATGTTACTGAAATAGTTCAGATTTGTGGGCACACAACAATGGAGTGCATAATGTTTTAGGAAAAATGTGAATAAAACCCTTGTCGAGAGTCATTCAGATCCGTTTCCAGGAGTTATTTTTAATCTCCAGTCTCTGTATAGCTAGCTAAGAAGCCAAGGGATACAACTAAATACCAACATTATGAGTAGAGAGGGCCAATTACTGCTCCTTCTTAATCAGCACCATTAAGAATATGAAAGCAAAAGCAGTGGTTGATGGGCAAAAAGACTCATTACCATCTCTAACTAGAAGCTGCTTAATGAGACATCTCATAACAAGCCAGAGCATGACTGATACGTCCAACTACATCTAAATGTAGTTTTTAAGTGTAGAAAAGTTTTACTGCAGTGGCAGTTGTTTTGTATGGTGAACACAGGATCCACTATTCACTGACTCTTAGGAAAAGATGCTGAGGTACTCCCAGGTACCAAACTGCCTAGACAAAGTGTGGTGTCCCATGTGAAACAGTTGTTAGGAGTGCCTTTATGTTATTCTGGAGAAAAAAGTCTGAAGCAGCAGCAAGTGTCTTGGCACCTTTTCTGGAGTGAAGGAATTATACCCGGTTTTCTGACTGGAGAGTACTGGGATTTACAGTTTCTCCAAAAAGCCAGAGGTGGTAGACCTGTTGGTGAATGACCATTTTTCTTTTTCTCAACACAGGCGAAGTTAGTCTGAGTGTCACGTCATTGTCTTTTACTTTGTTTGCCACTATCCACTAACACTATGATTTACATAGATTATAGATGCTAGATTATGGTGGCCATGGACTAAAAACACATTCCTGGGCATTCATAAAGACTGGTGCAGACATACTTTGCAAGTGCATTCTAAAAGTGGCAGCAGCATATGCCAAATTCATGTACCGGTCTAGAATTTGGCTCATGCTGCGCCACTTTCAGAATGCACATGACATACTTTCATATAATCTGTCTACACCTTGGTCTCTCTCTGTACACCAAAAGAGTTGGTCTTCATTAGCTAAATTTTTATATGATACGAACAGTATTTTATTTTGAATTTGGGAAAGGCATTGCGTCACGATTTTAAAAATGCACATTTTGGAATTACCTGGATTTCCGCAGCTTTATTGAATTCCCCCATTGTGCCGCGTACACACGAGCGGACTTTACGGCAGACTTTGTCCGGCGTACTTTGACAGACTTTACGACGGACTTTCCGAATGAACGGACTTGCCTACACACGATCAACCAAAGTCCGATGGATTAGTACGGGATGACGTACGACCGGACTAAAACAAGGAAGTTCATAGCCAGTAGCCAATAGCTGCCCTAGCGTTGGTTTTTGTTCGTCGGACTTGCATACAGACGAGCGGACTTTTCGACCGGACTCGAGTCCGTCGGACAGATTTGAAACATGTTTAATTTCTAGGTCCGTCAAACTTTTGAGAAAAAAAAAGTCCGCTGGAGCCCACACACGATCGAATTGTCCGACGGACTCAGGTTCGCCGGACCAAGTATGCCGTAAAGTCCGCTCGTGTGTACGTGGCATTATACATACCATACATATAGCCAAGAGTAAGCTAGTTTTGTTAGTTCTAGCTCATCATAAGTCTGTGCCTAGGAAGGTAAAATTTCCAAGGGACAGTATGCTGCTGTTTTATTATTTTATTACATTTCTTGTTTTATCAATGCAGGCTTATATATTTCAGTACATGGAGATTACATTTATATAGTTCACGCAAGATGCAAGGAACAACATGCTATCCACACAGTAGTCATGACTATGTAGACCTATTATTGAAATCCTTCCCTGCACTATTTCTTTTTTTTTTAAACAAATTCTATATTTACCATTCAAGAAATTCAGCAATGTATTATAGAACAGAATGGAAAGAACAAAAAAAAACAACTAATAATGCAGAATATACACAAATAAAAGAACGGGCGATGAAGCCCGTGTGCCATTTCCAACTAAATAAAAACTACCTACTTCTTTTGCTGTGTCTTCTGTTGTACACCAGATACTTTTTGACCAGTTTCTAGCCTCAGTCATTCCAAAAACTAAAGCAGGCTTACCAAACAATCTTTTTAATTCCTTCAGCACAGCACATTAAAAGGTAGCACTAAGCTATCAGCAGAATTTCTAGATACTTTACATTTACCGGCAGGAAATGACAAGTTTGTACAGCTGCAAATTTTCAGATGTCCTTATGAGCCTAAATGTAAGGAAAACAGTGGTGGCAAATAACCAAATGATTATAATGAAGGTGAACAGTGCTGCCAGGCATGACAGGAAATTCTGCTCATTCCATACTAAGACATTAACACAACTTTGTTATAAATGTATTCGTTCTCTAATCCACCAATGATTTTAAAACCGCAACATTTAACAACTCTACGGTAGAATGTGTCAATGGATTGTAGGACTGTTCTGGAAGTAGATCACACATTTTCTTCATTCCTATAGCTTTTTTTCCCCCCATTTATGAGGCACCTAATCTACATGTAATATCTGCGCTAAAAAATGCCTAGTAGCGGCCTTTCAGGCCATGCTATCAGAGATATAATAGATGGGCTTTCACAGCAGCCATTCCATTAAAAAAAAATAATACTAGCTTAAATTTAGAATGAGAAATACCTTCAGTTATATCCCCCCTTACACACAGATTTGGATCCATCCTTTGCTGTTATTGTCCATATCTGCCCTGTCTTTTTTGTAGCTATCAGATGTCTGATGTTGTTGCAAAGCTATACAAGTCACTACTACAGAGAAATCAATGGTTTGTGATGTTCACAGCACAGTAACAGTACGTTTTTGTAATAGTAACTTTGACAGGGAGTTGGGTTTTGTAAGTCTTTGAGAAACTGGCAGTTAAGGTGTCCTGGGTTGTGTCCTGGGTTCAATATTCTGCCCAGCAACATCAGAAGCACACAAAGGGACCTCAGTTAGTGCAAGTGGTAGTATGAAAACCTAAATCCTGCAAAAATGGGCACCTTTACCTTTTAAAAGCGGACTGGATATATCTACAAGTAAATTAAAATTCCCCTTTAAAGCAGCAAAGGTCCCAGGTAAGCACCGCTGGCTTCTACAAAACAATCAAAGATCTCTACAGCAGTGGTCATCAACCCTGTCCTCAGCACCCACTAACAGGCCAGGTTTGCAAGATAACAAATACATCACAGGTGATATAATTTGCTGCTCAGTGATTGCAGTATTTTAGTCTTCATCTCCCCAAGGTAATACAGAAAACCTGGCTTGTTAGTGGGCCCCAAATACTGGGTTGATGACCACTGCTCTAAAGAACTATTGTGGACCTTCTAATACCAAAGCCCAACACCAACTGCAAGGGTATGCAGATGCTCATACCAACCAACATTATTATTTCAAGATGTAAACAGACATAAAACAATATTAGAAGTCTTAAAGATAAACCTCGGTCAACAACCCAGGTACACAGATGAAATACATATATGTAAACTGTTTTATGAATTATTGTTTCTGCATAAGGGTGGCACAGCTTTCTCTGTTACAGTTAAGGCTACCAAATTAACAGTGAATAAGCAAAAGTGATATGAAATAATTCATGAGGAAGGAGTAAAAGAGAGAAGAGTACAAGGGCAGATGAAGGAAGGGGGGTGGGGGAGGGGTCAGACTCTAGAACCTATTGTTTAGGAGGAGTCAGTGGAATTTAAAATTTCATTAAATTGATTTACCTAAGTGCAGAGTCTCATGGCCAACACTGGGGTGAGAGACATAATATATTGGGATTGGAACCTAGCAGGCAAGGTTTGTGTAAAACCCCAAAAAATGGGCACAAGGTACCTTTTAATCACTGTAGAAACTTTGTATCAAATCCAGGTATTGCCCATTAGGGCAGTGGTCCCCAACCTTTTTGGACCGGCGCTGTTGAAGAAAATTGTGCCAAGGCCTGGGGGGGGGGGCTTTTCACGGCCAATATATCGGGGCAATGGCTGGTGTTGGCGCTTCAATCATCCCGGCACCATCATTGATATGGTGTCAGGATGATTGAAGCGCATTATTTCTATTATTACATTGTAATATATAATGAAATAGTTCAACTCACCATAATGCAGAATGTGCCAGAGTGTCACTTGCCACGTCGCCTGCCACCAGATGCGGATTGTCACTTTCCACATCGCCTGCCTTCAGATGCAGCTCGTCACTTGCCACGTCGCTTGTCACAAGATGCATTTTGTCCCTGGCCACGTCACCTGCCACCAGATGCGGATTGTCACTTTCCACATCGCCTGCCTTCAGATGCAGCTTGTCACTTGCCACGTCGCTTGTCACAAGATGCATTTTGTCCCTGGCCACGTCACCTGCCACCAGATGTGGATTGTCACTTGCCACATCTCCTGCCATCATATGCAGCTTGTCACTTGCCACGTCACCTGCCCTCATATGCAGCTTGTCACTTGCCACGTCGCTTGTCACCAGATGCATTTTGTCCCTTGCCATGTCACCTGCCACCAGATGCGGATTGTCACTTGCCACCAGATGCTTTTTTGTCTCTTGCCACATCACCTGTCACCAGATGTGGATTGTCACTTGCCACATCGCCTGCCTTCATATGCAGCTTGTCACTTGCCACGTCACCTGCCATCAGATGCATTTTGTCCCTTGCCACGTCACCTGCCACCAGATTTGGATTGTCACTTACCACATCACCTGCCATCAGATGCAGCTGGTCATTTGCCACGTCGCCTGCCACCACAGGAAGATTGTCACTGCAGTGGTGGCAGCACAGATGTGCGCATTAGTTCAGAGGCAAGCCTGTATTGGGTAGTGAGGGAGAACAGCGGTAATGGGGGGGGCGCGGGTAGTGAGAGATGAGCTTATCTCCCTGCCTCACCTCCAGCAGTGTATTGGTGTTCTGCTGCGCTGCGGAGGAGCAGTGATGCAGGCGGGCAGTGAGAGATGATCTCAGCTCTCTGCTCCCCCGCCTCACCTCCAGCATTATAGCAGCCCCGCTGTGAGCGTGGAAGAGCAGCGATGCAGGCGGGCGGGCGGTGAGAGATGATCTCATCTCTCCGCTCGCTCTCCCCAGTATAGCGGCCCTGCTGTGAGCACTGAACAGCGGTGATGCGGGCTGGCGGTGAGAGATGATGTCATCTCTCTGCTCGCTCCGCCGCCGCTCGTCAAACAGTGCAGCCTTCGCGGCCCGGCTGCATACAGGCCACGGCCCGAGGGTTGATGACCCCTGCCTTAGGGCACTGGTTTTCCAATATTGCTGATATATGCCTACTGGTAAGTTCAGTTTCTTCTCTCTTTGTATACTCCAAGAGCCAAAATAAAAGGGGATCAAAAGCTAAATACTAGAAGGCAATGCTTTTGAATAATAATTTGTTTTCTGCTGCCAAGTGAACCTTTAGTATGTGATACCAACCTAGTACGCAAAAATGTATGTCACCCAAAAGGGGCAATTTGTACCCAAAAACACTACTACAAGCATGATTTTCCATCTTGGTAAAGACAGTTCAACAAAGGCTGAATTAAATGGCTAGTATTAAAATACTTGTGCACACCTCAAAAGACACCATCAACGACAAATGGTCTTTTGAGATTGTATGTAGTCTACATTCACTGCAATAAGGTGTTTCTAAAGCAGAAAAAGCAACACAAGTCAATACACAGGAGAAAACAGTCAAGCACCTCAGTGGCAGTCTTAAGACTTCCAAGTACATTCACTAATATTTACATCAAAAGCAACCTGTTAAATGCTTAAAATAGCTGTATGGTCAGCTTCCGGAATGCTGCATGAATATTAATGCCATTACCTATTAAAAAGCCTTGGAAGTCTTAAAATTAGTTTAGGAATGTTGTCCCTACCTTTAATCTGGAGATTTAGATTCAAGTCCAGTAGTAGAGAATAACCAATGGCAGGTCATGGCAAATGGACAACTTTCTACCTACCACAATTCTTTGCAATCTCAATGAATTGAAATGATTAACCATTTATTTGAACCACAAACTGATTTCAATGTGTTTCAGAACAGAAAATTGTCAACAGGAGGTTCAATAGCTATTTATGAGGAGATTGCACTAAACCACATGGGTAATTCTATGTCAATTCAAACACAAAGTTACCATCTTAATTCACAATCTTTAATGAAAATACTTTACTATGTGTTTAGCTTAGGAGGATGTCTTATTTATCTGATAGAGAAAGTTTAACCATGCATGCTATGGCAAGCTGGGCTTATACCAAGTAAAATCACAGAAAAATCTATTATTTTAAATGCTTACTTGCAGCTTTTCTCCTTTCAATAAATTATTTGTTTTATTCACTTTCGACTTGCTAACAAATTTTGATATCTTCAGTAAGCATTGATTTCCAAGCACAGACCCCTTCCTCCTACGGTATATTAGTCTTCACCTATTCTGGAGTGTCCAATCAAAGCGTATCTGCAGCCCAAACTTTTTTTTTTTTTTTTTTTTAGTTCTTAATAGAGTAGGACTGGATTGAAATTACGGCCAGGTTAATTATTTATTTTATTTTTTGCTGTTTATGTACCATTGGGGTAATTTCCTTTCACTTCCTGTTCCAAAGATAAAACCGGGGAATTCCCCTCTTAGACAACTGTCCCCAAACACATGCCCCTATTAGAATTAGATTTCCCCTTACTTATTGTTCTGAGGACAACTTAAAATAATACTTAAAACCACAATAAAAATGTTAGGGCGTCTAACCCTTCCCCACTCCATTTAAAGCAAAATAAACATTCCTAGAGATGCACTTTAATTATTTGTGCTGGCCCAACTCACCCATGCCCTCCTTCACCTTCCTACATAAACTCTAATATGGCAGCCAGGGGAGGAGTGAAGGGGAATACTATTGAGTGTGCCTTGGTGGTAGCATTGGAGTCTGCTGGGGCTGCTGATGCCCCAATCTTCTTATAGGAAGATTGTTTTTGAAATGAATGGTCTGGCAACAAGGTCTCTTTAAAGGATCCAAAAAGTCTTCCACAAAACTAGTGTGAAGGCTTCTTAAAACAGAAGGTCCAACTTGCATCGCAAATAAAAAGAATGAGTTTTATACTTTATACTTTATTATAAGAAAGTAGGCAGAGCCATTCAAAATAATTATTTTTTACAGCAAGACAAACTGTGCATGCAGAACCTCCAACTTAGAGCACAACTACAACCAAACATTATGGAGTCATTTATTCCAAAAAGCATAAAATTGTGTCAAGCGCGCTGACCATTGTCAATGTAATGTATAGAATTCATAGCATTAGGGCTTGGCTAGCAGCAAAAAAAGTGAAATCATAAAAAGAAAAAAGACACGTAGATACTTTTGAGGCTAATTAATGATTTGTAAATGTTCACACAATAAATTGTGTGAGGATTTACTTCAATTATGTGAAAAGCAATTCCAGCTAAGGCTGGCCATACACTATTCAATTTTCCTGTTCAACTTTCCTTTAGATTTACCAAAACCATATAATATGAGGTGAAACCTAAACACTTTCAATTTGGATGCAATCAGGCAGGCCCTTGTACTACATAGTTGAAGGTAAATCTAAAGAAAATTGAACAGGAAAATTGTATGGTGTATGGCCAGCTTTACTCTTTTATCTGCACCTGATTGTCTAATTGAAGTGAATGTTCACTCAGTTTATTATATGAACATTCTCAACTATTTTAGTAAATCAGCCTCTGTTTTAAGACCATGTATACGCAGAAACATTCTAACAGTTCACATATAATATACATTTGCTACAGTATTTGCACAGGTTGCAATGATAATCATTAAACTGGAACATGAACTAATGCTGATGGGTAACTCAACAAAGTATGGAGTAGGCCAGCCACTCTCAACCTTTGATTGAGGAGGAACTCTTGAAATAACTTTCTAGTCTCAGGGAACCCCTGCTAATAATTTTTGTATCTACAGCTCATGGTACATTAATATGATGATCACTCAGAAAAATGCACATTATAATCTTATAGTAAGTGGGAAGAGTCCTCCCTTACAGATAAGTAAACGATCATTGATTTCAGTGGTTACTTATTTGAGGAAGAAATTGTTCTTTGATCAAGAAACCCCCAGGAAGCTCTAGGGTTCTATAGAATCCTGGTTGAGAAAGGCTTGTCTAGGTGGTCAGAACTCTTACCTTACAGTGCCCACCCTCCTCCTTATTTGCTTAATTTGCATGCTGTCCGTATGTTTATCTGTCTTTCCTCTGACAACCTAAAATATTCTGGTATGATAATTAGCTTCTGAGGAATAGAAGACCATGAGTTCCACTTGGGCACTCCACTGATACAAGGGTATGTACTCTGTGCAGAGCCGGTACAAGGCAGGGGCGGAAGGGGCGGATGCCCTGGGCGATAGAATTTGCTGAAGGGAGGGGGGCGCAGATGAAGTGCTGGCAGTGTGCTTCATCATAGTAGTACATACACACCAGCCGGCGCTGCTAATAGCTGTACTGTAACTATGTGCCGAGTGCACTCCTGCACCCGGCACAAGCCTAAACAGACTGCACAAGCCCCTTCCCTGTCAGCGCTTCTCTCCCCCTATGAAGGCGATTCGTAGTCCCGTCCCGGCGGCGTGACATCACTGATGGCCAGAGGCGGGATGGGAGGAGATAGAGAGCTGCTGCAGAAGCTGCAACCTAGAGGAGCCACCGAGGAGGAACCAACAAAGCAGTGGCGGAATTTTCAGGGTCGCAACAGTCGCACTTGCGACTGGGCCCTGGAATTCTGCCAGTGTGGGGGGGCCCCAAGACGCCGCACCTCCCCTGGCTGGCATCTAACTATACAGGAGAGGGGGGCGTAAGGGGGCGATCGGCAGCTATGTGATGTCTGCGCTCTGCGGGATGTCCCTCCAGGCAGCACACAGTTCACTTCCCGAATATCAGTGAGTACAATGGAGAGGGGAGGGGCCTCTGACCAGCAGATTGAGTGCACAAGTTTCTCCCTCTGCTTGTACACTCTGAGTCTTGCTAATACACGCTCAGGTCAGAGGCCCCTCCCCTCTCCATTGGATACAATGATATTCGGGAAGTGAACTGTGTGCTGCCTGGAGGGACATCCTGCAGAGTGCAGACATGACAAGGAAGCATGCTGCTTCTCATGTAAGTAAAGCACAACACTGGCCACCCACCTCTCCCCCCACACACTGTCCCCTCTCACACTGTCCCCCCACACACTGTCCCCTCTCACACTGTCCCCTCTCACACTGTCCCCTCTCACACTGTCCCCCCACACACTGTCCCCCCACACACTGTCCCCTCTCACACTGTCCCCTCTCACACTGTCCCCCCACACACTGTCCCCTCTCACACTGTCCCCTCTCACACTGTCCCCTCTCACACTGTCCCCTCTCACACTGTCCCCCCACACACTGTCCCCCCTCACACTGTCCCCCCTCACACTGTCCCCCCACACACTGTCCCCCCTCACACTGTCCCCTCTCACACTGTCCCCTCTCACACTGTCCCCTCTCACACTGTCCCCCCACACACTGTCCCCCCACACACTGTCCCCTCTCACACTGTCCCCTCTCACACTGTCCCCCCACACACTGTCCCCTCTCACACTGTCCCCCCACACACTGTCCCCTCTCACACTGTCCCCCCACACACTGTCCCCTCTCACACTGTCCCCCCACACACTGTCCCCTCTCACACTGTCCCCTCTCACACTGTCCCCCCACACACTGTCCCCTCTCACACTGTCCCCCCACACACTGCCCCCTCTCACACTGTCCCCTCTCACACTGTCCCCCCACACACTGTCCCCCCACACACTGTCCCCTCTCACACTGTCCCCCCACACACTGCCCCCTCTCACACTGTCCCCCCACACACTGTCCCCCCACACACTGTCCCCCCACACACTGTCCCCTCTCACACTGTCCCCCCACACACTGTCCCCCCACACACTGTCCCCCCACACACTGTCCCCCCACACACTGTCCCCCCACACACTGTCCCCTCTCACACTGTCCCCTCTCACACTGTCCCCTCTCACACTGTCCCCCCACACACTGTCCCCCCACACACTGTCCCCCCTCACACTGTCCCCCCTCACACTGTCCCCTCTCACACTGTCCCCTCTCACACTGTCCCCTCTCACACTGTCCCCTCTCACACTGTCCCCCCACACCCTCTCACACTGTCCCCTCTCACACTGTCCCCTCTCACACTGTCCCCCCACACACTGTCCCCTCTCACACTGTCCCCCCACACACTGTCCCCCCACACACTGTCCCCCCACACACTGTCCCCCCACACACTGTCCCCCCACACACTGTCCCCTCTCACACTGTCCCCTCTCACACTGTCCCCCCACACACTGTCCCCCCACACACTGTCCCCTCTCACACTGTCCCCTCTCACACTGTCCCCTCTCACACTGTCCCCTCTCACACTGTCCCCCCACACACTGTCCCCTCTCACACTGTCCCCCCACACACTGTCCCCTCTCACACACAGTGTGTGGGGGGCACACACTGTCCCCTCTCACACTGTCCCCCCACACACTGTCCCCTCTCACACTGCCCCCTCTCACACTGTCCCCCCACACACTGCCCCCCCCCACACACTGTCCGCTCTCACACTGTCCGCTCTCACACTGTCCCCTCTCACACTGTCCCCTCTCACACTGTCCCCTCTCACACTGTCCCCTCTCACACTGTCCTCTCTCACACTGTCCCCCCACACACTGTCCCCCCACACACTGTCCCCCCACACACTGTCCCCCCACACACTGTCCCCCCACACACTGTCCCCTCTCTCACACTGTCCCCTCTCACACTGTCCCCTCTCACACTGTCCCCTCTCACACTGTCCCCTCTCACACTGTCCCCCCACACACTGTCCCCCCACACACTGTCCCCTCTCACACTGTGCCCCCCACACACTGTCCCCCTTCTGTCATATCTACCCCCCTCTTGTTAAACAGTCCCCCTCCTTTCACAGTGCTCCCTCATTACACTGCCCCCCTCTTGTAATACTTCCCAGGTATCCTTTTCCTGTCACACTGCCCCCCTCTTGTCACAATATCCCCCTGTCATACTGCCCCCTCCTGTCACACTGCCCCTTCTTGTCACACTGCCCCCCTTCTTTCACAGTGCCCCCTCTTATCACACTCCCCCCTCTGGTCACACTTTCCAGATACCCTTCTTTGGTCACACTGCCCCCTCCTGTCAAAATACCCCGTCATACTGCCCCTCATTCTTTCACAATACCCCCCCCCCCCTCCCCCATCATAGTGCGGGTCAGGGGCCCTTCATGGTTTCTTGCACTGGGGCCCTGAAGGTTATAGTTACGCCTCTGCAACAAAGTGTGTATATCACACAACGGACACAAGACAAGACACAAAAGTAAGCACTAAACAGATAATAACAAATGCAATGCCATCTGCAGATATTAAAATAAAGTGTCTGAATCCGATGAGGGGAGGGGAGGAGGCTGAGGAGAGGTTAATTACCAATGCTACCTATTTTTTAATTTCTGTAATATGCAGCATGGGAGGGGGGGGGGGGGGCTTAATGTACTGCCACTGGTCACTGATGCATCAGTGACCAATGGCAATACATTACCCCCCCCCCCCCCATGCTGCATATTACAGAAATTAAAAAATAGGTAGCATTGGTAATTAACATCCCCTCAGCCTCCCCCCTCCCCCAATCGTATTCAGACAGTTCATTTATTAATCTGCAGCAGAATAATACATGAATGGGGGAGGGGGGGAGGCTGAGGGGAGGTTAATTAGCAATGCTAGTTTTAATTTCTGTAATATGCAGCATGGGGGGGGGGGGTTAATGTATTGCCATTGTTCACTGATGCATTTGTGACCAGTCACAGTTAATTAAGCCCTTTGTGCATTAGTTGCACCAGGCTCTTCATTAAAAACCTTAAGCCCCCTTTCACACTGGGGCAGGGGCGGCATCGGTGGTAAAACTGAGCTATTTTTAGCGCTGCTTTACCATCATTACACACCACTCCTTCACTCCAAAGATGCTGCTAGCAGGACTTTTTTTACCGTCCTGCCAGCGCACCGCTCCAGTGTGAAAGTTCTCGGGGCTTTCACATTGGAGACACAGTAGCGGCTCTTTCAGGGCGTTTTGCAGGTGCTGTTTTTAGCGCAGTAGCGCCTGCAAAGTGCCCCAATGTGAAAGGGGTATAAGTGTAAACATCTAAGATAAAAGTTTTTGTCCTCCTATTTAATTCCTCCCCGCGCGCCGCCGCAGGTGCACATCGGGGAAAATCTGTGAAAAACAGGGGTCGGGGGGGGGGGGGCGCAGTTTGCCATCTCCGCCCTGGGCACCAAATGACCTTGTCCCAGCACTGCTGTGTAGTATGTTGGCACTGCATAACATCATGTATAAAATAATATGTCCTCTCTCATAGAAGAGAATAAAGTATTTTAGTCTTATAAACCCTTTAAATCCAAGTGTTCCAGTTGATGAAGTGCCAGTATCTTTAAACATGACAAGATGGACATCTTTTTCAGCTTCTCTTGCTCTGATAAGTTAACATAACCCATCAGAGTTTTTTTCATTAAACCTTGGTGTCACGGAAAGCATAACTAAGCCTCCCTTCTCTAACTAGACTTGTTGAAAACATATTACTCTGTGTCTCAATCCTGTAAATGTAACAGCGCAGCCTTGAGGAATTGATCACACAGTAAATCGTTTTTCATTATCAGTAGCCAGGAAAGCAGGATATCAGATGTACGGCATTAACACTTGCTGACAGGATAGTAATTTGCACTCACCAGACAAACAGACTGGCATGATCCTGCTATCTATAAAAAACACTGACAGGTTGCCTCAACTGTACTATTGTCCACAAATATGAGAGGGTGGAGATCTTTCTAATATAAAAGAGCTTCTATTATCAGCAAGCAAAAAAAAAATCAGCTTTTTAGAGCTGGATATTGAGAATAAAGATGGTATCGTGGGAAAACTTATTTGACTGCATACAGCATACCTTCTGTCCACTAAATCTAAGGCTTCTTTCACACTGAGGCACTTTACAGGCGCTACAGCGCTAAAATAGCGCCTGTATAGCGCCCGTAAAGAGCCTCTCCTGTCTCTCCAGTGTGAAAGCCCGAGTGCTTTCACACTGGAGCGGTGCGCTTGCAGGACGGTCAAAAAAGTCCTGCAAGCCGCATCTTTACGGCGCTATAGGAGCGGTGTATTCACCACTCCTCAAGCGCCTCTTCCCATTGAAAACAATAGGGCAGCGCCGCAAACCCGCCAGCGGGCGGTTTTATCCCTTTTTCGGCCGCTAGCGGGGGTTAAAACCGCCCCCGACGCCTGCCCGAGTCTGAAAGTAGCCAAAATATTGGCAACTGCATAAACTTTCTTGACCATCAACTTTGTCTTATTGGACAGTATAAAAGCAGTTGGCATGGTTTAGCCATACAGGCCTTAGGATTAAAGTGATTTTATAGCCTTTTGAAGAGAAATAGTTTTTGAACATGGATGGCCGAGCCCATTGAACATAAATTTGCTATTTTTTGCATATGTCCGTATACTATATTTGTGTTTCCATGTTTTTTGCCCTTGCGCATACTTGAGTACAGCAGCGCACAGCCATTTAGGTCTATGGAAGCTGTACTCTGCACCTGTGCTTTATGGGCGGAACAAACAAACTGGCATTTATGTTGAATGGGCTCAGCTGTATATGTGCAAGAGGCATAAATATCCTTCCACACTTTGGTACCAGCTATGAGACTCACAACAGTACCTGGTAGAAGAAAAACAATCAATACAAAGCTGGAGGGGCACCTCCACCTAGAAAGACAGGACAAAGAACTACATGCTTTTTTTTACCTGGGGGACAGGAGCAACAAATTAAATGTTTGGTGAGACTTCTTTAAGCCTAAAAAGGCTGGAAGCAAATGTAGTTTAGTTAGTAGAAGAAGCTGTGGTTGGGAAAGCTGACACACACACACACTATATATATATATATAATATATATATATATATATATATATATATATATATATATATATATATATATATATATATATATATATATATATATATATATATATATATATATATATATAACACACACACACATACATACACATACACACACTATATTGTCAAAAGTATTGGCTTGGGTTCAATATTGAGTTGGCCCACCCTTTGCAGCTATAACAGCTTCAACTCTTCTGGGAAGGCCTCTCCACAAGTTTTGGGAGTGTCTCTATGGAAAGGTTTGATCATTCTACCAAAAGTGCATTTGTGAGGTCAGGCACTGATGTTGGACAAGAAGGCCTGGCTCACAGTCACCGCTCTAATTCACCTTGCTTTGTGTACTGGTCCAAATCATTTGGTGGAGGGGGGATTATGGTGTAGGGTTGTTTTTCAAGGGTTGGGCTTGGCCCCTTAGTTCCAGTGTAGGGAACTCTTAAGGTGTCAGCATACCAAGACATTTTGGACAATTTCATGCTCTCAATTTTGTGGAAACAGTTTGGGGATGTCCCCTTCCTGTTCCAACATGACTGCACACGAGTGCACAAAGAAAGGTCCATAAAGACATGGATGAGCGTGTTTGGATGACCTCGAACGAGTCTGCCCATTCTCCTCTGACATTAATAAGGCATTTTCGTCCACACAACTGCAGCTCACTGGATATTTTCTTTTTTTCTGACCATTTTCTGTAAACCCTAGAGATGGTTGTGCGTGAAAATCCCAGTTGATGGGCAGTTTTTGAAATACGCATTCCAGCCCGTCTGGCACCAACAACCATGCCACGTTCAAAGTCACTTAAAACCCTTTTCTTCCTCGTTCTGATGCTCAATTTTTGCTTCAGCAAGTCATCTTCACCATGTCTAGATGCCTAAATGCATTGAGTTGCTGCCATGTGATTGGCTGATTAGCAATTTGTGTTACCAAACAATTGAACAGGTATACCTAATAAAGTGGCTGGTGAGTATATGTATATATATATATATATATATATATATATATATATAGAGAGAGAGAGAGAGAGAGAGAGAGAGAGAGAGAGAGAGAGAGAGAGAGAGAGAGAGAGAGAGAGAGAGAGAGAGAGAGAGAGAGAGAGAGAGAGAGAGAGAGAGAGAGAGAGAGAGAGAGAGAGAGAGAGAGATAGGTATATACACACACACAGTATCTCACAAAAGTGAGTACACCCCTCACCTTTTTGTAATTTTATTATATCTTTTCATGTGACAACACTGAAGAAATGACACTTTGCTACAATGTAAATTGGGCCCAATTAGCCATTTTCCCTCCCCGTTATTGTTACAAGGTCTCGGGCGGAGTGGGGAGCAGGTGTGTAAAATTTGGTGTTATTGCTCTCACGCTTTCATACTGGTCACTGACAGTTCAACATGGCACCTAATGGCAAAGAACTCTCTGAGTATATGAAAAAAAGAATTGTTGCTCTACATAAAGAGGTCCTAGGCTATAAGAAGACTGCCAAGACCCTGATACTGAGCTGCAGCACGGTGGCCAAGACCATACAGAGGTTTAACAGGACATGTTCCATTCAGAACAGGCCTCGCCATGGTCGACCAAGGAAGTTGAGTGCACGTTCCCAGCATCATATCCAGAGGTTGTCTTTGGGAAATAGACGTATGAGTGCTGCCAGCATTGCTGCAGAGATTGAAGGGGTGGGGGGTCAGCCTGTCAGTGCTCAGACCATACGCCGCACACTGCATCAAATTGGTCTGCATGGCTGTCATCCCAGAAGGAAGCCTCTTCTAAAGATGATGCACAAGAAAGCCCACAAACAGTTTGCTGAAGGCAAGCAGACTAAGGACATGAATTACTGGAACCATGTCCAGTAGCCTGATGAGTCCAAGATAAACTTATTTGGTTCAGATGGTGTCAAGCATGTGTGGCCGCAAAGAGGTGAGGAGTACAAAGACAAGTGTGTCCTTCCTACAGTCAAGCATGGTGGTGGGTGTGTCATGGCCCGGAGCTGCATGAGTGCTGCCGGCACTGGGGAGCTACAGTTCATTGAGGGAACCATGAATGCCAACATGTACTGTGACATACTGAAGCAGAGCATGATCCCCTCGATCCAGAGACTGGGCTGCAGGGCAGCATTCCAACATGATAACGACCCCAAACATACCTCCAAGACAACCACTGCCTTGCTAAAGAAGCTGAGGGTAAAAGGTGATGGACTGGCCAAGTATGTCTCCAGACCTAAACCCTATTGAGCATCTGTGGGGCATCCTGAAATGGAAGGTGGAGCAGCGCAAGGTCTCTAACATCCACCAGCTCTGTGATGCTGTCATGGAGGAGTGGAAGAGGACTCCAGTGGCAACCTGTGATTCTTTGATGAACTCCATGCTCAAGAGGATTAAGGCAATGCAACATATCCAAAGCTGGGGTTCCTAGCACCAAGTGGCTCAGAGATACGGGGCCCCAAAGTTGGTTCAGAAAATGCCATTCTCTGCTGCAGAAAAGTGCATGACATTTTTTGAACCGACTTTGGGGCCCCATATCTCAGGGCCACTCGGTGCTAGGAACCTCAGCTTTGGATATGTTATAGTGTTAGATCCACTGTGTTTGCACACAAAATGTGGAGTTTCTAGCACCAAGTGGCCCCAAGACACGGGGCCCCAAATTCAGTCAACTGTATCTATCTGCAGCAATGTCATTTCGGGACCCTTTGGGTCCAGAGACCCCACATTTTGGCTGCTGCTAGGGGGCATCTAGGAACCCTTAACTACGGAGTTTGAAGTTCGGGGGACCTTTGGCTGCAAATGGGCACAGTGAGGCTGCAAATGGGCATTGTTGACCCTCATATACACACACACACCTGGTACTTTTAAAAGTCACTTTAGGGTCACTGGTCCTTTAAGGAAATTCTGTGTAAAAGAAAAAAAAAAAAAAAAAAACAGCACACATTCCGTGGGTGGCCACAGTCAGGCCCACTCAATGATCTCCAGTAATCACATTCTAGGAAATCCCCCCCAATGTTTATTTTTCCAAAGACGTAAAGAATGGTCTTTTTCTCCTGCACTATTAATGAAAATAAAAGAATTACAATTCGATATCTCCCTACACAAAAATGCTGGTCCCAGACATAAAAGAATTTACTAGGGGTGTGGGAAGGGGTAGGGCAAGGAGGCTCCTTTTAAAGTATGCCAAGGACCTCAGGAGGTCTCAAAACATCTTTTTGGCTGGAGGGATGGAGGGCATGGGGTCAGCATTGATGCTAAGATTTGTTTTCCAGGGATGCAGGCTGTGGTCATCCAGTCTGCCTGGCTTTGGTGATGGAGGTACAGGGTTTAATTATACAAGACACCACTGGCAGCAACCTTTATATCTTTACTGATTAATGATTATACACAGTCTATCTAATACAGAAATATATGCAAGTATAAATAATTTGAAATGAAAAGAAGCAAAAGGCTAGCATTAGGCAAAGAAAACAAACGGATTAGAATTGGCTGTTTCTCTTTCTGTTTATTTATTTTTCTTTCATTTGTGTGTGGTATGTTAACGTGTCTGTTTATTTTCTTTTGGGTGTGAGTGCATATTTATTTTGCTGCAGAGTGTGTGTGTGTGTGTGTTTTCCTGTAGTTGGGTCTCTGATGTAACATATAAGAACACACATTAGACATTAGGAACAACCTGCACATTTATCATGACCCTTATGACAGTGCAAACACAGTACAGTGACCAGAAAGACTTGTCTAAAGATACGATTTGGCGCATGTAGTAAAGGCATGGCTACCTTTTATTTAAATAAAATGAATTATACATATACTGTTTTTTGCAGTCTGCTAAAAAATCTCTGTGCGCAGTGTTAAATGATAAGTATATTTAGGTATTATGTAGTTATCATTGCAAATTTATTAAAGTTGTTCCTTGCACACCAAGCAAGACATATAGGAAATAATATTTATGTGCAAATTGTGTGCTGCCTATCAGAACATGGGGGTTTGATTCCTTACGCCAACATATACAGTGTATATTTATATATAGTAATAGAGTAACAGTATACACACCATATGAGCGTTTAATTAAGAATCCTATGAATCATGTTTTCTAAGACATGTTTTTATACATAATTTATATATGAACATGTGGAGTGAGCGGAAAATACAAGGCAGATAATCCAATTAGTGTCAGGAAGAGGCAAAAGGAGTCAGGTCTCTAAAACATTAACGTTTGGTGTGAACCCCTTAGGGCCCTTTCACATGGGCTGTCCGATCCGGTCCGTCTGTCAGTTTTTCAGGCAGACCTGATCGGACCATCCATTCACCCCTATAGAGTGGCAGATGTCAGCGGTGATATGTCCGCTGACACACGCTGCTATCCGATCCTTTTTGCAAAATCTAGATGGATGGTGGTCCTATTTACCATCCGTCTAACAGATCGGATATGATCGAATGAAAACGGGCAGGCGGTCTGTTATCCCCATAGAGGAGAGCGGGACTGTGTCTGTCTCCACTCTATGCCTAAGAGGGTTAAGGCAGTGCTGGAAAATAATGGTGGCCACACAAAATATTGACACTTTGGGCCCATTTTATACATTTTCACTTAGGGGTGTACTCACTTTTGTTGCCAGCGGTATAGACATTAATGGCTGTGTGTTGAGTTATTTTGAGGGGACAGCAAATTTACACTGTTATACAAGCTGTACACTAACTACTTTACATTGTAGCAAAGTGTCATTTCTTCAGTGTTATCACATGAAAATATATAATAACATATTTACAAAAATGAGAGGGTGTACGCACTTTTGTGAGCTACTGTATATACACACACACACACATATGAGAAATGTGCAGTCCAAACATAAAGTGTCCCATACCATTCACTCTTTGTGCAATCAGTGGATGATTTCCAAGTTCTTGCCACAAATAATGTGTGATTTATTCCACATTAGTCAACACCCAACTGCCCTTCACCACACCTTCTGGGTGTTTTCTTATCGGATAATGAGGACCCCACTAGTAAAAAAGGGTCAATAGCACTTTCTTTACATATATAGACTCCCACTCCTCCCCAATGCGCTGAGACTCAACAACAGTCTCCCAAAAATATATAGGCCAAAAGGGAAGCAGAGAGAACTAAATAGTTCAGACTGCTACGTAATTTATTTATTTTTTTTAACTCAGATTGCACTCGCATGTTTACAAGATTTCACAGACATGTCAAAAAAACACAGACAGATTAGATTCCTCAATGATGGTGTTCAAAATCCCGCCCAGCTGATGTGTTGCGCTCAGATTAGCTTTCTCAAAGGCTCTCTCTCTCTCAAACCTTCACTCTAATTCATCCTAAAGTTGTTCCATTGGGTTGAAATCAGAACTCTGTGCAGGCCAGTCAAGTTCCTCCACCCCAAACTTGCTCATCCATGTCTTTATAGACCTTGCTTTGTGCACTGGTCCAAATCATTTGGTGGAGGGGGGATTATGGTGTGGGGTTGTTTTTCTGGGGTTGAGCTTGGCCCCTTAGTTCCAGTTAAGGGAACTCTTAAGGCATCAGCATACCAAGACATTTTGGACAGTTTCATGCTCCCAACTTTGTGGGAACAGTTTGTAGTTGGCAACATGACTGCGCACTAGTGCACAAAGCACAGTCCATAAAGACATGGATGAGCAAGTTTGGGGTGGAGGAACTTGACTGGCATGCACAAATGTGCTTCTGGAAGAATGGCCAAACATTCCCATAGACACACTCCTAAACCTCGTGGACAGCCTTCCCAGAAGAGTTATAGATGCAAAGGGTGGGCCAACTCAATAGTGAACCGTACGGACTAAGACTGGGATGCCATTAAAAATGAATGTGCGTGTAAAAGCAGGTGTCCCAATACTTTTGATATAGATATATATATATATATATATATATATATATACACTACCGTTCAAAAGTTTGGGGTCACATTGAAATGTCCTTATTTTTGAAGGAAAAGCACTGTACTTTTAAATGAAGCTAACTTTAAACTAGTCCTAACTTTAAACAAATATACTCTATACATTGCTAATGTGGTAAATGACTATTCTAACTGCAAATGTCTAGTTTTTGGTGCAATATCTACATAGGTGTATAGAGGCCCATTTCCAGCAACTATCACTCCAGTGTTCTAATGGTACAATGTGTTTGCTCATTGGCTCAGAAGGCTAATTGATGATTAGCAAACCCTTGTGCAATCATGTTCACACATCTAAAAACAGTCTAGCTCCTTCCAGAAGCTACAAAACTGACCTTCCTGTGAGCAGATTGAGTTTCTGGAGCATCACATTTGTGGGGTCAATTAAACGCTCAAAATGGCCAGAAAAAGAGAACTTTCATCTGAAACTCGACAGTCTATTCTTGTTCTTAGAAATGAAGGCTATTCCATGTGAGAAATTGCAAAGAAATTGAAGATTTCCTACAACGGTGTGTACTACTCCCTTCAGAGGACAGCACAAACAGGCTCTAACCAGAGTAGAAAAAGAAGTGGGAGGCCGCGTTGCACAACTAAGCAAGAAGATAAGCACATTAGAGTCTCTAGTTTGAGAAACAGACGCCTCACAGGTCCCCAACTGGCATCTTCATTAAATAGTACCCGCAAAACACCAGTGTCAACATCTACAGTGAAGAGGCGGCTGCGGGATTTTGGGCTTCAGGGCAGAGTGGCAAAGAAAAAGCCATATCTGAGACTGGCCAATAAAAGAAAAAGATTAAGATGGGCAAAAGAACACAGACATTGGACAGAGGAAGACTGGAAAAAAGTGTTGTGGATGGATGAATCCAAGTTTGAGGTGTTTGGATCACAAAGAAGAACGTTTGTGAGACGCAGAACAAATGAAAAGATGCTGGAAGAATGCCTGACGCCATCTGTTAAGCATGGTGGAGGTAATGTGGTGGTCTGGGGTTGCTTTGGTGCTGGTAAGGTGGGAGCTTTGTACAGGGTAAAAGGGATTCTGAATAAGGAAGGCTATCACTCCATTTTGCAACGCCATGCCATACCCAGTGGACAGCGCTTGATTGGAGCCAATTTCATCCTACAACAGGACAATGACCCTAAACACACCTCCAAATTGTGCAAGAACTATTTACAGCAGAAGCAGGCAGCTGGTATTCTATCGGTAATGGAGTGGCCAGCACAGTCACCAGATCTGAACCCCATTGAGCTGTTGTGGGAGCAGCTTGACCGTATGGTACGCCAGAAGTGCCCATCCAACCAATCCAACTTGTGGGAGCTGCTTCTAGAAGCGTGGGGTGCAATTTCTCCAGCTTACCTCAATAAATTAACAGCTAGAATGCCAAAGGTGTGCAATGCTGTAATTGCTGCAAAAGGAGGATTCTTTGATGAAAGCAAAGTTTGATGTAAAAACAATGTTATTTCAAATACAAATCATTATTTCTAACCTTGTCAATGTCTTGACTCTATTTTCTATTCATTTCACAATGTATGGTGGTGAATAAGTGTGACTTTTCATGGAAAACACAAAATTGTTTGGGTGACCCCAAACTTTTGAACGGTAGTGTATATATATATATATATATATACACACATATGGAAAGGAATTCTTCTGTCTGCATAACTTGTGTATGCACAACCCCTGTTGCACAATTAAATGACCTCACTTGCTATAATAAGCAGGGAAATAAAAAGCACATATTATTTATGTTATAGCGCCGTGTCGTCATGCTCGGCAGGTGACATGCAGACAAGAAGCTCCTTCACAGTAGTAAAGAAGTTGGTCACATGATCTCCAAGACTCCAGATCATCTCACAGATATTTTAATGTCTCTGTTGACATGACTAAAATATCCACTAGAGGAAGGCTCTGATGAAGCAGAGAAGTAGAAATAAGACTCTCAGTTACGTTAGCAAGGTATAATGTGCTGTTCTGAACTTGCTGGAAAGGCAATGCTAAGTAAAATCTTATCAGAAAAAAATCACACAGGACATCTAGAATAAAAAAATTCCCTGCCTATACTATCTATTTCAGTTTTTCTCAACCAGGATTCCTTGAAACCCCAGGGTTCCTCTACAGGTTGCTATGGGGTCCTTGAGCTTTGAGCAATTTCTGACTCTCATATAAGCAAGCAGTGAGACCAATAATCTTTTTAGCTAAATAGAAAGCATATTCTTTCCACTGCCCATCGTGCTAATGTACCATCAGCTGTGGATATAGTGATTATTAGTAGTGGTTGAGAAAGGCTGATCTAACTATATGTTGGACAACCAACAATACTCAAATATACTTTTTATATAAAACTTCCTTTCTTCCAGTTTGGCAGTGGAAACCATAAAAACTTTACTGCTCACAATGGAGCATCCTAATATTTTCATTTTCTTACTGGTAGCTACCTTCACTGTAGGCCATTGACTAAAGCTAGTCATAGATGGATAGAAATGTGTCCTGTCCAGCAGGGAGCAGCCACACGTTCTTCCATTAATGGCCATTCCCGCTTGACAGAAGAATCAACTTTTGTCAAATGGGATGTTGGAAAATTTCATTTCGATCAGCATCTGCAGCCAATCCCCTGCAGCGCTAATCTGTGTATTATAACAGAGGAGGAGTCCCCACTTTAAGAATTTAATAGCACAGAGAGAGGATTCCTTCATCCACCTCGCTTGTGTGCATCAGGGAATTTGTTAGGTTTTTTTTTCTGTGAATCTCCATTGCACAGGTAAGTTTATCATGTTTGTTATTTTTTAAAAATTAGACTTTACAATCACTTTAACGATGTACATGTTTACATTAAGGAAAAGGCAAAACTTTTAATTGCCATACTTGCCCTAAAAAATGCAAAAGCAGCAGATTTGATCCCCTGATCTGCTAAACAGACCATGCACTGGTTAAAGCTCTTCCAAATTTTGCAGAGAATTAGAACTTCTGACATTTTTTTAATACGGTCTGTCTCACTAGTGAAAGACTAGGAGAAGAAAATGAGAAATAAAACCGTTGATTGGTTCAACATGCTTTGTTCCAAGTGGACCTTTCAGTAACTTTTTAAACCTACATGAATAAATTCCTGATAGGAATCGACCAATTATCGGTGCAGCCAATATTCACTTTTTCAGAATTATCGGTATCGGTCAAAAACCTGACTGACATTGCTTCAAGGGGTTTGCTTTATTGTAATAACAACCACCCCCCCCCCCCAACCCTCCCGCCGCTCGCCTGGGCTCTTCCGTCCCACCAGGAGGCCAGAGCAACCAGTCGATGCTTTGTTCGGGTCTCAGATCTAGCAACCAGGAAGTGATGTCATGACATCACTTCCCGGATTAGGCGCCAGTTTTAAAAATTAAAGTAATAAAAACCGCCGATCTTGACGTTTTGAATACTTTCAAGTGCAGAGGCGGGGTTTGGGGTCTTATAGACCCCTGATCTCTCCATAAAGAGTACCTGTCAATTTCCATATTACTGTCACAAGGGTTGTTTACATTCCTTGCGACAGCAATAACAGTGATAAAAAAATAAAAATATGTAAAAGGACAGTGTAAAAAAAAAAAATGTTTAAATGTACAAAATATCGGCGTAGGGGCAGGGGAGATGCCCGAAATATTGGTATCATATTGGCACCGAAAAAACGATATTGGTCGATCCCTAATTCCTGACAGGTCACACTATATGGGAGAAGTATTGTTTTTGAAAAACCTTTCATTATACAAATCAGACTTTGATAATATTGTCATGGAAAAGTCACTTCTAGTGACTTCTGTCTAAAGTTCAGTCTGCAGCAGGAAGGAAGATGATCCTTGTCTCCGCTCCTCTCAGTACAACGTTGTACCTCTTTAGCAAACTGTAAGGTAAGAGAGACTACAGCAGTGGGCTGATTTGGGTCAGATATTTTGAACAAGATTTACAAAATTGTTTGTCTGTTCCAGCATCTTAGTCTGGGAAGTTGATGATAAATTTAGATGATGCCCAATCCAAATAGACACCAGTAATTCAAATAGCCAACCTGATGAAGGCATTGCCCCGGGGGAGTACTTTGATTCCTTTTAGAGGTGATAAATAGCAGTAAGTTTTGAAGTGGGACACTAATTAGCTTGCATGCTCTTAACATGAAAACGAACATCTGATGCCAGGTCAACTTTAGATATTCTGAAAGATCTATACTCACTTTGGTTCTTAACAGAACTGAAGTTGCATTAATAGGCGTTTGCTTTTTCTGTGCTTTATCAAAATCCAAACATTACAAATACCTGTAAAAAAAAATAAAAAAAATGTTGTTTTCATATCTATACCAAACTGGACAAAAAAAAAAAGCTTTATCGTATGTAGAGTCAGACAAACATTGCATGCATGATAAATATTGCATCAACAACCAAGTTTCCTAGAAATTCTACCTTTTAAAAGAAAAGTCATTCCATACATATTGGGTGCTTTGGGAACACAAGGACTCTTTATCAATCCTGAAAAATTGCCTTTTTTGTCTCAAAGGCTGGTAAAATCGATGGCATATGTTGGTCTTTTGAAAGAATACATTTGTGTTCAATTCCGCAGCTTTATACTAGGACAACAATCCTGTGTCTGCTGTACAGTATGTAAAGATACAGATTGTGTATGAGATAAGAGCATGCTAGCCAAGCACTTAATATTCACTGTAAACAAAAACTCAACCTAAAGGATATCCATCACTGAGAAAAGATCAATCCAGCATGTAGAAATTCACTAATTGTGTGTAATGTCTTTCCACTGAGCCTGGTTAGTGTCTATATTAATGTTTCAATGTACTGCAAGCACAGAGCACTGGGATATATATTTTCTATGCATGGTTCTGCAAAGTGTCAGACACCAATTTGACAATGCTAAAACCAGTAAACACAAATCACTGTGTAAATATAGTGCAAAAAGATCATTCACCATACATAATATCATAAAATAAATGCTCCATTCATAACTAAAATTATGTGCAGAGATCAATGGTGTCACCTAACATAAAAAACTGAGTGACTCAAATAGAGTGGCAAACAAAATTAGCACATAAAGTGACAAGTGCAGAGTGAACAGACAAAAAAGTTTTTTAGAATAAAAAATGTAAACTAGTGCAATGTTCGCAGGTGGTTCAAAACTATAGCAGGCAATGGTGCTAGATACTGTGACTTGGAAGATTAAGCATGAACCAGAGGTGACAGTAGAACCAGGTCCTTATTTGTTTAAAATAAAGGTGATAGCGTCCTGACATGCAACGGTCGCTCCGTGGTGTTTGACTTAAATAACCCGGTGCTCAGCTTCGTGTACAAACACTCCTGTGAGAGATGGCCCCTTACCTTAAGGCAATAGGGCAAACGCATATAACCAGGGGTCTTTGCACAGGGTCCTCCTTGAGGCAATGGAGCAAGCGTGTATGACCGAGAATCTTTATTAGGGGGGTCCTCCTAGGATGTAGAGCCCTATCCTCACGGTCCCAATTCCAGGGGGTGGTTCCCTCGGTAAATAGGGGGGATAAAAAACACGGGGAGCCCCAATAGTGTAATACTGCTAAAACCAGTAGCTTTATTAAGGTAAAACAAGGTACTCACATATAAAACAGCAACGATATTCCTATCTCCGACGAGCGGCGAGCTCGTATTACTGACACAGCGTGTAGAGCCTGTCCCGTCCTTACGCGTGACGTCACACCGCACGTGACTTCATCAGAGGATGATGATCCTCTGATGAAGTCACGTGCGGTGTGACGTCACGCGTAAGGACGGGACAGGCTCTACACGCTGTGTCAGTAATACGAGCTCGCCGCTCGTCGGAGATAGGAATATCGTTGCTGTTTTATATGTGAGTACCTTGTTTTACCTTAATAAAGCTACTGGTTTTAGCAGTATTACACTATTGGGGCTCCCCGTGTTTTTTATCCCCCCTATTTACCGAGGGAACCACCCCCTGGAATTGGGACCGTGAGGATAGGGCTCTACATCCTAGGAGGACCCCCCTAATAAAGATTCTCGGTCATACACGCTTGCTCCATTGCCTCAAGGAGGACCCTGTGCAAAGACCCCTGGTTATATGCGTTTGCCCTATTGCCTTAAGGTAAGGGGCCATCTCTCACAGGAGTGTTTGTACACGAAGCTGAGCACCGGGTTATTTAAGTCAAACACCACGGAGCGACCGTTGCATGTCAGGACGCTATCACCTTTATTTTAAACAAATAAGGACCTGGTTCTACTGTCACCTCTGGTTCATGCTTAATCTTCCAAGTCACAGTATCTAGCACCATTGCCTGCTATAGTTTTGAACCACCTGCGAACATTGCACTAGTTTACATTTTTTATTCTAAAAAACTTTTTTGTCTGTTCACTCTGCACTTGTCACTTTATGTGCTAATTTTGTTTGCCACTCTATTTGAGTCACTCAGTTTTTTATGTTAGGTGACACCATTGATCTCTGCACATAATTTTAGTTATGAATGGAGCATTTATTTTATGATATTATGTATGGTGAATGATCTTTTTGCACTATATTTACACAGTGATTTGTGTTTACTGGTTTTAGCATTGTCAATATATTTTGATGAGTGTGATGTTATGTGGAGGATTGTCAATACTTTAATGTTATTTACACCATTTTTTAGTTATTCACCATCACTTTAAAGTCCCCTAAGAGGGGCGTTTTGGATTAGCGCAGCACTATCTACTATTTATATGTCCTTTTAAGGTTTGGTTTGCACCTTTACTCAGTGCATGCAGCTTGTCCATAGTACTATTCTAGACTCTGGCCTTGTTAGCGCGGGAATAATTTCTTTACTCTACAGACACCAATTTGACTTTCTGCATGTTGTTATACAATAGACAATGATATAAAAGTAGCCAAAACCTTTGATTATTGAATGCTGATTACTTGGCAATGGTAGCCAGAATTTTTGCCGCAACCTCTATGGTTTTTTTCCCCTTCAACCCGCTAGGTTGAAGGAATGAAAACTTCTAGTGTGTACCTAGGACTCATTGACACTATGGGGGTTATTTACGAAACGCAAATCCACTTTGCACTACAAGTGCCCTGCACGTGCACTTGGAAGTGCAGTCGCTGTAGATCTGAGGGGAAGATCTGAAATGAGGGGAAGCTCTGCTGTTTTTATCACCCAATCATGTGCAAGCTAAAATGTGGTTTCTTATTTTCCTTGCATGTCCCCCTCAGATCTACAGCGACTGCACTTAAAAGTGCACTTTCAGTGCAGTGGTCGCTAACCTATATATAGGAAAAAAAGTACTTATGTTTCATAAACTCCTAATCTATTTGGTGATTTTGTATGGTGAAGATGAAAGGAAGGACATAAGGGAAAGATGAATTTTAGCTGAAAAGTCTGTTTGAGGCAAACAAAATATCAGTAGCATGCAACAGACCCAAAGGGGTTGATTTACTAGAGGTAAAAAAGGCTGTTAACTTCCAGGGGACATTTCTTTTAGCTTAGTAGTTTGGGTAAAAAAATTTCTTCTACAAGGGGTAAATTCAACTTAAAGGGTAACTTCACTTTTATGGGGAAAATTATATAACAAAAACAATGTCATGTTGTAATTTAATATTATTTTCCCATTTCAATCTGCAGCCACTGGCAACCTGGAGGTCTTCTGTACACTATTGGTGCACAGAACAAGAACATCCTCAGAAACGTAATTTCCTACTTGTGTGATTGGCTCACTGATTATCAAGGAAGGCTGGTCTACAATATTCCAGATTTAGGCACCCCTTGCACAAGGAATTTTAGTTTTAATAAAATACTGCCCAAGGTTTAAATGCCTCTAAATGGATACAGACCGGACAGCTTTTCATTAGAACACAGTGTGCACCAGTTGATTATAATGAACCAGACCTTCCATACAGAATCCATATGCAAAGGACACGGTGAAACAACTGTTTTTTGGAAAAGAAAAAAAAACACAAACTGGGAATCTGCTATAAAGTTTGTTAAAATCCCTGTAATGTTCATTGAACACCCAGGGAGGATTGTTTTTTTTTTTCCTCAATAAAAGGAAAGTGTGGTAGTGTACGTTGCTGCAGTGGCAGACAGTTGGGTAGTACATGTTGGTGCAGTGGTGGTATGTGTGGTAGTGCACGTTGCTGCAGTGGCAGACAGTTGGGTAGTACATGTTGGTGCAGTGGTGCCAAGTGTGGTAGTCCAGGTTGCTGCAGTGGTGGACAGTTGGGTAGTACATGTTGGTGCAGTGGTGGTAAGTGTGGTAGTCCAGGTTGCTGCAGTGGTGGACAGTTGGGTGGTACATGTTGGTGCAGTGGTGGTAAGTGTGGTAGTCCAGGTTGCTGCAGTGGTGGACAGTTGGGTAGTACATGTTGGTGCAGTGGTGGAAAGTGTGGTAGTGCACGTTGCTGCAGTGGCAGACAGTTGGGTAGTACATGTTGGTGCAGTGGTGCTAAGTGTGGTAGTGCACATTGCTGCATAGGCGGACAGCTGGGTAGTACATGTTAGTGTACTGGTGGACAGTTGGGTGGTACATGTTGGTGCAGTGGTGGTAAATGTGGTAGTGCGTATTGATGCAGTAGAGGACAGTGGGGCAGGTCATTTTGGTACAGTGGTGGCAACTGAAGTAATCCAAGTCAAGGCACATTTAAAAATCGATAACAGTTTTTTTTATGGCCGATATACTTGGCATTCTACTTTAACCATTAGTTCAAGTTGTATAATCTGTAATTAATGGACACACAAATCATCCTCTCTAGCAGAGCGGGATACAGCCCATTACAATGAAATGTATGTTGTTATCTGTCTCTCCCCATCTAAATGAATAAATGCACTCGCCACTCACAGTGCGGTGCCAGCAGAGCCCTGGCAGATGGGAGCAGCTTCAACACAAAGGAAAGCAAACAAGGCTTGTTTTGAACAGAGCTGTCATGTCAGTGCACTTGCTCTATGGATTGTTTGAACATCAGCAGAGTTTATAAATCCTGTGAAATTAACACTGGGCTTTCAAGTGCACCAGTGAAGTTCATCAAGTAATTTACTGAAAGGTTTAACAAGATGACCTAATATGGCATAAGAATGCAAATGGTGTAGAGCAGCAAACTGAGCAATCTAGAATGACACAAGAAAGACAAGGCTTAAATCTAAGCAGAAACCTTAAATCTTTCACTCTGCGCAACAACGTCTTCTTTAGAAAACAATAGAAATGACAAACACCTCTGGAGCAAGTGTGTATAAAGACCAAGAGAAGTAAATGCTGCTTGGAAAAAAAAAAAAACATAATGAGCCAAAGTGCAATTAATGCCAAAATACATTCAGCTGACTACATACAGAAGAACACAGTGTTCCCTCATCTGTGCCGGACTAATTTGTGCTGTTCTAAACATAACAGGGAAAGGCACTATCAGATAGTGGTGAAGTTATTATATGACACAGCGCCACCAACAGGATCAAAGTAGCATTGATCTAAAATCAGTGATGTAACTATACACACAAGTGACCATGTAGCAGAGGTCAGTACATCTGCTAAAAACTGCAGGCTGATCTGGTTAGGACAAAGGTAAATAGACCTTCTGTGGTCAGACAAACTAGAAGGCAGCAGAAACATTACAATGAAGGAAAGACGTTCTTCCTTTGATGAGGAACAAATGTAAAGTTAGGAACCAGGATCTGCCCAGCCCTACTTCAGTATTACTGTTTATTTTTAAAACATCTAGACCAGCCTTTCTCAACGTTTAACCACTTGCTTACTGGGCACCTAACCCCCCCCCCCCCCCCCCAGACCAATTTTCACACTTTGAACGACAATTGTGCGGTCATACAACACTGTACCCAAATTACATTTTTATCATTTTTTTCCCACCTTTCCTTTGGTAGTATTTGATCACCTCTGGGTTTTTTATTTTTTGTTAAAAAAATACAAAAAAGGCTGAATTGAAAAAAAAAAAAAAAAATACAAAACCGTTTATTTTGTTAATAAATTTTGCAAACAGGTACTTTTTCTCCTTCATTGATGTACGCTGATGAGGCTGCACTGATGGGCACTGATAGGCTGCATTGATGGCCACTGATAAGGCAGCACTGATGGGCAGCACTGGTGGGCATTGATGAGGTGGCACTGGTGGGCACTGATAGGTGGCATTGGTGGGCACTGAGAGCTGACACTGATGGGCGGCACTTAAGGGCATTGATAGGTGGCACTAAAGGGCACTAATAGCTGGCACTGATAGGTGGCAGTGATTGGCACTGATGGGTGAGTGATGGGCACTGATCGACACCGGTAGGTGACACTGATAGGCAGCACTGCTAGGTGGCACGGATGAGGCACTGATTGGCACCACTGGTGGGCATATGTGGTACTCGTGGGCATTGATAGGTGGCACTGATTGCTGGCACTGTTATGCACTGATTCATGGCACTGCGGGCACTGGCAGGCGGTACTGGTTGGCACAGATGAGGCGGCTTCGCCTCTTCAGGGACCGATTTGCCCCTTGCACAGAAGCCGGTGATCAGCGTGAGGAGAAAAAACAATTACCGACTTTCTGTTTACATCACGTGATTAGCTGTCATTGGCTGACAGCTGATCATGTGGTAAGGGGCCAGGATCGACCCCTTACTCCGATCTATGATCACCCAAGTCTCATTGACTCGGTGATCACAGCGCGCGCCCTACAGGGGGCACGCGGGGAGCATGCAAAGGGGAGGACGTATATTGATGGCCTCATGGCAAAGTAGATCCACGCTGTAGCCATCATTCGGCTATAGCGCGGATCTGAAGGAGTTAAAGTATAAGTTCACCTTTAGGGGCATATTACATGTTACACCCATTTTTAGGGTGTAACATGCTCCTATCTCCCACCACCAGAGCTCGCCTGACCCGCTGTCTAATTCTGAAAATGGCACGACTGTGTGGGGCTCTGCTGCACAGACCTGCCATTCATTCACAGGAAACTGTGAATGAGAAAATTTCAAGTTCCATCCGCCACCACGGCAGATGGACTTGTAGTATGAATTAAAGTCACACTAAAAGCTCCTTTTTTATTTTTCTAAAATAACAAACATGTTAAACTTGCCTGCTCTGTGCAATGGTTTTGCACAGAGCAGTCCTGATCTTTTTCTTTTTGGGTCCTCTGCTGGCGCTCCTGGCTCCTCCCCCTTGCCAAGTGCCCCACTGCTAATTTTGTTGCCAACATTTTTTTCTGTCATAGTTTTCATCAGCTGCATGTTATCAGTGATGAAAACGAAACAAAAATTAGATTAGAATTAAGCTAATTGATGAAAACTATGATGAATATCAATTCCAATTTTTATATCGTAAACTATAATCTAATGGGATTAGTCAAATTGTGATGCATTATTTAATAATCTCTCTAGAATTTCCAAACTCATCATATACTCCTGGAGAAAATCTCTAACAACATGTTACTATTTATGGTACTAACCACTTGCTTACTGGGCACATATACCCCCTTCCAGCCCAGGCCAATTTTCAGCTTTCAGCGCTTTTACAGTTTGAATGACAAATGCGCGCTTATGCTACACTGTACCCTTATGAAATTTTTATCATTTTTTTTTTACACAAATAGAGCTTTCTTTTGGCAGTATTTAATCACTACTGGGCTTTTTATTTTTTGCGAAACAAAAAAAAAAAAACAAAAATGTACGCTAATGTGCGCTGATGAGGCCGCGCTGATGGGCACTGATAGGCTGGACTGAGAAGTGGTACTGATGAGGCCGCACTCATGGGCACTGATGAAGCTGCACTGATAGGTGGCACTGAAGGGCACTGAGAGGTGGCACTGAGAGGCAGCACTGATAGGTGGCAGCACTGATGGGCACTGGTAGGCACTGCTTAGCAGCAGTGACAGTCAGTGTGTGGGACTGGTGTCCCGTTTACACAAGCCAGTAATTGGCTTATTTTTTCTCCTCACGCTATTAGCGTGAGAAAAAAAAAAGCAGATTACCGGCTTCTGTTTACATCAGGTGATCAGCTGTCATTGGCTGACAGCTGATCATGTGGTAAAGGGCCGGGCTAGGCCCTTTACTCTGGAGTGCGGTTTTGAAGAAGCACTAGTCAAGTGTGAAACGCGTCACCTCTCCTGTGACCTTGTCTTGGTGGCAGTCATTATGACTTTTATGTACAAATAAATCTATGTTGGATCATTTGGTGGTGTGCAGCCATATCCTTTTTCTATCACAGAGCGCGCCACCCACGCCCCGCAGGGGGTGCGAGCACGGGAGGATGTACATGGAAGCCCTGCTGGCAATTTAAGCCTGCGCTGTTGCTGCCTTTTGGCTATAGCACGGGCGTGAAGAGGTTAAGGTTCGAACATGCACCACAGACATAGATTTAGCCATTTTGATATATAACATTTTATAAATAAAACCAAGTTTCATAAAAAAAACAAAAATATTGCTTTTTGACAAACAAAAGTGCAACTTTAAAATGAATTAAAAAAAATTAAAAATTCTGTAAACTGTATTGGCTGTCATGCCAGGCTGTAATTGGGGATGGGGAAGTATATGGGAATGCACAGGGCAGAGAACTGGAAGGTCCGGGGAAGTAGAGCTGGGCGATTTTCTAAAAAAAAATAAAAAAATTTGCGATTTTCTTAAAAAAAAACGATTCACGATTCGAATCAAGTTTTTTTTTTTTTTTGGACACCACGCCAGGTCCTGAGAAGCTGCAGGCAGGAGTTTTTAGGCGAGGCCGCAGCTTCGGCCTAGTCTGCGGCGTTTGGCCTCGCAGACTAGGCCGAAGCTGTGGACTAGGCCGAAGCCGCAGTCTCGCCTAAAAACTCCTGCCTGCAGCTCCTCAGGACCGGCGCGGTGTAAAAAAAAAAAAGTCTAAAAAAAAAAAAAGATTTGCTTAAATTTTTGAATCGATTTGACCTCCCAACTCGATTCAAGGTTTAAATCGATTTTTTCCCAGCCCTACGGGAAAGCCTTTTTTTTTTTTTTTTTTTTTACACAGTGCTAAGCACTGCTACCTTGCTGGAAGGGGAAACACTCACCACGTCACATCCAGACAGACACAAATTTGACGAAGGAGTTCCACCTCTGTGGTTTGCAGGGCTTTGTTCCAGAACTCCCAAGGCAGCAGGCAGACAGAGGGAGCCTGCGTCTCTAAGGCCAATACAATTTGCAGATAGTCAGGGGGCTGGGGCTTTACCAGACAGACGAAGCTCTGAGGAAAGTGTAAGTTTAAGTGGGTACTGGAGATTTTAGTCAAATAAAATAGGACTAAAACAATAAATTCAGATAGCTAACATACGGCTAAAACTAAAATGGAATTTTAGTAAAAAGACTGACTAAAACTATGTCAAAAGACTATTAATAAAAACAAATTTGACATCAAAATTCACAGTGGAGTGCCCCCAATAGCAAGCCTCCAGCTATGGGAGCACTCGAGCAGGCTCGCTCCCCAGCCATGCTCCTGGGAATGGACATGGTCTATTCACACACAGAGCACGGCTCATCCCTGCCCCCACTCTCTCCTTATTGGCTCACTGGCTGTGATCGACAACAGCACCAAAAGCTCCCGCTGCTGTGTGAGCCCATAAGGAGACAGAGACTCGGGAGATCCGCTGCTCTCATGACATTGCTGAATTGAGATGGGGCTCAGGTAAGTATAAGGGGGGCTGGCGTGGGTAGGAGGTGCACCCAGAAGGTTTTTTATGGGTTTTTTTTAGAATGCATGAAGGTAAAAAACCTTATGCCTTTAGAACCACTGTAACTGTAAGCGTGCCGATCAGCACGCTCAGTTTATTAATACTGCCCACAGCACAGGAACTGTCAGCCCATTAGTGGTACGGGCAAAGAGCTCTAGGCAATGTGTGCAGGAGCCTGACATTGCACCCATGAGCTACACTGACACTGTGGGGGAACTGATTAACTGCCACTGACATTACCAGTGACATTATTACAGAGATAAGTGCTAATACTATAGACGGCCACTGTACTAATGATATTAGCTGGGAAGGGGTTAAAATCGAGGGCAATCAAAGGGTTAAACGTGTGCCTAACAATGTGAAATGTGTGCTGCTTTTACTAAAGATCTTTGTTTTGTTATCCCTGCTATGGCCGCACAATTACCAGTTAAAATAGCGCAGTGCTAAATGGCAAAAGACGGCCTGGTCATGAAGGGGGCAAAACCTTTACGGAGCTGAGGTGGATAATAACAAACTAAATAAAGTGGTCTTATAATATTTACACACATTATAATATGTACAGCAAGCTGCGCATTTTCACATTTGTATAAAAAGAAACTGAAAAGACTATACATCCTCTTTAACAAACAAAAACATACCTGTAATAAATAAGCAACTAACTATGGCACGGATGTGATCGGTGGATACCACTACATTCACTTTGGTTTATCCATCAAGATAACCACATACTGTATATATTATAAACTATTGAGTAAAATAGGAAAAAGAGCAATCATACTACAATCACAGCAATCCATGGCAACCAGATTAACAAACATTTGTCTGAAATAACCAGAAATTGAAGTGTTGGAAAAGCCCAATTTTTAATTTTGAATAAAGTAAGTCAAGTGTTTTGTTGCTTTCTATGTCCCCGTTAGAAAGGTTTTCCCCGTCTATTTGCCCTATTAATCATTGTCCCCCAGATAGAAAGTGAAGAATTAAAACATTTACAGGTGACCTGTTCTGGTGACAACTGTCAGAGAGATTTCCTCTATGTTATGTTGACCTTTATATTGAGTCTCCTTGATGTGAAATGAAGGGAAAATTCCCCATCGAGATGCAGACAGCAAGAAATAAACTGGCAGGGGTTATAACCCTTGCCTGCTTCAAAACTGAAAAAAAAAACGGTTTTAGCTATACATACCCTTTAATTAAAACTTAAAGTGGAATTCCGTTATTAACCGGTCTCATGTTAAAAATGAAAGATGTATATACTCTCCCATTTCCAGCTCACTTGGGTCTGGGTATGTGATCTGCCCTGTGTCACCCAGTAGCAGAGTAGGGAAGGGGATAGAGCGCTTGACAACGGCTAGTAGAGCTTGGAGAGGTGACATCACCTATAGGCTCCTATGGCACATCCCTTGTCAGTGATAGACAGAAACTCACCCAAGCCCTACCGCAAAGTGAAGGGATGATGAGCTGAGTATCAGTGGACGGGCTTGAGTGTCCCATGAACATAAGACAAACTAAAAATGCCAGCAACACGAATGCTTCTTCTTATATTCCTTTATTGAGCACTGACAGCAGGGCTACAGCTAAAATACTAACGCGTTAGCAGTTTAGATGTAGCCCTGCTGTCAGTGCTCAATAAAGGAATAGAAGGAAAAGCATTTTTGTTGCCGGCATCCCTTATCAGTGCTCCCTCCTCTTCCCTGCAGTCCCTACTGGGCTGAAAATAGACAAGTATACAGATCTTCCTTCCACAGGTCAAAGTGGAACTTTACCCATAACAGCTTGATAACAATTAATGTTCTTTAACAAAAGAACATACATTCCACATTAATACTTATGCTAACAAAACTGGTGTGTGCTGTAAATTGTCTCCTGTTTATTCTTGCTGGAAGCAACCATTTTGTTGAAGCCCAGAACTGTCACTTTCCTATTGAAAACTCACCCCCCTTCCCTTGGCCTCAAAAACTGTGTTACTTTCTGTAATTAAAATATGTACATTTCCAGCCTTGACTGTATGTCTTGGCTCAGTTCAAGACGAAGGCTGCCAGAAGCTTTACAGTGAGAAAGGCTGCTGATGAGGCTAGGTTTACACTAGTGCAGTGTGATTTTGATCAGATTTTCAATGCAATTTTGTAGTGCAGCTGCAGTGCAACTTAGTGCATTTTTGATACTTTTTTTAACCCATTGTTTTTTACCCCATTGTAGGGCGGGGTCTCTGAGGGCTGGCGTGTGCCAGGGGGAGAGTGTCAAGAGACGGGAGGGGTCATGTTCGTGGGCTTTTTTTTTTTGGGTCAGCAGCCAGCATTCACAATGATTGGTGATGAATTTACATCAGGGGAATTTTTTAAAATAAAGGACTTATCAAAAACTGCCTTTATTTACTTCTGACCTTTTTTTGGTGAATGAGTACCCCCCATACATGTGAGGTGGGGTCCTTAGATTGTAAGCTTCTTGGGGGCAGGAACTGATGTGCATTTGCAATAGGCAAAGCGCTGTATAAATTGTCAGCATTACATAAATACCTATGACAAATAATAATACAAATGATGGCTAAATAGATAGGTCTGTAAGAAATGGGTGCTTCAAAGTGGGTCTCTGCAGGAAAACACCAAAGAACTGATAATGGACAAAAATATGTCAATAGTAACTATACAGGTTTCTGGAAAAACTCGTATCACAGTCTTCCTTGAAGCATACTAATTTGATAGTAGTATCTTACAGGTTTCAAGAACATCCTGAAACTTTGTGTATGAAAAGTACACAATAGATATGATGCAGGATCCAGCAAACAGACTGCATCAGGCATCCAGCAAAACTGCTTGCAGTCTCTGAACTTGTATATTGGAACACCAAAGTGCACCTTAACCACTTCAGCCCCGGAAGGATTTACCCCCTTCCTGACCAGAGCACTTTTTGCGATTTGGCACTGCGTTGCTTTAACTGACAATTGCGTGGTCGTGTGACGTTGCACCCAAACAAAATTGACCTCATTTTTTCCCCACAAATAGAGCTTTCTTTTGGTAGTATTTGATCACCTCTGCGGTTTTTATTTTTTGTGCTATAAACAAAAAAGGAGCGACAATTTTGAAAAAAACACTATTTTTTACTTTTTGCTATAATAAATATCCCCCAAAAATATATAAAACATTTTTTTTCCCTCAGTTTAGGCCAATATGCATTCTTCTACATATTTTTGTTAAAAAAATAAAAATAAAAAAAAAATCCCAATAAGCGTATATTGATTGGTTTGCGCAAAAGTTATAGCGTCTACAAAATAGGGGATAGTTTTATGGCATTTTTAATATAATTTTTTTTTTTTTATACGTAATGGCGGTGATCTGCGATTTTTATTGTGACTGCGACATTATGGTGGACACATCGGACCCTTCTGACATTATTTTGGGACCATTGTCATTTATACAGCGATCAGTGCTATAAAAAATGCACTGATTACTGTGTAAATGACACTGGCAGGGAAGGGGTTAAACACTAGGTGGCAATCAAGGTGTTAGGTGTGTCCTAGGGAGTGACTCTAACTGTGGGGGGGATGGGCTACTACTCACATGATAGCGATCACTGCTCCCGATGATAAAGAGCAGTGATCTCTGTCATATCACTAGGCAGAACAGGGAAATGCTTTGTTTACAAAGGCATCTCCCCGTTCTTTGGCTTTGTGACACGATCACGGGCACCCAGGGGATACGAGCGCCCACAATGCCGCATCTTAAAGGGGACGTACCTGTCCGCCCTTTTGCCCTCCCGTGCCATTCTGCCGACGTATATTGGCGTGCGGCGGTCGGGAAGCAAAATATTTAATTTTTAAAAATACTGAATATTTACAGTATGTCATAGGTCTAGAAAACAACTTTGTTAATGGGTGTGCATGGTAACATCCAGAGTCCAGTAAACACTACGTCTGTGTTGAGACCCAACAGTCCCAGAATAAACTGGGCGGATGTTGGACGAAGTTCAAAGTACAATCCACAACTTGTATGTAAAATGTTCACAGTGAACAGCATATAGCATCAAAAACAAAAAAAAAGCACTGTGCTCTGTAGGCTGAAGCTGCTTTGATCATGCCCTTCTGAGGTGAATTCTATCAGAAAGACGTCTCAGCTTCTAATATGGATCCTATAGCACCCCTTTATACAGATACTACTTGTGGATGGCGAGAGGGTTCTACAAGACTTTCTTCCTCACATCTCTACTATGATGTAAATGTTTTTTGAAGCCTGGAGTGTTTCGATCTTCCATTTGAAAGTTATACTGTATACTGCATGTGGATTGTACGGTACGTTAGCATTTATGGGATTTATATAAATGATTGCATTTTTCATGATTTATACACAAGTACACATTTGATACAAGCCATCTGGAACGAACGTGTTTGCTTTTATATCAATCAGCTGAGGGAGGCTTGTCTTTATTGTACACAAACCCTGACTTGTTCTTTGGATGTTGGCTGCTGCCTGCTATTCATTGTACATATAAGGTCTGAATTAACTTACAAGATGCAACATCCACCCAGTTTGTCCAGGGACAGTTTGGTTTGAACATGGACGTAGTGTTCACTGGATGCTACTCACTATGCACACGCATCAACAAAGTTGGTGTTGTTTTTTAGACCTATAAGATATTGTAAATGTTCAGTTATTTTTTTGACACTTGTTTACAAGTTAAAATCATTTTTTTTTTTTTGCTAGAAAATTACTTCGAACCCCTAAACATTATATATATTTTTTTCTAACACCCTAGAGAATAAAATGGCGGTCGTTGCAATACTTTATGACACATCATATTTGCGCAGCGGTCTTTCAAGCGCACTTTTAATTTAAAAAATACACTTTTTTGACTTTAAAAATAAGACAACGGTAAAGTTAGCCCAACTTTTTTTTTTATATTGCGAAAGATAATGTTACGCCGAGTAAATTGATACCCAACATGTCACTCTGCAAAATTGCGCCGGCTCATGGAATGGCGACCCTTAAAAATCTCCAAAGGCGAAATTTAAAAATTTCTACAGGTTAGCAGTTTTGAGTTACAGAGGAGGTCTAGGGCTAGAAATTATTGCTCCCGTTTTAATGATCGCGGCGATACCTCACATGTGTGGTTTGAACACCGTTTTCATATGCGGGCGCTACTCACGTATGCGTTCGCTTCTGTGCGCAAGCTCGTCGGGACGGGGAGCTTTAAAAACTGTATTTATTTTTTTCTTATTTATTTTACTTTTTATTTTGACACTATCTTTTTAAAAAAAAAAAAAGATTTCACTTTTATTCCTATTAAAAAGGAATGTAAACATCCCTTGTAATAGAAAAAAAAAGCATGACAGGTCCTCTTAAATATGAGATCTGGTGTCAAAAAGACATCAGATCTCATATTTACACTCAAATGTAATTAAAAAAAATATATCACTTGAAAAAAATAAATAAACATGTCTCTCTTAAGAGCTATGGGCAGAAGTGACGTCTGATGTTGCTTCCGCCCTCCCATGTTATGGAGCTGAGTGGGGGCCATTTTTCCCTCACTCGGCAGCCAGGCATTCACAGGAAAGGACGCGATAGTCTCCGCCGCTGCCGGCGCGGTGGGGCGGGAGGGGGGGTGGGCACTAAAGTGATCTCGTAAGGAATCCGCCATGGAGACCACTTTTATCTTAAAGAGACCGCAGGGGCTTCTGTGATAAATATAAGAAAATTATTTTTTCCTTATTTCGAGATTCTTCAAGGAAGCTGCCATTTTTCATTTGCTTGATGTTTTTATAGGTCATGCAAGCTCTTTTTAATGTACTCTAATGTGACGGTTTGACAGTTTGCCCATTGGATCCTATGACTTTGGGATACCTTTGTGCAGTGTATTTTATGAGAATCAATGAAGTAGAATTGATGGTTTTTTAATGCATACTCCAGTTAAATCTCCATTATCTTTTCCCTTATGAAAGGTTTTTTATTTATGTCTGTGACCCCAATGGGGAGATTTCCCCTTACTTCCTGTCCCTGGGATACAGGAAATGAGGGGTGGTTGTTACTGGGGCAGGAAGGCACATACAACAGTGAATACATTAACAGAAGCTCTAATCCTTCCCCACTCTATAAAAAATGTGTATTTTTTGCGTCCTCACGAGAAAGATTTCACTTTACCGTCTAACCCCGAAAGGAAAGAGAGGCGATAACCTTTCCCAGCTTCATCCTAAACAGAACATAACATTTTGTCTGGAGTCGAGTTTTAATTTCTATAGGTCAATGTACATATTATCATTACTGAGTAACCACAAAAATGTTATTCAGTAATTCCGTAATAAACTCAGGCATACAGCAGCCCATGAAGCTACTCCCATGTATTCAGCTTCAGCTGCAGACTCAGCAGCTCGTACCTTCACCTTGACAGAAAGGTTTAAGATCACGCATTAAAAAAATGAAATCATTCAAGCAATGAGGCGATTACATAAATACTGATGCCTAACAGCTGTGACAGAGTGCAATGTTCTGTGAATGGGCCTGCAGCAAAATACAGTATAAAAGCCTAATGCAATCTAAAATATAGGCACTATTTAAAATGGTTATCTCAGAATACTACATACAGAACTATATTCACTTTCCTCACTTCTCACATTTTTTATATTCCAAAGAGATGGAATTTTTACCTTCCTCTCCCTTCTGATAGGTATGCTCTCTATGTGTATTCTCTACCCATCTGTGATGTCATCATCTATACTTAAAGGCTCTCAGACGTCTCTCCTTTCTGAACAGCGTAGACTTACTGTCCCGGTCCCCGACACCTCTCGAGACAGATCTATGTGACCAGGCATGTGACATGACTGCTCAGAGCAACTTCATCCCCCAAACTTTCACCTGCTTAGTTCTGGTCTCCTGTAAAGGGTCAGAAAAAGCTACAGTGACGTCTCCTACCAGGGGACACAAATTCCTCGCCAAATGTTTTTTTGCTGTTGCTGGATAAAAATCAATGCAAATAATGGACTCCTGAGTCTGCATGTTCACCACTCCCTAAGGTTTAATTACACCTCAGATTGACTGTCCATAAAATATCCAGACATAGGAACCTTCCATGGAAAGACATCTAAAAAATGATAAAGAACTGCACAGAGTTCAATAAGTTAGAAAGAAAACAAATCTTTGGAAAGGAGGGCATTAAAAGTAAGTTTATTCAATAATGTAATGCAATGAGAATGTTGCTTCTATGTACTATACTACTCTATAGAGTAATCTAAACTTAGGGACTTCTCATGAGCTAAACTGAATGAACTTCAGGATTTTGCGTACATGAAAAATCTGAGACCTGTGAAAAGATGAATAAATAACACAGAATGACTGGAAGCTTACTGTACCTGATCTACTTGTTTTGAATTACACATAGATTTTACTATTTTTTTATGTGATGTAATTCTTAACATTTTTAGGACGGCGGTTGAATCACATGTCATGGTTCCTGAGAAATTCACCAGCCCCTGAATTTCGGTACTCAGTACATTACTCCTATAAGCAAAATGATCCTAAGATCCTTCATGCATGCAACACATGTCAAGGCCCAACTAGTGGATTAATATGAACCAATCACCAAATATTATCTTACTCTAGAATATACAGATTATGCGTATTTGTAAATTTCAGGAGACAGGTGAGGGACTTAAAGACCCTTAGACTTTATTAGGTTAGTAGAATTACGCTAAGTGTAGAAGTGTCAAAATATAACTGGAACAATGAACAGGTGATTTCAATCTGAAATTCTTAAAATAAGAGTTTCAAGATATAGTAGGTGTAATGGAGGTTTTCTAGAATTTCCTCAATATCTTGGCATTTTTTCAACTGGTGCGCATCTAGTTGGCTCACAGCATTTATATATATATATATATATATATATATATATATATATATATATATATATATATATATATATATATATATATATGACCAATACATACAGGAAGTGATGTCAGGTACAGACAGGAAGTTCTGGGTGAGAGGTGGAAGTAGCGAGGAGACCTTGCTGGAAGCGGTAGTAGAGGAGGTTTGGCCATCATTTCCGAGTACGAATTGGATTGCTGTTTTCCCTGACCATCCACAAGATCATCAATCTGATAGTGGTGTATGGAGGCTGTCTGTGGTTCGATCTGCCATTCTTTGCGGTTCCTGGAGGAAAAGGCCTTGGCTAAGTGTTAGCCACAAGCTTTAATAGCTTGTGCAGTTGGTAAGCGTGCACTCTTCGTGGTGGTGGATTCACTATTGTCTATCAACACCCAGTCATAGTCACAGGAGGAAGTTACAGCCCAGTGTGTTTTGGTCCATTCACCTTCCTTCAATTTGGAGGGTTTTCAAGTATTGCAATTTAACTTGGAGGACTCACTTGATTTTTGTCACATGGATCACAATTGGGACTTGTTGATATTTACTTTATAAGTGAATTTTTATTGTATTTTATATTGTATTATATGTTGGTCTTTTAGAGTGCAGCTCCCATTATTTACTCATTTATATATAGGAACTAGGTGCACCAATATCAGTTTTGTAAGACCGAGTACCAATACTATTACTCAAGTACTCGCTGATACCAACTACCGAAACCTATTTTTAGTGTCATATGACTGTTTTTTTAGGGCTCGTTTACACCATACGTGCATGAAAACTGATGGTAAAACTGTACAAATTTCAGTTGCACAGACATCTGTAACATCAGTTTTCATCTGCGTTTCAGTGAATTTCTACAGCCTGTTCACATATGTGCAGGCCGGCTGCAGTGTGATTTGAAAAAGAGTCCTGTGCGATTTCAGTCCGGTGCAGGTGCGATTTCTAATCTCATATACTACAATTTGCATTGGAATCGGAAGCACTGAATGAAATTGGTCCGGATCAAGCTTTGAAACCGCACTGCAAACTGGGCCGCACATATGTGAATGGACTCTGGTATTGGTTCTAGTATTGGCACATTTGCAAAAGTACTTGTGCTTGGTATCGGTGCAACACTAATAAGAACTAAAATCACAAACTTATGGGTGACCTCCTTATTTCTATGGAAGAATCCACAAGAATCCCTTATCTAGACTCAGGGCCATTCACACTTGAGCGTTTTGTAGCTTGTAGCTCAAAAAAAAAAACACTCAACTTGGCTATTGTTTTCAATAGCCCTTGTTCACATCCAAGAGTCCTCTTGCTTGTAGCAAAATACCTGTTGCTCCAAAAAAGTACATAAGCTACTTTTCAGGCAGAATTCAGCATTTTTGTCCCCAATGGAACAATGGAAACATCTAAAGAGCGAAACATGAGCTTTTTTTGTTTTTTTTAAGCGTTTTGTTGTGCGTTTTCTGCTCAAATAGCCGCACACCTTTTAGTTGAAAAATGCCTGAAACAACACATTACAAAAGCTACAAATTCATGCAATTCTGCTCAAAAAACGCTTGAAAAAGATTAGGTGTGAAAGTAGCCTTTTGCCCCTATAGCTAGTAAGCAGTACCATGTTACACATGTTTGAACCAGTTCTGACCACTGAAGCTGGTAGACTGAGCCTTCACCAGACTGGTCATACAAGTCTGGCTGCTCCCAGCAGGGGCGGGCGGGGGAAGTCGTCACAGCCAGGAGAAGACAGTGATTATGGCTAGCGGCTTTAGCACCACCTTGTGATAATCGCAAGCAAATACAGCAGGGCTTCCCCCGCCCGCAGCAGACAATTGCTTGGCAGGAGGGGTTCCCCTCTCTGCACTGTCTGTGTTGATGGGGGAATCAAGCAAATGTCTTTCCTGCAACCCATGGTTGCAGGAAAGAAATTTGCACGGTCTTTGGCCGGCCCTAGCTAAATATGCATATGGCCAAACCTGAAAGACACAGCCATTCAGCTTATGATCTTTTTATCGACATTATATGGTATCTGAGTGAGATATGGATTGCTACAGAATTATCTTCAAACATTAAAACAGCCTATTGTACCGCAATAATGACAACAGGGATGGGCAATTGAAAAGAATATAAAGCATTCATTCATATGGGTTCTGTGTATCTATATCCCACAGTTAGGAACATTTCAAAGGTTTATTGTCAAAAAAAAAAAAAAATATTTTCCAAAGATTCAAAAAAAATGTATTCAGGGTTTCTACTGATCATCAGATACTTATGTGCTCATGGCTACAGAAACTGGGAGAGACGTGAAAACTCCCAGTATTGATATTATATACATTTTTTTCAGATGGTATACAGTAGCTGAACTAACAATGAAGGTTACATGGTGGGTTGTTGGAAGAATCAGAAGACTCTTTGAAGCCCAGCATGCTGTAATCTGATCAGAACTGTAAAGTCCACAAGTAGAATAACCAGCCTGTGTACCCTAAAGGTGTAGTTTATCTAAACTGAAGAGCAATGTAATATTGCAGCTTATCATCTTTAAAGCTGTATTAAACCCCAAATCAAAAATGTAATATATTGCAGCTTACAAATCGTTAGATACCTGGGCTGCATTATTTTTTGTTTTTGTAGGCTTTTTTCTCCTGTTTTCACCTGATGATCTGGTCAGTTACACACTACCTGTACTAGAGTGCCTCCACTCTGGATGAAGGAGCACAGGGGCACCTTTGGACAGCAGTATTGTTAAAGTGGTACTAGACCCTCTCTTTTTATTATAATTACAGTAATACCTCAGATTGCGAGCAACACGGTTTACGAGCGTTTTTAGCAATGCAAGCTATTTTTTTTTCAAATCCTGACTCAGTTTGCGAGCGTTGTCTCGCAAAACAAGCAGGATTCAAGCCTCTGGGGTGTGCAGTATCGCATTTGGCCAGAGGTGCAGGGGCGCCGGTGACACTCGGAGCCGTTCTGAGCCGTTTGGAAACACTCGGAAACACTCCGTTCCCGTGTGCCTCTGAGCCTCTCCGAGTGCATCCAAACAGCTCTCCGAGTGTTTCTAAATGTCTCTGGCGCCCCCCACCTCTGGTTACATGCGGTACTGCATACACTAGCAGTGCCACTGGAATGGATTATCTGAGTTTCCATTATTTCCTATGGGAAACTCGCTTTGATATACGAGTGCTTTGGATTATAAGCCTGGAGGAACCGGTCTGATACGGCCGATGGCTGGGCCGGAAGTCGAGTGAGGTCAAAATAGCCCCAACTCGGGTCTTTGCCCTTGAAAGAACTGGAGCAATGTCACTTCCAGTTCTTGGGGTTAAATAAATGATTTTTTTTTTTTTATGTCAGTGTCAAAATTGTTATTTATTTTTTTGCTTTTAAGGGTAAAATGAGAGATCTGAGGTCTGTTTGACTCCAGATTTCTCAATAAAGAGGACCTGTCTTGCTTATTTCTATTACAAGGGATGTTTACATTCCTTGTAATAGGAATAAAAGTGATAAAAAAATAAAATAAAGGGACAGTGTAAAAATAAAAAATAAAACGTAAAATAAATAAACTATTTTTTAAAGCGCCCCATCCCTAATTCACGCTCGCATACGGTTGTTCAAACCACACATGTGAGGTATCGACGCGATTGTTAGAGCGAGAGCAATAATTCTAGCATAGGTCCTCCTCTGTCTCTATCAACAGGTAAACTGTAAAAAAATTTAAAGCCACTCCTATGGAGATTTTTAAGTACAGCAGTTTGTCGCCAATGCACAAATGAGCGCAATTTTAAATCTTGACGTGTTAGTATCTATTTACTCAGCGTAACATCATCTTTCACATTATACAAAAAATCTGGGTAACTATTGTGGGTTTTTATTAATTCATTAAAGTGTATTTTAGCCCAAAAAAACTGCGTTGGAAAGAGCGCTGCGCAATACTCAATTTTTTGGGAAAAAATACACTTTCATGAATTAAAAAAAAAATACAATACAATTATTCCAATTTTGTTGTATAATGTGAAAGATGATGTTACATTGAGTAAATAGATAGTAATGTGTCATGCCTTAAAATTGCGCACGCTCGAGGAATGGCGACAAACTACTGTACTTAACAGGTTCCCGACCGGCTCCTTTGGCAGAATGGCACGGCTGCGCAAAGTAACGTACCCGTACGTTACTCTGAATTTGCTGCCGGCGGCGCGCCTGCCGCGGTCTCCGTGAGTCAGGTCGCGGGTCCCGCGGACTCGATCGCCGCGGGCATACCCGCGATCGCCTCACGGAGAGGACGACGGGGAAGATGCCGTTGTAAACAGCATCTCCCCGTTCTGCCTAGTAACAGTGTCACTCGATCTCTGCTCCCTGTCATCGGAGCAGAGATCAGTGACGTCACACACACAGCCCATCCCCCTGACAGTTATAATCACTCCCCTAGGACACACTTAACCCCTCCCCGCCCCCTAGTGGTTAACCCCTTCACTGCCAGTGTCATTTACACAGGAATCAGTGCATTTTTATAGCACTGATTGCTGTATAAATGACAATGGTCCCAAAAATGTGTCAAAAATGTCCGATGTGTCCGCCATAATGTCGCAGTCACAATAAAAATCGCTGATCACCGCCAAAACTAGTAAAAAAAAAAATTATTAATAAAAATGCCATAAAACTATCCCCTATTTTGTAAACGCTATAACTTTTGCGCAAACCAATCAATAAATGCTTATTGCGATTTTTTTTTTACCAAAAATATGTAGAAGAATACGTATCGGCCTAAACTGAGGAAAAAAAATGTTTAATATATTTTTTGGGGATATTTATTATAGCAAAAAGTAAAAAATAATGCGTTTTTTTCGAAATTGACGCTCTTATTTTGTTATAGCGCAAAAAATAAAAAATAAAAATCGCAGAGGTGATCAAATACCATCAAAAGAAAAATCTATTTTGTTTGACCGCGCAATTGTCAGTTAAAGCGACGCAGTGCCGAATCGCATAAAGTGCTCTGGTCAGGAAGGAGGTAAATCCTTCCGGGGCTGAAGTGGTTAAAAATCTCCATAGGCGCTGCTTTAAATGCCTTTACAGATTATAAAGGTTTAGAGTTACAGAGGTGGCCTAGCGCTTGCATTTTTGCTCTTGCTCTAAGTTGGCGGTAATACTCCACTCGTGTAGTTCGAATACCATTTACATATGTGTGTGCGACTTGCGTATGCGTTTGCTTCAGCGCGTGAGCACAAAGGGATGGGAGCACTTACATTTTTTTTATTTTACTACTACTTTTTATGTAAACATCCCTTGTAATAGAATTAAGGATGACAGAACCTTTTTATGGAGAGATCTGGGGTCAAAAAGAACCCAAATCTCTTCTTTAACTTAATTTTTTTTTTGATCTTTTACTTTAATTTTTTTTTCTTCCAGCCTGGACCGAAAGTCATGCCATGAAGCCACACCTGTCCTCCAAGGCCATAAAGTCGATCAAAGAGTGTTAACTATTTGATCGCCTATTGGAGCAGCCGGCCGCACCATCAGATCATTTCTCGAGCGATCCGGCAGAAACGGTAAGCTTAAGAAACATCATCGGGAAGGGACGTCCCCCCGCCCCCTCCTGCCGCTTTGGAGACCGGCCCAGCGGCTCATGAGCCGCTCGGACCGGTTTAATAAGAAAGCCGGCCGCCTGCTGAAAAAAACTGTACTGGATTTGTATGGATTTCAGCCATAATCCCAGTAAACCACTGGCAGACCGCAAGGTATATATATGTATTGGTGTCAGTGCATTCTATGAATTAAGATAAAAAATGTAGCAGCACCTCTTCCCCCAGAACCCCCATCTCAATCCAGTGATTTTGCACAAGAGCCACGAAGTCCAGGGACTCTCTCCCCTAATTGGTTGAGACACAGGAGTGGGTGCCTTTGGCTCCTGCGGCTGTCAAGTCAGTGAAAGAATGTAGAGGGAGAGAGGGGGCGGGGCCGAGCCACGGCTCCGTGTCTGATTGGATACACAGAGCAGCAGCTCGGCTCGGGTGCCCCCATAGCAAGCTGCTTGCTGTGGGTACAGGAGGGAGGGGCCAGGAGCGCCAGCAAGGGACCCGAGAAGGGGAGGATCTGGGTTGCTCTGTGCAAAACCATTACACAGAGCAGGTAAGCATAACATTTGTTTTTTCAAACAAAAAAAAACACAAAACTTTAATATCACTTCAAGGTGTGTGGTGTGTACACTAGTTTTCTTTTTTTAGTTGTTTGCCCTAATGATCTTGCCAGTAACACACCTCTTGTCCTAGGGTCAAAAATATTCACTTACCATATTATATCCAAGAAGGGGCAGTAATGTCACCCTAGGACAGGAAGCGTTTTAGGACTACAGGTACCACCTCGCCCCCCTAGTTTTTGATCGCTACAACATGGGGAGCGAGTCCTGTAATCCACAGGGAGAGCTGAAAATACATTATTAAATGAAAACATTTTGGGCAAGAATAACAGGTTTTACAGATAAAACAAAACCCGTTCAATAGTATATTTAACATACCAAAACGCAGCTAGTTCTAGTTTCTAGCTGTATGCCATTTACTGATCTAAACTTGGAATTGAAACTACATATGTCATCTGCAACCTTTCTGCAGTAACCCTGGGAGTGGCCCCACCATTGTTTTTGCTCTCACATGCACATCCTTTAGCTGTCAAACATAATCCAACTTCCTCGGTGGCTCTGATCTTTTGTCCATCTGCTGCAAACACACATTAAAAAGAATAAAAAGGAACAGCCCAAGTCTAAATTTACAAGACTTCTAAACCTAGAAATGCAATATATTACATAAACTAGGGAAGGCTACACAAAAAAAAATATATAAAAATACACTTAAAGGATCCAGATAAAATCTTTTGGCTTCTTACAGTAACTATGAGTGTAAATAAAGAATGTCTGGTTGGGTCACTGAGACCATGACCTTAGGTGACATAAGATGAAGAGGCCATGCAGCTGCTCCTTTAGCTATATGTGCAGGGTGACAAGGAAGACGACAGCCACACATCATCTCTTTTTCATGTCAGGAATTAAAGGAAACCTAAGAAGGTAGAACTTATTTTATCCACACGGAAAAAAATGATTACGAAAAGGTCAAAATGAAAAATTCCATCATTTGAAATATTTTCTAAATATAGTGTAATGACGCGGCAGGCAGGTCACCCTGCACTGTCAGTGCAATAATGCTCTGTACTTGCTAGCTCATAAATATAAAAAAATTTTAAATAAAAATTTTAAAAAGCAAGGGGGAAAAAAAAAAAGTAAGTATGCCATTGTAACAGCCGAAGCCTTGGATTTGACCCGCTCCGTAAAATGCTCTGATGCTTCAGGAGCTTGTAATAACACTAATGGCTGGAAGTTAAAGAACTTATAAGTAACAGCTCACGGCATGCTCTATCAAGCTGTTCCAGAAGAATACCATACATTTTTTATGCTTTTCTAATGAATTAGGCAACTTGCCGCACAGAGGAGATCGGTTATGATAGAAGTGAGCTTCAACTATATCCTTGAAAGACCTGCTGTACGCATACACAAACACACACACACACATATTATATGCCTGTGGATAACTTCAGGCACATCCCGGCATATTTATAAGACCCCTTTCACACTGGGGCGGTGCCGGTGTTAGCAGTAAAGCGCCGCTAGTTTTAGCAGGACTTTACCCCTGTAAGGCTGAGCTCATACTGGCATTAAGAGCAGGTGTTAAGCGTTAGCGTCGCTTCAAAATTGAAGCCTCATGTCAAGTCAGGAGGCATTTGAAGCCTTTCAATGCCTCCCATTTAAGTCTATGGTAACGCCTTGCAAATGCTCTGGCAGGCAGTTGCGGAGCGTTTGCGGGGCGTTAAGATTCGTTCATTTACTGTAATGGAATAGGCATTTGTGGAGACGTTTTAACGCTTGTCAAACGCTTCAAAACTGCCCTTAGGGCGTTTGGGGAGCATTTTTAACTCTTCTATAATGCTTGTAAAATGCCTGTCTAATGCCCATACTAAAGCTCATTGATGCCTGTCTGACGCCAATACTAATGCCATACAAAAACGCTATAGGAACGTTTGTTGAGCATTAGAAATGTAGTGTGAACAAGCCCTTATAGCCGCGCTTTTTGGCCGCTAGCAGGGGGCTTTTAACCCCCGCTAGCAGCCGAGGAAAGGTTAATAGCGCCAGTGTTGCGGCGTTGCCAAAGCGCTTTGGCAGCGATGCCCATTCATTTCAATGGGCAGGGCGTTTTGGGAGCGGTGTATACACTGCTCTCGCACCGCCCCAAAGATGCTGCTTGCAGGACTTTTTTTCCCGTCCTGCAAGTGCACCGCCCCAGTGCGACAGCACTTGGGCTTTCACACTGGGATGGCTTGAGAGGTGCTTTACAGGTGCTATTTTTAGCGCTAAAACACCTGAAAAGCTCCTCAGTGTGAAAGGGGTCTACAGAAGTTTTTTGTACCAAATGCACCGTTTTTATTATTTATTTATTACAGGTACTTATATAGCGCTGTCAATGTAAAAGCACTTCACAAATACTGTATATTATACATTCACATCAGTCCCTGCCCTCAATTTAGACAGGAGCCAATTAACCTACCAGCATGTCTTTGGATTGTGGGAGGAAACCAAAGCACCCAGAAGAAACCCACGCAGGCACAGGGAGAACATACAAACCCCTGGCAGGTAGTACCGTGGTTGGCATTCAAATTGATAACCCACTTGCTGCTAGGCTGAAGTGCTAACCACTTAGCCACTGTGCTGCCCACCATACAAACCTTTGTTCTTAGAGTCCACATACACACCTTTAAAATGTAGCATATTTGAAAAACGTACAGCAAAAGCAATAACATTTTTTGGAAAAGAGTTAGTAGATGGCAGACGTTAGGAGGAACTCTACCATTTTAATGTAAAAAAAATGGTTTCTGTATGCATATTAAAAAATAGATACTTGCTAGTCCCTGGAGACCAAGGTTGTAATCCTACCAGGCTAACGTTTTCTAGATTGCTCTGCTTCCACGCCACCATCTTTTAGCAATATTCCACCCCATGTGCAAACATGCTGTAGGATCTACAGATTCTGGCAGAGACCAGCTGCATGTCTGAACATGCCTGAAATCCTGCTAAACCTACACATGCACAAGCTGCAGTCTTTCTAAGGTCCTACAGATCCTGCGATGTCTGTGCACATGCGCAAAAATCGGAGTTACTTACCGGTAACGTCCTTTTCCAGGAGTCTTTCAGGACAGCACCATAGAGAGACCTTGACTCCTCCCCTTCTGAGGAAACACCGCCTTCAAATTTTAGATTTAAACCTCACCGCTTCCCCCTGGCCCCTCAGTTCTTCAAGAGGACCTCCGGTTAGCTGGGGAGACACAAGAACACGTCATAATAATTCTGATCTTACCTGACGTTCTTCTGCGATGAACTCTTCACGAATGTCCCTAAAGTAGGGTGGGTAACTGTGCTGTCCTGAAAGACTCCTGGAAAAGGACGTTACCGGTAAGTAACTCCGATTTTCCCATTTACGTCTTTCAGGACAGCACCATAGAGAGGATGAGCGAGCACCTTACCTTAGGGTGGGACTACTGCCTGCAGAACCTTACGCCCAAAAGCCTGGTCTTTTGCTGACAGAAGGTCCAATCTGTAGTGTTTCACGAACGTGTCGAATCTGGACCACGTTGCCGCTCTACAGATCTGCTCCGGAGACGCACCAGCCCACTCGGCCTGAGAGGTCGCCACTGCCCTAGTGGAGTGTGCCCTGATACCTTTGGGGGCTTCCAACCCGCTAATTATATAGGCCTGGCTGATGGCTAACCTTAACCACCTAGCTATGGTGCGCCTAGAGGCTCTGTCTCCCTTCTTGGTTCCTGAAAATAACACAAAAAAGGAATCAGATTTTCTAAATGGTTTTGTATCCTCCAAGTACTGCAGGACACACCTTCTTACATCTAGTTTATGAAACCTATGTTCCTGTTCCCTCACAGGATTCAAACAAAAGGTGGGCAAAACAATTTCCTGGCCTCTATGGAAAACCGAGGCCACCTTTGGCAAGAAGGCCGGATCGGTTTTAAAAATTACCCGGTCCGGAAATATCTGAAAAAAGGGTGCCCTAATGGAGAGGGCCTCGAGTTCACTCACCCTTCTTGCCGTAGTGATTGCCACCAAAAACACCGTTTTGAGGCTAATCCATTTTAGCGTACACGTCTCCAATGGCTCAAAAGGTTCCCCTGTAAGCGCTTGTAAGACCAAAGAAAGATCCCACATTGGGAAGGGGGAGACCCTCAAAGGTCTCTGCCTACTCAATGCTTTAAAAAATCTAACGATCCAAGGATCGGAGGCCAGTTGTTTCTCCAGAAACACACTTAAAGCGGAAACCTGTCCTTTCAGGGTGCCAAGGGCTAAACCCTTGTCCGCCCCTGCTTGCAGGAACTCTAAGACCGCTATAGAGCTGTGAACATCAAAGGAAGTCTCTGTGCACCAGCTATTAAAACGCTTCCACGTTTTCTGGTAGATAGCCTGGGTCTCTTTTTTCCTGCAATTTAGGAGGGTCTTCACTAAGTTATCTGAGAAACCCCTGCTCTTCAACAATCCCTCCTCAGTAGCCAAGCCGCGAGGTTCCATCTCCCCACCTGGGGACAACAGATTGGCCCCTGGGAAAGGAGATTCTCCTGAACTGGCAAAAGCCAGGGGGGTTCCGCTGCCAGACTTCTCAGGATGGAGAACCAAGGCCTCCGGGGCCAATGTGGCGCAATAAGAATGAGGGTTGTGTTTTCCAGCTGGAACTTTCTTAGCACGGCTGGGATCAGTACAGGTGGGGGGAAGGCATAACACCTGTCGAAAGTCCAACTCTGAGCCAGTGCGTCTACCCCTAGAGCTCCATCCCACCTGTTTAGGGAGAAGAAGAGATGCACCTTCCTGTTCTCTCTCGAGGCAAAGAGGTCTATGCATGGCCTTTCCCATTTCTGGGATATTGCCTCGAAAACCCCCTGGTTCAGAACCCAGTCGCCTTCTCTTAGCCGTTTCCTGCTGAGGAAATCTGCCACCAGATTTTGTTCCCCCTTCAGATGCACTGCCGAGAGGGATAGGACATTTATTTCGGCCCATTTGAGAATGCTTTCTACCAGGGTCCACAAGGGCCTGCTTTTTGTACCCCCCTGCCTGTTTATGTAGGCTACAGCTGAGGAGTTGTCCGACCGGACTCTCACATGCTGTCCCTGAAGTTCCTTTTGAAAGGCTCTGAGTGCCAAGGCTACTGCTCTCAGCTCTTTCCAGTTGGAGGATCTTCTTGCGTCCTCCCTCCGCCAGACGCCCTGAGCCACCCGGTCCTCCATATGCGCCCCCCAACCTCTGCCACTCGCATCGGTCGTGACGCATCTGGACACCGGCAGCACCCACTCCAGACCCTGTGAGAGATTGGCCTCTCTTCGCCACCACCATAGGGATCTCTTGACCTGGTCTGGTATGGTTATCAGGGAGTCCAAAGACCCCTGACTGTGGTCCCAAGTACTCAGGATGAAGAGTTGTAAAGGGCGAAAGTGTAACCCTGCCCATTGAACTGCTGGAAGTGCTGTCGTCAGTAACCCTAAGGCTGACATAGCCTTTCTTACTGATATTTGTTGGCTGCCCTGGAGTAACAACATTGCCTTGTCTACCTTCTGGATCTTCTCCATTGGCAGGAAGACCTTCTGTTTTGTTGAATCCAACAGGTAACCTAAAAAGACTACCTTTTGCGATGGAGTCAAATTGGACTTTTCCAGATTTAAGAGCCAACCTAGACCCTCTAGAATGTTCCTTGTGAACTGTAGGTCCTGTGACAGTTGTTCCGGGGAAGAGGCAAAAAGTAGTAGATCGTCTAAATATGCGATCACTGAGATGCCCTTGATCCGTAGGAAAGCCAAGACTTCTACCATGACTTTGGTGAAGATGCGGGGGGACGAGGATAGCCCGAAGGGAAGGGCCCTGAATTGCCAATGAAACGTCCCTTCTCTGGTATTTACCGCCAGCCTGAGGAACTTCTGACACTGATCTGCAATGGGAATGTGCAGGTAGGCATCCCTCAAGTCTACCGATGCCATGAAGCAGTTCGGAGGAAGGAGCGTTTTTACTGAATAGATCGAGTCCATTCGGAACCTCCTGTAGGTGAGCGAGACGTTCAGAGGCTTCAGGTTCAGGATGAGCCTGAACTTCCCCGAGGGTTTGCGCACCACAAAAATGTGGGAGTAAAAGCCTCTGCCCGTCTCTCCTTCTGGAACTCGAACTACCACCTCCTGTTCCTCCAACTCCTGGAGGGAGGAAAGGAGAGCCGCTGACCTCTCTGCACATTTCGGTAGCGTGGTTACCAGGAGTCTGCATGGTGGAGGTTCTGCAAACTCTAACCTGTACCCTCTTCTTATGACTTCCAAAATAAAATGGTTGGAGGTGATCATCTCCCACTGTGGAAGGAAGGCCCCCAATCTTCCTCCCACCGTTATTCTGTCACTTTGTCTTTTTGGGCTGTTCAGGAGGGCGAAAAATAGCCCCCCCACGCCCTTTCCCTTTTTGTCCCCACCCCTTTTTCTGTTGATCAGATTTTGGGGGGTCCAATTTCTTCCAGGGCCGAGACTTTCTTTTAGTCTCTGCCGGTTTCCTTTTAAAAGGGAATGCCTTTTTTCTGTCAGCCTGTCACGAACGTATGTCCCGTTCCAGAAGGCGTACGCCTAGGCGCATGCGCGAGTCACGGACCGCTCGTACGAACGTGCGCATGCGCGTTCGTTAAGACGCGCTTTTGGCGCCCAATAGACTTTAAAAGATGCTCAGTGACGCTGCCTCCTTGCGGTTTGATCTGCTTCTGTTCCCTGTGTTCCTGATTATACCCATACTCTGTTCCTGTATTCTGACCCGGCTTCCTGACCCTGCTTATGTCTCCAATCCTGACCTCGGCTAGTTTGACCCAGCTCTGTTACCTGCCTGATTGCCTGTTGCCAAGACCCAGCCTGGACTTTGACTACTCTCTGCTTACCGTTTCTGCTGTATTCCTTGATGTGTATGACCCGGCTCGTCTGACTCCGCTTCTGTCTGCAAACCTGCATCTGCTGATCTGCAAACCTGCACCTGCTAACCTGCATCCGCTGCTCTGCAAACCTGCACCTGCTAACCTGCATCCGCTGCTCTGCAAACCTGCACCTGCTAACCTGCATCCGCTGCTCTGCAAACCTGCACCTGCTAACCTGCATCCGCTGCTCTGCAAACCTGCACCTGCTAACCTGCATCCACTGCTCTGCAAACCTGCACCTGCTAACCTGCATCCGCTGCTCTGCAAACCTGCACCTGCTAACCTGCATCCGCTGCTCTGCAAACCTGCACCTGCTAACCTGCATCCGCTGCTCTGCAAACCTGCATCTGCTGACCTGCATCTACGATCACTTCAGACTGTAAGGACTCAGGCACCCTTACCCCGCTGTGCTCTTACCGCCACTGTTCCCACTCCAGTGGTCTCCGAGCCAGGGTGGTACGGGAGGTCTACCTCCACACGTCAGGCTCACATCCCAGGTACGTTACAGTATCAAACCGCCATGTCTGAGCCTGCAGGAGGGACCTCGCCTATGGACTTTGTCTGTCAAACTCTCACAGCCCTCACTCAGGTCATGGAGACCCTGCAAGACAGTCTCGTCCGAATGGGGGAGCGGACACAAGAATTGACCATCTTGGCAGATCCATCTCCCGAGCCTAGGGTGCCTGTTCCTGAGAAATTCTCTGGAAATCGTAACCAATTCCGGGCGTTTCGCAATGCATGCGAACTTTATTTTTCATTACTGCCACGGACTTTTTCATCCGAAATTACCAAAGTAGGTTTTACTATTTCCCTGCTGCAAGGGGAACCCCAGGCCTGGGCTCACCACCTACTCGAAGTCCGCCATATGGATTTGAACTCTTTATCATCCTTCCTTAATGCCATGGCCCGACTTTATGACGACCCCCAGCGGACCTTCACCGCCGAGGCTGCCCTCCACGCGCTCCAGCAAGGCCGCCGAGCGGCCGAGGACTATGTAACCGATTTCAGACGCTGGAGCGCGGACACTCAGTGGAATGAGGCGGCTCTCCGATACCAGTTTCGTCTCGGTCTTTCTGAGAGTTTAAAGGACGAGTTGGCACGGGTTGACATCCCTGATACTCTAGAGACTTTAATTACGCTATCCATCCAGATAGACCGACGACTTCGGGAACGCAGAGCAGAGAGGTCTTCTCAGCAGTTAAGCCCAGCTCGGAAGCTACCCCGGATGCCCACTTCCGTACACTCCATCAAATCAAAGCAGCCTGAATTGATGAGACATTCCCTGTCCGCCCAAGAACGACTTCGTCGCCAGCAGAACTTTCTATGCCTATACTGTGGAGAGGCTGGTCACTACATCTCCTCTTGTCCTGCTAAGAGGCGCAAGTTCCTGGCTTCCTCTTCTTCTAATCAGGCACCTTCTACTACCGGCACTCACCTGGCCATACCAATTTCATTTCAGCTGCCGGAAAGAACTATACCAGTGACGGCAATAATAGACTCAGGGGCATGCAGTTGTTTTATCGATTTAGACTTTGCAGTCCAACAGCGCATTCCCCTTCAGCCCAAGGCCCAGGAACTTTCCATCTTCTTGGCAGACGGGTCCCGCATTAAATCTGGAGTAGTGACCCAGGAGACCCCTCCTTTGCCCGTAATCTCCTTTGTGGATCATAAGGAACTTCTGAGCCTGAATGCTATCTCCTCTCCTCTGTTTCCAGTCATCCTTGGCTTACCTTGGCTTCAGGCACACAACCCCCAGATCGATTGGGGAACCGGAAGTGTTAGATTCCAGTCATCTTACTGTCTACACCATTGCGTACCATCATGCCCCAGTACCTCTGGTCCATTGTTATGCCTGGAACCAGATCCTGAAACTTGCTCTGCTGTGCCTAAACATTACCATGAGTTCTTGGACGTTTTCAGTAAACGTGGGGCCGAAGTTCTTCCACCTCATCGTCCATACGACTGTCCAATCGAGCTTCTTCCCGGGGCTGAGATCCCTTTTGGACGTATCTTTCCCTTATCTGAACGGGAACTAGGGGTACTGAAGGAATACGTCGATGAGAATCTTAAGAGGGGATTCATCCGCCCTTCCACCTCTCCAGCAGGAGCAGGAATCTTTTTTGTGGAAAAGAAAGACCACTCTCTCCGACCTTGTGTGGACTATCGGGAACTGAACAAAATTACGGTTAAAAACCGCTACCCTTTACCCCTGGTACCTGAACTCTTTCAAAGACTTAGATCCGCTTCTGTATTTACCAAGTTAGACCTGCGGGGGGCTTACAACCTGGTACGCATCCGTGCAGGGGATGAGTGGAAGACTGCCTTTCGTACCAGATTTGGCCATTACGAATATCTAGTAATGCCTTTTGGGTTATGTAACGCCCCGGCCACATTTCAGCACCTGATTAATGATGTTTTTAGAGACTGTCTGGACATTTATGTAGTTGTCTATCTAGACGATATTTTGATTTTTTCTTCTTCCCTCGAGCAGCATCGAGTTCATGTCAAGAGTGTACTCTGTCGCCTTCGTCAACACGGACTATACGCAAAACCAGAAAAATGCGAGTTCGAGCGACAGAGTATCCAGTTTCTCGGTCTCGTGATATCAACAGAGGGATTCAAGATGGATCCTCAAAAAGTTGCAGCCGTTCTGGATTGGCCTGCACCTTCAGACAAAAAAGGGGTGCAGCGGTTTGTTGGTTTCGCAAACTTTTATCGGAGATTCATCAAGGGCTTCTCTGCTATCATCTCCCCAATCACGCAGCTGACCAAGCAGAATGCCCGGTTCCAGTGGACCCCCGAGGCACAGACCGCTTTCACAGACTTAAAGAGACTTTTCACATCAGCTCCTATCCTGAGTCATCCTGACCCTGCGCTTCCTTACTTACTTGAGGTAGATGCCTCCGAGACAGCGGTTGGAGCTGTCATCTCCCAACGCCAGGGTCTCAAGGACTTGATGCACCCCATAGCTTTCTTCTCTCGGAAGCTTACCCCTTCCGAAAAGAACTATGACGTTGGGGACAGGGAACTACTGGCCATTAAATCGGCTCTTGAGGAGTGGAGGTATTTGTTGGAAGGAGCAGCGCATCCCATACTCATTTATACAGATCATAAGAACCTAGAGTATCTGAGAGCTGCCAAACGTCTGAGACCCCGCCAGGCACGATGGGCACTGTTTTTCTCTAGGTTCTCATTTCATATAACTTACCGGCCTGGCTCCAAGAACACCAAACCGGACGCTCTCTCTCGCATGTTTGATGATCCGAAGGAAGTACCAGCTCCAGACACCATCCTATCGGAGGGTAACTTTCTTCTTCTGCAAACTGATCTCATGTCCAGCTTGAAGCAAGCCTCTACAGGTGTGTCTGGCCCTCCCGGAGTTACTCTACTATTCAAGGATGGTCTCCTGTGGAGGAACAGCAAGATCTTTGTGCCTAAAGAGGTCCGAGTCGCAGTGCTGAAGTTGTGTCATGATCATCCTCTGGCAGGCCATTTCGGAATACATAAGACCCTGGAGCTAGTCCAACGTACGTTTTGGTGGCCGGATCTTGAGAAGAACTGCAGAGATTATATAAGCTCTTGTACCACCTGTATCCGTAGCAAGACCACTAGAAGCAAGGCCTGGGGTCTACTCAGACCTTTACCAGTTCCCGACCGTCCTTGGAAAATGATTGCCATGGATTTCGTAGTGGAACTGCCTCTGTCAGAGGGTTATTCAGCGATCTTCGTTGTGGTTGACCGTTTATCCAAAATGGCCCACTTTGTTCCATTAAAAAGCACACCCTCTGCCATGGAAACTGCCCAAGTCTTCATTAGAGAGATAGTGAGGCTACACGGGATTCCTGCGGACATTGTTTCGGACAGAGGGGTTCAGTTCACCTCTCGTTTCTGGAGGGCTTTGTGCAGGGCGTTGAAGATCGAACTGTCTATGTCCTCGTCCTATCACCCTCAGACGAATGGGCAAACTGAGAGGACAAACCAAACGCTCGAGCAATATCTCCGATGCTTTACCTCCTTTGTTCAGGACGACTGGGTGTCATTACTACCTCTGGCAGAATTTGCCTTTAATAATGCCAGTCATTCAGCTACAGGTCAGTCGCCATTCTTTGCCAACTATGGGTACCATCCCACCTTCCTACCTGATCTCATCCCGGATTCAACAGTTCCGGCAGTTCAGAGTACTGTCGATTTCCTGACCCGTAATAGCAAGATATTACAGGAAGCCATGACCAGGGCACAGGCAACCAATAAGAAGATGTTTGACAGGAAGAGGAGGGGGGAGTTATGTCTGCAACAGGGCGATCAAGTATGGTTATCCACCACTAATCTTAAAATGGCTTGCCCTGCAAGGAAATTGGCACCCAAATTCATTGGTCCTTTTCCAGTAAAACGGAAATTAAATGATGTTTCCTACGAACTTGTCTTACCGGAGTCTTTGAAAATCCATCCGGTATTTCATGTCTCATTATTGAAACCCACAGTACCGGACCCTTTTCCTGACAGAGGATCAAAACCACCCGAACCTGTGATCATTAACGGAGATGAGGAGTTTGAAGTAGAGGCCGTGTTAGACTGCCGAAGAAGAAGGAATCAGCTACAGTTCCTGATCAAATGGAAAGGTTACGGCCTGGAAGAAAATTCCTGGGAACCCCAGCGGAACATTCACGCTCAAGAATTGATCCAGGCCTTTTTCCGTAATCATCCCCAGAAAAGAGTTCTCTTGGGCACCCGGAGGTTGCCCTTAAGGGGGGGGCACTGTCACGAACGTATGTCCCGTTCCAGAAGGCGTACGCCTAGGCGCATGCGCGAGTCACGGACCGCTCGTACGAACGTGCGCATGCGCGTTCGTTAAGACGCGCTTTTGGCGCCCAATAGACTTTAAAAGATGCTCAGTGACGCTGCCTCCTTGCGGTTTGATCTGCTTCTGTTCCCTGTGTTCCTGATTATACCCATACTCTGTTCCTGTATTCTGACCCGGCTTCCTGACCCTGCTTATGTCTCCAATCCTGACCTCGGCTAGTTTGACCCAGCTCTGTTACCTGCCTGATTGCCTGTTGCCAAGACCCAGCCTGGACTTTGACTACTCTCTGCTTACCGTTTCTGCTGTATTCCTTGATGTGTATGACCCGGCTCGTCTGACTCCGCTTCTGTCTGCAAACCTGCATCTGCTGATCTGCAAACCTGCACCTGCTAACCTGCATCCGCTGCTCTGCAAACCTGCACCTGCTAACCTGCATCCGCTGCTCTGCAAACCTGCACCTGCTAACCTGCATCCGCTGCTCTGCAAACCTGCACCTGCTAACCTGCATCCGCTGCTCTGCAAACCTGCACCTGCTAACCTGCATCCACTGCTCTGCAAACCTGCACCTGCTAACCTGCATCCGCTGCTCTGCAAACCTGCACCTGCTAACCTGCATCCGCTGCTCTGCAAACCTGCACCTGCTAACCTGCATCCGCTGCTCTGCAAACCTGCATCTGCTGACCTGCATCTACGATCACTTCAGACTGTAAGGACTCAGGCACCCTTACCCCGCTGTGCTCTTACCGCCACTGTTCCCACTCCAGTGGTCTCCGAGCCAGGGTGGTACGGGAGGTCTACCTCCACACGTCAGGCTCACATCCCAGGTACGTTACACAGCCGTTCGATCCAACACGGCTTCCAGACCTGGTCCGAAAAGCAAGTCCCCCGTGAGAGGAATGCCGCAAAGTTTAACCTTGGATGCGGTATCTCCCTGCCACGTTTTAAGCCATAAGGCTCTTCTTGCCGAATTAGACAATGCGGCTGATCTTGCGGACATACGCACTGATTCAGCTGAAGCATCTGCCAGATAAGCTACTCCCTTCAGGAGCATGGGGAAAGACGACAGGATTGTTTCCTTAGGTGTTCCTGCCTCTATGTGCGCTTTAATTTGCGTCAGCCAGTATTCCATGTTTCGTGCCACGACTGTGGACGCCATGGCGGGTTTGAGGTTCCCTAGGGAAGAGTCCCAGGATTTTTTCAGAAGGGAATCTATCCTCTTATCCATGGGATCTGGGAGTGCCCCCATGTCCTCAAAGGCCAAGTCAGTGTGCCTAGAGACCTGCGAAAAGGCTGCGTCTAGCTTAGGAGATTTGTTCCATACCAGCGCCTCCTCTTCTGCAAAGGGGAACCTACGTTTAAGTGCTCTTGAAAGGAAAGGTTTCCTTTCGGGGTCTTGCCATTCTTTTTTGATGGCGTCGACCAAGACCTCATGGACCGGGAACACCTTCCTTTTATGTTCCCCTAGTCCCTTATACATCTGGTCATGGAGTGATAGCTTTTTTCTTTCCTCCTGGATTCCTAGGGTGGTATGAATGGCTCCTAGGAGCTCCTCCACCTCTTCTAGGGAAAGCTTGTATCGAGAGGATCTTGTGGATTCCCCTTCCACCTCCTCTCCCTCTGATTCCCCCTGGGGATCTGAAGACTCGCTATCAGGCTCTTCCTCAACCTCGAGTCTGGCACCTCCTGGATTCTCTCCACTTCCCGAGGGAGCATCCATTAAGGACTGAGGGACACTCAGCTGTGTTGGTGGAGGAATAACCTGCGGCTGTGGCAACTGAAGACTGGAAAATAGTGCCTTAAAGGTCTGCACCGTATTAGAAAGCTCCTTAACGGATGCTGCTAAATCTGAAGACTGTTCTTCAGACTGCTCCCTCACTAACCCCTCTATACATTCCCTGCAGAGGGGCTTAGACCAAGATTCCCCCATTGTGATTCTGCATGAGGGGCATTTTTTCTTGGTACTGTGGGGCGACTTGCTTTTCTCTGTAGCTTTGCCCTGTAAAATAAGTTAAAAAAGAGGGAGCAATCAGCAAACCTATCCACCAGCACTAACAGAGGGCCACCAGGGGTGCACTTCCCGGGACCGACCACCACCAGGGACCCAGTCACACCCCCCCCCCCCCCTCACCACCAAGGGGAGTTCTACACCTGTGGAGCTTACAGGAAGCGGTAAGGGAACACCACCCCAGGGTTCCTCTTACCTTGGAGTGGCTGGTGCAGGATTCTCCTGGAGCGGTTCTTGAAGCCTCTGCTTCCGACATCTCCTTTAGAGCACAGTGGTGTTCCAAGCTTCTGTATGCTGTCCCCACAGCAGGTCAGAGGCAGCACCAGCCGAACGCGCGGTCCGTTTTCATCACCGCGACCGGAACCGGAAGTCACGGGTCAGACGGAAGCACTGACCTCCGCCGGAAATGACGTCACCCGCCCTCCGACCCAGCGCTCAGAGCTCCCACGCTGGCTGCTAGTGCAGGGCGGTCTCCTGTGCCTCCGCCTATGCCACTGCTAGGCAAAACGAAAACAGACCCCTCCAGCTTACAGCTTCACTAAGAGAAGCTGGAGGAGCGTGATGTGCAGTCTTAAAAAGGTACCCAGCCACACTAGCCCCTTAGACTGCAGTCTTTTTAGGAAAATGAGCAGGAGAGAGAGAGAGAGAGAGCGCCCGATCCACCCCCCTCTGCTCAGCCTGCAATTAGCCTCAGCCTCCCTGGCTGTTTAGCCCTGGTTCCTTGCGACGTCTCCCCACCGGAGGAAACACCAGAACTGAGGGGCCGGGGGGAAGCGGTGAGGTTTAAATCTAAAATTTGAAGGCGGTGTTTCCTCAGAAGGGGAGGAGTCAAGGTCTCTCTATGGTGCTGTCCTGAAAGACGTAAATGGGAAATTACACTCTATTTGTCATCCTTGCCTAGGCAGAGTCATGAAAGCAAGGACTGTAACAAATAAAAAATGGAAAATAGTTAAAAAAAAGTTCCAATTGTGTAGGGGAGGAAGGATTAGAAGAGAAAAAGTCAGATTATGAGACTCCATGCACACTTTTTAATTTTTAGGCTCCTAGCAGCTCCTATCGGCTAGTTTGAGAGTTTGATTTTGTTGCCCCTAGAACAAAATAGCGTTATTCTATGTGTCCATGCACATTGTTCTAAGCTAGAAGTGTTTTTTCCAGCTTCAGCGAGCAGAAAAAAAATGTGTTTTTTGCATTTTTGGGAGTGATTTGCCAGCTGAAAAAAAGCTGACAGCTCCTTAAAGCTCCTAAACGCTGTTAACTGCTGCTAAGCACCAGTTTCCATTGTTTTCTTTTCCCCTAGCCAGCGGACCACCAGGATCCTTAACAAGCACTGTATAGCTGGTTATTAAGGAGCAGGCCAGAAAGCCGACCGCTGCGTCTTAAACCACTTCAATACTGGGCACTTTCACCCCCTTCCTGCCCAGGCCAATTTTCAGCGCTGACTCACTTTAATTGATAATTGCATGGTCATGCAAATCTGTACACAAATTAAATTTTTATCTTTTATCTTCCCACAAATAGAGCTTTCTTTTGGTGCCATTTAATCACAGCTGCTTTTTTTTATTTTTTGCTAAAAAAAAAATTGAAAATTTTAAAAAAGGTTTTTCTTAGTTTCTGTCAAAATTTTTTGCAAATAAGTAATTTTTCTCCTTCACCGATGTGCGCTGATGAGGCGGCACTAATGAGGCAGCACTGATGGGGTGGCACTAATTTGCAGCACTGATAGGCAGTACATATAGGCAATGATAGGTGGCACGGAAGGGCACTGATAGGCAGCACAAATTAGCACAAATTGGCCTCAATGATGGGCAGAAATTGGCATCACTGATGGGCAGAAATTTGCATCACTGATGGCCACAGAGTGACGTCATTGATGGGGCTGCATTGTAATCAGGGAGCCTTTGTCGAGTGCGGCCCCTTTTGTTTTTTTGTCTTCGTGACAGGCGCTCATCGTGATGGACGATGGATCTACACAGAGGGACATTGTTTTTTGTTTTTTTTAAATAAAGGACTGGTCAGAAACGATATGTGTTTTTATTTACTTCCAGATTCAGAATTCACCCTCCTGCACCCCCACAACCACCAGGGCAGAGACGTGGGGAAGAGGCCCTTGTCCTCATCAACATGGGAACAAGGGGCTTTGGGGAGGAGCCCCCCCTCACCAAAGCACCCCCCCCATGTTGAGGGCATGTGGCCTGGTATGGATTGCTCACCCGTCCCCCCTTCCCCCACCCCTTTCCTGGCCCGCCAGGCTATATGCTCGAATAAGGGTCTGCTAGTGATTTTGCGGGGGACCCCCATGCCATTTTTTTTTTACATTTTGGTGTGGGGTTTACCTCAAACTCCATACTAGACCCAAAAGGGCCTGGTATGGATTAGGGGGACCCCCACACTGTTTTTTTCTCAATTTGTCATTGCCGGCAATTGTTTTCTTTACATTCAGCTGTCAGCGGGTAACTCTGGATGCAGCAGACGGCTTCCTGGCCCGCTCCTTAACAACCAGCTATTCAATGGTTATTAAGGATGCCAGCTGCAGCTTGATCCTTAACAAAAACGCTACCATTCCTAAACATTTTTGAAAAGGCTCCTAAACACTGCAAAACGCTGGCAAAAAACTCTAGATATTAGCATTTTTTAACCAGCGGATTTTGTGTGTCTAGTGTGCATGGAGCCTTAAAGTTTTACTAAACCCAGGACCCTGAATTTACTATATCTGGTCTCCCATAGTACACAAAACATGGAAATGCAATTTTTTTTTAGTAAATATAAACTGATAAATACCTTTTCTCATCAGCAGTATATAGCAGTCTTGTGACTTCTCTCAATGTCTGGCCAAGCACTGGTTAAAGCTTGTAGGAGGAGTTTTCCGACTGTCCTATAAGACTGCAAGAGCCCTGAACCTCTGTCTGGACAATGCTGATTGGCCCTGTGCTGATCACATGCACTCTCCCAAAAAAAAAAAAAAGACCTCTCTAGCAAGACACACCAAACTGAGCATGTGCAGCCTGACTCCATAGGCTCTGTGTTATCAGGAGATGGATTGGGGACAGCAGAAGAAGGAGGATCAGAGAAGACAGGATCAAACAGTCTTTTCACACAATGCAGAGGATTAACCCCTTGAGCTTCACAGTGAGTATAACAAGAATGCTTTACTGCATATACAGACCGATTTTACTGTTGTGGGTTTAGTAACACTTTAAAAAGTGCAAGCTGACAAAATTTGATGGTAAAAGAGGACAAAAAAAAAGGCATCAAAAGAAGAGTATATGGAGAAAACAGCATAGCAACATGCAGTTATTTGTGATGGTTTTGCCTTTATTTATACTCAGGGCTTTTTTTCAGCTGGAACTTGGTGGAACTCGGTTCCACCACCTCTGGCTCGGGCCCTCTGCTCCCTGCTCACCACAATTACTTGTAAACACAGAAGTCCAGTGACAGCTTGTCTCCCAATGGCTCCCATAGATCTTATCTCCTGAGTGGCCCCCACTGAATGCAGGATGGGGACAAGGGAGATTCAGGTGCCCGGGGTGCAGTGCAGAGGCTGACACCCTCACTGAATAATGTCCCTGCAAGTGAGAGAGGTGGAGCCAACTACAGTGTGTGGGAAGGTACTAAAGCCAACAGGGTGCTTCAGACTAATACAGAAACAAAAAAGACAGACGTGGAAGATGGTGGAGCTTTTAAAGAGGTGGGGAGAAGATGAGGGGGGGGGGGGGGGGTATTGCATGCAGAGGTTAGAGCTGAAAAGGGGTGAAAGTTAGATGGGGATGCAGAGGCTATGGAAGAAGGCTGAACTCAGCACTCTGTATTCAGTGCACCCCCGAACACTGCACTCTGTTTGTAACCCCCACTTCCCGAACTCTGCACTCTGTATGTAATGCACTCCTTTAAGACCCTCCCACTGTTAGTGACATTTGACCACATCGACCATTTGGGTTTGGAAGGTGTGGGGGGAGGGGTCTTCTGAGGGGGTCGTGTTAGAGTTCCTGTACCTATTTTCTGAGAAAAAAAGCCATGGTTATAATTTAATAACTACTGAAAATATTTGCTCTATTGGAATACAAATGTAGCCCAGTAGTGTAGGGGACTGTGTTGTAAGCCATCTAAAGGCACCATTAAAAGCTCCAATGCTTGCAGTTGATTGCGTTCTTTGGAATCTTAAATGCTTTTTTTTTTTTGCTGCTATTTCTTTTAACATTCTGGAATAGCAGGGCATCAAATACAGCCAGTTAAACCAATGATGCCAAGCAGTTTTGCCTCTGGTCACATAGTAATCAGTAATGTTGAGATTAGTGTTCTACCATACAAAATCTTCTGAAAGGTAGCTGAATTTTCTCTGTGTGGAAAAGCAACTAGAGCCATTAGTGCTAATGACATTAAATAAAATAAACTGAACTTTAAAAAACACACAGACCAGAAATGGCAAAGTTCAGGTTCAACATTCTTGACTTCCTTAGTCATCATTATGAAAGTTGCTTCTTGAACTCTTTAGTATCCAAAGCAACATTTGTTAGTCCTAGAAGTTGTTAGTCCATCCAAAATTGAAATTTTAGTATGCAATAAATGCTGATGGGACTCAAGACTTCAACAACAGGAAATTCTCCAGGTTCACATATATGCGTGGTCGGTTTCTGTGCGTCCAGTGCGATTTCTAATCAATGGTTTAAGTGCGATTCTGAACCTGAACCTGCGAATTGAACCTAAGTAAAAAACACACAGGACCCTTTTTTAGTTCGCATTGCTACCAGCCTGCATAAAGGTGTACCGGCTCAATTGAAAGCCGGTATGGTTCACAGCGAATTGGATGCAGTTCAAAACACATCAAATTCACATATATGCCTAAAGCAGGCCATACATTGGTCTATTTCCAAAATAATTTTCTTACAAAAATCGTAACTAAGAATTTTTGTTTGAATTTCACACCATGTGGGGCTGCAACAGCCGATTTTCGTGCGGCTATCGAATTTGGGTGACCGGCATGTTGGAAATTTGTGGAAAAAGAAACACATTTTTAATCAATGATGGGAGAATTGTGCAAGAAATAAAATAAAAAAAAAGAAACGTGCATGAGCTGTGACCTGGAAAGAAAAGAAGATTCCCAGACATTTTTTTTATTTTTTTTATGTAGCTACACAAGGTGAAGTTGAAAGCTTGGGTTGGTCGTATTTCGAAGTCAATGATGGAACCATCAGATCACAAAACGCACAAAATTTCTGATTATCGAAAGAAAATTTGTTCAGCATTTGACCCATATATGGCTGGCTTAAAGAGTAACTGCTTTTGTCGAGGAAAAAAAAACATTCCACTTGGGTGATCTATGTACACTGCAGGGATTGTAACAAACTTTGTTGCAGATTCCTTCTTTTTGTTACTCTAAAGAAATCATTGTGTTAGTCTCTGCCCATGTGGTTTCATAATTATCAACCATCTGCTGCACCTGCAAAGCTCTAATGAGAAAAATTGCTGGGCCTGCATCCCTTTAGATGTGATTTCCCATTGGGAGTGTCTCACCAAAAATGACATTTTTGTTGTAGGGGATGCCCAAAATCTGACTTGTTTCTTAGGGTACTTTCACACTGAGGCGCATTTCAGGCGTTATAGTGCTACAAATAGCGTCTGAAAATCGACTCTCATGCCTCCCCAGTGTGAAAGCCCGAGTGCCATTACACTGGAGCGGTGCACTTGCAGGACGGGAAAAAGAAGTCCTGCTAGCAGCATCTTTGGGGCGGTTTGGGAGCAGTGTATACACTGCTCCCAAAATGCCCTGCCCATTGAAATGAATGGGCAGCGGTACCTGCAAAACACTTTAGCAGCGCTGCAACACGGGCGCTTTTAACCCTTTGTTCGGCTGCCAGTGGGGGTTAAAAGCGCCCCACTAGAGGCCGTAAATAGCTGCTAAAACAACGTTAAAGCGCCGCCAATACTAGCAGTGCTTTACCACTAACGCCGGGTGATTTCAGTGTGAAAGTAGCCTTAGTGCAGACTTCCAGGAAAATCAGTGAGCCAATCACACAAGCAAGAAATGATGCTTCAGAGGGGTATTCTGTACACATTCTGTGTACAGAACACCTCCAGGTAGCCATATTGCATTGCATTTCACAGAAAATTACAGAGCTGCAGATTGAAAAGGAAAGGTAATTTTTAATAACAATCAATTACAATATGACTTGTGTCACAATTGTATATGCTATATTATTTTTGTATTATTTGCCATTTTTTCCCCACGAAAGTGGAGTTACCCTTTTAAAGGTCTTGCTCCTCCCCCACAAGGAATCTGGCAGCAGGGCTCTCTGTGAACCTACTGGATTTTCCACAGTTGATAAAGATCAGATTCAATTTTCAACAGGTGCCGTGCATGCAAGTTGCATGACTGAAAACTGGTTATTGACAGAGAATTGCTGTGATCAATACCATAGAGCCCCCCCCCATTTACAACTTGCTGACTGATGTATGTATATGAATTTCCTCTCAGCAAATAGTTATTACAAAACATTACAAGCGCTACTACTATTACAAGTACTGTGATCAATAATGATCACTTTTACAGTACTGTGAAGGGCCAAAACCTCCCACCTTCCATCCCCATGGTGGTCCCCAGTTCCTTTGGGGAGCCAAGAACCATGGTAAACAGCCTGGCCAGCTTCCTATAGAGGAGAGGGAGGAACAGCCATTCCTCAATCTCCTCTGTGACGAATGAACCCAGAACCAATGATGATTTTGTCACTTCTGGTTTCAGATCTGCCATTCCCTGGCTATTGCAGCTAGGGAAGCAGCTAAACAAGCATGATCTGTGCTTGGGTAGCTGCTTTGGAGGGCATCAGACCCCTGATGTCTCCATAAAGCGTACTGTCACCTGCCCAAAACTGTCACATGGAGGCGCTCAGCGATAGCAATAAAGTTAAATGAATAAAAAAGTGTAAAGAAAAAAAAATTAAGAATATTTAAAAGTAAAAATTTAGAAGCACCCCTGTCCCTCCTCCAGGCACGCATATGATTACAGTGGTTGTACCACACATGTGAGGCATCATCACAAACATTTGAGCAACAGCCATAATTCTAGGGCCATCATTCATGAATAACTCAAAACTAATAACCTGGAAAGGTTTTTAAAGCATCACCTATAGACAATTTGAAATAATGCAATTTCTCACCATTTCACAGGTGTGCACAATTTAAAATCTTGACATATTCGGTGTCTATTTACTCAAAACATCATCTTTTATAGTTTACCAAAAAAAAAAAAAATGGGTATTGTGCTTGTGTGCACTAAAATTCATTTTACTGTATTTTTCCTGAAATGTTACATTTGATAAATATCTGTGCAAGTATCATGTGACATAAAAAATTGCAACAGCATCTAAATTTATTCTCCAGGGCCTCAGCATTTAGAAAATATATAAAATATTTGGGGATTCTCTAATTTTTTTTAGCAAAAAATACATTTCTTCCCAAACCCCCATTCAGTCCTAATGACTGCTTCCAGAAATAGGTATACCTTAATGACAGGTCCTCCACAAGACAACCAAGGCACAAAAAAGAAAAGAAAGAGACAAAGCTCTCTCAGAAATTGTGGGATTTTTGTTTGGAGATAGTATGTCTGTTATTAAGGTGAGCACCAGAAAACAATTCATTAAGAAAATATAAATTTATTAAATAGTATTACATTAAAAAAAAACTGTTCAACCATCATATTCGTATATTCAACCAAGGCACACAGTCTATGCTCCAGTGGCTGTCCAGGTGGTCCAGGTTCAACCTGCTTGCTCCTTTAGTAAATTTGGCAGATAGTACAATTGGCCAAAGCTGTGGACCTGCCTGTCATTTCACAAAGAAGGGTGCACTTGTAGACATTTTGAGGTCTGACTTGTCCATTCCAGTATAGACATTGCAAATGGGGTAACTTTTCTGTGCCTATTGCAATCAATGTCAGCTGAAGGGATTGGGGTGCTTGCCTAGGGCCACATTCTTCTGTACTCTGGCATGCCTAATGGGTGTCTGCACAGTTTGGCTGTTTAACAGGGAATCCTTAGCACAGTTTAACATGACAAACAAATCCGTAACAATGTACCATTAACCAGCAGCCTTCCAGGCCACTTCTACATCTGACTACTGGATTACATTGATGGTGTCATCAGGTTGTAGGATCTGGAAAAAGAAACCGCACCTCCCACACAACGGATGAAGAAGTGGACCTGGACAAAATAACTGCTGCAGAATGTCTGCTGGAGATGCTATATTATTTACAACTGACTTGCCTGACACTGTTAGAAAGTTAAGCTTCCCTGAGTGTGGGTCCACTTTAAGGACACAAATCCATCACAATGTCTGGTGGGGCGCCACGTTCTCTAAAACCAGCCTTGTGCGCTCCGCTGAAAGCCTGGTACATGCTTTAATGTTTAAACCAACTAATGTGTTTTTTAAGAAATTTCTGCCAAGCGACCTTCCATGGGAACATTAAAAAAATGCAGTTTTAATGCCAAGAAAGAAAGAGACACTCCCCACAACTAAAACATACACACAAACCACAAAATAGTTTGGAGTTTATACACCAATACGTTAAACATGAATAACATGATGAATACTAAGGCTGGGTTCACACATATGCACCAATACATTGGAGGTGAATAACATGATGAATACTAAAATAGGACTTTAGAGGCTGTGTCAAATCATAATGGAGTTCTAACTGCCATGTGACTGCTTTTAACAGCACTTAACGCTTATCTTCAATGCTTTTCTTTTTTTGTACATGATAAATCTCCCACTGAAATACCACTCATCCCAGAACCTTATCACATTTTTACCAATCCCACTGCTACAGTATCTCTTTATTCAATTGTCCTCTGCATGGCTGCATGAGAATCATATTTTAGACCATAAAAAATCTACTTTATTAAAAATTACTAACATATCACAGTGCGCAGAAAAGCAAGGATACCCCTTTTTAAGCCACCCGGCCACGTGATCCTATTCCCAGTGTCAGCGAGTAGCTGCTGCAGAGGAGAGGAGGGAGCTTTGACAAACGGATGGGCCATTGAAGTCTACAAGTGAGGCCACTGCTCCAGGCTTTACTGGCCATTGTCAGTGGTCTCTCCTCTCCCCTGCTGGCTGACACAGGGGAGATCTTATAACTGGAGCGGCCGACAAATAGGTAAGTATACACATTTCTTACACAACTTAGCATAGGTGTTAGGAGAGGGGGGAGAGGGGACAGTTTTAAGGCTAGTTAGGTGTAAGCAGGAATTCTAATTTAAAATGCAATACATAAATGACTGATTTACAAATATCATTTTTAATTGATATCAAGAGAAATAGAGCCACTCTGGCTCCTCAAAATGTACATGTTATCCATAGACAGTAGAACAAGGTTGGAACCATTGCCAGCCTCACAATTAATTTGGGAACAGTAAAATCCCTACAGAAGTACAGCTATATTCAATTAACTGCACCATGAGGTGAAAGGCATATTTTATCCTGCGAGTTCCTGAACAAGACCAACTAGTTTCTGACTATTGCTTTTTTTTTTTTACCTCCAGACAAAATTGGTTAAATGATCAGGACAAACAAAACAGAAGAACAGGTATCTCAGTTTTGAGTGAATGCTGTTAGGTTTAAGCATTTAGCAGATTATTATAGCTATAGGAGGTCCTCTTGCGATAAGATAGTTGCTCAGGACTTCATATCCACCCAGCAACCAAAAGGCGTACGAAACTATGGCATAAGGCATAAGCTATCCAATTCAGCTCAACAACAACCAAACATAATTGAAAAGTATTTATCTAAAACATATATAAGGATTGACCAAGTCAAAAAATTGGCGGACTTTGTAGGCACACAATGAGAGGGAAAATCAACAAAAAGGGTATACATTACAGCATAATTAAAAAACATATAACCAACATACAAACACCCTGTATGGACACAGTTACCAGTTACCCAATAATGCAGTTACAGAGGGCTGGATCTAAGGTAAAAAGATTTCATAATGTATCAAAGTAGGAGAAGAATTTCTGATCCAGTAATGCCTCCAAAAACTTACTCGACGGCGCATTTCACTAAAATATTAGCTTCCTCAGGATAAATACTGGGTAGGTGCTGGTATATTTAAAAACAAACGAGTACATGTATAAGTATTTAGTGTAGTATATATCTATATAAGTATAACTATGGTTGTTACAACATTTCTCCAAAACCAACACGTATACACAAAAAACAATTACATATAGACATGACAACATGTATGCTTGCCTGGTAAACTTGTGGCTCAGGGTATGGGAGAACCTCACAGAACTAACAGACAACCGAAAGGCGAAATTTCAAGTTTTCATATGTGTGTGTATGGTATTAAGATACACACATATTATGTGGTCTATGATATGTACCACTAGATAAAGCAAAGACATATGCATTTTGGACTAGGGTGCCACTGTAAAAAAGTCCCCAGATCAAAAAAAAGGTTTATACTAGAATGGCTCTCACCTGATATACAACGGTCATGTAGAAATATTAGAGTATAAATCACACACTGCGGTAAGTGTAGTTATATAGGTATATACTACACTAAATACTTATACATGTACTCTTTTGTTTTTGAATATACTAGCACCTACCCAGTATTTGTCCTGAGGAAGCTAATATTTTAGTGAAACTCGTCGACGAGCAAGTTTTTGGAGGCATTACTGGATCAGAAATTCTTCTCCTACTTTGATACATTATGAAATCAATCTTTTTACCTTAGATACAGACCTCTAACTGTATTATTGGGTAACTGGTAACTATGTCCATACAGGGTGTTTGCATGTTGGTCATATGTTTTTTAATTATGCTGTAATAAAATGTATACCTTTTTATTGATTTTCCCTCTCAATATGTGCCCACAAAGTCCGCCAATTTTTTGACTCGGGCAATCCTTATATATATTATCGATGTTGGCATGGTGAGGGTCCTCCCTACCTATTTATGTAAAACTGTGCAAAGACCAGTAATAAAGAACAGTACCTCAACAACCAATCAGTTTTTAGCTTGCTGGAGACATATTCGTTTTTCTTCACTTTGATCATCAACTTTGCTCTTTGCATTGCATCACTGAATAATCCCTTAATTCTTTAAATCTAATTACACATAAACCCTTCCCAGTATCATGTAAGGGCATTAAATAACAATCAGTTTTCACTAGAAAGTTCTTACACTACACAGCTATTTTACGGTTTTGAACCCCACCACAGTCTGCCCTATATTGGAAACATTAAAGACCCAGACAAAATGGATTGCATTACCATGCCACTGTTATTCCTATAGGATGCTGAAAAGAAACATTAAAATGTTCATTGCGGTTTCTTATTTGGGAAAGGAAAGTGCAGCTGGTTGTTTGACCTATATCTATAAATCCTGCAGAGGCTACATTGTGGCTTTACAGTTAGGTAACAAGGGACACAGATATCGGTCAGAGGACAGTCAGACAAGGGGGAGGATGTACTAAAGACATGGCTTCAGCTCACAAGTATATAAACAAAAGTAGAAAATTAGCTAAAAAATAAACAAAATAATTAAAATTGAGTCTTGCAGAGCAAGGAGTAATGTAGCCCACAGTTACATAGTTACATAGTAGGTGAGGTCGAAAAAGACAAAGTCCATCAAGTCCAACCTATGTGTGTGATTATATGTAGGTATTACATTGTATATCCCTGTATGTTGTGTTGTTCAGGTGCTTATCTAATAGTTTCTTGAAACTATCAATGCCCCCCGCTGAGACCACCGCCTGTGGAAGGGAATTCCACATGCTTGCCGCTCTAATGCCCCGTACACAGTCAGATTTTCCGATGGAAAATGTGTGATAGGACCTTGTTGTCGGAAATTCTGACCGTGTGTAGGCTCCATCACACATTTTCCATCGGATTTTCCGACACACAAAGTTTGAGAGCAGGCTATAAAATTTTCCGACAACAAAATCCGTTGTCGGAATTTCCGATCGTGTGTACACAAATCCGATGCACAAAGTGCCACGCATGCTCAAAATAAATAAAGAGATGAAAACTATTGGCTACTGCCCCGTTTATAGTCCCGACGCACGTGTTTTACGTCACCGCGTTCAGAATGATCGGATTTTCCGACAACTTTGTGTGACCGTGTGTATGCAAGACAAGTTTGAACCAACATCCATCGGAAAAAATCCATGGATTTTGTTGTCGGAATGTCCGATCAATGTCCGACCCTGTGTTTACGGGGCATTACAGTAAAGAACCCTCTACGTAGTTTAAGGTTAAACCTCTTTTCTTCTAATTTTAATGAGTGGCCATGAGTAACCATGCCTTACTTTTTAACCACGTTAGTGCAGTCAGACTAATGAAAGAAGATGGCTCACTGGTGTCTATTGGCTTCACTCTTACTGATCCATAGTGTTAGAAGCATCTGAAAATCTGTAAAGTAGAGATTAGTTAATAAACCCCCTCCCCATCACCCACTTGTGCCCTCCTCCATAACATTTCTATCAAGATCAATAATACAACTATCAGTCTGTACCCTCACACTAGGGTACTAGGTGTATCCTTAGACTCTGACCTGTCCATTCAGCCCCAAATCCAATCGCTGCCAAGCTTCACCTCCGCAACATCTCAAAAAAGAATTAAAAATGGCAGCAGTTTTAACCCTCCCATACACCATCCAAAATGAAAAAGTCAGAAGATTATTGATGCATCTACAAGTATTTAGATATGACTTGCAAAGTGAGAAGGCAGAACCACTAAGCCTTACCGGAAGCTGATCAGCTGTCACTATCCTGAAGCACTGGTTAGTAAGTCCCAACACTGCACAGCAACACGTCCTAGCTGCTCGGCTTCCCACTGTGCAACTACATACAATCAGTTTTACAAACTGTTAATGCCACATTAAAGTGGTTGTAAACCCTTACCACACACTTTTTGCTACAGGTAAGCCTTAATAAGGCTTACCTGTAGCTACCCTGGATATCTCCTAAACTTAAACAGTTTAGGAGATATCCCCTGTATCTGCATGTGCTGATGTCATCGACACATGAGCACTGAAGCAATGGCACGCACGTGCCGTTGCTTCAGTGAGTGTGCCGTTACTGGCAGCGCCCACGCGCGGGAGCGACTTCATTGCATTTCCGGCCAATCACAGCGCCGGAGCCCGCGATACCCAGAAGCAACTCCGGAAGCTATGTCGGCCGCCGGAGCGTTGTACGAGGACGGCTGCAGGGGCTTCAATCTCAGGTAAGTAATTCATAATGAGCTAGTATGCTTATGCATGCTAGTTCATTATGCCTTGGTCTTGCAGGTTTTTTTTTTTTTTTTTTGTCCTAGTGTTTACAACCACTTTAAAGACCAATAACTCTGCAATTTCTTAATGCAACTATTAAAAGACCATTACGCATACATCACAGGGTTTACTCAACTGGTTCCAATGATTCAATTTTGTGGATCTTCCTGGCTGCAAATATCTCAAATTTTTCACACAACCATCAAGGGGAAAGGATTACTTGTTTGATAAACGTTAGGGATTCTCAAACCAATAAGGCCTGATAAAGATTGAGAAGCAATTGTGTCCTAAAACAACCTAGCAGCCAAACAACCCAGACAATGTCACTTCTCATTTATAAAGTGTTGTTGCGGAGATTACAAACCATGTTCGCTTGTTGGGAGAGTGTTAAGTGGTGAGAATAATTTCCTGGCACTGGGGGCTTCTATACGTCCTTGCAGAGCCCTGACAAGTATTGTATAACTATTTCTAAAGACATTTTAAATTAGTCAAATAAAGAGTTTTTAGGAACTCAAAAATGTTGACACTGCTAAGGATCTCCTTAACAACTACATACTGGGAACCCCTATCACATCCCTCTTCTAAGCAACCGCAATATCCAGCTGAGAATTGGAAACACAAACAATGTAAAGCAGGCCATACATGGGTCGAATTTTGAAAGAATTTTCTTTAGAAAATCTTATCTAAGAATTTTCGTTTGAATTTCCCACCATTAGTGGGTTGCAGCAACAGCTGACTTTCGTGCGGCCATCGAGAGAGGCAGAGCACTGTGTGTATAAGGGAGCAGTGTGATCCAGGGGGAGGAAGGCAAAGAATAGAAGCATTGTGTGTATAAGGCATGTAAAATTCATGTTAGTGGTTAGCGGGATTCAATATTGTAAGTTTAGCAGTGGCGGCCCATCCATAAAAAGGGGTGCAGGGGCGCTACCCCCCATCAATGCGCCTTGGGGTTCAAAGCTGGGCCTGAAGCCCACCCAGTTTTGTCACACTAATCTCCTCCTGGCCAATCAGGAAGCGGGTCTGAGACCAGTTTCCTAAATGGCCGAAAGGGGAAGCTACGCTGGCTGCCGGGAAGAGACGCGAGGAGAGGAGATGCAGGGGAAGCTAGCCAGGCGCCTGCTTGTTGCCCGAAGGTAAGCCTGAGGAGAAGCTACGCTGGCCGCCAGGAGAAGGAGGGAAGAGACGCAAGGAGAGGAGCCGTTGGGGAAGCCGGTCGCCCCGGGATAAGTTGCGGCCAGATGACTGACCGACCGGGGGGGTGGGGTGGGGGGGGATTTGCCTGTGCACTGTTTGCCCCCCCCCCCAAAAAAAAAACCCCCATCACAGCTGCCACTGGAGTTTAGTGGTCCATGGGGTCCAAAAGGTTGGCTTTTGGACCCCATGGACAAAACTCCAATGTCTTAGGTGGTACACAAGTTCAAAGCTGCAGCACTTCAAGGCGGGTGTACAAACCATAAGCCACCATGCAGGAAAAACAAACACTGGAGGGTCAATTACAGGTAGTGAAAGCATAAAAAGCTTTATCCTACAGGAATCAGTACTTTTATCTGATCAACAGAACATTGGATTCATTTTTAAACTAACTTGAAACCCTGAGTGAGATAACTGTACATGGACATAATCAACTCGTGAACAGCTAATGGAACCATTACAAAACACCAAGGAGGGGCTGGGGGTGGATAAAGTACTCTCAAAAAATGAAAACAATGCGAGGCTTGTCTGTCAGACAGACACGTGAAGGGAAATGGCACACTCCAGCAGTCTCAGGCTGAAACATTCATTTTCCCTATAGGGAATTTGTTTTCTGCTTATTTCAGGTATTGCCTGTTCTGCTTTGTTTTCAATGAGTTAAAGAACACCTTTTAAATGTTGGACTCCTGGCTGAGTCTAGCTTCAGTATTACTGGGTCACAGCCTTGGAACAAGCATGCAGCAAACAGATGTCACAGAAAGTCAGTCTTTTTTATACCTGGAACAAATATAAAGAAGAGGTGGTCTGTTATAAAGTGATTGTAAGGCCGATTTCACACTGCTTCAACATGAAAGTTGCTTGACTTTTCCAAGTGACTTTGACGCAACTTTGACACGACTTGGGCGTAATTTCAGGGAATGCCTGTGTAAACTTCCTGTAATGTCGGATCCAAATCACATCAATTTAGATGAGGATCCGACTTGGATGCGACTTCCATTCAATTCTATGGGCTAAAATCAGACAGAAGTCGAACCAAAGTAGTACAGGAACCTTTTCCCAAGTTGGACCGACACGAGTAGGACCATTTAAGACGGCTCTCATAGGGAATCATTGATTTCTACACGTCATGCGACACGAGCTCTCAAAGTCAGAGCACATGTTGCATCAGTGTGAACCGGGCCTAAAATTCTAAAAAATAAAAATTAAAGCATATCCTTTTATAGTGCGTACTTTCCTTGATCCAAAGCACCTAGTTGTTTCTGCCTAATCTGTCATTCCTTTGCCATCTGCACTTCTAACAGTCTATGCGGACCACTAGATGGCCCTGCTCCTGATACTCCAGCACACAGCAGGTAACTGACAGCCTCAGTTGTGCAAGTTTACCTATAAAACTGCAGGAGGGGTCCTTTCCTTCCACTCAGGTCTCAGATTACACTTAGCTCCCTGGTCTATGCTGAGCAGCGTGCAACATCAGATGCCCGCTCCTGCCTCTAGAAGTTTAGAAGCTTTAGAAGGCTATAGAGAGGAGAAGGCTGCAGATAAATAGGTACAACTTATGTAGAAGGATTTATTTCATCTCTGTATATCACCTGAAGCTCATCACGTCACTGGGTATATGTAAGGGTTTACATCCACTTTAACACTGATATCAGGATGATGGCCATATAACTAATCTTTCTTAAAGTGGAGTTCATTAAAGTCAGATAACATGTATCTCAAGACAGGTTTCTTTTAATACAAATAGGCCTTTTTTACTTAATTGTTTTAGGACTATACATGCATAATGGAGCTGGAACAAATGTTATCATTTAGAGATTTCATTTTTTTTTTTAACATTTAGTTTCCATATAAAGCCTCTCCCTTCTTCCCAAACTCTCTGAATATTATTAACTCATTTTATACAGTAGACAGGAGTCCCATGAGATCCAACGATCTTCTATTTTAAAAAAAAAAAAAAAGTATTGGAAAGAAAAGCATTTGTTTTGCTTATAGCAACCAGATGCCAGCTGTTTTATCTTGCGCAAAAATTAAAAGTGAAATTTAAGCTATCACATACAGAAGAACAAATGATAACAAATGGTAATGTACATATTGTTAGAAAGTTAGAAGATCATAAATTAAATATCACAATAGCCCATCCATTATTATGTCTGCTCATTCAGTCTCTTTGTAAAGAAATAAGGCAGTGCACGAAACATCGCGTTTTACAGATTATGCTCAGATTAAGCTGCCTGCCTATTTACATGCAGGAAAAATAAAAGTAACTGAAGGGGGCACCAATTGCAGGAAAAATATAGTATCATACAGTAACGTTGTCCACATACTGGCAGATATAACTCTTCAGAATGATGAGCAAGGAGGTATTTACCAGTCCTTGTATGCTCAGAGTTTGCATGCTTTCTTTGTGCGAGTTTCTTCCAGGTTCTCCGGTTTCCTCCCACACTCCAATGACGTGCTGGCAGATTAATTGGCTCCTGTCTAGATTGGCCCTAGTATGTGTATGTATGAATGTGAGTTAGGGACCTTAGATTGTAAGCTCCTTGAGGGCAGGGACTGATGTGACTGTATAATATATGATGGCGCTATACAAGTACCAGTACCAATACTAAAACAACAATAATTCAATAGCAAGCCTGGACTCACTATAATACTTACAATGTGTACATCCCTTTGATCCTTTCTACTGCTCCACAGAAATGGAAAGGATCAGATTCACTAGAACATACACTGGCCAGTGTGCTGCCCTCTATGCCATAAGAAACGACTGATATGGCAAGTAGTGTTCAAAGTCAGGTTTATACCTTGGTTTTATTGGGCCATTCACAACCTAGTGAATTGAATAGATCTCAAAGCAACATTAAAAAAAAAAAAAAAAACTATTTAAATAGCTTCAATAGGTTTGTAGGGGAAACAGATACTGTCCCTCTAGCATACTGTAAATTGGGTTCCAATGGGGTAGCAGATGACAGATCTTAAAATACTGGTTTGACCCAACCAATCCTTACAGGGATGAAGCCCAGATCATAAAGAAAACACATTGGTCAGGAAACTAAAATTTACCTTATTCCTAATAATGTTGTTATTCCTAAAACTCTGGGAGAACAATGGCCTCTTGGATAGAATAAGACAGACCACACTCTTATGACCTGTTCCAAGTAGCAGCTGATGAGATCATATGGCTCATCCTAGTTCTTGCTTTTGATGCATCTATCAGCTTCTTGAAAATTGTCGGTTGTTAGTGATGGCACATACATGCATCAGGGGACTGCAGATCAACCATAAATGTGAGTGCTATAATCAATGGCAAATGCTTTACAATATTATTATTTTATTTTAATTTTCAAATCCATCTGTTGTCTGGACCATATCAAAGGGATGAAGTACAATTACGTTTTCAAAATGAGGAAATTCTCTTTCTAGCTTTCCTAAGTACCAAAAAGTATAACAAGAAGACCAAGCCAAGCCATTGTTACACAGTTTTAGATAAGATACACACAGCATGCTGTCACATCCCGATGATGAAAAACTGCAATTGTGTTTTCTCTGCTAAAGGCAAGCATCTGTTGCCCAAACTCAAAATAAAAAAGTGAAGGTGGCTGCACTCCAAGGATAAATCGGCTTTATTAGATCATGCCATTAAAATGCAAAAAGTGGACAGCAAATAAAGACATACACACAGTCCATGGACAGCCAGTAAACATGTTTCACGTGCAGTGTTTATTCATTACTAATGTTACTAATTAATGAATAAGTACTGCGTATGAAACGCGTTTACTAGCTGTCCTCTTTTTGCATTTTAATGCAAAAAGTGACATGATCTAATAAAAAAGCGGTTTTATTCCTGGAGTGCCACCACCTTCACTTCTTCCCCCTGATCAGTTTTGGCTGCGGACCAGGCGGGCAGCTGAGTATCCATACCAGCTGTGGATCTCTTTGCAGGCTGCTTTGAAGCGGTGTGTACCCAGTTGTGCTTTTCATCTGTTACTCAAAATGGGCTAAAAAAATGAAGAATCTTGCAAGATTTCACAGACTTTTAAAGCTGAAACTAAGTTCACATCAGCATACGTTTGCATTTGTATAGGCTGTGCATTGTGGATTTTAAGATCCATTAGCATGATAAACGGCTGTATGCCTGTACATTTTTTATCGGTAGAAGTCAGCAGTACATCTAAACAAAGCAGAATAAAGCTAAGCAGAATGCCAGCACTCAAACACCCTGAACTTTCTATTACAGCACCCAGGACTACCTATTACATTCTGTTGGCAGTAAAACCAAAGGGGGATGTAAAGCAGATGCAGTTTTATGCTCAGAGGTTTAAGGAAAAGCCTTTTGCTTAAATCAGTAAATGATGTATGTGGGGATTACAAACACATGCAAATCCTGAGAAACAAGGGCATTCCAAGCCTTCTTCCCCTACACATTCCTCTCGATCTAAAAAAAAAGTGTCATTTTAGTGCAGGTTGGATACCATTGTATTCGTTTCTAATTGATGGTAGGTAGTGGATTTGAAAGATGAACTAGCAGCCATGAAAAAGCATCTAACCTAAGATATAGATACACAATGTACACAGCAAGGGAAGCTGCTTAGCTGATGTCTTCACAGTGGGTAAGATTTACTAAAACTGGAGCACACAGAATTTGGTACAACTGTACACAGTAACTAATTAACTTCCAAGTTTTATTCTCAAAGCTTAATTGAACAAGCTGAAGTTAGAAGCTGATTGGTTAATATGCACAGATGCACCAGATTCTGAGTGCTCCAGTCTTAGTAAATCTCCCCCAGTGTGTCTTAATTGGGACGGACACATCTTTCATTTTATAAAGATACAAATGATACCGGCACTGGGATAGATAGATATATATATATATATATATATATATATATATATATATATATATATATATATATATATATATATATAGATAGAGAGAGAGAGAGAGAGAGAGAGAGAGAGAGAGAGAGAGAGAGAGAGAGAGAGAGAGAGAGAGAAATATAGAGAGATACATATCTATATATATATATATATATATATATATATATATATATATATATATATATATATATATATATATATACACATATACACACATACACACATAAATAAAAAAAAGTGCTATAATAGTTCATGACCAATCTTCAAAATTTTGACACGAAAGCGTGCAATGCTTCTTTAAAAAGTGCCACTGTGCTGTGCAATCAATTTTCAACATGTATCCAGTCAGCCAATAATGTGTTCCAGAAACTTTGCCACACAGGAAAAAAAAAAAACAGATTTTCATGACCACCCACTACAGGTAAGTCATGTAAGCATGATGCTATAACAGGATTTCCAATCTTTCTGGCCTTCCCCCGCTGTATTATTCAGCCAGCAACCATCTCCTCAGCAAGGCCCATTAAACGTTAGATAAAAAGCAAAGGGGCTGACAATAGTGTGAAACATTTTATTTTTTTATTGCATTAAAAACACACAATGCTCTTACTCACATTGAGTGAGTAAGAGCATTGTGTGTTTTTACTCACATTCAGTGGCGCTGTACCACACACCAAGGGGTATGAACAATGTAGGTACATTAAAATACATTGCAGTGCAATCCTCTCATCATCATCATCACATGTGGTGTAACCTGTGTTATGTTACCACTCTTTCCAACTCCTTCCTACTTCCTCCCGGGTGTATACAACTTCACTTCCGAGTATAAAGTGTGTGTTGGCGTCACATCTGGAACTGCCCCCGACCCCTTTCCTCACGCGGACGTTCTTAAAAGGCCTCTTGAAAATGTCTACGACGAAACGCATCAGAACAGTACCGGATATGATGCCATCACGCACATTACACCCGGAAGTGAAGTCGTGTACACCTGGGAGGAAGGAGTCGGAAAGAGTGGTAACATCACATAGGTTACACCACATGTGATAATGAGAGGATTGCACTGCAATGTATTTTAATGTACCTACCTTGTTCATACCCTTTGGTGTTAGGTACAGCGCCACTGAATGAATGAGCATTGTTCGTTTTTAATCCAATAAATATTGAAGGTTTTATACTATGTTGACCCCCTTTGTTTTTCTATGTAACGTTTAATGGGCCTTGCTGGGGAGATGATTGCTGGCTGAACAAGACTGATGCTGCAGCATGGAGGGGAGTATGTATGTTTTTTTTTATGTAGCCCAAATTTCTTCCTACTTCTATGTAATGTGAAGAGGCTGGGGATATTTGTTTACTAGAATTGACCCCATTTGTCTTTTGCAGAAGACAACTTCCAAAAGATCAAAGATCTGTAAAACGACCATGGAATAAGAATACATGACTCGTTGGCCAAGCTAAATGTTTATGCACTGTGTTGACAATCTGGACATCAGGCCAATGGTGAGGAGTGTAAAAACATGGTCTGGGAGAATCCTGACTATCTATTCCTCCCCAAAGATTCGGGGGTGTAATCAAAGTTTTAGGTAGCCCATAGACAACGGTCACCTGAGCATGATGACAAATAATAATAGATTAGAGAACAGACATCTCAGGTCTATGGGTGTCTTTGCAATGTAACCTACTGTAGAAAGAAATCATGTTCGTGTTAATTTTGTATGACCCTAGAAAAAAATGGCAGTTGTCTGGTATGTTTACAGCTCCACCACTTGGATAAATGATTAATGAACCATATGTAAACAGCAGGTATTTTAGGCATGTGGTCACCTTTTACATGATTTGGGCATATATGCAGTACAACTATTGCTTGGCAAACCACCTTTTTTTTAAGCATACTAATAACATCTTCTAGTGTTCTGTATAGTGTCATCAAAAAATGGCAACTAGTCCAAGAACAAGGGCAGGGAGGCAGAGTCTGTGTAAGGCTTGACATTATTTCCTGTAAGTCAGCCCAACAAACTCTGCCCCCCCCCCCCACCTTTCCTCTCCATTATAATCATTCATTCCCTATTGCAAGCATATAAAATGCCGGGAGATATCAATACTGCTCTATTCTCCAACAGGTCAGGTACCTGGAAACAAGCTTTGTGCTACAGGAAAACGTTTAGCATACATGTAGTATACTGTTTTGCACATTTTTGGCTGCAGTACATTGACTACTTCGTGCATGCAGTTAAAAACTACCCATCCTTTAAAGCGACATTTTATTCTGCTTATATTATACCCTCAACTGGTTCCTCCCACCTTCATAAATATGCTGAATACAGTTTAAAAAAAAAAAAAACGGTTTTCATTACATACCTTATTTTAGCTCCACAGATGTCATCATTGTGCCTTTCTATGCAATGCAAGAAGATCATAGCTGGTGGGTACTCCTCCTGGTAAGAGCACTCCGCTCTAAGACAAGCAATTAGGAGGAGTCATAGGTGTGTGCAGGGAGTGTGCCTGGGCACACCCTAATCACTGTGCGGTGCCAATTTCTCTTACTGCCCAGGCTTCCCCTTGTGTTGCGTTCCTCCGCAGTGCTGCTGGCTTCTCTCCTCTCCCCCTGGCTGTTGTGAGGATGTTTCAGAATGGAGAACATGGGGAATAGGCTAATCAATATGTCATTTACTGGCCCCTTCCTTTTTCTAATTGAACATAGTGAACACACTCACTCACTGTGTTCATCCATAGCTGAAGCATAGTAAAGTGTTTTACCTACTAAATATTGTTTACTACGCTTCAGTTTGTGAATAAACAGGAAGCTGCCGAGCAGAGAGCACTTCCCATTCATTCACTGTCCAGTGCAGCTGAGGCTGCATTGAAAGGCATGTGTGTTTGAGCTTTGGGGTGCACACCCTAATGCAATAGGTTGCGCACACCTATGGGAGGAGTTATGCAAATATCAAAATGCCTTCATGGCCATCAGCTCACAATGTGTAGAGAAAGCATTTTCAGCCAGAGCCTGTACAACTGTGGAAGACAAAAGGAAAGGCTGGGGGTTTCATCATGGATTGCATTATATAAAGCAGTTACGCATTATGTGAAGACATTATACAAAAATGTTCATTTATCCTTGAAACAAAGAAATGAATGGCCCACTTAGAGACTTGATCCTCCCCAAGGCTACAAGAGCTTGGGCTACAAATTTCTTTAACCGCCTGCCGACCGCCGGCCGTCAATTGACGGCCAGGCGGCGCAGCTCTCGTTGCGGGTGGGCGTCATATGACGTCCTCGCTTTCCTAGGCCACCAGGGGGCGCGTGTGTGCGGCGCCGCCGGCGATTGCGCGCGCCCGCCGTGTCACTAGGCACCCGGTGCGCGTGCCCGGCGGCCGCGATGTCCGCCGGGCACCCGCGATTACCGGTAACACAGCAGGACCGTGGATCTGTGTGTAAACACACAGATCCACGGTCCTGTCAGAGGAGAGCAGACCGATGGTATGTTCCCAGTACAGCGGAACACCGATCGGTCTCCTCCCCTAGTGAGTCCCCGCCCCCTACAGTTAGAATCACTCCCTAGCAACACAGTTAACCCCTCGATCACCACCTAGTGTTAACCCCTTCACTGCCTGTCACATTTATACAGTAATCAATGCATTTTTATAGCACGGATCGCTGTATAAATGTGAATGGTCCCAAATATGTGTCAAAAGTGTCTGATGTGTCCGCCGCAATATCGCAGTCATGATAAAAATTGCAGATTGTGTTTTTTTTTAAAACTTGTTACTCTTCTTTTGTTTATAGCGCAAAAAATAAAAACCGCAGAGGTGATCAAATACCACCAAAAGAAAGCTCTATTTGTGGGGAAAAAATGAGAACAATTTCATTTGGGTACAGTGTTGTATGACCGCGCAATTGTCATTCAAAGTGCGACAGCGCTGAAAGCTGAAAAATGGCTTGGGCAGGAAGGGGGCAAAAATGCCCAGTATTGAGGTGGTTAAAGCATAACATCATATTTTCCATGACCGTACTAAATATACATTTTATGTACCGTATATCTCCTTCCTAACACAACTGCCAAAAGGAGATTTAAATGCTATATTATGAAAAGATTTTGCCTTTCATTGTACGGTTTCAAGGTTTAATTTTGCATTTGTTTTCATGTACAATTTTTGAGAGAGATCTACGTGAAATCCATTTTTGTATAACACCGGGGTAGGTTTACTAAAGACAAATAGACTGTGCACTTTACAGGTGCAGCTGCACTCATATTCCCCAGAGCTTAGTAAATGCAGTAAAGTGTCTCTTGGTAAGGAATACCCGAGGTGCAAGGAAAATTTAAAAAAAAAAAATAGCATTTTTTGCTTGCACATGATTGGATGATGAAAATCAGCAGAGCTTCCCTTCATTCACAAAGCTCTCAGGAAAATGAGTGCAAACAAGAATACAATACGTATGAGATAATATAGTCTTCCAGGAAGATCACAATGTCAGGATAATTGGTTTCAGTCTAAATCGGCCCTAGTATGTGGTTGCATGTGATAGAGACCTAAGATTGCAAGCTCCTCAAGGGCAGGGACTGATGTAAAAAAAAAAAAGAGTTGTATAACATGTGAGCGCTAAATAAATACCTGTAATAAAATTCATTAAAGCCTTGAATCTATAATTTTTGCTATAAATCCCATTTATGCTTGCAGAAAGTGGTAATCAGTGAGTCTTTATTCCCAGATATACTAGAATATTGAAGTCTTACCTGCCCTCAGGTCAGCATTTAATAAGTCTAGCCTTTATGACTCACCATGAATTGATTCTGACCTTTAAGTGTTACTAAACACACAACAGTAAAATCAGTCTGCATATACAGTAAAGCATGCTTGTCATCTCACTGTGAAACCTAAGGGGTTATCCTGCGCATTGTGTGAAAAAGGCTGCTTGATTCTGTCTTCTCTGATCCTCCCCTTCTGACACAGTCCTCAATCCATCTCCTGATAGTACAGAGCCTTGGGGCACTTTGCACATGCTCAGTTTTTTTTTTTTTTGAGAGGTTGCATGTGATCAGCACAGGGCCAATCAGCACTGTCCAGACAGAGGGTCAGGGGTCCTGCAGCCTCATAGGACAGGAGAAATGCCTCCTACAAGCTTTAACCAGTGCTTGGCGGGACATTGCTAGAAGGCACAAGACTGCTATACACCGCTGATGAGAAAAGGTATTTAGAAGTTTATATTTACTAAAATAATAGCATTTCCATATTCTGTGTACTGTGGGAGACCAGATATAGTAAATGCAGGGTCCTGGGTTTAGTATCACTTTAAACAATACAAGATATATAAACAGGTGTAGGATGACCTGATAATAGAAGTCAACTCCTGACATGTAATGGTATATATGGTTTGTTTACTATTAATAAACTTTTAGATTGCAGTTCTCCAGATGTCTACATTTATAGCCTTACTTACATAATTTTTTTATTTTCTACATCACAGCTAGATCCAACAGGGTACAGTTATCACCAATATAATGAATGGCCACTGTATTATGTATATCCATCAGCTTCATATATTTAACTGAACAGTAAGTCACATCATCAGCAAGAATTGCACCAAGTACTAACCGCATCTGTAATTCACAGGACTGAAAAGCGTCTGGAATACAAACCATCACCACAGATAATACAGTAAGTCCCCTACATACGAACAAATTTCATTCCAGGAGCACGTTCATAAGTCCAATCTGTTTTCAAATCCAACAAAGTAAGTCTAGGTACTCAACCAACACAACCAGCCCAATAAATCACTGTAATAGGTTTATAACACATTTCACACAAATACATGGAAAACTGTACTGTATACAGCACAGTACACAGAACCACAACCACCAGAAATGTGAACTACCTCACACGATTGGGCATGCAAATGTATGTTCATATCTTTGACAGTTCACAATTTAAAGGTTTGTATGTAGGGGACTAACTGTATCTGGACGCCAAAGATACCTATATAAAAAAAAGTGGACCATGTTGGAAGCCTTTGGTCTTCTGATGACATGTATAGCCCTAACAAGGACAAGGTGTTGAACGTGACCTCCAGCCTTACGTTCAGTCTTGCACAGTTGTCCAGGCTCCTCTACTGGACTGAAATTGCTTATTTCCCACTGTGAGCTTTCTTCAGGGTGCAAAAGATGCTGTAGCATGTCAGATAGAGCCTGTCTCATTTCAGGTCTAGAAGACATCCAGCATTAGCTAGCACAGGATTCCTCACATTTTCTAAACAAAGGACCAGTTTACTGTCCTTTAGCGTTCAGGGGGGCCAGCATCAGTGGGAGTAAACAGTGCCAGATCTTTGGTATTAGGGGGAGGGGGATAGTGCCTAAGTGTTGGTGTTAGTGGGAAAGACAGCACCCCATTGTTGTCAGTGGCAGGACTTCTGCCCCATCCTTGGTGTCAGTGGGCAGAATAGTGTCTCATATCAGTTGGATGAATAGTACTCCAAGGACGAGATAAAGACAAGTAAAGTGCAACATCTGGCCCTTGGGCCCCAGTTTGCAGACGCCTGATATAGCACTTTCCTCCACAGCTTACTGTCCCTTTCATTCGCTATATTTCAGTCCTTTGGATCATGGCGGCTCAGCTTCACATATGGGCATTATCTATGGTTGAAAATGATGCTTACCCAGGAATCCTCATGGCTCCAGACTGATATCCACCCATTAAGGCATTCTAATATTTGCAAAACTCCCAAAACAAGCCTATTGCTTGCATCAGAGCTGAGGGCTCCTAAGAGGCACGCTGAGGCAGGGTACTTTAATGTTTTTAGGAAGTTCTATACAGCACCCTTCTGGTCCCTGCCACCAGCCATGATCTGTATGCACTGCACAGAGAAGAACAGAGACCAGTGATAACTTTACTGAGTCAAAAAAAGTATACAATTAAAACAGAGCAGTTTAAGTTTAAAATATAATTTGCAGTTTAATGGGGGAAAAGGGGGGAATGAAGTAATGCAAAAATGAAATCAGATTAAACATCAGCTTTAATAGCACTGTGGCAGAGCTTAAAGCGGTTGCATACTTAATTTTTAAACTTTTACCTACAGGTAAGCCTATAAGGCTTACCTGTAGGTAAAAAAAAAATCTCCTAAACCTGTACGGTTTAGGAGATATTCCCCTCGCAATGAGCCGCTGACTGCAGCGGCGCATGCACACAGGGGATTCTCGGCTGAAAGCCCGGCAGACGCCGGACCTTGCCGGAAAGAAGTCTCCCGTGCGCATGCATGGGAGTGACGACATCGCGGCTCCGGCCACTCACAGCGCCGAAGCCGCGATACCCGGAAGACACGCCGAGGGGAAATGTCAGCTCCCTCGGCGTGGACCGGGAGATATGCCGGCGCCTCGTTCTAAGGTAAGTATCTCATAATGAGCTAGTATGTATTGTATGAAAAAAAAAAAAGTCAGCGGGTTTACTACCGCTTTAATAAACTGCTACAGCAAGAATGTACAGTAGCACTGCTTATGTATGTAAAGATTAACATAGAAACATAGAAAAGTGACGTCAGAAAAAGACTAGTAGTCCATCGAGTCTGCCCATTTTATTTATTTGTTTTTTTTCATAAATTGTTCATTAATACTCATCATGGTCACCGCTTTATAAAACAGCACACAAGATCCATCTACAAGTTAGCATTTGATTTGCAAGCATGCCTGGAAAGGAAACCCCATGAAACACTTTTACACATCATAACATGGTGCCAACGAATGGGACATTTTTCCTTCATTCAACTAAAACATAGGAGTGACCATACAAAACAAGGTTATATTATTCTAAGTAATTGGTCAATGTAAAGGAAAAGCCATTACAAAAATCCTTGGCGACCTCGGGAAATGACTATGTTCTCTAGATGAGATGTGAACCTCAATCCAACTTCCTTTATAAATTAAAAAGTTAAGAAACCTAAAATGTTATAAATTACTAAAAGATATCCATGGGATAAACAACCTAATCTTCATGTACCCAGAAAGAGAATTAGAGGTTTTTCAGAGTTCATCAATACGCCTAGCTGCAGTCCCTGGCCTGATTCATCTCGGCTTCAGCCAATTTCTGCTGCTTTGCCTGGAGGAACGTTCTACCGATGACAGACAGACAGTCCAATTGGCCGAGCCAGTCTGACACTTTCTTTTATCAGGGGCCAGACTCCATTTAATGCCCAGCACATTATCATCATATCACAGTTTCCTAATCTAGCAGAATAGCACAAATGTGGGTAAATTTAATTTAAAGTGACCCTGTAGCCATTAGATTATATGTAGATTATAGATTATATGTACATATAATACGTATTTTAGGCCATCTTGGATGTGATGTCAGCAGGCCCCAAAGCGATTACTTGAGTGACATCCTATTTCGCCTTCACTCCTTCCTTGGCTGCTACACAAAGTTTATGCAGGGAGAAGAAGCGGGGCAGAGGAGCTTGGTCAGCACAGACAGTAATTAGACACTCCCAGAAGAGGAGAGGGCCAGGATATAAAAAAGGTAGCAGGGGACTGTGCTAGGGAATGAATTCCTACTGAAATAGCCAATTTTGCAAGCACGTTCAGAGGCGCATTCCAAGTCAGTAAAAATCATTTATGGGAAGGAAAAAATACTGCAAGTATGGACATTTTTGCAGTGTTACTTTGGACTGGCTTAAACCAATATAAGTATGTATGTGCCTTATCTGCCTGACCCCCCCCCCCCCTCCCCCGTGGAAGCTGTAAATCACTCTAGTAAGCACTGCTACTACCGTGATTGCCACTAGCTTCTGAGTCCTGTGCCGAGCAGCTGTCCTGCTGCTTAGTGAACACAGGGGGTCTCATGCTCAGCACGGGTGTCATTTACAGGACACTTTGCATTTTCTCAGTGAATGCAAGATGTTCTCTGATTGAATGAGGTGGAGAAGTGATGTCATTAACTCCACCCCATCCAATCAGAAATCACTTTATATTCATTGAAAAAATGCAAACTGTTCTCTGAATGGCACCTGTGTCAAGCAAGCCATCTCCTGTGTTCACTAAGCAGCAGGGCAGCCACTTGGCATAGGACCCAAGAGCTAGCAGCAATACTTGTAGTAACAATACCTACTACAGTGATTTCCAGCTTCCATGGGGATTGGCCATGTATGGCACATGCAGACTTACACTGGGCCAATATAACTATGAAAAATTATCCATACCTAAAATTCTGCTTTACTTAGATGACAATGTCTCTTTAAAGCACAAATTCAGCCAAAATTTGTTTTAGTTTTATGAATAGTGTAAGTATCCCTGGAGATTTCTGTATACTTCCTATGTGCTCCGTAGGACAGGAAGCAAAGGATAAATCTTCTGATTGGGGATTTCCCATCTTATCCAAAATAGCAAAAACTTTTGGCTGGAATTCCTCGTTAACAAGAAAGTTTTAAATGCAGTCTTCTTGTAGTATAACTGTCCAATCTAAGTGAAAATTATTTTAATCAAAGTCTTAGGGCTCATTCACATTAGCAGCAAGGACTGATGCTCCTCCTATAAGGGATCCATGCTCGTTTAATTTATCCGAGGTATCTAACAGGTGATTCTCCACCTGTTTAAATGGAGTACCAGTGCACCATGATCCCATTCACTTGAATGGGTTGTGTTCGGTGGGCAACACAACATGTGGGGTATGATCCCTGTCTTTTTAGCTAAAGTGAGAGTGGCAAAAATGACATCTCAAAGTTCAACTGCCTGCATTATGGTGCGAGGCAGTGGATCGCCTTGCACTGTGCTGCCGTGAAATAGCCGCCCAACGCAGTCCCACTACATCTAGTGTGAACGTAGGCTCAGTCCATGTTTTCTGTTATGAGTAGATGCTGAGGCATGATACCCGCTAGCTTTTCATGCTTCCAGTAACTCAAGCAGTGAGATCTCTCAGGGCAAATTTGTGGCTATTACTCTTCTCACAATCACTACAAATGAAACCAAGAAGTCTCACTCCTCCTGATGCATTAACTATAGTATAAAAAAAATGAAGATCTATGATGCTTGGAATGTCCATGAAAAGATGGCAAGAGTCTTTGAGGGAGACAGGAGGTTTAGGAGTGTCAACCAGCCGGTATCCAATTCAGAGGTGAAAGATTTTTTTTTAGACCTTTTACAAATGAGGTCTCCTTGGTTACATAAAACATTAACAACATTGCAAAAATGTGTATACAAAGTGGCTAATTTCTCATCAAACTTGCTGGAGGCTGGGATAACTCTGCTGAACTTATGACTGATTATTTTTCATGGAGGAATTACCAGTACAGTAAAGGAAGCATGGATCATGTAAAACTAAACATGTCAACTCAAAAAGGAAATGCATGTGTGCATCATAGTGGAAGGTATTTCATATATACACTGGGAGCAGAGTCCGTATACAGTCTGCATAGTTTCACAATTCTCAGGTCAACATTTAACAACATGGAGATAAATCTGAACTATACCAAATGTTCTCACCACATTCTGTCAACCCCTAGAGGTATATCAATGAGTAAACAAAAAGCGGGTCGGTAGCATCCTGGATAAGCCTTCCCTAATGGTGTAAGTGCCTTTTTCCAACTTTTATATGAACACATTCAGATCAGACTTCAAAATATTTCCACCAAATTGAATTATAGATGAAGAAACTGTTATTTGTACCTGCAGAGCATGTTTTGCATTTGAGCGACTCCACAATCTAAATGACAGATAGCGTTAGAACAGTTCCTGGCTGCTCCCTACCGTCCCAAAAAGTAGCCATTACTCCCAGCTGGCTTTAGGCCAAGCAAGGCAGACAGACTCTTTTCAGTATTTTCCATACCACTGAACTGAGAATTCAGTGGAAAGGCGTGACTACTTCACAGCCAGAAGAATATTAAACTGTAGCTATGGCTGTCCATGTGTGGTTTAAATAAAATTAATAGCTGGAGTCTTGAAAACTTTAAGCAGACTGCAGGAGTTTCATCCAAACAGTGTCCACCCAATATCCATATTAATAATGGGTAGACTTGGCTCTTAAAGAAGTAGAGTGAGAAAGGGTTACATGCCCCAAAGGGTCTTCATTTCTGTCTGACGCTGGTAACTGATATCCCCTAACCCATGGTCTGGTCATAGTAACCAGAGTTCTGCCTTGAGCTAAACTTCACAATTTTACTCTGTAGAGAATTATGTTTATTTATTACAGGCACTTACATGGTGCAGTCAATTTATGCAGCACTTTTACATATATCCGTCCCTGCCCTCAATGAGCTTACAATCTAAGGTCCCTAACTCACATTCATACTGTACATACGCTTTTTTCTCAAAGAAAAGGTGCAGGAACTCACCCACCTCCCCTAGGTCACTGCCCCCTTTAGAGAACAGGGAACCACGTATCATTTGGGGGGCTATACATGTAATTTGTATGGAATTTGTTAATAAAAAGCAATGAAGTAAGAAATATTAGAAATATCCAGCACTCAAAGTAAGCTCAGAGGCACTTCCAGGCGATTTCAACAGGCCCATATACAGAAAAGAGACCTCCACAAATCCAGCAAAGATACATCCCCATATCCAGCAAAGAGACAGGTCCATATCCAGCAAAGAGAAAAGTCAATTTCCAGGAAGGAGACAGGCCGATATCCAGCAAGCGACATCCCATATACAGCAAAGAGACAGGCCCATATCCAGCAAGACACACCCCATTATCCAGCAAGACACACCCCATTATCCAGCAAGACACACCCCATTATCCAGCAAGACACACCCCATTATCCAGCAAGACACACCCCATTAACCAGCAAGACACATCCCCAATCTCCTAGATTGTAAGCTCTAACGAGCAGGGCCCTCTGATTCTTCCTGTATTGAATTGTATTGTAATTGTACTGTCTGCCCTACTTTTGTAAAGCACTGCGCAAACTGTCAGCACTATATAAATCCTGTATAATAATAATAATAATAATAATAATAATAATAATAATATCCAGCAAAGAGACAGCCCCCTTATCCAGCAAAGAGACAAGCCCATTTATCCAGCAAAGAGACAAGCCCATTTATCCAGCAAAGAGACAAGCCCATTTATCCAGCAAAGAGACAAGCCCATTTATCCAGCAAAGAGACAAGCCCATTTATCCAGCAAAGAGACAAGCCCATTTATCCAGCAAAGAGACAGGCCCATTTATCCAGCAAAGAGACAGGCCCATTTATCCAGCAAAGAGACAAGCCCATTTATCCAGCAAAGAGACAAGCCCATTTATCCAGCAAAGAGACAGGCCCATTTATCCAGCAAAGAGACAGGCCCATTTATCCAGCAAAGAGACAGGCCCATTTATCCAGCAAAGAGACAGGCCCATTTATCCAGCAAAGAGACAGGCCCATATATCCAGCAAAGAGACAGGCCCATATATCCAGCAAACAGACAGGCCCGTATATCCAGCAAGGAGAAAGGCCATTAAGTTATTTTTCTCTTTTTGTTGAATGTAGTTAAAGGGGTCACTAAACCCTCGTGTTTTGTTTTTTTTAAATAACAAACATTTCATACTTACCTCCGCTGTGCAGTTCGTTTTGCATAGTGGCCCTGAACCTCCTCTTTTGGGGTGCCTCAATGGCGCTCCTGGCTCCACCCCGCATCAGGAAACCACCTAGGAGAAGCGCTCTCCTTGGGGATTACTGTGCGGGCGTGCTCCAGAGTATGGCTTTTGCGTCCATAGACACAGCAAGCCAGACTCGGCAACGCCCCCCCACCCCACGGCGCCCGCGTCATTGGATTTTATTGACAGCAGCGGGAGCCCATGGCTGCGCTGCTATCAATCTATCCAATCAGGACACAAGCAACTAGCTAGAGCTGGTGTGCTCGTTCCCGGCTGGAGAAAGACAGGGTTCAGGCAAGTATAAGGGGGGCACTGGGGGGCTGGTACATGGCAGGAGGTTTTTCACCTTAATGCATAGAATGCATTAAGGTGAAAAAACATGAGGGTTTACAACCCCTTTAATGCATTCTATGCATTAAGGTGAAAAGCCTTATGTGCTGCAGCACCCCCCCCCCCCAGACCCCTCTTTTTCTTACCTGAGCCCTTCAGCGACGGGGACGAGCACAGCAGCTCCAGCCACTGTCTCGGGTCCTCATTGGATAGATTGATGGCAGCAGGAGCCATTGACTCCCGCTGCTGTCAATCAAATCCAGTGACACAAGAGCTGGGCGGCAGGGCTGAGTCCTGCTGTCTGTGTCGATGGACGCAGCAGCAGGACTCAGGAGCGCGCCCAAACGAGTACCCCCATGGAAAGCGGCTCTCTGTGGGGACACTCAAGAAGAGGAGGAGCCAGGAGCGCAGGGGGGAAACCCCAGAAAAGGAGGATCGGGGCCACTACTTTAGCACAGAGCAGGAAAGTATAGCATGTTTGTTGTTTAAAAAAAAAAAAAAAAAAAAACAAAGCTTTACAATCACTTTAAAATAGAATGTCCTTGGGGTATTTGGGAATGATACTTTCACCTTGCAAAAGGCAACTTAAATATCAGAAAATAACCTTTCAAGCATAATAAAAACATTTACAAGGGTATTTGTGACCTTTTTACTAATGTTGATACATTCATACAGCATTTTTTTTTTTTTGCAGATAGATCCCTAAGTGTGTTATCTGCAGAAATACCCGAAAAACAAGCCTGGAAAAAAGAAAACCAATGCAGCCACCACATCTATGGACTGGCAAGCAGCAATTATACACTTTAGACCAAAGCTTCGACATCCGTCAGTCTAACAAGCCACCTGGCTGGATACAGTTCTTTTGCACCACGTAATGTGAGGTGCTCAGGGTGTGCCAAGAATGTGTCCTGAGCACTTACTTTTAGGGATCATGTGTATGATGCAGATAACCAGGGGCAAAACAGCAACTTTTCTTATGTCCACTTTATTTGCTGACACTAAGCCCTTGTTCACATTGAATGCGACTTCAAAATTGTGTGACTCCATCTGAAATTGCATTATTTCTAAGCCGCATATCAGTGCGACTTCAGCTGTGACTTTGAAGACATTTTTGCAGCTTCATGCACAGATGTAGGGCTGCAACTAACGATTATTTTCATAATTGATTAGTTGGCCGATTATTGTTTCGATTAATCGATTAATTGGTTAATAACCTTAAAAAAAAGTGTGGTGTATAATTTAGTTAATAGGTAAAGTTTAAAAAAAAGCTATTTATTCTTAAATATCTCTATGCAATGGTAAATATAAATAACCAACTGTATGGTTAGGGAGCAAAATATCTAATCCCCTCTGAGAATAACAGACAGAAGAGATATACTGTATATACTAGTAGAGGAGATATACTATAAAAGGGTGAATCTGGTAAATATCATCAGACTCAGAGATCAAATTTTTTTATGTAAAAAACAAACAATGTCTTCCTTCCAAAAAAAATGTCATTTTAAGAACGTTTGTTTGATTTTCTAATCATTCGTGGGGTCAAATCGACGTTCGTTTTCAACCACAGTGATGGGAAAATTTAGAAATAATAGCAAACTTCTTGGTGAAAGGAATTTTCGGACAGTGTATGTGGTTTTCCTTCAGAAATTACATTCATTTTATAAACAGAACGTTAAAAACAAGTGAAAATTTCAAACAACATTCTTTCATTCAGCAAATGTACAAAGATTTTTTGTCTGAATATTCTCATCTGTGGCCAGGATAAGGCTCGGTACACACCTATGCAGTTTGCTTTTGATCCATTTCTGCAGTGCTTTTTGGTGTGCGTTTTGACTTTTGCTGCGATTTGCGTTTTTTTGGCCAATTTGTTGTTGGGCAGATTAAAAAACACAAAATGCTGCAAAAACGCATTACATGCTTTTCTGCAGCTTCTCCATTGAAGTATAATAAACCAAAATTGCACCATTTTGAGTTAAAAAAGTCCCTGACCCTTTCCAAATACACAGCGGCTGAAAAAAGCATAGATGTGAACGTGTCCATAGGAAACCATGTAAATGAACTGTAGTGCGTTTCTGAAAAAAGCACCAAAAAACACACAGGTGTGAACCAGGCCTAAAACGTTTAGTAACATAATGGGGTTAAAAAAACTAAAATTAGCCCTTTATAGTACAAAAAAAGATAATCACTACTGTAAGGGGTTAATTTTTTTACTGTAGAACTGTGAAAGTAATATTTACAGTAGCGATTATTTCCCCTTTTTGTACTATAAAATGCTTACTTTCGTTTTTTTAACACCATTATGTTATTGGCCGATTAATCAATTATGAAAATAGTAATCAATTAATTTAATAATCGATTAGTTGTCGATTATTCGATTAGTTGTTTCAGCCCTACACAGATGTCTATGCAAGTCGCACCCGAAATTGCCAAAAGTAGTGCAGGGACTACTTTTTCAAATCGATGTGGCACCGCAAAGTCGGCATCGCACATTTGAACGTGGCCATTGCCAACAATAGGGTGTGACCTGTCAAATTGCATGACAAGTTTCTCCAATGTGAACAAGGGCTTTGGCCTCAATCTGTGGCATTGCAAACACAGGCTAATAAAGGAGGACAGCCAGTAGCAGTGCCACAGTTCATTGTAGTGATATGAGTGATACTGCTGCCCAATCACATCATTATAGCAAGCAGAAAGTGGGGGGCTAGCTGCTGTAGTATGTGTCTAGTAGTCTAGTATGTCATTGCTTAGCTAGAAAATGGCTATTGCAGTTCCTGGCATGCTGTCTCACTATATACTATACGGCCCGTGTACATCCGGCATTAGGCTGTTCTAGTTCATTGTCATGAGATAAGGCGTTTATTGTAAAGCACAATGCTCTGATCGAGGCAGCTCATGTGCACCAAGGAATTAAAAGGAATTCCAGAAGAAATCCAAATATTTAGAAGTACAGAGTGCCACATCAATGAATACAGAGCCCAAAAAGCTAAATGTATTAATCCTCGATTACAATGACACACAATGCTACATCCAGCGCATGTTTTTTTTGGGGGGGTGCACAAAAATCCCCCTTCATCGGGCCTCTGAAAACTGTATGAAGATGTAAGGGAGGACCCTTTGATAGAGATTATGAATTTCTTAGCCTATGAGGTACTTTAGACAGCATGGGGTGGCGCTCCCTCAGCGTTTCTATCCAGCATACACATGACATCTGTTCTCGCAGGAACTACTCATCAGCCAGGCTGGATAACTTCCTACAATTGCTATGACTTCACTTGGGATTAAATAGGTGCAGGGGGGGGGGGGGGGGATTTGGCTGTTCTATCTCCACCCCTGCTCTATGGGCTCCATATTGCACGTATTAAGGTGTGCCTTTGAACATGCTGCTTTGCATTTCTAAAGACTCAGCAATAACCCAGTGTGGCGCTGATGAAAAGGCAAAGTGGGTGAAAAACCAGTGGTTTCTGTGAAAGAAACACCAACAAATGTATGACAATGAAGTGTTGTAGTATTCAAACAAGATATATACAAGAAAAAAATTGGTCAATACTTTGAATGTGTACCAGGGTAGAATGTTATAGAACAGACCCCAGGTTAATCCAAAAACAACAATGCCAAAAATACCATAATCAAACAGTATTCAAAGAAAATAAAATATGAAAATTATATATTAGGCGGTGACCCAATGTATTAGGTGTGTAGCTCTGTAAGGGACATAATGTCCATGTGTGAAAAATAAAAGTGTCCCAAAATCTTACAAAGGTAAACGAATAAAGGTGTGGTGTTATAAAACTGTGAGTCTATTTGTTGAAGAGATGCAATACTTCAGGCGGACCTCACAGCCCTTGAGGTGTAAGCCGGCTTCCTATGTAGAAGTTGAGGGGTAGCCTCAAAGGTGGATCCTTTGCTTATGTAGATAATATCATCATCAATAGAGAACGACAAAAAGATGCCCTTACCAGAGAGGGTGGACTCACAGGCCGTTGGCGGTGAGTCAGACAGGCTTATACCGTCAAGCGGTGTGGGATGGTGCTCCATAAGAAGACTTGGTCAGAAGACTTGGTGTGGAATCCCATCAAAGGTCCTCAGATGATGTGTTAGTATGAAAACAGGAACATCCACGGGTCTGCTTCGATCACCGGTTGGTCGTTTCCTCAGTGGTTTATCCCGTATATCATTAAATAAGAGAAAGAAAAAGGCTTCCACATGGTGTAAATCCTTATTTTCCAAAAGGTAAGGTGGCACTTTATTCAAATATATACTCCAAAAAAATTTACAAACAGGGGCGGTAAAACCTCGGTTCAGAGTATAAATTAAATATAAAAATACTTAAAAATGGTCTAAAAACAGCGCAGTGAGTAGTGGTGGGGTATAAGCATAGAGACCCGACGCGTTTCGCCCTCCAAGGCTTCTGCTGGGGTATGGATAAGCCCCCCACATACCTGCGCTTTATATATTCTCATTTAAATGGGGTGTAACAGCTGATTAGCGCTGTTACACGAGGTGACTTCCGGGTTCAGCGGCGTCATAGGTGACCGACGGTCACATGGTATTTCTAGTGGCCAATCATGTCTCTGAGGAGTTACTCAGAGAGCCAAGCCTCACTTTCAATGTCCACTCAACAAAGCGTCACTCCTATTGGGCTCTAACGTCACGTGTCAGTCACGTGACGTGTATCTCAAGGAGTGACGAGAGGCCGCTCATAACCTGCGTATCACAGGGGACAGGAAGTGAGAGCTCCGCATGCTGAGAGCTGGAACGCAAACACAGTTACAGTCCCAAGTTATGTTTAGGGTCCAATTTCACAAAAAACGGGCTGAATCCCGGGAATCTTCCCCCAAGAACACTTCAACAAACTGTATACTTTGCACAAAAGATATGGCCAATACAAATTTGCATATGTACAGAAACGGACAAACAAGTAGGTAAAATATGACATTTTAAAAATAAAATAAAATAAAACTGTTAAGGTATAACACTGATTTAAAACAGCTGTGCAACCTGTGGACAACCTACACGGAATATATAGCAGAGATCTAAAACAATTTGATTTATATGTGGAAGCACAAATTGTTGTTCAAATATATTGTAAATCCTTTATCAGGAAAAGGAGCAAATCCTAGGCAACCGAAGAAAATGTGTCAGTAAAAGAAAAATGTAACAATAAAATCTATGGAATAAAGTAAATATGATTGGAATGCTGGGGAATCAGTACTATCTCGATGAAGACGATATTTCACATCAAGTATCAAAATCTTATAGTTCTACTACCCCAGATTTTGTACTTTCTCTACCCCCGTAGCATATAGGGTAAGATAGATTTAGGGTATAAAATATATGTCAAAAAGATGTGACCAAGAGGCTGGAGAAACACTGAACCAGATCCTGAGAATACCTGGTTCCTATATAGGAAAGAAGGTAAGGGTAATAGAGGTCCTCAGGGACATGCTTTACAGGATAGAACGGAGTATATGTCAGGGACCTCTAATAGATACTTAAAAATCTTATAGAGGTGCACTGAAGAGAGATACGAAAATGGAACAGATGTAAATATTTAGATAATATATAGGGGTACCATATGGGCCACCAAAATTCTGAGACAGGCTCTAGGGGGGCATCATCGCCTAGGACTGATTAATAAAGGCGTTGATATCCCACTCGACGTTAAGTCCATGTGGCACATAACACCTCAATAGGTGTATCCAAAAAGTTTCAAGTTTGGAGACACCCCTCGTGTTTGGTTCCCCTCTCCAATGAGGAACGAATTTGTCAATAATTTGAAACTTCGTTCCCAAAGGGTTCTGATTATGGTGGTGTAGATAGTGTTTAGGAACACTATGGTTGGTGCGTCCTTTCAGTATAGCTGTAATGTGTTCGTTCACTCTTATGGAAAAATTGCGTATGGTTCGCCCTATATACTGCTTACCGCAGGGACAAGTGATAAGGTATACGATGAACTTAGTAGTACAAGTAGCGAACTGTTTCATTTGATATTCCCTCCCAGTCGATGATGACACAAAATTGTTGATTTTACGGGATTTGCAAGCGTTAACTTTGCATACCCTACATTTCCTACAAGGGTAAAAACCCTTGAGGTCATGGAAAAATGATGGTACTTTTGGAGGTTCCACTATACCTGGTGCAATCTTACTTCTTACCGATGGTGCACCTTTATAGATCACACCGGCTTGTTTAGGTAGTAGTGGACCTAATATACGATCATTTTTCAATACCTTCCAATGTCTTGAAATAATATTTTTTATTTGCTTGTGTTGAATAGAATAGTTGGTAAGAAAGGCCCATCTATGTCTATCATCCAAGGGTCTTTTGGGTTGTTCTACCAACAATGAGGAGCGATCGATACAAGCTATCTTGTGGATCTCTTGGTCGATCAGATCCCCATCATACCCTTTTTCTATGAATCTAGACTTGATGGTCTCTGCTTGTGTATAATAGTCTGGCAAAAGAGAACAATTGCGTCTGATTCGCATCAGTTGGCTCCTAGGTACTGATTTCAGCCATGCTGTGTGGTGACAGCTGTCAATCGGAATGTATCCGTTACGGTCAGTAACTTTAAAGAAAGTTTTTGTCTCTAATTGACCGTTGACAGCTGAAATTTCTAAATCCAAAAAATGGATTGTAGAAGAGCTGGCTTCATAGGATAAGTGGATGCCCACCTCATTGTCGTTTAGAGACGACATGAATTGGTTCAGTGTTTCCATAGAGCCTTTCCATAGGAGGAGGATGTCGTCGATGTACCTGGCCCACAGAGCTAGCTGTGGGGGTTTCAGGGTACCGACGACATCCTCCTCCCATTTGGCCATAAAAATATTGGCCAGGCTGGGGGCAAACTTTGCCCCCATAGCTACCCCTTTTGTCTGTAAATAGTAGCAATCGTTATACCAAAAATAATTTGACTTGGTGGCAAAGCATAGTAAGTCCATGATGAACCTCTTTTGAATCATGGGGATATTTCTATCCCTTGACAGAAAGAGTTCCACTGCCTCCAGGCCCAGTTCGTGAGGGATAATAGTGTAAAGGGAAGTAACGTCTGCAGTTACTAAAATGAGGTCGTTACTGTACGTGATCTGCTGTAATTTATTGATGGTGTCACGAGTGTCTTTCAAAAAGGATGGTATCGTTTTCACGATGGGCTGCAGATAGTGATCAATATATTTCCCTATGCGTGATGTTACAGAATTGATCCCGCTAATGATAGGGCGGCCTGGGGGTTGGGTGATGTTCTTATGTATCTTGGGTAAGTAATACATTATGGGGATGCGAGGGGCCACCGGAATCAAAAACTGTTTTTCTTTTTTGTTTAATATACCTAGTTGGGAACCGGTATCAACCAGATCCACTAGTGTTCTTTTGAAGCCTGTAGTAGGGTTAGAGCCAAGAGGCAGATACGTCTCTGTATCGCTCAGAATCCTAGTCATTTCCGCTTGATAGTCTCTCCTATCGAGGACGACAATTCCTCCGCCTTTGTCCGCCGGGCGGATGACAAGGTCGTTACGTTCGCAGAGAGACTTCAAGCCGATTTTTATATTGGGGTCTGTATAGAATTTTTTGTTTGGAAGGACATCCAAGTCTTCCAGTACTAAGTCACGGAATACTTTGATGGCGGGAGCTATAGGTGCTGGGGGGTTAAATAAAGATGGATTAGCTAGTCCCGAATGGACCGAGTGAGAATTTGTGAGAGGGTTTGAGGGCCTACTTGTATTGGACGCAATGTATCTCTGTATATTTAGTTTGCGCACAAATTTGTGCACATCTATAAAGGTCGAGAATTTACTTAGAGTTTTTGGGGGGGCAAATTTCAATCCTTTGTTCAGGACACAGAGTTCCGCTGGAGTGAAATCCACTTTACTTAAATTGAAAATGCCATTATCTTTTACACTCGTTTTCTTTTTATTGGAACGCCTCCCCCCTCGGGTACCGCGTTTTGTTCTGAATTTCGTGTGGGGTGTTCTTGTTCTCTGTAAAAACCCCCCGGGTATGAAGGCTTCGGTTTGTCCTGGTTGTAGTTAAAAGGTGATCGATCGAAATGATCTCCGTCCCAACTGTCATAACGGTATTGGGAATTTCGGAAATCATTGGATCTTTCATCTCTAAGTGGTGAGAACCTGTTTCTTGTATTGATAGGGGTTCTTGATGGAAATGATTGATAATACTGATACTCATTCTGACTTGTATTTCGTCTTTGGGGAGAGTGAGCTTGTCTGTAATCTTCATAATGTACAGAACGGTCCCTATTGCCCCTACCCTTTCCCCTGTTGTTTCTTCCTCTGTTCCCAGAATTAGAGGGGGGACCATTATATTGAGTTGTGGACGTCTGGGGGGGGCGAGTAGGCCGTTTATTAGTATCAGTTAAAATGAGTGGAGGTATCAAAGGGGTCTGTGGTACAACTGAGCTCAGGGGGGGGGGGGATTTAGACGTCGAGTCATGGTATCACTATTTCAATGAAGCAGGGATATCCTTACTGGGGTTCCTTATAGACAGAAAACGCACAAGAAGAACTATCATAGACAAAGAGATTAAGGAAATTAGGGACAAACTTCTTCCACACAAATCCTCTATAGAGTACACCAACCTCTCTACTAATCTTAAGAACCATTTGGAAAAAGAAGAACGTGAACAAAAAATTAAAAAACAGAAGAAATATAGCAGAGACATCACTGATTATAAAAATGGAAATGTTTTTAGCTGGCAATCTAATGGCCAAACCAAAGATTCGCCTAATAACACGAACCACCTTATGGAGACAGGGAGCTCAGTTGTACCACAGACCCCTTTGATACCTCCACTCATTTTAACTGATACTAATAAACGGCCTACTCGCCCCCCCCAGACGTCCACAACTCAATATAATGGTCCCCCCTCTAATTCTGGGAACAGAGGAAGAAACAACAGGGGAAAGGGTAGGGGCAATAGGGACCGTTCTGTACATTATGAAGATTACAGACAAGCTCACTCTCCCCAAAGACGAAATACAAGTCAGAATGAGTATCAGTATTATCAATCATTTCCATCAAGAACCCCTATCAATACAAGAAACAGGTTCTCACCACTTAGAGATGAAAGATCCAATGATTTCCGAAATTCCCAATACCGTTATGACAGTTGGGACGGAGATCATTTCGATCGATCACCTTTTAACTACAACCAGGACAAACCGAAGCCTTCATACCCGGGGGGTTTTTACAGAGAACAAGAACACCCCACACGAAATTCAGAACAAAACGCGGTACCCGAGGGGGGAGGCGTTCCAATAAAAAGAAAACGAGTGTAAAAGATAATGGCATTTTCAATTTAAGTAAAGTGGATTTCACTCCAGCGGAACTCTGTGTCCTGAACAAAGGATTGAAATTTGCCCCCCCAAAAACTCTAAGTAAATTCTCGACCTTTATAGATGTGCACAAATTTGTGCGCAAACTAAATATACAGAGATACATTGCGTCCAATACAAGTAGGCCCTCAAACCCTCTCACAAATTCTCACTCGGTCCATTCGGGACTAGCTAATCCATCTTTATTTAACCCCCCAGCACCTATAGCTCCCGCCATCAAAGTATTCCGTGACTTAGTACTGGAAGACTTGGATGTCCTTCCAAACAAAAAATTCTATACAGACCCCAATATAAAAATCGGCTTGAAGTCTCTCTGCGAACGTAACGACCTTGTCATCCGCCCGGCGGACAAAGGCGGAGGAATTGTCGTCCTCGATAGGAGAGACTATCAAGCGGAAATGACTAGGATTCTGAGCGATACAGAGACGTATCTGCCTCTTGGCTCTAACCCTACTACAGGCTTCAAAAGAACACTAGTGGATCTGGTTGATACCGGTTCCCAACTAGGTATATTAAACAAAAAAGAAAAACAGTTTTTGATTCCGGTGGCCCCTCGCATCCCCATAATGTATTACTTACCCAAGATACATAAGAACATCACCCAACCCCCAGGCCGCCCTATCATTAGCGGGATCAATTCTGTAACATCACGCATAGGGAAATATATTGATCACTATCTGCAGCCCATCGTGAAAACGATACCATCCTTTTTGAAAGACACTCGTGACACCATCAATAAATTACAGCAGATCACGTACAGTAACGACCTCATTTTAGTAACTGCAGACGTTACTTCCCTTTACACTATTATCCCTCACGAACTGGGCCTGGAGGCAGTGGAACTCTTTCTGTCAAGGGATAGAAATATCCCCATGATTCAAAAGAGGTTCATCATGGACTTACTATGCTTTGCCACCAAGTCAAATTATTTTTGGTATAACGATTGCTACTATTTACAGACAAAAGGGGTAGCTATGGGGGCAAAGTTTGCCCCCAGCCTGGCCAATATTTTTATGGCCAAATGGGAGGAGGATGTCGTCGGTACCCTGAAACCCCCACAGCTAGCTCTGTGGGCCAGGTACATCGACGACATCCTCCTCCTATGGAAAGGCTCTATGGAAACACTGAACCAATTCATGTCGTCTCTAAACGACAATGAGGTGGGCATCCACTTATCCTATGAAGCCAGCTCTTCTACAATCCATTTTTTGGATTTAGAAATTTCAGCTGTCAACGGTCAATTAGAGACAAAAACTTTCTTTAAAGTTACTGACCGTAACGGATACATTCCGATTGACAGCTGTCACCACACAGCATGGCTGAAATCAGTACCTAGGAGCCAACTGATGCGAATCAGACGCAATTGTTCTCTTTTGCCAGACTATTATACACAAGCAGAGACCATCAAGTCTAGATTCATAGAAAAAGGGTATGATGGGGATCTGATCGACCAAGAGATCCACAAGATAGCTTGTATCGATCGCTCCTCATTGTTGGTAGAACAACCCAAAAGACCCTTGGATGATAGACATAGATGGGCCTTTCTTACCAACTATTCTATTCAACACAAGCAAATAAAAAATATTATTTCAAGACATTGGAAGGTATTGAAAAATGATCGTATATTAGGTCCACTACTACCTAAACAAGCCGGTGTGATCTATAAAGGTGCACCATCGGTAAGAAGTAAGATTGCACCAGGTATAGTGGAACCTCCAAAAGTACCATCATTTTTCCATGACCTCAAGGGTTTTTACCCTTGTAGGAAATGTAGGGTATGCAAAGTTAACGCTTGCAAATCCCGTAAAATCAACAATTTTGTGTCATCATCGACTGGGAGGGAATATCAAATGAAACAGTTCGCTACTTGTACTACTAAGTTCATCGTATACCTTATCACTTGTCCCTGCGGTAAGCAGTATATAGGGCGAACCATACGCAATTTTTCCATAAGAGTGAACGAACACATTACAGCTATACTGAAAGGACGCACCAACCATAGTGTTCCTAAACACTATCTACACCACCATAATCAGAACCCTTTGGGAACGAAGTTTCAAATTATTGACAAATTCGTTCCTCATTGGAGAGGGGAACCAAACACGAGGGGTGTCTCCAAACTTGAAACTTTTTGGATACACCTATTGAGGTGTTATGTGCCACATGGACTTAACGTCGAGTGGGATATCAACGCCTTTATTAATCAGTCCTAGGCGATGATGCCCCCCTAGAGCCTGTCTCAGAATTTTGGTGGCCCATATGGTACCCCTATATATTATCTAAATATTTACATCTGTTCCATTTTCGTATCTCTCTTCAGTGCACCTCTATAAGATTTTTAAGTATCTATTAGAGGTCCCTGACATATACTCCGTTCTATCCTGTAAAGCATGTCCCTGAGGACCTCTATTACCCTTACCTTCTTTCCTATATAGGAACCAGGTATTCTCAGGATCTGGTTCAGTGTTTCTCCAGCCTCTTGGTCACATCTTTTTGACATATATTTTATACCCTAAATCTATCTTACCCTATATGCTACGGGGGTAGAGAAAGTACAAAATCTGGGGTAGTAGAACTATAAGATTTTGATACTTGATGTGAAATATCGTCTTCATCGAGATAGTACTGATTCCCCAGCATTCCAATCATATTTACTTTATTCCATAGATTTTATTGTTACATTTTTCTTTTACTGACACATTTTCTTCGGTTGCCTAGGATTTGCTCCTTTTCCTGATAAAGGATTTACAATATATTTGAACAACAATTTGTGCTTCCACATATAAATCAAATTGTTTTAGATCTCTGCTATATATTCCGTGTAGGTTGTCCACAGGTTGCACAGCTGTTTTAAATCAGTGTTATACCTTAACAGTTTTATTTTATTTTATTTTTAAAATGTCATATTTTACCTACTTGTTTGTCCGTTTCTGTACATATGCAAATTTGTATTGGCCATATCTTTTGTGCAAAGTATACAGTTTGTTGAAGTGTTCTTGGGGGAAGATTCCCGGGATTCAGCCCGTTTTTTGTGAAATTGGACCCTAAACATAACTTGGGACTGTAACTGTGTTTGCGTTCCAGCTCTCAGCATGCGGAGCTCTCACTTCCTGTCCCCTGTGATACGCAGGTTATGAGCGGCCTCTCGTCACTCCTTGAGATACACGTCACGTGACTGACACGTGACGTTAGAGCCCAATAGGAGTGACGCTTTGTTGAGTGGACATTGAAAGTGAGGCTTGGCTCTCTGAGTAACTCCTCAGAGACATGATTGGCCACTAGAAATACCATGTGACCGTCGGTCACCTATGACGCCGCTGAACCCGGAAGTCACCTCGTGTAACAGCGCTAATCAGCTGTTACACCCCATTTAAATGAGAATATATAAAGCGCAGGTATGTGGGGGGCTTATCCATACCCCAGCAGAAGCCTTGGAGGGCGAAACGCGTCGGGTCTCTATGCTTATACCCCACCACTACTCACTGCGCTGTTTTTAGACCATTTTTAAGTATTTTTATATTTAATTTATACTCTGAACCGAGGTTTTACCGCCCCTGTTTGTAAATTTTTTTGGAGTATATATTTGAATAAAGTGCCACCTTACCTTTTGGAAAATAAGGATTTACACCATGTGGAAGCCTTTTTCTTTCTCTTATTTAATGATATACGGGATAAACCACTGGAAACGACCAACCGGTGATCGAAGCAGACCCGTGGATGTTCCTGTTTTCATACTAACACATCATCTGAGGACCTTTGATGGGATTCCACACCAAGTCTTCTGACCAAGTCTTCTTACGGAGCACCATCCCACACCGCTTGACGGTATAAGCCTGTCTGACTCACCGCCAACGGCCTGTGAGTCCACCCTCTCTGGTAAGGGCATCTTTTTGTCGTTCTCTATTGATGATGATATTATCTACATAAGCAAAGGATCCACCTTTGAGGCTACCCCTCAACTTCTACATAGGAAGCCGGCTTACACCTCAAGGGCTGTGAGGTCCGCCTGAAGTATTGCATCTCTTCAACAAATAGACTCACAGTTTTATAACACCACACCTTTATTCGTTTACCTTTGTAAGATTTTGGGACACTTTTATTTTTCACACATGGACATTATGTCCCTTACAGAGCTACACACCTAATACATTGGGTCACCGCCTAATATATAATTTTCATATTTTATTTTCTTTGAATACTGTTTGATTATGGTATTTTTGGCATTGTTGTTTTTGGATTAACCTGGGGTCTGTTCTATAACATTCTACCCTGGTACACATTCAAAGTATTGACCAATTTTTTTCTTGTATATATCTTGTTTGAATACTACAACACTTCATTGTCATACATTTGTTGGTGTTTCTTTCACAGAAACCACTGGTTTTTCACCCACTTTGCCTTTTCATCAGCGCCACACTGGGTTATTGCTTTTATTTTTACAACGGTCAGATTGTTGTGTTGGCTGCTCTTTTTGTTTAGTTTGGGAGTTGGCGCAATTTCTACACCTATTTCTAAAGACTCGCATGTCAAGATGCGGTCAATGCATATAAAACATAGCCTGTAGGACCCCCCCCCCCCCAACACACACACACACACACACACACACACACACACACACACACACTACAGTGTACAGTACATTGCCTGCTCTGAAAATGTTGCAAACTCAAGGACAATTCATCTGATGTAAATGAGCACTGTGACAGACCAAACTGGGGCAGAGGCTTTTGGAGGGGACTAGGGGCAAGCCTCCTACCCACTGATTAAAGCCCATGGATAGAGCAGATCATTCTCTAATGATGGACAACCACGTAATGCACACAAGAGCAGGGTTTGGATTAATTCTCTGAATAAGGACAACAAAGCTTCCCTTCTGAAGTGGATGGAAAGGTATAATATTATTCTAGTATGTGTTAATGGTCAGAGGAAATATGGTATCCCTCCTGCAGATTGGGTTGGAGAAGCCCTCCACTTGGGACAGTAATATTTATCAACAATTTCCCTCAAGAAATCCATGAAGATAAATTCCACTGTATCAGACTGCTGGAACATGGTTTGTCTTCTGATGACTTGTCTAGTGGACAGATTACACAAGATTGTGTCTCTCCCATTGTGTGCCTCCTAGGTGTGCATTCCCATTGCTAATTGAGTCACCTATTGTTTCAGTCTGTCTGATCATCTCTTGAAGATGAGATTAATATTGTGACTACTTTACATTGTTATGGAACAATTGTGTGATGTTATGTGTTTATTCTTATAATAACGTGCAATGTACTTGGTATCAAGGGTTGTGGGCTGGGTAGCGAATGGTCTGGTCACCTGAGCTGGTTTAAGTGGCTAGTTGTTAATTAGTTCATTCGTTAGATCACTGTCAGCTATTAGTGGCTAGAGGTGGATTAGCATACTGTCTATGTTGGCTGTTCCTTAGCTATGTTAATTATATTCCTGTATACAGTTTCTTTTGCATAAGATAATGTGATTAGGCCACCTGATCTGGTGTGCTATATATTCTGTGCAATTTTACAATAAAGTTGGTTCCAGTTCCAGTTCCAGAGCACCTAAGCCAGTGTTGCCTAGATTCTTGGGTGCAATATTCAGCTATAATACCTGGTCCCTGGGTCCAGACTGGAGGAAGCTATATCTTGACGGAAGCACCCAAGCTGGGTGCTGGAAGGTTCCGTCACAAGCACTAAGGCTGCATTCGCACTTGTGCATTTCCTAAATGCGAGACAAAAAACACACAAAAATGTGCATGTTGACATGTGTTTTAGAAACAAGCTGCAATCGCGAGTTATGCTTGCGTCACCAATAATTGCTAATGGCACCCCAAGCGTGAAGAACATTTATCACACTACAAATGCACCTGAAAAAAACGCTGGATGCTCCACGATCAAAAAGGTTGTGGAACTACTTTTGGGTGTGTCTCGCACGCAGGGCGGCCTATTCCAATGAATGGGCTCCCCTAGGCGTAACGTTCATTAATGCGTGAAAAACGTGGGTGGGAACACACATTCCCACTAAGCTCAGGTGTGAATTGGGACTAATTGTGCATACTCAGCTGATCTGAGAAAGCAGGTTAAAAGATGGATCATTTAGAAATACAATACAACTAAATCAGACACATCTTTTAAAAAGAAAAACAGTAAGGTGCTTTATAATCTATTACACCAGATTAATTCTATTGAAATATTCAGTTAATGTATTGATAATACAAGTGGAAAGATTTGATAACGCTAACAACACAGCTATTGTTACATTGAGGACAGTAGAAAGACTTCTCACAAAAACTTTTTCTAATGAAAAGAATTAGGTTTATTGTCATCAGCTATTAATCACTGAGAGAAGCATTGTGCTTCAGTGAAAGCAGACTTAGTCATACAATGTAACAGTGTTGTAATTACTAATTGCTGATTTGCATTCCTAGCATAGTAAGACACTGCGATGTATAGCCAGTAACGGTCATAGTATGTGAAGAGTTTTTCCACTGGCCTCGCTGTCAGCTATAATAGGAAGTTTATTTCAGAAATGCCTGACATATCAAAGCCCTCTATGAAGTTTCCCATATGTGGCAAAGAGTGTTTTGTAGAACTGTGGGACAAGACTACAGGGGAATCCTCTGGGGAACGATTAACTTGACACACAGAAGAATCAATCATTAAACTATACAACAATAAAAGACTTTGATACAACTTCAAAGTCAATAAGTTCATGTTCTACAAGCTATACATTACTACAATACATACAGTAAGGTCGATTCTGTCAAAAACTAAAGTTATCAGTTAAAGAAAAAAAAAAAAACATTTAGCATTGAATACAGAAATGTTAGAACTTTTTTTTCTATTGCTGCTTCCCACTAGGAGGATTTCCCCTTATTTCCTTTTTGGTCACCAGGACTGGACATGACGGAAATTCCCCAAAGGGGCACAGACAGAAATAAATTCACTTTGTTTAAGTAGGTTGGGGAAAGGTTACAACTTCTGTTATGTTTTTATTGTTGACTATACCTTCATTGGTCATGCCTCATTTTTAGCCAGGATGTGAGAGAGAAAAAAAAGACTCAGACAGCAATGCCTCAATTAACATATACGGTATATAGCAGCTCATTTATGATGAAGCATAAAATCTGACGCTTTTCTGCGTCTGGGGAGTCGCACGTGCCGTGTACAGCAGCTGCCAATATAAGTGCATGGCTGTACATGGCCATGCTCAGATAAGTGCCGATGGCTATTGCATCAGTGTTTGCCCACGCATGCACACTTGTATTGGCGGCTGTACGTGTCATATGCGGCTCCTCAGGCATAAGAAAGTGCCAGGGATTTTTTTTACGATCCAGCATTTAAGAGCGGCTATAGGTTTGTGTGCATGATGCCTATTAAAGACTGACAGGGGTTTCAAATCATCCCTGGTCTACTAAACATTGTGTTTTTTGGTTTTTTTTGCCAATGTTCAAGAGATCCCTCATTTCCTGTCATGGGGAGCACACACACAGCACATACACTATATTGTCAAAAGTATTGAGCGCCTGCCTTTATGGCATCCCAGTCTTAGGCCGTAGGGTTCAATATTGAGTTGGCCCACCCTTTGCAGCTATACCAGCTTCAACTCTTCTGGGAAGGCTGCCCACAAGGTATAGGAGTGTGTCTATGGGAATGTTTGACCATTCTTCCAGAAGTGCATTTGTGAGGTCAGGCACTGATGTTGGACGAGAAGACCTGGCTCGCAGCCTCAGCTCTATTTCATCCCAAAGGTGTTCTATTGGATTGAGGTCAGGACTCTGTGTAGGCCAGTAAAGTTCCTCCACCCCAAACTCGCTCATCCATGTCTTTATGAACCTTGCTTTGTGCACTGGTCCAAATCATTTGGTGGAGGGGGGATTATGGTGTGGAGTTGTATTTCAGGGTTAGGCTTGGCCCCTTAGCTCCAGTGAAGGGAACTCTTAAGTCGTCAGCATACCAAGACATTTTGGACAATTTTATGCTCCCAACTTTGTGGGAACAGTTTGGGGATGGCCCCTTTCTGTTCCAACATGACTGAGCACCAGTGCACAAAGCAAGGTCCACAAAGACATGGATGAGCGAGTTTGGGGTGTAGGAACATGACTGGCCTGCACATAGTCCTGAGCTCAACCCGATAGAACACTTTTGGGATGAATTAGAGCGGAGACTGCGAGCCAGGCCTTCTCGCCCACCATCACTGCCTGACCTCAAAAATGCACTTCTGGAAGGATGGTCAAACCTTCCCATAGACACACTCCTAAACCTTGTGGACAGCCTTCCCAGAAGAGTTGAAGCTGTTATAGCTGTTAGCGCACTTTCACACTGAGCCGCGCCGGACGTCAGCGGTATTTTTGGTGGCACTTTACTGTCATTTTAACAGCTTTTCGGCAGCTAGCAGGGCGCTTTTAACCCCGGCCGCTAGTGGCCGAAATCAATGGGCGACGCTGCCTATTGATTTCAGTGGGCAGGGGGGCTTTAGGAGCGGTGTATACACCGCTCCTAAAGCGCCTCAAAAAAGCTGCTTGCAAGACTTTTTTGAGCATCCTGCCATCACAGCGCTCCAGTGTGAAAGCAGTGCACAGTGGAGTGACAGCTATAGTGCCTCAGTGTGAAAGTAGCCTAAAGGGTGTGCCAACTCAATATTAAATCCTATGGACCAAGACTGGGATGCCATTAGAGTTCATGTAAAGACAGGTGTCCCAATACTTTTGACAATATAGTGTATGCAAATGAAGTCGGACAGTGGAGTGGCTAAAGAGAATGTTGTTGACACAGAGCCCCCTTGTGGGCCGTGTCCCTACTTTTCTTTACTGATTTGCTGTAAACTCATTTCAATAAAGAGCACTCAGAGGATGTTCTGGATAGCAGAGTTGGGAAAAAAGCTACATGATTAGCACACAAACACTTCTTCATCCCCATACCCTGCATGTTCTGAGCTATAACTACCAGAACATCTATTCTCAAGAATTTCAGGTTGTGCCTATTGAAATCCTTTCATAGGCAGTTCCTTGCAGCCAATTGCATGTCCAAATAAAAGTTCCATGTATCGATCAATCACCCATAGCAAACAACAAAACTTAAAGCGGGGTTCCACCCAAATTTTGAACAATATCTGTATGTATTCTCTTCCTTGCCTAGATGCTGACATGCCGTTTAAAAAAATTTAAATCGCCGTAATTACCTTTTATTTTTCTATTCTTCTTTGCACTTCCTGGTTCTCCCGTGGGAGTAGGCGTGTTTCTAGCCTCTCCCAGACTCCTGGGAGCTAGTCTCAGGCTTCCCAGGATGCTACTGAGCATGTGCAGGAACGAGCGGTGAATGCTGGGAGCACAGCATTCACCACATCCAGGAAATAAATGCTTGTGGGCTTCAAATGCCCACAATGAAGATGGAAACCGCCTGCAGTGAATAATATAAGTTATTCTTTCCGACGAAATCTGACACAGACGGACATATTACACACAATATGTGAGTATGTAATGCTGAGAAGAAAAGTTTGTGAATGAACTAAAAAAAAAAAAAAAAACGATAGATAGGTGGACCCCCACTTTAAAGCATGCAGACTCGGAACATAACAAATTTACTCTTAGATTGTAAGCTCTAAGGCCCCATTCACACCTGAGCATTTGTAGCTTGAAGCCTGAAGCTCCAAAACGCTGGAGGGGAAAAAAATCTATTTTTTTCTATGGAGATGGTTCACATTTCCATCCAAAACGCCTGAAGCCAGAAGCTCCAAAACGCCTGAAGCTCAAACAAGTTCTGGAACTTTTTTTTTTTAGGCAGATGTGAGCATTTTTCTGCTTTTTTTTACATGGGTGACCTTTTGACCTGTACAAAATCGTGGCAAAAACGTGTCAAAACGCAGCAAAATCGTACGACTTTCTGCCTGAAAACGCTATGCTCAGGTGTGAATGGGGCCTAACGAGCAGAGCCCTCCGATTCCTACTGTATTAAAGTGTATTGTATTTGTACAGTCTACCCTCAAGTTGTAAAGCGTTGTATAAACTGCCGGTGCTATATAAATCCTGTATAATAATCATTTAAAAATGATGGAAAAAAGAAAAGTCAGGTAGCTGCATATAACTGAGAAAAAGCAGATTGAATAAATATGAACTTACAATCTAACCCATTTGTTGACTAAAATTATTGCATTGTTTGCAGATATTAGGATAGAAGTATAAATATAAGTGATGTTAGCAAATAAATTAGCTATAAAATGACAAAATTAATAAAAGCATCAACACCATGGACATTTTAAAACAAGCTATAAGGGTTTACTGAGGACTTTTCGTTGACTTGATAAAATGCCAATATTCTTCATTATACAATAGTTATTTTTCATTAAAGTGAAACATATGGTGTGCTTTCCGGGGACCACTCTGCATTGTTGACTCATTATTGTTGTGCTTCATTCATACTGTATATACATAAATAAATAAATACACAAATTTCATTTGTTGGTTTGGACAAGTCAACATTGTGCCTTTGAATGATCGAATGACCTCAGATTGAAGGCTATCAAGGATTTAAGCAAATTTTGACAGAATGTTCATGGCATGATGGATGCTGGTATATTTAATCTCCCACAAGAACTGAATCTAGTGGGGCTAATGAATGAAAAGTAAGATATAGCAAAACAATCCAGTTGCCAATGGAAACCAATCAGCTAACAGGTATGATATCTGTAATCCATACTCGAGACTTCCCCTTAAAGGAGTTGTAAAGGCAGAAGGTTTTTTTATCCTACTGCATTCTATGCATTAAGATAAAAAAACTGCTGTGTGTAGCAGCCACCCCAGCAACCCCTAATTACTTACCTGAGCCCCATCTCTCTCCAGCGAGGTCCACGAGTAGATGTCTCCTCCTGATTGGCTGACACACAGCAGCAGCGCCATTGGCTCCCAGGGCTGTCAATGAAAGTTAGCAAATCAGGGGAGAGTGGGGGCAGGGGCTGGCCTCCGTGTCTGAATGGACACACGGAGCTGTGACTCAGCTCAGGTGCCCCCATAGCAAGCTCCTTGCTGTGGGGGCACTTGATAGGAGGGAGGGGCCAGGAGCAGCAAAGAAGGACCCGAGAAGAGGAGGATCTGGCCTGCTTTGTGCAAAACCAACTGCATGGAGCAGGTAGGTATGACATTTTTTTTTTTTAAATAACAGACTTTACAATCACTTTAACAATGTTTTTAACTTTTCAAGTTTATACTATATCAACATTTCCTAACTTGAGTTGATGTTCATGTAACAACTGCATTTGATTACTATGGTTTATTGGATTTTCTGATGACATGCCTGTTTTCTTCCTGTTGGATGTAAGTGCAATATTCTTTTAATAAATTTGATTCAATAGGTTTTACACTATGTGGAGATTTTTTGCTTTTATGACAATTGACCTACTGAGTGAGAAGTTTACCGAGATGTGTGGAACGCAGTGCAGGGACAAGGTCATCCAGCGTCCAGGGCAAAGATGCCAAACTGTGCCCCCCTTTGCCTTAGGGTTAGGGTCAGGGTGCCCGCCACCCTGTAATAAACCATTGCGCCAGGGGCAGCCGCCCCTCCTGCCCACCCCTTGTCCTGGCCCTGGTGGAATGGATGGTGGATCTACTACACAGTTTTAATGTCTGGGAGAAGTTAATCTCCTGATGCCCATCTGACTCTATGTTAATAACATTTGAGTACACACTATTCAGTAAGCGCAATTTAATCTATATACTGGCGACGGAATACATACCGTGGTGATCTTTGGAATATAAAGGCTTTCTTCTATCAATATGGAAGTTTGATACACTTTGGGCTATTTATATTTATGAACATTTTTCTTTTTGATGTCAGGTATGGACTATAATCTATATACATAAGTGAATGGTTCAATCTGGATAGGATTGTATGATACACCATTTGTCTGAATTCGTTTTTATTAATATATGTCACTTTCTGAATAAGTCACTGTATATCAATGTACATGTATAGCGCAGCACTTTAATTTTCTATAGTGATACAGTATTGTTATCAAAAATTGCAATCACGGAATTATTTTTACGGCAATGTACGTGAAAGGTTTCTGTACGTAATACACAGCAAAGCCTGCAGCCTAAGGTTTCACGTACACCTACGTTCCTATGCGGAATGCGATTCATCCACGTTCAGGAGAGGAAGGTTTAAGCTCCCCTAACCACAGCAGCCCCTAAACTCTGGTAAAAGCCTATGTGTACATGGATGCATAGACTTTTCTAGAGTTGAGTTTAGGAGCTTTGGCAAAAAAACACTAAAAGCTCCTAAACTCAAATTTAGGAGCTGCTAGTGTACATGAACCCCAAGTCTCAAAATACTTCTACTGCATTGCCAACTTGTAAGGAAAAGGGGTTCTTAGAACATTAAGAAAAAGCAGTGGTGAGAATGGTGCACAACAGCTATGCATGAGCAGTTATGTTGCATTATCTACATTTCAATACTTAAAGTATAACAAAAGACAAAACTTTTTTTTGGTTTTGAATAGAGTGAAGAGGGATTAGAACACCTGTCAGTCTCTATTGCTGTCTGTGCCCCCATTAAGGAGATTCACCCTCTCTATTTGCCCTGTTTATCATTATTATTGAAAGTGAAAGTAAAAAGAAAAAAAAATCCCACATTTTGGGTTGTACCCAGAAAAGTAGTAGAGGGGAAATCTTCCAATGGAGATACTGGTTCTGGTGACCTGAGGGTCCACAGGGAATTGCCCTAATTTGCAGAGTTTTCCTCTCACTTCCCATTTGGCTTTGGGACAGGAAGTGAAGGGAAATATCTGCAATGGGACAGAGATGGCGAAAAACATCTGACAGGGGTTATAACCCTCCCTTGCATTATCCAAAATGTAAAAAAAAAAAAAAAAAAAAAAAGTTTTGCCTATAGTTCTACTTTAAGCTGGAAACTTTTTCCAAACAAGAAAGTATGTGTGTGTGTGTGTGTGTGTGTGTGTGTGTGTGTGTGTGTGTGTGTGTGTGTGTGTGTGTGTGGTACTAAGACCCTTTTCCACACTGGGGCGCTGCGCTGGCAGGACATTGAAAAAAGTCCTGCAAGCAGCATCTTTGGCGCAGTGAAGGAGCAGGGTATACATTGAAATGAATGGGCACCGCTGCCGAAGCGCCTGCAAAACGCTTCGGGAGCGGCGCTAAACAGGCGCATTTAACCCTTTATTCGGCCGCTAGTGGGGGTTAAAAGCGCCCTACTAGTGGCTGAATAGCACCGCTAAAATGACGGTAAAGCGACACTAAAACTAGTGGCGTTTTACCGTCAACGCCCGCCAGCCCCAGTGTAATAGGGGTCTTAAAGTCACAAAAACAACAACAAAAGCTTGTAATTTATTTTCTTATTTTATTTTTGTGGAACAGGGAAGACTAGAACTCATTCAAATTAAAGATCAAATTCAACGTGGAAATGAATGTATCAATTTTATTTTTGAGCATAGATATGCTTTATGTTCATTCTTTAACTGTTCCGCCACAATGTAGATTTGAATTTGACTGTTGTGTTGTGATAGGGAATTTTTATTTGATATAAAGTACAATGGTACCTCTAACTAAAGCCCACAGCTTTTTTTTTTAACAGTATACTTCCCGCTTGTATCAGAGCTACCCTATGGAGCAAGGCGATTCCTCACTTTTATCATGTAGAGGATTTCCCCTAAGTAATTATCCAAACTTCACTAGGAGAGGAAACTATAATAAAATGCCACACTTTGGACAAATTAACTCCTTTCTTTCACCTCCCCATTGTTAGGTCAATATAAAGCTACTTGGGAGCTTGCACTGGCGAGCGAAGGGGCCATCACCTCACTTTATTGTGTTCAGCTGGGATTCCACACTTACACAAACACTGTGTGAAATGATAACAATATCACCCTTTTCCCCTAGGCACAACAACTTAAAAGAAAGCTCCAGGATGTTTGAAATATGTGGGAAAGCAAATGCAAAGGACATTACATCAGTGCCCCAGTGTATGCACCACAGGACTAAACAAATCCCATTTCCTGCCCTGGGGTCATTGGGTCTACACAAAGATTTTTAGGACAATGTGTGTACTATACACAACAAACCATTAGTGAAGGCACACAATCATTGTAATAGTATTTACATTTCTAGAGAACACAATTCTATTTAGATGCTTCTCTGCCATATGTTTTAAAGTTCACTGTAACCACTTCAGCTCTGGAAGGTTTTACCCCTTCAGGACCAGCCAATTTTTGGTATTTAGTAGGGTTGTCCCAATAACGCTTTTTTAAAACCGAGTACACGTACCAATGTCATGTCACAGTTTTCAAGGCACAATACAGAAATACAGATTAGGTGGCACTTATATGCAGCACTGATGGGCACTGATAGGTGGCACTGATTAAGCAGCACTGATGAGCACTGGCTGATAGATGGCACTGGCAGGTGGCTGGCACAGATAGGTGGTATTTATTGGCACTAATGGGCAGGCACTGAAATGCCATGAGAGGAAAGTCTGCCTGCCAAGCGCCCAACTGGGTACTCCTTGCACTTGGCCACATAAAAGCAGCAGCGGCCATCTTGTTACACCCAGGCCGAACTATATGGGCTGGGTGTAACAAGATGTCCGAAGCTAGCTTACTGCGGCCGAGTGCAGGGTGTAAGAAGATGGGCGTCGGGATGTCTTCACTTACGTTGTTCCGCCCGCTGACTTTCGTTTGCGCCGGGTCACCTAATCTGAAACACCGCATCTCCCGGGTATCGGATCAGGCATCGGGAGCATTTGTGCGAGTACAAGTACTCACGCAAATGCTCGCATTGGTCCAGATACCGATACTAGTATTGGTACAACCCTAGTATTTAGCACTGTGCTACTTTAACTTGTAATTGAGCAGTCATGCAACGCTGTACCAAAATGAAATTTATATCATTTTACATAAATAGAGCTTTCTTTTGGTGGTATTTGATCACAATTGTTTTTAAATTTTTTGCGATATAAAACGGAAAAAATTTTGAATAATATTTTTTTACTTCCTGCTATAAAACATTTTCAATAAAAAAATAAAAATAAAATTGAATATCTACTACATGTCTTTGGTATAAAAAAAAAAAAAAAAGATATCCCAAAAGGTGTATATTGATTGGTTTGCGTGGAAGTTAGTTATAGTGTCTACAAACTATGGTGTGTGTATATATATATATATATATATATATATATATATATATATATATATATATATATATATATATATATATATATATACACACACACATATACATATATATACATACATATACACACACACACACACACACAACACAAAATCTGACCGTTTATATATATATATATATATATATACATACATACATACATACATACATACACATACACACACACACATATATACATATACACATACACACACACATACACACGTTATATTTTTTTTTATACTACTAATGGCTGTGATCAGCGACTTCTAATGGGACCGCGATAGTGCAGCAAACAATCTGACACTAACTGACACGGGGGGGGGGGGGGTGTGGACTGACTAAATGCTGCCGACATCACTAGTGACACTAATTCATAGTGATAATACTTTACACTGTCACTGTACTAATGACATTAGCTGGGAAGGGGTTAACATCTAGGGCGATCAAGGGGTTAAATGTGTGCCTAACAATGTGAAATGTGTGCAATGTGTACTGCTTTTTACTACAGATCTCCCTCTGTAAAAAATGTTCATTTATAATTTTTTTACACTGCAGCCAGCAAAGCATTGCACCTACAATAAGTAGATTGCGGGTGCAATGCACAGCTTTTACAGACACTCTTTACAAATATTTGCCTGTACTCCCATACGGGCAGACAGTTAACGAAGTGCAGGAGGAGTCAATGAACTGCAAGGTTGCTCATCAGCGTATTTGTAGTTTATGAAGAACTAAAAGCTAGAAAATGGGACTTCTAGTTCATTCATTCACAAAACTCTGTGAATGGATGGTGTGGATGTGTGGGTAGAGCCCCGCCCAGCAGCGCTGTTTTCAAAATGTGACAGCGGGTGCGGAGAGAGGATCCCCCCACCCAATGTCATGGGGGGGGTGAGGGGGACTGCTCCAAAGTAACATATTACCCCCTAAATAAGGGTGTAATGTTATAAAAGGTTAACTTATCCTGTAAAGCTATAACACTGCATCTAGAAGTTTCATCTTGGTGAATTCATGGACAGAAATGTGTGATCTAGTATAAAGGCTTGCATGCTACATTTATAGTTGGTTCAAGAGCTCATTGAAGTGAACACTTGGCAAAAACCTAATATTTGGATAGTGCTCAGTAAGTATTTGAAATTTGAGTGCTCCCTAACTGACCCCCATAAATCCAGGCTCTAAGCTGGCCATACACTAGTAGATTTTCAAACCAACATTCATATGTACATTTGTACAAAATTTCCCATCAGTACATTTGACGACATGACTAATGTCCTTCCAAAGCAACTCAAAAAACATTTGCTTTTAACATTTGGTACCTGGAAAAAGAACTAAATTTTCTAAAAAAATTAATTAAAAGCAGCGATAGTGATACTTTCACTAAGGGGGCAGGAAGTTGTGGAACCCTTAAATTTACACATAGGATTTAAGTGCCTTCCCGAAAATGTTAAAAGACAAATCAGAGCAAAATACATAATTCCCAGAATTTGATCTTGGCATTTCTGAAATTTAGTTAGCTCCTGTCTACTATGCAGTATATTTATTGGCCATTCTTTAAAACCAAGGTAATGCTATGACAGAATGCAAGGAATTTGGCACAAACAAAATACCTGTGAAAAAACACCTGCCTGGAGTTTGCATGTTCTTCCTGTGCGGGTTTCCTCCGGTTTCCTCCCACACTCCAAAGACATGCCGGTAGGGTAATTAGCTCTTGTCCAAGTTGCCCTTAGTATATGTATGCATGTGAGTTAGGGACCTTCAATTGTAAGCTCCTTGAGGGCAGGGACTGATGTGACTGTATAATATATATGTAAAGCGCTGCATAAATGGACAGCGCTATAAAAGTACCTGTATTAAATAAATAAAAAGTCGCTGATGGAAACTACACTTTTCAAGTCAAAAGCTCCATATCAGTTCCAGACCAGTGGCAACTGACACAGTAGTTTTGCTTTGTCACAGATTCTCGTAAAAAAAGAATAATAAAACACTGTACACAGGCATGGGCACAGAACTAAACATACAGGATATAAAGCTGCAAAGTGGCCAAACTGCGGTTACAAATGAAAAAAACAAAACAAAAAAAACCAATAGATTAGTTGAATACAAACTCCCTCTAGTTCATCTGCAGGTCATTGAGAAAAAGCAATTGTTGATTACTCATAGTCCTTTTATACTAGGCTGGCTCCCAGTCATTTGGACCTAGGTGAATTAATGGCAATGACATGCTGGATCAAATTGAACAGCTTCCATTGTGTTTTACAAGGGGGGAAACATTTCCAAAAGTGTCTTTGTGCAGCGTTCAAAAATCAACATTTGTCCTGACTCACACGGCTGTCACTGAGCGACAGCGCTTCCCATCCCTGCAGGTCCTATTTATAGATTTAACAAGATTATATTACTGAATAAACATCTTTAAAATTGACTCAGATTAGAGTTAATTGTACACACAATTACATAATTAATGGAAAATCCATAAATGAAACAAAAATAATAAGCAGTGTATACACAGCTCTGTGGTCTGGATCTTCCATACATTTGTGGAGTCACTCATTTTCTTACTTTTTTGCAGAGAGTCTGCAGCCCTAAGCCTCGTACACACGATCGGATTGTTGGCCAACAGAGCGTCAGACTTTTGTCCGAAGGGCGTGTGCCAGGAACTTGTCTTGCATACAAACGGTAATTATCGGCCAACAGACACGAACGTAGTGACATACTATGTGGAATTTCAGCTCTTGAGCGCCACCCTTTAGGCACCTTCTGCTAATGTCGTGTTTGGTGAGCATTGATTCCGAGCATGCGTGTTTGTACATTGGACTTTTGTGTGATGGACTTGTGTACACACGATACGAAAATCTGACAACAGACCATTTTTCTCCGAAAATTTACTAGCCTGCCATCCAACATTTGTTGGTGGAAAGTTGGACAACAATTGTCTGATGGAGCGTACTAACGGATTTTAGGCAAACAGTCTGTCATCACACAATTCCCTGCCGAAAATCCGATCGTGTGTACGTGGCTTTAGGCCGGGTTCACTGACCACGCTGTGCTCTCATGCCTAATGCAGTCAGTTTTTATTAGAAGAGCAGAGGGACTGGCAGGATCACAAAGGAACAATACAAAGATAACAGGATATGTTTTTTATACAAGTACATGGTACAGCAGGCACATACCAGGAATACAAAATGCTCCTTTTCTCTAAAATCAACACTGTTTTTTCTTGTTTTTGAATGAAGTGATAAAGGGTTGGGAACCACATTATGGGGTTGATTTACTAAAGGCAAATCCACTTTGCACTACAAGTGCACTTGGAAGTACAGTCGTTGTACATCTGAGGGGAAGATCTGAAATGAGGGGAAGCTCTGCTGATTTTATCATCCAATCATATACAAGCAACAATGCTGTTTTTCTTATTTTCCTTGCATGTCCCTCTCAGATTTACAGCCACTGCACTTCCAAGTGCACTTGTAGTGCAAAGTGGATTTGCCTTTAGTAAATAAACCCCAATGTTTCAGTTACTGTCTATATCCCAGCTATGAAGATTCACCACCTCTTTTTACCCTGATGGTCATTGGGACTGAAAGTGTGGAAAAATCCACAACTGTGAGTTTTTTTGACACCAGAAAATAGAGAAATCTTCCAAAGGGGAAACTTGTTTTGGCGACAACTAAAGCTGGCCATACATAGTGATTGCAAAGTAGATTTTATTTTTTATTAAAATAATTAACAGGTTTATACTAACCTGCTCTGTGCAATAGTATTGCACAGAGCTGCCCCCAAACTCCTTTTCTGGGGTCCCCACATTGGCGATCTTGGTTACTCATGGTCTCATTTCCTGTTGTGTGTGGGACAGGGGGTAAAGCGCAAGTTCTAGGACACAGAAAACAGTTTTAATTATGCCCTTCTCTAGCCAAAACAACTCTTTGATAGAAAGGGATGCTCTGATGGACTCCTAGGACAGAAATTGTGTGTAAAGCTGGCTAAACATGACAAAACTGACATATTTAGGAACAGTTGGGTAGTGGGAGGGCACAAGCAACTAAATGTTTATTTCTGCGCTTTTATCATGGAAGAAGGGATGGGTCTAAAGGATTAATGAACCCTAACATTTTGATGTAAGGTCCACAAAAACAATGAAACAAGAAGAGAAAACAAACAAACAGTCCTTCGAAAACATACAAGCTTTGCAGCAAGGGGAAGAGGATTAACAGCGACACAGCGTAGGCAGATGCTGCCTCTGCCAGTCATGTCAAGGGCTACAATAGTGATGGGGCCAGATTTTCCAATCTTGTTCACTTGGATTTGCTTATTGGCTGTATGTCAGTCCCTTAAAGCAGTGGTCATCAACCTGCTTTAAGGGACTGACATGCAGTGGAAAGATTTGGTCTCATTTCCTGTTGTATATGGGACAGGGGGTAAAGCACAATTTCTAGGACACAGACAACAGTTTTAATTATTCCCTTCTCTAGCCAAAACAACTCTTCGATTGAAAGGAATGTTCTGATTGACTCCTAGGACAGAAATTGTCCTTGAAACATGACAAAACTGACATATTTAGGACCAGTTGGGTAGTGGGAGGGCACAAGCAACTAAATATCAATTTAGGCCCCTTGCATAAGGCTGCAAACTGGTGCATATGGATGTACAGTTCTGTGGAGTCCAGCAACTACAGCTGCCGTGTATTTTAGCCCATAGGACTGCTTTACAGAAAAAGCTGTGCACTGGCCCCAGCATATACTTACACAGGTGTATGGGCGTATTTATCAAAGCTTAACATTTCGCTGGATTACATTCTTGCAAGATTTAGAATCATTAGCTGGGTAACTATATTCAAGGCACTCTCCTGGACCCCAGTCTTGCGAGATTTAGGATCCTTAGTTGCGTAACTATATTCAAGGCACTATACTGGTCCACAGTCTTGCGAGATTTAGGATCCTTAGCTGCGTAACTATATTCAAGGCACTGTGCTGGACCACAGTCTTGCGAGATTTAGGATCCTTAGCTGGGTAACTATATTCAAGGCACTGTGCTGGACCACAGTCTTGCGAGATTTAGGATCATTAAATGGGTAACTATATTCAAGGTAGTGCTGGAGTGTCTGAATGTGAGATTTAAGATCGTTAGCTGAGTAACTATATTCAAGGCAACGTGCTGAACCCCAGTCTTTTGAGATTTAGGATCATTAGCTGGGTAACTATATTCAAGGCACTGTGCTGAACCCCAGTCTTGCGAGATTTAGGATCATTAGCTGGGTAACTATATTCAAGGCACTGTGCTGAACCCCAGTCTTGCGAGATTTAGGATCATTAGCTGGGTAACTATATTCAAGGTAGTGCTGGAGTGTCTGAATGTGAGATTTAGGATCCTTAGTTGAGTAACTATATTCAAGGCACTGTGCTGAACCCCAGTCTTGTGAGATTTAGGATCATTAGCCGGGTAACTATATTCAAGGTAGTGCTGGAGTGTCTGAATGTGAGATTAAAGTGGGGTTCCACCCAAAAAAACAAACATACATAAAAAATCCTAAAAACAAAAAAACAAAAAAACATTTGGATATTTTTTTTTTTCACTTACCTCTAAATGCCTGTTGCTAGGTGGTCCCTCGTAGTCTGCCTGTTCCTTAGCCTGGGCTGGTGACATCACTTCCTCCTCGGCACAGGAAGGGCTCCGCTCTGCTCCCTCCCTCCTGTCAATCATCTGGGACCCATTACAGGTCCCAGGTGACCGAGCGGCCAATCACGGCGAGCGGCGCCGCTCGCGCATGCACAGTGGGTGCCAGGCTGTGAAGCCACAGCCCGGCGCCCACAGTTGCAATGCCGGCGCCGCTGAACAGAGGGGGAGACGAGCGGGGCTTCGATCCCCCGCATCGCTGGACTCCAGGACAGGTAAGTGTCCAATTAACAGTCAGCAGCTGCAGTATTTGTAGCTGCTGACTTTTAATTTTTTTTTTTTTTTTTTATGGCCCCCCTGGGTGGAACTCCTCTTTAAGGATGCTCGGCAGTTTTCTCCTGATGAGGTTTTTTTTTTTTTTGGCCATGTTTATTTCTGCGCTTTTATCATGGAAGGGATGGGTCTAAACGATTAATGAACCCTAACATTTTGATGCAAGGTCCACAAAAACAATAAAACAAGAAGAGAAAAAAACAGTCCTTCAAAAACATACAAGCTTAGCTTTGCAGCTAAGGGGAAGATGGTTAACAGCGACGCAGCGTAGGCAGATGCTGCCTCTGCCAGTCATGTCAAGGGCTACAATAGTGATGGGGCCAGATTTTCCAACCTTGTTCACTTGGATTTGCTTATTGGCTGCATGTCAGTCCCTTAAAGCAGTGGTCATCAACCCTGTCCTCAGGGCCCACTAACAGGCCAGGTTTACAAGATAACTGAACTACATCACAGGTGATATCATTTTCTGCTCAGTGATTGCAGTATTCTAGTCTGCATCTCCCCAAGGTAATACATAAAACCTGGCCTGTTAGTGGAGCCCTGAGGACAGGGTCGATGACCACTGCCTTAAAGCACAGAACACAGGACCAATGCCCTGGCATCAGGTCAGCCAATGCATAGGTACCTAGAGAGAAAATTGAAACATTATAGTAAAATCACAAAATGACTGTTGCCCGATACACGATACAGGATTATGAGGCAATGCCAATGTGAATAGTTAGGCAGATTGTTTTCTCAGTGTTTAGCAGTGACACTGGTTCAGCTGAAAGGCGTTCCTAAGCATGCTATGCTCAGTCAGCTACTGTGGCTTGTATGAAATAAGCCAGGCACATGACAATCTTGTGATGGGTGAGGAAACACAAACATGGAAATGACAGATTCAATAAAATTCCACTGTGAGAAACAGAATCACTAAAGACCTGTCCTATATGTTGCTCCACCATTTCCACCATGTAAATGTTGTTCACTCCCTATTATTATGTATGCCAGATGTTACGAGATCATTAAGATGAGCAAAATAAACATGGCTGGAGAGTGGGAGGCGTACAGAAAATGACAGGGCAGCTCAGCAGGTGGGGAGCCTGCTTATATATGAAAGGTTTATTAAAGTTCAACTGTAAATCAAGAATAGTATACATCTAAGAAACACTGGCAATCCCCTTTTCTGACACTATGATATCAGACATGTTCAATATGGCTATGGAAAGAATGATGATAATCTACACAGGGATTATTATTGGCAGCCAACCAGATTTCACTTTCCTGTATTCCGATCAGTCAGTACACTTTATTAGCTTTATAGCATTGTTCTTTGTATTTATATGCTTACCCTATTATAACAAAGGAAAAGAAATACCTAAAACTGAAAGGCTGCTTCTAATTCAAAAACTGGATTCTAATTCAAGAAGGTCAGGTTCTTACAAGGCCTGCAACTTGGCTTTCCTGAACTAAAGGTGGCCATAAAAGCAATAAAGTAAATCTTTGTAACAGTTTCAAGAAACTATTAGATAAGCACCTGCACATATATACAATGTAATACTGACATATAATCACACACATAGGTTGGACTTGATGGACTTGTGTCTTTTTTCGACCTCACCTACTATGTAATTATGTAACTATATGATTGTTTCCATCACTAGAGCATGCATGTTAAGGTCTATGGTAAAGCGAAGTAGAGGGAAGACAGACCCCCCCCTTCCCACTAGTGTTGGCCTTAACTTTGGTGTATACAATAGATATTACATTCAATTATGCAACATGGCCAACTGCCAATTCCCCCAAGATAAAACTAGGAGTCGCACGGAAATCATCTCAAATCCATGGGTGACTTTAGCAACCCAATACAGTCTACCTATCTGCCTGAAAGATATATATAATATTAGGGTTGTCCCGATACCACTTTTTTAGGACCGAGTACAAGTACCGTTACTTTTTTTCAAGTACTCGCCGATACCGAATACCGATACTTTTTTTTTTAATGTCACGTGACAGTGTTTTTTTTTGGTTGTTTTTTTAACAGTGCTTTATTTTTTTTCGGGGGGGGGGGGGGGTGAACGGTGTATGTGTATGGTTTTTTTTTATTATTTACAATTTTTATCTTTTACAATAATATTTTTTTTATTCTTTATTGCAATATGAGTTTTTTTTTGTTTTTTTTTTTTAATCAGCCCTGTTGGGGGGCTTTGGTGAGATTTCAGGGGTCTTGACAGACCTCTGATATCTCCCCCTTGAGACAGAGATAGAGACCGAGGATAGAGATTCCCCAGTCCCTTTCTCTGCAGCCTCAGCTGCACTGAGAATGAATGGAGAGAAGACAACGGCTCCTTTCCATTCATAAACTGAGACATCGTAATCACAGGAGATTACAATGTTTCAGTTATGTGAATGGACAGAGTCAGCTGACTCTGTCCATTCACAAAGGAAGGAGGAGGAGGACGGCGGAATGGAGGGGGAGAACGGAGAGGCACAGAGAAGGAGAGCAGAACGGAGGGGACAGCGGAGGGGGACAGAGAAGGAGAGGGGAACGGAGGGGACAGCGGAGGGGGACAAAGGAGAGGGGAACGGAGGGGGACAGAGGAACGGAGGGGGCATGGAGGAGGATGCAGTGACAGTCAGCGGTGACCGATCACCGCTGTATGTCACTAAAGTACAAGTACTTGGGCAAATGCTCGGTATCGGTGCCGATACCGATACTAGTATCGGTACAACCCTATATAATATGCAACAGCCTGATTACTAATTTTTAAATCCATATATAATGCAACACGCACATTATAATAAGCAACAAATGTGGGAACGTGTATTCTGACTGGATATTTAGAGAGCGCTTACTACATCATATAGTTCATGTCTTATTCAGCTTTTCTCCAGATTGTGCTGTTATCCAAGGAGGAAGTCACATGGACGAGAGACCGGGTTGAAGGCCATTTCATGAATCAGATGGTTCTATCTGTCCGATTCATACAAACTACCAGAAAGGAAAGTGGAAGTGTGGTTTTGAAGAAAACACCACCAGGAATATTTTCACTCTCCATTTTACACATCAGTCTTATGTACCTACTTTGGGAAAATCCTTTGCTCTCTCCCATTATATATATATATACATATACATACACACATACACATACACACACACACACACACACACACACACACACCTGTTCAATTGCTTGGTAACACAAATTGCTAATCAGCCAATCGCAGTAACTCAATGCATGTAGGCATCTAGATGTGGTGAAGAGGACTTGCAAAAGTTCAAGCTGAGCATCAGAATGAGGAAGAAAGGAGATTTGAGTGACTTTGAATGTCGCATGGTTGTTGGTGCCAGACAAGTATTTAAAAAACTGCTGATCTACTGGGATTTTCACGCACAACCATCGCTAGGGTTTACAGAGAATGGACCAAAAAAAGAGAAAATATCCAGTGAATGGCAGTTGTGTGAATGAAAATGCCTTGTTGGTGTCGGAGGAGAATGGGCAGACTGGTTTGAGATGATAGAAAGGCAACAGCAACTCAAATAACCATTCGTTACAACTAAGGTATGCAGATTACCATCTCTGAATTCAAACACATCGAACCTTGAAGCAGATGGGCTACAGCAGCAGAAGCCCACACCGGGTGCCACTCCTGTCAGCTAAGAACAGGAAACCAAGGCTACAATTTGCACTGGCTCACCAAAATTGGACAATAGAAGATTGGAAAAATGCTGCCTGGTCTGATAAGTCTCAATTTCAGCTGCAACATTCAGGTGGTAGGGTCAAAATTTGAGCATCTTTTAAACGCCATGTGCTACTTGAGTATTGTTGCTGGCCATATCCATCCCTTTATGACTTCAGTGTATCCATCTTCTGATGGCTACTTCCAGCAGATAATGCACCATGTCAAAGCTCAAATCATCTCACCACTGGATTCTTGAACATGACAATGAGTTCCCTGTACTCCAATGGCCTCCAGTCACCAGATCTCAATCCCACTAGAGCACCTTTGGAATGTGGTGGAATGGGAGATTCGCATCATGGATGTGCAACCGACAAATCTGCAGCAACTTCGTGATGCTATCATGTCAATATGGACCAAAATCCCTGAGGAATGTTTCCAGCACCTTGTTGAATCTATGCCATGAAGAATTGAGGCAGATCTGAAGGCAAAAGGGGGTCCAACCCGGTACTAGCAAGGTGTACCTCATAAAGTAGCCGGTTAGTGTATATTTATACACACATACATATGAGAAGAAGTCCAGAGGATCGTTGCACTTACATTTTTTTTTATTGAATCAAAGTTCAAACAAACATTACATGATATGTAAGCACATACATATATACATACATTTTATAGAAAAGCACTGCGGGTGGAAAACTCATACAGAATAAAATCTGGTGGGTCAAAGACCTCCCATCTCATTGAATGGCAGAGTCTTTTTTTCTAATTAGATTTTAAGGACGAAAAGTCTAAGTCTTCTTTGAAGGGTTATATAACTAGTGATGTCAGGGCGTGACACTACAACATAATTCTCTGGGGAATCAAGGACAGGCCTTCCATTCTAAGGGAAATGAAATCCCTCCTGTTAACTCCAACAGACAGGAGTAGTAGTAGAGCGCACCATGCTGACTGATTTCTGTACAGGATAGAATTACAACACTTCCATGGAAGAAACATGTACAGCCCTTAAGAGACTTATGAATCCCTCACAATATCCTGTTGCTCACTGGTACAGGGATGGTTTTAAAGCAAGATGTTAAAGTCAAATGGCAAAAATGCAATATATTTTTACCTACTGAAAATTCACATTATTGCTAACATGTAAAAAAAAAAAAAGAAGTTGGGCTTATGTAATAAGGAGATGCCAGAGGATGATACCCTGTTTCCCCGAAAATAAGACCTAGAGTGATTGACGGTGATGGCTGCAATATAAGCCCTATCCCCCAAATAAGCCCTAGTTAAAGTCCTTATAAGTCTTATTTTCAGGGTAGGGCTTATTTTGGGGGAAACAGGGTAGCGTTCAAGGTGCACGGCCTATACCAGTTGTAATTACATTTTTATCAGTTTGAGTGAAAAGATGATTTCTAATTGGCTGCTATGCTTTGCTCTTTTTCATACCCCAATCTGTCAAGAAGACTATCCACTACTCTGTCCATCTTTAGGTGATCTCTGAAAACCCATCTCCTCAGGGATGCGTATCCCAATATTTCTCAGTCAAGGCACCCATCAAAATTCTGCACAATCTTGAGGCACCTCATTCCAAAAGGTAAACAAATTAAACGAATGGTCTTATGTATTGAAACATCCACACATGTAGGACACCCAACTTTTGAGGTGATTTATTCGATCAAAGCAAATACACCTTTGCACACTGGTATTTACTACTATTCCACGGTTTCTCTTCTCCCTCAGTTTCTCTCCCTCACTCAGCTAATGTGACCCCAGTGCCAAAGAGGAAGGGCCACCTGATGTCCTTATCAAACCAATGATGTGACTGGTTGTTAGGACACCGGCAGCTAGAAGGTTGTAATGGTGCACAATGAAAGCCTGTGGTTTTGTGTAACTAAAGAGTAGGCTTGAGCCACCCACTGGCTTGTATACAATTTGTAGGCATTTTGCCAAGGCAGCCTTGTTCAAAAAGGTTGACCTATCCTTATAAAATGTACCTTTACTTTCTCCATCAGTTCATCCCAAACAGTTACCTTTTGTATCAATTGACCTTCCCTTTTAGATTCTAAGCGCTCATAAGAAGAGTCCTCTGATCCCTCTTGTATTGAATTGTATCGTAACTATACGGTCTCCCTCCAATTTGTAAAGTGCTGGCCAAACTGTTGCCTTTTTAGAAGTTCTGCATAATAAAGGTATATATCAATGTAATTAGCGGACCTCCAGCTGTTGCAGAACTACAAATCCCATGAGGCATAGCAAGACTCTGACAGACACAAGTATGACCCCCAGAAGCAGAGGCATGATGGGACTTGTAGTTTTGCAACAGCTGGAGGTCCGCTAATTGCATATCCCTGGTATATATAATGCAAGGAAATAGTTTACTAATACAGTGGAACCTTGGTTTACGAGTAACGCAGTTAACAAGCTTTTTGGAAGACGAGCAACTTTTTTTTTTAATGCCGACTCCGTTTGCGAGTGCTGTCTCGCAAAGGAGCAGAATTCAAGCTAATGGGCGGTGCAGTACCGCATTTGGCCAGAGGTGCGGGGGCACCGGGGACACTTGGAACGGTTCAGAGCTGTTCTGAAATACTCGGAAATATCCGTAAACACTCGGAAATACTCAGTTCTCGAGTGTTTCTGAGCCTTTCCGAGCTCAGCCGAGCTGTCCCCGAGTATTTCCAAGGCTCTCCGGCACCCCCCACCTCTGGCCACATGTGATATTGCATGTAATAGAAGTCAATACGGAACTAATTATCTTCGTTTCCATTGACTTCTATGGGAAAACTTGCTTTGATATGCGAGTGCTTTGGATTACAAGCATTCTCCTGGAACGGATTATGCTCGTAATCCAAGGTTCCACTGTACCTGAAACATTTGATTCTACTCAGAAGAGCACCAAGAATGGCAAAACAATGTTCAATCATTGACAATCATTTTCACTTTTAATAATGCCCCTAAGTGGGCGGCACTCTGCGCTACCTTTGATTCTGAATGGCATCCCAATGCACCTTGCCAATGGATATGTGTCGCTGTACAATGCAATGCACTAACAGGTTGCCGTGTGATGCGCTGTCAAAAAAAGGAACAGGTCCGATTTCTGAGCCATTAAGGTGCCTGACTGCCCATTCATTTTGAATGAGCTGCTAATGCAGTGCAATGTTAATGTGCAGAAAATGTGTCCTTTAACCTCCCTGGCGGTTTTCCAGAGTGTGGCTCGGGGTTAAAATTCAGTCCCATTAGCGGTAACCCCGAGCCACACTTGGGATTACATTGCAGGATCCCGGTGCGGCGTTACTTACCTCGACGCACGGGGACGGAGCCTGGCGCCAAATTGTAAAAATTGTAAAAATCATAACACATACAGTACTGTAATCTTACAGATTACAGTACTGTATGAAATTATTTCACATCCCTTTTGTCCCCAGTGCTTTGTCCAGTGCCCTGCATGCAGTTTTATATTATATATACTGTTCTTTCTGCCTGGAAACTGGAGATTGTCCATAGCAACCAAAAAGTGTCCCTTTACGTCAAAAGTGGCTTTAGACCAGCTAGAAAACAGCGATAGTAAATTAAAACACTTGCAGAATTGAGCGATAGAGAATCGTGGAGAAATGTATTTTATTATTATTATATATATTATTATATATATATTTTTTTAATTATTTATTTTTATTTATTATATTATAATTTATGTTTTTGTGTTTCAAACTTTATCATACCCGGGATGTCTACTAGACTCTTGTTTGGACAGATTTAAGTGTGTTATTCCTAAGAATTACAGGCCTACAATATAAAACGCCAAATTTCAATGCAAAATAATGGTACCGCTTTCAGCACCTAAAATCCGAAATAATCATACCGCCAGGGAGGTTAACGCACCGACACTCAGCAGTTAGATGTGAACCTAGCGGCTGGGTCCTAGCCTAATTGTTACAAAATAAAACCCAGCAACATAACTGAAGTTTATCTTTCAGAGTAAATAAAACCATCAATATATATAAACGCTTTCACTAATATGGGCAGCAAAGCATCTCATGCACAAGATGCGGATGTAGAGAGGCAATCACAAACACGTCATTCAATTAAACATCTTCTAGGGTTACAGCGGAGCATTCCTAACTCTCAGCCTAATAAGGTTCTGAGATCGGCACAGCTTTTTATGGGAACGCTTCTAAACTATTTTTTAAGAAAACCGTCTTTAGCCTGGCAATCTTTGGAGGGAGCCATGTAACACACAGGGCTAAATATAAAAAAAGTGTGGAAAATGAACTGGCCAGGTGGCAATAAAGACAATATCTAATCGCTGGCCTGCGAAGCGTGAAATGCTGCTTTTTAAACAAAGGTGGTTGTTTTGAATTTTTTTCAAACACACGTTACTGACAGGCAGCTAATAATTAACCATCATCTGAGATGTGTACACATTTTGCTGCAGGGCTTATGTTATCTGAGGTGTTTATTTTCAATTGGTTGAAGCATTACAGCATTGTTAGACTAAAGAGATGCAAATGCACTTTTTTTTTTTTTTTTTTAAGGTTTTCAGGCAACTTTCCAGCGGACCATGGGGATTTGGACTATTTGCTGAGTTTAGCAATTGCCGCTTGGTTGACATGTCAAATGGCTGAAAACATGAGTCCCAGCTGCAAAACTGAGCAAATAGATAACGTTAGAAGCATTCTGGAGATCCTGCTTAGAGGAAATATTTCCCGTCTTCTATTATAATCATGTAAACAGACACAATAGGTTTCACAATTACATGTACTAATCTTTGTGCTGTTTTTTTAGCCTTTGCAAACTATTCAATGACTTCAGCCATCTACAACTTGTCAAATCGACCAACTGCAGACAGATGGAGTGCAGAAGCAGACCGATTCCTGCAGAACACACTCATTTGCAGCAAGTAAATAGAGGGCTGAGTCATACACTGATGGAAAAATCAGACAGACGTGTACAGTAATGCAAGACTTTCTTTATTTTAGTAAAGCAAACCCAATCTGCAAGAGCCATTGCAAACTTTTTCCATTGCAGCATAATACAACTGTATGCACTTTATTGTGTCCATGAATTATCCACAAAACACAAACATTCACAATGAAGACCACATGTCAGAAATGAACTAAGTGAAAAGTCTCTAACTTGCTAATGCAAAGACCATACAGCTTCTATAGCACCGTCTAAACCAATTTTAGAGTACTCTACCCTTTTTCCCATGCAACAAGGAGATAAAGCACTTACATCTGTTGCTCTTTCTTACAAGGAGTTTGCAAATCCAAAAGGTTGTAAGAAGATCCCTAGCAGGATATCGACACAGTGTAGTCCCTTTCTATGGCACAGCGAGGCATTTGTTCATTTAAACTCGACAAACAGCCTGACACACACCATACTGAGATTCCAAAGAGGCAGCCCTCCCAGATCACCCTGCCCTGCCTCCTCATTAGAATACAGACAGGAAAAAAAAAAAAGCTAGCTGGGATTCCCACTAGATGCAGATGGCAATGGAGGAAAAGTGTCAGGCTTTGGACTCTAGGCACTTCTACCAATAATACAATAACACATACACATTGCACTTTGACCTGTTAGCTTCCACTTACAATGCAGGAAGCAAAAGCGATCTATACCAAGTATTTTTATTTCTGAATCTTAGTGTATTCATTGTTTTTAAATAAGCAAATGTCTTGATAGAATGCAGGACAGGGATACAATAAATGACTGCTGCAGCCAGTATAACATACAGTGTGCTGTATGTTACATTCTCTGTACCTCTGCAACCTGCATATCATTGCTAGACATTACACACTCAGGATCACTGTATTCTGTATAACATGTTGTGCATTATAGACCCCTGCAATGTATGTTGTGCTGTACATGACACAATCTTCACTGTTGCACTTTGTACAACTTGTACACTACATACTCCTGACTGTATGTTGTGCTGTACATTGCTGAAAGCTGGGCTCTGTATGCTGTGCTGTACATTATATACTCTTGTGAACTGCACTCTGTATGCTGTGATGTATGTGACATACTTCAGATTACCTGTACAACAGGTGCATGTTGCCCTAAGCAATATATTCAACCCACTTTGGATGCTGTACTTTATGTTGCATTTCCCAGACACAATCAGGCTAAGCAGGGTTGTCTTTAATATTGATTGGACCCTGGGCAAACATTTCACTCTTCACCTGCTGTGAGACATACAATAAATAGCAGCTAGACTCAAAATCAGTTTACTGAATCAGATCAGGCTGCGACTGCGATTGGTTGCCAGAGGTATCATTACTGTTCACTGACTGGCTGCTATAGGTTGCAGCACACAATTATTTGCTAGAGGGTATAGAACATGACTTCTGCTTGTTGATTGGTTGCTAGAGATTACTGTACATCAATACTGTTAACTGATTGATTGCTAGAGGTTTCTGCACATTATTACTGCTCACTGATTAGTTGCTAGAGGTTACTGCTAGTCTGCGATTATTTACATATTAATCCCACCGCTATTTACATATCAATGCTGCCGATCTGCGGCTATTTGCATATTAATGCAGGCTATTTACATGTAAACACAGGGTCTGCAGGTGAGTCATCTGTACACGGCAATAGGGCAGCATTAGTAACAGACCTTCACACTGTTATATCGGGACACAGCACGGGACTAAAACTTTAATGGACAAGGGGATTTAAACTGGGGTAGTTGGCAAGTATGAGGCAGCTGCTTTGGGCCCAGGGCAGCTGCCCTTTTTGTCCTGCCCTAAAGACGGCCTTGAGGCTAAAGTTCACACTAGCCTACACAGGAAAACTCAATGTTTTACCGTGCAGGCTAGTGTCAGTGTGTGCTACAGTAGGGAGCAGTGTGATGTGCGTTTTAGCGCATTGCACTGCTTGTTTCTTTTTTTTTTTACTTTATTTAAAGCATCACTTATTGACACTTTATTCACATCACTGCACAGCAGTGAGGTTCGTTGTGCTATTACATATGCCATCCAGTGTGCTGTTCACAAATACAGACATGCTGCAGTTTTCATCACTGCATATCACACAAGCAATTGTTTTCTATGTGTCCTGTTGGTGACCTGCCTTTATCCAGTGCTAAAAAATGCCGCACAGCCCTTTTTTGGAGGGACATGGTAATACCCTAACAACCCCTGGGTCCCTGGCCCCAGGGTTTTCCCGATTGATTAAATAACTCCCCCTAAGAGGAAATCTATGGTCCTATGTTAGTTTGACCACTCGAATATAATCATTAACGGGGTAGGACATTTCTCATTGCTACATTTAGATATTGATATTGGGCTACCCTTTTTGGGTAGGACTCGATCGAGGTTGGGGGTCCGGGAGGGGGGAGTGGCCTCAAGCCCGCAGTAAGTTCCCATATGGGGCGGGTGGCGGGCATCTCTCCTGATCCCTGATCCCTTGCAAATAATGGATTAAAGTCTTCCTTACTCTGTACTACCACACCTCACCTAACCCGGTAAATGAGTTATACCCGACCCCTGTAGGTTTTTGTTCCGGCAGAATACACATCTTTTATTGTCTTAGGGCCAGAGACATGTCTATTTTAGATTTTAGATTTTAGTTTATAATTTTGATATATTTTAAATTGTAACACAGCATTTTGCTGGTTGGACTTTTCCTTTTACATCTTGCATTGAGAGGTTTTTCCTCGAATTAATTTGCTCCTTATGTATCTTCATATCTTCCTACCATGTAATGCCTTAAACATTGGTTCTGTAAAATTTTTGTTACTACTAATAAAAATCTATTGAAAGTAAAAAAAAAAAAAAAATTCCGCACATGGTGTGAAAAAGCCTTACCACACTGTTTTATATTCATATCAGTAGGAATTTTTCTTTGAATTATGAACTTCTTCTTGTTCAAAAATATGGGCACACTATTGTTATTTCATACTATAATATATGCAACAAATGTCCTGTGCACTGAGCAACTTTTTATTCCTATCAAGGACGAAGTACTTTTTACCTAAAATACTGTGATTTTGTAACGCTGACATATGCCCTATTGATCCATGTGAAGTCTACATTTTAATGACAGGTTTACTTTAACAGTGGTCATATTAATTAAAGATGAGCAAATGTGGCATAAAGGGTAACAATGAAAATACACAAATCCTTTTTAATTACATGCTTGGAGGATGCCTTAAAGCTGCATGTGAAGTTGCTGAACAGTTCCAGCTAACCCATTAAAAGTAGCTTTTGAAAAAGAAAAAAAAAAAAAGGATAAAAAAAACACCCTTAAAATTCAAACTAGACACTTATCCAGGCATGCAGCCTGGGTGGCCAGGAAAGGAACAGCATCTAGCATGCCCCTCCACCTGAACCATACCAGGCCAGATGCCTTTCAACATTAGGAGGATACCATGCAAGGGGGGCAGAAAAGCCTCCCATGTTCAGGGATAAAGGGCCTCATCCCCACATCTTGTCCCCAAGGGGATGTTGGGATTGTGGGGAAGATTATTGAAATCTGGAAGTCCTACCCCTAATGACACCCCAAATACCCCTTATTGTTCATTCCCCAAATTTTTAAAATTATAGACACGCACATTGTGATAGCGTCCTTTATTAGAAATGTAAAGAAAACTATGATGTAAATCCATTGTCAATTGATGTCATTAAGCATGCTCCAGCATTCAACAAAAACAACAAGGTCACATCCTTCTGTTACCTCAACTTCAATAACAAAGCCTACCCACCCTGTTGCCCCACACCCAAATGACCATCATCCATATAATATTTTTCCCCGCAATACTGCCCCAAGAATGACAGATCCCTGGCCATCCGCTCTATGTTAACAAACCTGTCGGGAATGCTGGGTGACATCATTGACCAAATATGGTCATGGCCAAAATCGGTTACTGACGCAAAGAGACAGATCTGTTGCCGGTTTGTTTGCAAACTGCAGCTGGGCGAATAATAAGACCAATGGCAGAGTTTCTGTGCCTATTGTGATTAGGGGGGTTTAGCCATGTTATGCAGACTGCTAGTCTTTGTATTGTCACTAATGAATTTATTAATTAATATGTACAAAAACAGATATAACCCCCCCCCCCAAAAAAAAAAAATTATGCCTGATAGAATATAAAAAAAAAATAGAATTGACAAATTTCACAGAAACATGCAATGCAAAGTGTAAATGCATTGCAAAAATAAAAATAAAAAAATAAAATACACAATATTGATTAAACATTTTCACATTGTACGAGTCTTTAAAATGCATGTATGTACAGTATTTGTAAATCCCCCAAAGTGAACACAAGAGGCCAAGGATATGCAAAAAAACCCCTACTTTTTGGGTACAAATATTTGTACAATCGACCAAAATAACCGCCAGGGAATTACAGTTATAAGTTCATTATTAAATTAGGTATATAGGAAAACAAAAAATGCTGTCATTCTATTGTGTCCCTTTGAGCCATAGTTACATAAGATTTGCTAATAGCCCCATTTTCCTCATCTGAAAATGTCACCGTGAGAGGGTATCCAGAACTGACAAAAAGATGATAAAATGCGCTTATTACCTTTATGAATGAGGTCATTAGACAAAGGCAGACCTGAAATTGTCCTTCATGGTTTTCACTAGGAATTAGTTCTTTTGTCTGCAGTAGAAGTATTTATGGTGTGTTTGTGTCTGTTATCTGCTCTCACCATTTGGGGACTGGATTGTGTCCCATAAGAGGCTGCTGTGTGATCTCTGGCAGGGACGGCTATCTCTATGTTAAACATTCCAACCCTTGTAATGTTTATCAGTATCTAGTCCCTTAAAATCTGCAACTCTTTGAAGGACATTTTCTGATTGAACAACCTAAGAGAATATAACCCATCTAAATTGTAAACGATTGTATACACTGCTCTATTTTTGGTGCAGATTGCTCACAAACGAATACCTGGAGTATGGTTTTTGAATTGGCTTTCTAAAGCAACACTTTACAACAAGCAATAAAAGACATGTAGAAAACTTTCTAATAAAGTGAGATTCCAACTACTAGTGAATCATTTTAGGGCTGTGGCAAGAAACAATCTGACATCACTCTAGAGGGCATTTACTTAAACTGGTACACACAGAATCTGGTGCAGCTGTACACAGCAACCAATCAGCTTCTAGGTTTAAGCCCTGGTTCACAGTAATGCTACTTTGAAATCGTGCTACTTCACTTAAAGTAGCACAATTTCAAAGTAGTGATGTCAGTGCGATTTCAGCTGCTACATGTTAGACATCTATGTGGCTTCATGCACAGATGTCTATTGAAGTCGCACCTGAAATCGGCAAAAGTAGTGCAGGAACTACTTTTGCAAATCGGTGTGGCGCCGCAAGATCGGTGTCACGCCGATTGGAACAGTGCCATTGCCTCCAATAGGCTGCGACTTGTCATGCAATTTGATCTCTTAAATCGCATGACAAATTGCTCCAATGTGAACCTAGGCTCATTGACAAAGCTTAATTGAACATGCTGAAGTTAGAAGCTAATTGGTTACTATGTGCAGCTGCACCAGATACTCTGTCCACTAGTTTTAGTAAATCTACCCTTTTGTGTCTGTAGGCTCCAGAACAGACTCTCTCAATTAGGGTTCTATGGAACCCTTGGGTTCCTACAAAGGTTGCTAGGGGTTCCTTAAGCAAATTCCATCTCCCAGCTAAGGGGTCACTGACACCAATTATCTTTTTAGATATCTATAAGGGGGAATTATTTCTGCTGACCACAAATGTAAACAGCATTATTCTTTCCACAATGGCCATCACTGTAATGTATCATGAGCTGTAGAGATAGTACTTATCAGCAGGAGTTACTTGAGACCAGCAAGTTATTTTGAGGTTTCGAGGGTTCCTCCATGTTAGAAAAAGTTTAGAAATGGTGCTCCAGAAAACATCAAACTGTTTAGCACAATGTAACTGTGACCCCTGTCTTATGCCTAGAGATGGGAAGGCCACGAAAAAAAACTGAAAAATTGGAAAAGAAAACACTTTTTTCTTTGTTTTGTTTTTCCAAAGCATTTTTTTGTTTTTTTCCATAAAAACTGAAAAAAAAAGTGTGGAATATGTTCTTTTACAATGATAAACAATATCTATGACATGGTATTCAAACTATATAACATGAAGATCCTAATGAAATATTTCTGAGACTTGATGTAAAGTCTTCAATTATTGCAAGTTCACTCAGCTGAAGACAAGCATATCCCGGAATACAGTTCAAGTAACACTGTACTTCTCAAAGCCGTTCTCAAACAAGAGAAATATGCATTTATGCCACTATGGGGCACTGCAGGGGAAAGGCTCCAGTTTAGTTTGCTTATGGGCTCCATCTTGAACCCCCTACAGTTGGGCGATTGTTGCGATACAGTAGATGATAATTAAGGCATGAGAGGACAGAAACTGACAGGTAAGAGGGTACATTTGTCTGATAAAATAGTTTTTTCTTATAACCTTTAAATGATTCCTATTAAATGATCTCCAACATCACAACATAAAGTTTACCCATAGGCCCCTTTCACACTGGGGCGGTGGGGGGCGTCGGCGGTACAACAGCGCTATTTTTAGCGCTGCTGTACCGTCGTTCTTGCAGCGGTATTCGGCCGCTAGTGGTGCGGTTTTACCCCCCGCTGGCGGCCAAAAAAGGGTTAAAATCCCTCGTACAGCATGGCTATAGCCACGGTATTGCCGCGGTATAGCCGCGCTGTCCCATTGATTTCAATGGGCAGGAGCGGGGAAGGAGCGGTGAATACACCGCTCCTTCCCCGCTCCAAAAAAGCGGTTTGCAGGACTTTTTTCACCGCCCTGCCTGCGCACCGCTTCACACTGAACAAACAGCGGAGGCTGTTTAGGGGCGGTTTTCAGGCGGTATTTTTAGCGCAATACCGCCTGAAAACCGCTCCAGTGTGAAAGGGGTCTTAGTCTGCTCAGTCATTTTTTCTTTTCCTCCTCTCAGTAAAATGGGGAAACCAACATCTAGAGTTTGAAAACACTTCCACAGTGTGATTTCTGCAAAGCTGCAACGTGCAAATATTGTGAGAAGAAATATTCTTTTCCAAATTCTACAAGGATGACAGAATACACTCTTGCATGTCAGAGGTACCCTAAAGACATTAAAAATACTTGCAATAAAATGATGAGGACCAGAATGAAACTGCAAGTAGCTTTTCCCTCCAGAGTTCTCATGCCAGAAACACTCTTTCTGCTGCTTCTGGATCATCACAAAATGTTTCTCCACCAGCAGCATCTTCAAGTAAGCAAGTGTTACAAACCACTGCCTTCCAAAAATACAATACCTTTATTTATTTATAGATAATATGACACCTGAAAATCAGGAAAACATTGATCAAGCTCCTGCAAGAGCAATATATGCTTCCGGATCAGCAGTGTCAATAACTAAAAATGCATATTAGCAGGAAGCTTTTAAATTATTATTAAGAGGGAAAGGGGGTGGTTACCTGTTCTCATGTATAGTTGTAATGTTCTTAACATATACAGTCCTTGGTATTCCATTTGTAAGAAATAATAAGATTTTAAAAAGCAAGTTTAGTTTATTTACTGAATAAACTGTACTTTTATTTCATGCATAATACTTTTATATACACTGCATTTTACGTTCCCAGTGTAACAAAATGACTTTTAATTTGTAAACCTTGAATTTTTTTTAATTTTTCAAAAATGTCCAGTATTTCTGGGAAAAAAAAAAAAAACAGGGAGAAAAGTTTACTTTTTCCCCATAGCTTCAAAATTTCCATTAATTTTACATCTCAAAACGTGCCACCACCTTTGCCTGTAAAGCCTGGGGCCCCTGAAAAGTTCAGTGGAGCTCCGAGTCCTGGTGCTCCTCTTGGGTTTGGCAACTAGAAGGTGTGGATGAAAGAACATAAGTTTAGGAGTAGAGGCCAGATTTGGCTGGAAGCCTTGACATATGCTGCATGGGGCAAGAGCTGAGCGTTTTATAATACTGCCGAAAGTGTGTCCTGTGTAAGGCAGAGCTGGTCAGATGGTGGGTGCAGAGCAGATTCACATCTGGGTCTAAAAGGTGTGTGGAAGATGTGCTAGGACAGATGCAGGCGCTGAAACACAGAAGCTGGGCAAGATATTTATAGTTTCCTTTGTTGGCTTAACACTATTGCTTTGCATTACTGCAATGCAGGGGTGTGTATTGCATTGTGATGCCATTTTGAATGACACTTCAACCCATATTTACAGTGCGTAAAAACACACCTGTGCTATAGCACATCAAAACATGGTTGTGAAAATGCTCGACATTGTGGTGCACTGCATTGCCTAACATAGTCCTGAGGATTTTTCAGCCCATTTAAATGAATGAACAGCTTTATTCATCCAAGAGGCAAGTACACCTGAGGATCTATGTCACATCCATTATGTGTAAAGCAACCATCAGTTCTGTTGCCGAGCATTTGAACCAATATAGCCGAATTATGCTGACAAGCAATGCCCCATGTTTCTTCCCTCCCTATCCTGTCCAAACTCTGAGCATGTGTCTTTAAAGGTAACTGTACCTTCAAAACAGTTGTCCTTTTATTAAAGCATAGCTAAGCCCATAAAGAAATGTGTAATATATTTCAGCTTCCCAGGCTTTAGACAATGTGCCTGCTTCTGTTTTCTTTTTACTTTCAATGTATTTCTAATATTTGCAAAAATGATTGCAGCTAGTAATATAAACAAGATATGATATAGATTGTACTTTTTCTGACTTTTGTGCTTTATTTTTACCTAGTAGTCCTATGAATACCTTACTTCCTGTGCTTTCATGTTTACAATAATTGTATCTATGAAAGAAGTCATCTTGAATTGACAGGGTTTATATCTTATGTGTTTTCTTTCCAAAAAATGTTCTTAACATTAAAAAAAAAAAAAAAAAAATGAATGCAGCCACTTTATGTAAGGATTGGTAAGCTACATTATTACATTTTTGTTTTCAAAGTGAACGAATACACTCTGCAGACTAAATCTCTAGGTTTTGATGCTTGATCTTTGGGTTTCAAGGCTCTGTGGGCCCTATCCATTGCAATATGTGTGGATGCAGGGACTCCCAGCAAGTTGTTAAAAATAGTCTAGAGGACCATTCTCAGATCCTAAGGGTCCATTGGTATCTGGGGGGCCTTGAACCCTGACATTGTTGTGGCGGTTGCGATTGTCGAAGGGCCTCGAGATGTTGTTGCATGTCACGAAGCATAAAGCAATATTCTATTGAGACTGAACGTGGTGTACGGCAAGTTTAGTAGTTTGGAGGTCTCCTTCCAGGTCCTCCATCTGAGTAGCCAGATGGTGAAAGTCCGCTTCCTGTGTTTTGATCTCACTGTGGCAGGCCTCTAACCTCAGAAATAAGGAGCTTGAAATCTTCCTTGGTAGGTAAAGAGTGGAGTTGCTCCCGCCAGGAGACCAGTTCATCGGTGGTGAGGATGGATGGTATTCGGGGCTGAGGCTGATGGTGGGCCTTAGCCTGTAAGGGGGTGGCCCATGGTTCAAACCACTCTCTCTGCTCTTAGGTAGGCTGCGCGGGAAGCAGGTGGGGTGCCTGTGAGGTATCAGGGGAAGGCGATGGCAGCGGATGGTCTGCTATGAGGCTTGTGATGCTGGGGTCATGGGAGCGGAGTGGCCTCTGTGGCTTTGGAGAGGGACAGTAGATGGGGTCTCGAGAGGTAGGCTGCAGCCGCGGCAAGGATTGCGAGCGGTCTGAATGGGAAGGGGGGTTCCGAGTGCCAGAATGCCGGCGGAGTGCCCCGCAGGGAAAGGGAGTCTGGGGCTGGGCCCTTTGTAGGAGAAGGACTCACCCGCAGGGTTAATGGAGCCGCTCCGAGAGTGTCCCAGTAAGATGGCGTTGGTTGCTTCATGTGGAGAAACGGAGGCAGGGGCTGACGAAGCTGATGACTGTGCAGACGGGTTGCCCGCTGTCCAGGGAGTCGCCTGTGGGATCCTCTGGTGTCATCCGCAGAGAGCCTGGAATCTGCGGAGGGGGGGGGAGATGCCTGTGTGGTCGCCGCAGTGCCATGTTCTCTGCTTCCCGCATGGTGGCCCCAGGTGGCAGCGTAAAGTAGGACTAGATCGGGGGACCCAGTGGGTGAGGCTGTCCCCAGGTTCCCCTGTTTCTGCGAGTGGGTGGTGCGATTTCTGCCCATCTGCATGTAGCTGTGTCCCCGTGTGAAGCTGTATAGCAGCAGGTCCGTGGAGAGCAGGGAGGCCAGACTTCCACCTCACTCAGCATCCAGCCACGCCCCCGCCAACAGGGCAGGGTGCAGGTGTGAATGCACCCTACAGGTGCGGCACCAGGACTCTTATTGCAAATACTGTGAGATACCGGGCAGAGCTGTAAAGTGAAAATCACTAGAGCAGGTAAGCATTTTACCAGCCTGTCTTCGCTCAGGGGGTGGAGGGATTCGTTTAAAAACAAATATAATATAGGTACAGTTGCCCTGGAATACACTCTGTGTGGTTTATCTGTCAGTAAGTGCTTGATCATTAAAGCAGATCTACCAACAACATTTACTTTGATAAATCAATGTGTAACTCTTTCTATTTTTTAATCTTATTTCAATGCTGCTGATCTCCTCTAACCTCTTTGCAGTAACTTCTGCAGCACATACTCCAGCAGCAGCCGTTGCCCGCAGCAGAAATTCACAAAAACAGGTTTCGTATCTGTGTGCACCAGGCAGCTCTTGTAGAATTTGCTGGCTCATGTTGTCATCCGTTCACTTAAATAATGCCCTGCTCAGATTCAACACCAACAGATCAATTACCCAATTGTCTGATGGCCAACGTTCAGTTCTGTATTCCCCCGCTATTTGCATCTTCCTTACTGTAAGTCACTTGTTTCCTTGAATAGAAAACATCTCTCGTATAAGTCATGTCAAATGATTTATGAAAGGTATGATCTAGGTTACAAAGTAACTTTTGTGAAAATCAGTTTTTTTCCCCCACTTGTAATTAAATGCATCTATAGCAGTACATTTGTATAAACTAGTAGCAATTTATTAACGATAAATATACAGTACAGTTCAATTTTACAGACAGCTGGGTGAAATACCAACCCCCCCCCCCCCCAAACTGTTACAAGCATATATCAGTTTTTCACATCAAGCTTATTGAGCAAGACAAGGTACAGAGCAAGGCAATGTTCAAAGTGGGGCAACACAGAGGAACTAGTGTCCAGTTTATTGCAAATTTCAGCCATTCTGACATTTCAATAAAGTGAAGACAATAATAAAAGAACCGTGTAGCACCCTGATAACAGGGGCCGCATGATGTGGTTCCAGTATGAATAAGCCTTAAGACAGACTTTGTCAAGACTGGTAGCACTGTGATTGTGGATTAGAGTTTACTCTGGTAATTATATTATTATTTATTTAATATAGGGGTTTATTTAAAACTGAAATCCTGGCATAAAAGGTATAAAGGTTTACCACACTTGAGGGTAAATTTAAAGGAGTTTATTGTTGTTAACAGTTTACCTAATACCGGTGAAGCTAACACATCTTGGGCCTTCCCCTTCAGGGCTGTAATGGTGTGTGTGTGATTGGAAAGTACCTAGAACAATAAGTGGAATTGGAATAACAATGCAGCTGAGAAGGAGGTCCATAAGAAGCTGCTTGTATGCGGAGTGGCAAAACGCGTTGGAACTACCTGGTACCTGTGAACAGATAACAAACTCCTTAAATTTAACCTAATGTGTAAGAAACCTTTAACCCTTTCACTGGAAAGTCCATACATCGTACAAGCCTGACAGTGGGGGGGGTCCTCACACACAATCCGGTGTAAGTCCCGGTCCCACAGATGGACAAGCAGAGCCCAGGATACATGGCGGGTGGAGGGGAGGGAGAAGAGCAGATACATGTCCACTCTCCTCCCTTTCTTGCTGTGACTCAGAAAGCAATGTGTAGGACGTCCCTTCCGGGTCACCGGTCACTTTCCATGGCCAGCATACCCGGGAAACTATGTATTATATTGCAATGTACATTGTAAAACATTCAGTGGAGCCCAGAGGAGACATGCAGGGTTTTTTAGGCCCTGCATATCTCATTAAAGAGAACCTGTCATCTAAAAATCACCACATAAGGAAGATTTTGTCCCCAATGTGATGAAAAAAAAAGGTTAAGAAATTTTTTTGCAAAAAAATAAAAACTTACAACCAATCACATAAAATTCCCCCCCCCCCCCATATATGTACATACAAACAATTGCGTCGGGGGCATCTACGAGTGGAAATGACTATTGCGATACACGTTATACTAGATCGCCACGCATGGTGGAGAGCAATAATTTTAGCACAAGACCTCCAATGTTACATTAAAGTGATGACCTATAGGGGGCTTTTGAACCATCGACTATAGAGAAAAAAATAGGGTACTGAAGTTTGTCGCCATTTCACAGGCGCAAACAAATTTAAGGTTTGACATCTTGGGTATCTATTTACAAGGTGCAACCTCTTCTTTTATATTTTACCGACAATTTGGGTAGTTTTTTGCGTTTGTGTGCTCTAAAATTTACTTTGTGGGGTTTTGTGTAATCTCCAGCCCTAAAATAATTTGTTATACATGAGTGGTAAAAATGCAAAAATGGGCCTTCTGGTAAACAAAAAAAAAGCAAAAATGGCAGTGAAAAGGTTACACAGTGTGCACCTCTATACCCATCTTGTGGAGCGTCTTTCCCATTGCTTTAAGAGAGGCTGCAGTCTGGAACCCCAATAATACCTACCCATGAAGCCTTCTTTGGGTACAAGTCCCCAGAAGGATAACTTACGCGCGCAGTGTTTCCAATACCACCAGACCATCTGCTGACCCAGCGCTGTCACACATACAAACACACACACAAACACACATTTGATACACAACAAATATGGTTACAATGTTTAGAGCATCAAAAATTCTACTCTCTGGACCCGTAATGATCAGTTTGGATCATAGAAAAAGGTTTCATCATCCTGTTAATAACCCCTGCATGGCCCAATTATTATTATACAGGATTTATATAGCGCCAACAGTTTGCGCAGAGCTTTACAACATGAGGGCAGACAGTATCATTACAATTCAATACAGGGGGATTAGGGGACCCAATCATCTCATACACTGCTTAAACATGGCACTGTCACTTTCGTTAGTAGGGCTATGTGTAGCTGCTCCCAAAGGGCAAAATTAACTGTATTCATTGAGCTCCATGATTAAGCCCCAGTAGGGAGTGAAACATGTTAAAGGGAGCATCCTGGGTGGAGCTTCTGTGCTTGTGCTGAACAATAAAGTTAATTTTGCACTTTGGTAGAGGGTGTGCAGCTCCAGAACTTTGCTGAATTGTGTGTGGGAGGAATGGACGTGGGAGGAATGAGCACCTGCAAGCTGGAGTTGAGGATTGCAAAGATCTTAGAAGTGCTTTATCTTTGGTGAATGACATATGTCTGGTCAGCCTTACAAAGACAATAATCTGCTTTATTTCAAAAATAGTTGAGGTCAAACAAGTCCAATAACTGGAAATATCAAATACTTGTCTTGAGCAATAAAAAGTACCACTTGGTTCTCCAGAACTCAGAGATTGTTTTGTGTTGTCAGTGAAATATAACAACCCCCCCCCCCCCCCCAGGAACTTCCTGACAATAAGATAAGGATTGCAGGGACACTCCCTGGACCCTTTCAGGAATGATAGGTAGCAGATAAAAGGGATTTCGGTTCCTACTCACTGTCTGGGGGCATTACCTTCCCGAAACAGTGATCAGCTATTGCTGCTTCCAGCACCTTCTCCAAACAAGTTCTTTATCTGGCACCATCCAAGATATGATAGAAATAAAAAGTTGCTCTTATCAATAAAAACATTGAAAACACAATCAAATAGCTATATAAAAATATCAGAGCTATGTGAGTTAAAGCAGAACACCAGGCAAGTTTTTTTTTTAACACAATAAAAAAAAAAAAAAAAAAAAAAAAGTTTACTCACATGAGCTGTATGCCATTTTGAGAGCTCACTCAGACGGGCATATAAAAATTACACAGAATGTTGCTGGCAGAAGCTGGCAATATGATTCTGCATAAAAAGTTGTTGACTGTTGATATTTAAATGTCAGCATTGAATGAATCGTGCATGCAGCAGTGTTACATGTGAAGAATACCTAAGATTATAAATGATTGAAGGGCGCTGACTATACATTGTTGATATTACATGTTAGCCCCGAGCAGTGGTAAAACAATAGGGCCCATGTATGCTAGAGCTGCACGATTCTGGCCAAAATGAGAATCACGATTTTTTTGATTAGAATAAAAAGAACATGATTCTCACGACGTAAAACCTTTCATATACAAAAAAAATGGGATAACTTTACTGGTTAATTGTTTTTTTTTAATTCATTAAAGTAATTTTTTCTCAAAAAATTGCATTTGAAAGACCGCTGCGCAAATACAGTGCGACATAAAATATTGCAACAACCACCATTTTATTCTCTAGGGTCTCTACTAAAATATATATATATATATAATGTCTGGGGGTTCTAAGTAATTTTCTACCAAAAAAAATGATTTTAACTTGAAACCAACAAATGTCAGAAAAAGGTTTAGTGCTTAAGGCTCGGTTCACACTGGGACGACTTGGGATCCGACTTGTACGCCCTCAAGTCGCCCCAAGTCGCCCCAGAAATAGATTCACATTGAAGTGAATGGGAGCGTCTTAATAGACACTACTGAAGTCGCTCCGACTTCAGAGCGTACTCCCTGTACTACTTTGATCCGACTTGGTAGGCGACCTGTACCATAGAAATCAATGGAAGTCGCCTCCAAGTCGGATCTCTCTGTAAAGTCAAGCGACTTTGCAGGGAAAACCCCTCCCTCCCCCCTCCCTCCCAGAGAGCTGATTGGCCACAGGCGAAGTCGCCTGTCATGGAGGCGACTTCAAGTCGCCTTGTAATTTGCTAAAGTCGCTTCGAAGTCGCGTCGAAGTCGCGTCGAAGCCGCGTTGAAGTCGCCGTGCAAAGTCGCGCTGAAGTCGTGTTGCCCCAGTGTGAACCGAGCCTAAGTGGTTAAACTTTTTTCACTTACACACAAAGTCTATTTCATTGACAAATTGTTACAATGTTTATACTTAGTTCAACTGATAAAGAATGTTTTGATTCTTGGCTGACTGCCCAGTTTTTTCCTTCCTTTCTTTTGGGGGCTGTGGCTTCAGAAGAGCAGAGAGAATTCTTTGCATAGAAAGAATCGGGAAACACTTTAGGTCATGATCGCGTTAACGATTCTTGACGATTAATTGTGCAGCTCTAATGTATGCACAAACATTTTTATTTGTACATATGTGACAGTCCCAGACACAGCTGTATCCTTCCCCCTCCCCCCTCACAGGGCAAAGTGACAGCATCTCTGCAAAAAGGGGGCCCCCAAAACTCACCTTACCAACGATCCCTCGCTGCTCCTTCTTCTTTCACAACTGGCACTTAAATAACTGGTGTCAGCAACCCAGGGGGGCAGTATTATTACGCCCCTGGTCATGCAACAGAGCTTGTGCCTAAAGATTGGCTGTTAGACCTGAGCACCGTCACAAAAAGGAGGTCACATGCTCCTCCATACCCAGAAGTGCCAGGTATTGTGGATGGCTGTGGTGGACAAAGAAGAAGTGAGGGACAAAGAAGAAGTGAGGGACCACTAGTGATCTGAGACTATAAGGCAGAAATGAAACCAAAGGTTTCTAACCCTTTCCCACCCTATGGAAGATGTTTTATCCGGAGTTCCACTTTAAGGGTTTTTAGGGACCACATAACCAGATTAATATTGTCATTTTGTTCTATAGCTACCCAGAGCTAAATTTGTTTCCTGAACTGTACATACAGTATATTCATTTTACCGACAGATATTTGTCCTACATTATAATGTTACAATAAATCATAAGCAGCTGCATTGCCTATTGTGGCTATGGCTGGAGCCTTCAAGGAGAACAGCAAAGTAAACCACATGAAAGGTTAATCTGCAGTGGATGTTTGCTGTCCCAGAGGAAATCCACTGTAGTCCAATGACACAGCCAAGGAAGAAAAAAAACAAACACCATTCACAGCTCAGTATGACAATATATAGTAATTTCTCAATAGAAATAAAGTAGAGGGACCAACAAGGTACCAAAACAAATGGTGGATAGGATGTATCAAAGAAAATGTACTATGAAGAACTTCGACCTATACTGAATGTGCATGTTTATTATAAACTGTTCCATCCATCACATGATGTTTAATTCTATGCAGCCAATCATGACAGTAAGTTACTCCCACTGGACAGGTCAAACAGGTTCCTGACCTCACTTTCCCCTACCACAGTTAGGAGACATATAGCTTGATCATAGACCTGCTCCAACCGGTGATTTAATAGTGGAAGAGGTCATCTCTGCTCTTTCCTCCTATCTGCAACCTCTATGTTATCAACACCGCGTGCAATAAAGAGTCTAACTGGCATACTCAGTATATTCCCTTTCTAAGGCCCCTTTCACACGAACGGGCTGTTCAGGTCCGCCTGTCAGTTTTTCAGGCAGACCTGAACAGACGCTCCATGCAGGTCTATGGAGCGATGGATGTCAGCAGTTACCATGTCCACTGACATCCGATCCGCTAAAATCAGACGTATGGCGATACTCACATTCGTCCTTACGGATCGGATAAGATCTGATGACAGCATGTCCGTTTTCGGCCGATCCCTCCATAGGAATCGGCGGCGCACTGACAGGCCCCTCCCCGCTCAGTGAACAGAGACAGACCTGTCATCCGCCGGCTCAACGGAGAGATCTCCTGCTGAGCTGGCGGACAGAGCTGAGCGGATCCGGCCTCGTGGGAATGAGACCTAAGTCTGAATGCTGCGGAGTCAATTTTAAGGGTCTTTACAAAACAAATTTTGGAACAATTTAAAAATTCCATAAAGCAGCGTTAAACCCAAAAGAAAACCTTTATTATATTGCAGCTTACCAGTTCCTATATGTGCTGGCTGCATTTGTTTTCTTTTTTTGTTTTTTTAAGCTTACTTTCCTATTATTTTTACCTGGTGATCCTGCCAGAAAGTCTGTTATTTCTCAAAAGAACAAGCTCTCCTGCAGATGTAGCAGTTACAGTGTTGAGACAAACCATTTAACTCTGGCAGAGGTGCTTACAATGATCATCTTTTATTTAAAACCTTTATCCCAAAAAGGTAAAAAAAACTTTGTTGTAATTGCGTATAAAGTGTTAGCTGGAGTTCAGCTTCATTTTGTTAGTATATCTCAGGGGTCTCCACACTTTCTACACAAAAGGTCCCTTAGACTTTAGTGAGGCTGGACATTCAGGTCAGTGGGAAGAATAATCACCCATCGTTGGTGCCAAACAGAGAAATAGTACCCCATCATTGGTGTCAATGGGAGTAATAATGCCCAATCGATGGTGTCAGTGAAAGGAATAGCGCCCCATCATTGGTGTCAATGGGAGTAATAATGCCCAATCGATGGTGTCAGTGGGAGGAATAGCGCCCCATCATTGGTATCAATGGGAAGAATAATGCCCAATCAATGGTGTCAGTGGGAGGAATAGTGTCTCCCATCAGTGAGAGGAACAGTGCCCAAAGGGCCAGATACAGGCCAGCAAAGGGGCCTCAGTTTGGAGACCACTGGTATATCTAAAGCTGCTAGTCCATTCAGCACTCCCCCCCCCCCCCCCTCAGATTCCACATGCTCCTTCATCCAGAGTGGGGACCCTCTAATATAGGTGGTGTGTTAATGGCCAGATCACCAGGTGAAAACAGAAGGGAAAAAAAGCTTTAAAAAAGCAAACTAATGCAGCCACCACATCTAATAATTGGAAAGCTGCAATATATCACATTTTTTGATTTTGGGTTTAATACAGTTTTAAAGATTTTTTTAACAAGTGTAAAAATGTACAAAAATGGTCTTTTATATTGGAATATATATCTGCTTATAGACCAATATTACAGTTTTAGAAATACAGTTAAAAATCAGTTTTATCACTTTTAACATAACATTTATATTGAATAAAAGTATTTATATTTGCCAAGAGTTGAAATTATAATACTTGCTCCCTGATAATTGCATCAAGTACAATTTGTGAAACAGCCACCACAAATGTCAAGCACTCCAAGGTATAATTATGGCAGAAAGGAAGGAGTAATCATGGAGCAGTGTGCACAATCAGACATCCGCCCAGTGGGGTGCGAAGTTCTGTCCATGATCCACAGAGGTGACAGGAACATGTGAGAAAGTCAGGCCTTCAGATGTGGATTGTAATCTCCATCTCAGAAGAGAAACACATTAAGCACTCCACATAAGGTTTTGTTCTGCAAACATTACGGCTCCCGTCCAATACAGACATGATGTGCTTGGTACGGAAACCAGTAAATTGGTTCCATACATTCAGGAAAAGCATTCAGCTTTCTCTGTACACTCCTGTTCATTTACACTGGTGCTGCATTCACTAGGAGAAACAGATTGCAAATAATTTAGACAAAAAAAAAAAAAAGTCAGCTATTTTCTGTGCTTAACCCCCATAATCATTTTATCCCATTAGCCTCTCCAAAGCAATATGATGAGCAAAAAAGATGGAGATTGGTGCCGGTAACGCCCACTGACTTCAACATGCTGTTTGGTTTTTGCTGAGGCCGTGAAGCCCAGCTGATTACAATGTGACCACAACTAATTATTATCAGGCAAAATATGTATTATACAGTGTTTGTTTTCCATTCTTTGCACAAAAAATGAGCTATAATTCAAAAGCAACACATAAGAATATTGGACTTTCTGAAGACTTTGTCCATTATATTAAAAAAAAAAAAAATATATGCTTTCTTGTGTAAGTATTAGTTAAGGGCCAACTCCAGCCAAAACATTTTAAGTAATTGAAATTTAGAAATAAAAAGTAAAATCAAATAAAGTAAAATTGTATAAACATAGATAGAGTTAAATAAGAAGTTTAAATACATGTGATCTGCTGTATTTGCCAAAGTATTTGTAAATCTGTCCAGACACTTTTCAATTCAGCCAATGAGATGATGCGACTTTATTGAGAAAAATCAAACTGTATATAGGGCATTTTTTTCCAGTTTAGATAAAGAAGCAGTGGCAGCCCGTCCACTAGGGGCACATGGGCGTTGCCCCCACATCCATTCATTCGGCCCCATGATCTACATATAGAGATGCCAGACCATGGATTCCAAGGGGGTAGGGTTAGCACACCATTAGAGAAGGGGGGTGGCAGCAGGTGGATTTGGATTGTTTGCTGCCCCCCCCCATTTTCATTAGGTATGCCACCTGTGTACCATTGTTGAGATTTCAGTTAATGTATAGCTAAAATAAATAATATCTTGTAATTTACCAGTTCTTAGATGTGGTGGCTGTATTAGTTCTTTTTCAAGTACATTTTCATTCCTGTTTGAAGACTGTGAAATTTTATTTTAGGCCGCTGTCCATATTTCAAGGGTAATAGGCAAGCTATTGTAGAAAAAAAAAAAAAAAAAAGAAGAAGAGACGGAAGAAACTGGACACTGCCATAGGGAGCCTGTACCAATGCCAAAAAATAAAATGACAGTGAAGTCATGGTTCATGCAACTTCAAGAGAGTGACATATAAAATACACAAATCTTTCAAATAACAGGTTTGAGGGATGCCTTAAAGTGGTTGTAAACCTTACATATACTTAGTGAATTGACTAACCTCAGATGATACAATGAGATAAAACAAATCCTCCTACATACATTGTACCTGTTTATCTGAAGTCTTCTCTTATCCACAGCCAAAGTACCAAATTTATATAGCTTGTCTGAGCTTCCAGGGTGGGGAACTGAAGTTGTATAAAGTGGTTTTCCAACATACATGCCCCTCACTTAAATCAAGGCTCTAGAACTATTGCCACATTAGATGTCGAAAAAAGCCTTCAATACGGTGGAGTGGACACACATATCAGAGGTGATGAGGAGGATGGGCTTTCCACTACGATTTATAGCGTGGATCTAAACACTGTACACAGGTCCCCTAGCTAGCATTCGGATGAATAGTCTTGTCTCGGCTCCCTTCTAGCTGCAGAGAGGTACCAGGCAGGGCTGCCCCCTCTCCCCAGCCATTTTGGCTCTTGCGATGGAACCCATAGCAGAAGCCCTCAGAATCTCTACTGAGGTTTGTGGCCTGCTGGTGGGTTGGCTGGAGGAGAGAGTGGCGCTTTACACCGATGATCTCTTACTATTCCTCAATGGATGCTGGTCCCTCCCTGCAGGGTGCTCTCCAGGTCCTGAGTACCTACTCCACTTTCACGAGTCTGTGTGTCAACTGGCACAACTCACTACTGTTCCAGGTAGAAGAGGGGGCCTCCTCAGCTGCCACTCTCCCACTCCAATGGGTAGACAAATTTACTTATTTAAGTCTAGTGATTTCTAGGCAGAGTAATGATTATATGGCACTAAACCTAGACCTGGTATTGACAGACATAAAACCTAAATTGAAAACATGGGGCAACCTCCCACTTTCTTTGATTGGTCGTATAAACCTTTAAAAAGTGAAAATCCTACCAAAATTTATGTACCTCTTTAGGAACTTCCCACAATGGCTCCCGCATACTTTTTTTTTGTCAAGCTAATGCCGCGTACACACGACCGTTTTTTCCGTCAGAATAAACTCTGACGGTTTTTCTGACGGATTTCCGCTGGAACGGACTTGCGTACACACGATCACACCAAAGTCTGATCGTTTAGAACGCGGTGATGTACAACACGTACGACGGGACTAGAAAAAGGAAGTTAAATAGCCAGTAGCCAATAGCTGCCCTTGCGTCGTTTTTGGTCTGTCGGAATAGCATACAGATGAACGGTTTTCCCGATTGGAATTGACTCCGTCAGAAAGATTTAAAACATGTTCTATTTCTAGGTCCGTCAGAATTTTCGAAAGTGAAAGTCCAATGTAGCCCACACACGATCAGAATATTCGATGAAATTATTCCATCGGACCTTTTCTGCCGGAAAGTCCGGTCGTGTGTACGCGGCATAAGACATTCATTTCTCTCGTTCATTTGGGAATCCGAACTACCCAGGTACAAATACACTACTCTTACCAGACCGGTTGACAGAGGGGGCCTGGCCATGCTAGAGTGCTTTACGTACTTTCTAGCAACACAACTAGTAACAACCTACTGGTGACTGCAGCCTGATCTTACCAACTCCTCTGTTGTGTTGGAAATAGCAATTGTTACATCCCTGGAAGCCCCCTCATGGTCTTACCCCTTCCATGCGTACCACACTTTGGGCTTGTAAAGTGCGTACCCACTACCCTATCTCCCCATACTCCTCTATGGTAGAATCCCACTCTTCCGCACTTAAATTCTTTCCCTGACCCCCAAGCCTGGGCCAAATACAAGGTTAAGACACTGGAGCATATTACAGGAAACTCTGGCTAGCTCCCTTTTCAAACTCTAAATTCAATTTACCACCTCATTATTACTGCAGATACATTCAGATTTCACATGCCTTCAGTCGCCAATTTTTGGGTCAACAAATATCTTATTCGTACTCTGAGTTTGAGGCTGCCTTCCGTGCACCAGGCTTGAAAAAACCCACCTCTGAGTAATACGGTTACCTGTTAGTGGCGGCCAGCCCTGAGTTATCCTCTCTGCGCCAGAAATGGACTGTGGATTTTACTGAACTGGATGATGACTGGATGGAGATTTGGGATTTTCCCTTCTCTCATTTAGTTTCAGCCCGAGACAAAATTATAAAAAAAAGGCATGTTACATAGAGCCTATTACACCCCACACAGACTGATGGTTGCCTCACTCCCCCCAACATGCTTGAGCTGCCCACACCAAGCAGGCGGTTTTTTTTTTCACATCTTTTGGACCTGTCAGGCTATATTACAATATTGGCTAGATATACTGCAAGTGAATAGTCACACGACACAGATAACTATACCTCTTGAACCATGGTATTGTCTGCTTGGCTGAGTGGAACCGCTGGTTGCGATGGTGGCCAAGAGGACTCTTGTTAGTCTACTACAAGGCAACCGTAAGGCAATAACAATGTGCTGGAAGCAAACCTTCCCTCCCACATCCTTCTGGATGAGGTTAATTAACACTTACTTGCCCCTTTACCGTGCAACGTATACTAATAGGCTGCGTCCCTGTAAATCCCAGAAAATTTGGTCTTGCTGGCTGGAGGATACCTCCACGGCTGCAATGGTAGCGGATGATGTACATTGGAAACTCAGGAGTTACCACAGTGCCCTACATACATAGGGTTGCAATGATTTGTACTCATGCTTTACTCCTCTACATGCGGTTCGAGCCTCAATATCCCTTTATTGCCCTCATATTCCTTGCTGGGGTTTTGCTTTGTTTTTTTATTAATGTGTGGGGCCCTGCCCCTGCCTGGGCAAATTTGCACTATGTTTTGTGTACCTTTAAAAAATTCTATAAAAAAGATTTTCAAAAAAAAGTAGAACTATAAGCAACATTTTTTATCCTTTTTAGATAGAGCTAGGGAAGGTTATAACCCCTATCAGATTTGTTTTGGCCATCTGTGTTCTATTGTGGAAATTTCCCTTCACTTCCTGTCTCATAGCCAAACCAGAATTGAGAGGAAATCCCTGCAAATAAAAAAAATTCCTTGGGCACAGCAACAACAACAGACAAACGTTCTAATCCCTCTCCAGTCTATCCAAAACTAAAAAGGTTCAGCTTTATGAAAGAAAAAAGTAAAAAACAAACATGTCATACATACCTGCTCTGTGCAGTGGTTTTACACAGAGCAATGCATGAAGGTGCATGAAGGTAAAAAACCTTGAGCCTTTTCAACCACGTTAAGCTGTAAAATATAAACCTGCACCCAAGTCCAATATTTACTGCAGCAGGTCGGCTCTATTGTGCGAAATCACATACCTGTATGTGATTTCGTGCAATAGCCACTGGGAGGGGGGGGGGGGTCGCACACGCTGCCGGAGGCACAATCACACACCGATTGGACATAGGGGATGCCAATCAGTGGGTTGGGTGGACCCGATGTTCGCCGGCCACCGGCGAGCGCTCCCAGGAGAGGCAGAATGGCGATCTGCCTATGTAAACAAGGCAGATCGCCATTCTGACAGGGGAGAAGATGGAGATCTTTTGTTCCTGCCAAGCAGGAACACTGATCTCTGTCTTCCCCCAGTCAGAGCAACTCTGATCAAATACCACCAATAGAAAGCTCTATTTGTGGGAAAAAAAGGACAATTTTATTTTGGTAAAAGTGTCGCAAGACAGCGCAATTGTCAATTAAAGTAACACAATGTTAATTTATAAAAGGTGTAGGTGTGGCGTCATAAGTTATAAATTAACATTCCCATACTCCATCTAGGTGGCAGTATTATGAAGGGGCAGCAATTCATTTCTCTTTTGATCATCAATTATTACACCTGGTCCCCTGGTTTGTATACTCTGTGGTGCAGTATCACACACCACTTTTCTTTAAAGTAACACAATGCCTTATCGCAAAAAAATGGCCTGGTTATTAAGAGGGTAAAACCTTCCGGGGCTGAAGTGGTTAACACAACTATTACTGGCTGACAAAACAACTGTAAGATGTAAAGGTGGAGCAGCATGTTGGAAAATCATAAGGCCACATCTTGTAAACCAGAATGAGGTGTGATGGGTTACAATAGGATGTGATCACAGCCGATAGGAATATTCTGCACAAATTGCTTACAGATTTTTTTTTGAAAATCTGAACAAGCAGGGCACACAAAACTGGATGCAATTCAGAACAAAATTTTAGAGAAAAGTCTGGAGGTTAAGGTTTGCAAATCTATTGCAGAAATCCCAACCCTATATTATGTGTACCCCCAGCTGTGCTTTTTCTTGTTAAACAAAATTCCTAATAGAACGTTGAAAGTTTAGGAAATAATAAATCTTTTCCAAAAATAATTAGAATTAGAATTTTAGGATCTTAGTTCCCAGGCCCTACAAGTTGCACTCACATCGCACCCACACTACCACAAGTGTCAAGGGGATAAACAATGCAACTGTTGGCAGTTAACAGCTAAGAATACTGGTCATCCTGCCCACCCCAAGGACCAGATTTGTTCTTTGTCTGTTCCTAGGTTGACATTTCTTCTCTATACAAGCGTACATCTCTATTCCCATGCCGATGCTAGGACTTTAGTTCCCAGGAATATTTTCTCTGGTAATAGCAAAGGCAAAGCTGGTCGCTATCACTGCATCCGAGGTGTACAAGCTGTGTTGACCAGTGTTGAAATGAAAATGTTTGCAGATATATTTAAAAAGAGTAAACTCAAGGGAGGCAGCGATCGACACTTACTGATTTAGAGAAGACAAAATGAAGAAATCTTACTCCCTTTTTATGCTGCCCCAATAGCACCTGCACTGGATTCTAAAACAGGAGCAACATTGCTGCATATACTTATTATTACAAAAAAGCTCCACTAAGGATAAAGATGCATAAAATGTGCATATTAACATTTAGTGCAGTGAAATTGCTCAGTTATAATACTCCTGGCTATCTACAGTGCATTCGTAAAGTAAACTTTTTCCAGATTTTGTTATGTGACAGCCTTATTCCAAAATGGATTAATTTAATTATTTTCCTCACAATTCTGCAAACAATACCCCATATAATGACACAGTGAAAGAAGTTTGTTTGAAATATTTGCAAATTTATTAAAAAATAAAAAAATGTTTGTAGAATTTTTAAGAAAATAATGAATTTAATCCATTTTGGAATAAGGCTGCAACATAACAAAATCTGAAAAAAGTGAAGCGCTGTGAATACTTTCCGATTCCACTTTATAACTATCAAAACAAGAGCAGCAATGAAAAGTGCCAACGATATCTAGACAAAATCCCAAAATTTGAATCCATTTGGAAACCATGGATAGATCATTATCTCCCACCAAGCACAAATAAATCATTGATAAACACAATATAAGATAAATACTGTACTCTTTGATACAGATTTTATAATATACCACAAAATATTACTCTCTGGAAGGTTTTTCTTCACCCCCTTTCTACTACTAACCCTTCCCTTTCCTTACCCCCATCTTATAGTACAAATAGGGGCAGGAAATTTGCTCACCTACTATCCCAGGAAATACCAAGCCACAAAGACGGACCTTGGCCCTGATTGTAGTTTAGAAACCATTGTTTTATATTGCTTTATATTATTATGTTATCACTACCCCTCTCTAACATTAGGTATTTATAATAATACCTGACTAATGTTCTTACACTTGTAATCTAATTTCTATTTTGTACATTCTATTTTATTCTTCAATGCGAATATTCTAACACAATGCATTATTTATTATATAATCTATCATAATATAATACAATCATACCTTTATTTTATTCATTCTTATTTATAGAAAAAGATTTAATGTATGTTTTGACTTTATCTTGTAATACTTGTTTTCTTACAATACTGATTTATTGTAATTCATTGCAATCTATAAAAATAAAAATTATTTAACGAGGAAAAGTGCCAAAGATACAGGGAGATGCTTAAAATGTGTCAATAGTATTCACCTTTGGCAATAAATGCTTCTAATTATGACCACCATCATACATGAACACCCTCTTGTAATCTGCAAATGCATTTAGTCTTGAAAGTAGTCGATTTTATGACATGCTAAATTGTATCAAATTTGTAAAGTGCTGCACAAACTATTTATTCTATAGAAATCCTGAATAATTATATTGTAGCTATTCTAGTTATTGTAGAAACCCAGACACATTCAGCACTGGTGAAATTATGTTATCTATCTATCTATCTATCTATATATATATTAGTGGATTTGTGGGAATCCTCTTAAAATGGGAATGGATCATATCCACTCTTGTCTAACTACAGAGAAATGTTCAGATTTTCTTAAAAGAAAAAAAAAAAAAAGAAAAAAAAATATATATAGAAAAGGTTTACCGTGGGAATGCAGACATTATTTCATGCAGTGGATACAGGTCTTGGCGGCTGATATTTCTGAAAAAAATTTAAATGAAAAATGGATTAATGTGACTTGCAGGACACAGCACAAGAAAGTTGTAAAAAAATAAAAGCAAACTTTACTAATAAGACACAACATTAGAAGATTTAAGCTGACCATACCTTATACAATTTTCTTGTTCAATTTCCTTTAGATTTACAGTACCTTCAACTATGTAGTGCAAGGGCCTGCCTGATTGCGTTGAAAGTGTTTAGGTTTGACCTCATATTATATGGTTTTGGTAAATCTAAAGGAAAATTATACAAGAAGATTATATAATGGATGACCAGCCTTAGGCTAGGATTACACTGCTGCAATCTGATTTCCATAAGATTTTCAGTGCGATCATGTAGTGCAACTTGAATGTAGTTTGCATATTTTATGGGACCAAACTTGTGCTGGAATCGCACCAAAGTAATACAGGAAGCTTTTCCAAAATCGTGCCATGCTGAGTTGCATTGATTTGAATGGTCACCTTTGAAAACAATGTGATTTCAATTGTCATACGATTCTGTGCGACTCAAGTGTGAACAGAGCCTAAAAACCATATCAAACCATATCCTTAAAGTGTCAGTAAGGCAACATTTTTAAAACCTTTTTTGGATAGAGTAAGGGAGGGTTATAACCCCTGTCAGGTTTTTTTCCCCTGTATTCCCCCTGCAAAGTCCTTCAAAAACCTGTTGATCTTGCTATTGAAGTTGATCTAATGCAGCTTTCTGTGATGGTGTGACAGCAATGCTACACTGATCCTGACTTCATGGCAGAGTTGCCACTCATGTAGACTGTACCTGTTCGCCCTACAGTAGGTTTAAAACATTTTGTGGGTAGTGTGGTTATTATCAGCATTATCACTGCAGATTCACAAGCCTGTAGCTTATCAATCAGCAACTAGCCACACCTAGTCCTGCCCACTACTTTCTGGACTGACAGCACTGACTGTGTTGAAACCCCCCCCCCCACTGCGAGCTGCAGCATTTGGAAGGTGAGGCGTGTGAGACATGGGTGAAGGAGGATTTGACTTAGTCAGGGAGGGTAAAGAAAGTTTTTGGTTTACTTCATGAGATTTGCATCCTATAGTAACCAGATTTAGGACTTGTTTAAAACTAAAAGCCTTTAGTTGTATTTTTGTGATAATCCGCTCCCCCAAAAAATAAAAAATTGGGCCCCCAATTATGCCATAATGTACTACCCTGTTTCCCCGAAAATAAGACCTAGCGTGATTGTCAGTGATGGCTGCAATATAAGCCATACCCCCCAAATAAGCCCTAGTTAAAGTCCTTGTAGGTCTTATTTTCAGGGTAGGGCTTATTTTCGGGGAAACAGGGTAGGGCTTATTTGGGGGGTATGGCTTATATTGCAGCCATCACTGACAATCACGCTAGGTCTTATTTTCGGGGAAACAGGGTAGTATGCACCACATACTAGAACGCTATGACAGACTTATCTGCACATGGAGCCCTCCAGCGAAGCACTGTCACGGCTCCCTGGTGCTTCCACCTTCCTTCCGGGTTTGTGATGGCTGAATGGCCTGGGCCACAATGACGTCAGTCCTGCGCGTGCACGCAGGAGCCCTGGCACGAAGCTCTAAAAAGGTACAGCAAGTTTAGGAGATATTCACCTTATTATAGGCTTAACTGTAGGTACAAGCTAAAAAGTGGACTTTACTTCCACTTTAATATAGGAAGGCCTATTAGGTCAACAGGCACTGTTATAGCAGAAACATTAAGATGGTGTGCAACAGAAGTGGGGGCATGGGGTTGTTAAAGCAAACTTTTCCTGAAATTTTCCATCATAAACTTTAACCCGAGCATTTTAGTATTTCATTACAGGAGTCTGCATGTATAATCCATTCTTTTTAAAAAGTCCCGGTCCAAATATTTGTCGCTGTCAACTCTCATGACTTGGTATTGGCTGTTCAGGATGACATCTTCACTATACAATAAAACAGAAGTCAGCATACTAATAAAGCTTCCTAGTTTCAAGGCTCCTGGGGTGTTCAGACAAAGAACAGATTATGCAGAAAGGTTTTTTAGTTAGCTGACAGTTTATGATGCTTAGCCTATACCAGGTATACTTTAAACATATTAATGCAAAAGTCAGTTGCTGCACAAGGCCATTTATTCCTTTTGTTGCTGTGGGCAGGTACAGATACACAAATCTGACAGACAACCAATCATATTCTCCCATATTGATGTGGTGTATAGATGTATCACTATAGGCTGCACAGACAGCAATTTGTTTGGAAACTTGAACAGGACTTGAATTGGTATAGTGATTTTAAACATATGGTAATAATTTTATTTTGGAAAGAAAACTTATTTTATAGATATACATATAATTCTATATAATGCCTATTAATAAAGCACTAACACTATTTCACATGGCCATCATTATTTTTAACAGCCATGATCAGACAACCTTTACTGATGACTGTTTAGTATAACACATGAGCCAAGATTGCATTTGACGTCTCAATCACATGCCTACATAGATGACCTATAAGCTGAGATATTCAGCTACTTACTAATCTATATACAGTATACATCCAAACCTATCAACAGAAATAGAAGAGCCCACTAGTTGCTCACGTCAAGCACCTCAGAATAAACCACTGCAATGTCTTTTAATGCCATTGTAATAGTGAAGGTTCCATGATGTTTAAAGATGGCACAAATGTAGCTAAGCTACAAACTAATGTTCAATCCACAAAAGGGGCCCCCTTCTTAGCATGTGTGATAGACCTACTACAACTGGGGCTCAAGTATGCATGTGTCTGAATGTGTCCACAGTGCATACCAACTAATCTGATTCAACCTGTCAAATATACATATACCTTTTCCCAGCTTAGGTATACTTAAATTAGGTACACGCGGGAAGTTTTTCTTTCGTTTTAACCTAGCTAACTGAAAAAAAAAAAAAAAAACTAAGAAGATGCCATACTTCCTTGGTTAATCCTTCCCCTTTCATCAACATGCCAATGATCTATTTAAATAAAACCTGTTTTCATGAAATACACACCTTAATTACATACCCTAATCTAGACCCTGTGTTGTCATCACTGAGTTTTTGCTTTTCTCACCCAGCACCTCCAGCCCTTCTCTGTTAGCTCTCCCTGCATCCAGACTCCAGGGCATAGCCAGCAAGGACCCACTGCCTTCTTGTCATCCAACTCCTGGAATGGACCTTTGAGCCCTTGTGCATGCAGGTACCCAGCCTGTGGCTTTGTTCTTTCAAGTAGTAGTATGTGATCGGCTGCTCGGCTTTCTCCTCTCCCACTGCCTCCAGCCTGCTTAGGAGAGTTTTCTTTGCACAAAAGGTCAGCTAGTTACTTTCTGCACCTGGACTAGACCCCTGGATCATTAGGTACAGTAGGCATTGTGGACCGAGTTGTGCTGATACCCCGAGCATTTCCAGCTACACTGACAGTTCTCCCTTCTCCCATGACCAGTAGGATTGCCACTTTTTCTTGAAGCCAAACACAAACACTTTATCAGAGCACTGTGTGGACTCCAGTTCAAAAGGGGGAGAGCTCCCAGCATTCCCAATTAAATCAGGGTCCCCAAAGCCCTTCTTACATCAGTCCACAGAGCACCCCTTACATCTAAGTCTCCCTCTTACCATAGTGCACTTACTCGCTTGGAGGCAAGAGAGAGAAGGGAGGGAGGGGGGAGAATTCAGCCACAGACAGGATGGTGAGCCCAAGAATGGAGGCTCAGGCATCAGCACCTTTCATTCACAATGTATCTGACAGCTGCTTGGCTTCAAACTTCCTGCCCGCACATGCCTTTTTTGAGGCACAGCATGCCGGGGATTGGAGTGTTGATGGGTAGACACAGAGGGGTAGGGACGGGAGGAGGAGGAGCAGATTGAGCCCTCTCTCCTCTTCTGTCGGGGGCAAGGTGAACTGTGTTGGCTCCGGCAACATTGGTAATAAGGGTGTGCCCAGAAGGGGGGATTTGCGGCACAGTACAATTTGAATAATGTGTTTGGGTTTCAGGCGATCAGAAAAACCTGGACCGTCTGGGTGAATCCCACATGCGTGGCAACCCTTATGACCAGTCTTGATTCAAAGTCTGTGTACAGCTATATATGTGGGCTGGATCTTCTGCCAGCCCTCTTGTGTAAAGGATTTATTTTTATTATTTCTTTATTTTCTCATCAATGAGGGTGCACAAGCATCCTCATTCATGAGAGAGCACTGACAAGGAAATCCATCATGTAGCTCTTCCCATCCTATACATGCCCACTGACTACAGAGGAGCAGTGACGCTACAAGCCTGCACTAAACATATCCACCACCTGCCCTTAGGCCGGCCATAGACGGTTCGAATCTCAGCCAGTTCAGCAGGAATCGTCCGAGATTCGTACCATGTGGGGAGGCTGAATGTACTAAGTTGATCAATCAACCAACTTGAGTACAACCAGCCTGCCGGATTCACTTGTGATTATCGTAATCATCGTCTTCTCCCAGCAGAGACGGCTCCCCATCCACCCCCCCACCCCCCAGCCAGGAGCAGACAATTGCTCAGCAGGAGGGATTTCCCTGTCAGAACCGTGGTTGCAGTAAAGAAATTCACACCGTCTATGGCCAGCTTTCGACTTGGAAATGAGAATGATTGCAGTCACATGACAGGCACTGAATACTTCAATGTAAATGTATAAAAACTGTGACTTCTGCCTTTTGGGAGTTAACACTGAACTTAGCTTACATTATTGTTTGTGGAGAAGTACTTAAGTATAAGGCCCCTTTCACATGGCCGGATCCGGTTTTTCTCAGCAGAGAATTTGTCCGCTAATCCACTGCTGAGCGGAGCAGAGAGGCCAGATTACAGGCCTGTGTCCACTCCGCTTTTATGCATAATTAGCACAGACACAGCCCGCTCTGCTTTATGGGCAGTCGGATGTAAAGGGACCGGCTATCTATTTACACTCAACTGCCCTCCGATCCAGCCAGGTGGAGGGGAACAGATTCTCTTTCGTTTGTTTTTGCCAGATCGGATGTAATCGGGTGTAAACAGTTTACATTCGACTGCTCATAGAGGAGAATGGAGGGTCTAATCACACGGCTTTCCTTTCAATTGCTGTCACTTAAAAATGTCAGAGCTCCCAAGACGATGGGAGGAACGTGGCTCTACAAAAAAAAAAAAAAAAAAAAAGTACGTTGGACCAATGAACAAGAATTGAACACATGCAGACTGCTGAGCATATAAATGATCAACTGACTTCCCCCCAGAATACTATCCTACCCTTACACCTGAGTGATCTTCAAATTTGAGGCCCAATGGTAGCAACTGCAAAAGGAAGAAAGAATGAGAAGCTTCTGTGGGTTGTACAGTAAAACACTAAAAGTATAGTTATCCCTTCAGCAATATAAAGGAAAGTGACATTTTTTGGCATGTGTGGTTGTCTTTTTTTTTCCCCTTTACATACCCTGTATTATATAACAAAATAAGGTTTTGTGAAGATATTGGCTTGAACTTGCAACTGCCACAAACAAATCCTGTCACTGGAATAAAAACTGGAAACTAGGGTCTCCCTGTAAAGAGAAGGTTTAATACTTACCTGTAACTTTACTTGCATCACAAAATTTTACTCCAGTGTGGAACCTCTTTGGTTTTTATTTTGCCCTTTGGGATTTTTCTTTGCCCTTTGGCCAGTTGTGTTTGGTAGCGGAAGTTCCTCGAGTTGGATACACATCATGCAATTTTTGTTTTCCAATTTCCTTCAGATTTACCTTCAGATGTGTAGTATGAGGGCCTGCCTGATGGCATACAAGTTGAGAGTGTATAGTTTTGGGAGAGCCTGGAGAAGAGTTGTGCAGGAAGATTGTGTAAGATATTGCACTCTGTGTTCTGGATGGTGAGGTCATTGCTGGGAAGGAAGCACCTGGGTATTATTTGGGACATAGACGAGTTTGTTTCTGTGGAGAGTGGTGGATGAAGGGCGCGTGATCAAGCTTACATCAAAACATATAAAATTTATTTCGGAGGAAATAAAGAGCAAATAAAAGCAGTTGAATAATACCAATACTACGTATCATGCAAACAGGTGACAAAATATAAAAGACATGAAAAATTAAAAATGGGTTAGGAATAACATGAGCCCATGTTGAGGCAGGTGTTTAGAGTTGGCTAACGCGTTTCGAGGATGACCTCTTCATCAGAGCCTATTTGAGAACCAGGGTGCAGTCTCTATATGCCAGTAGGCCAAAGTATGTACATCATCTTGATGGCTAGTTGGAAAAAGCGGCCTGAAATGGAAGATGCGATTTTCTGTGTTCCATACCAGTCCACGTTCAAGCGTTCTATGTGATAGTAGATGGTGTGTAGGTTCTCCTTTAAGTTAGTAGATAAATGGTTATGGGGTGGCGTGAACCTGTCACTGGCTGGGTGGAGGGGAGATCTTTTGGACTTGTAAACTCCTGGTGGGGTGCTGTCCAAAAAATGGAGGATGGAGGAGGGTGAAGGTCTCACGAGAGAATGCTGCAGCCGTGTGTGTCCGCAGCAGTCACTCAGTCTCAGGTCAGGTCAGGTCAGGAGTTTGTTTCTGTGTCCTAAGGAATACCGATGTAACGTTAGTCAGGGAACTAGAGGGTTCTTTGAACCTAACCATAGGTAGAGGTGCATTGTATACCCTGGGCATGGTCTCTGAAATCCAGGCACAGGGATGGAGTTGTGTGGGCATGCTGTATTCTCCTCAGTGGATACCCATAGGTGTCCTTCCTGTCCTAGACTCCTTGCGTACCTTAACTAGTGGTCTGTGTCCTGCATGACAGGAAGACCAGTGCCCCATAAGGTGTGCAGCCTCTATGAAGAGACAGGTGTACCTGGTGGCAGGTGGTTTTCAATCCGGGTATTCTGACTATTTCCCATCCTTAGGAAAGAGAGGCTTAATGGAGACTGTCTGTGGAGCTGGAGGTGGGGCACTGGGTACCTTAAAACACTATGGAGCTGGAGCTATTCAGGATTACATTGGGGGGGTCTTGTGCTACATATCAGGGAAGGGGTTAGGAAAGCCAACTTGCTCTGTCCAGCATCACTTTGCAGGGACAGACAGGTGGGGGTAGTATCCAGGTTGCCTATGAGTCGTAATAGATCGGTGGATGACTCAGTTCCAGGATCGTCAAAAATCTTACTTGCACTGTTCTCATCCCTGGAACATTGTGCAGATATCACGGTCAATCTGGGTACTATCCTATCAGACTCTACTGGATTACACCCTGGAGTCCATCTTGTTCTGATGGTTTGAGTCTGGACAGCCTCAGATGACTGGTACTGATGAGTGCTAGAGGAAGGTAAGGGTTGTGCTATGGGAAAAGGCAATAATGCTGGCACAGGGGGGGGGGGTCATGTCTAATGGATGCCGGGGTAGTGTCCCAACTGGTCCTAAACAAAGTTAAAACTACTTGAGACTGGAGACCAGGGTACTGGTGCTAGTATCACATGTCTAATGATGCACTGTTTTCAGCATCAGGTTAAATGGTACTCAGCAGAGTACACTACCTCGCGGAGTCTATGGTACACCTCCTCTGGCCCGTGGCATGGATATAGCAGGAACACCTGGTTGTACCCCGATCACCCCTGAAGAAAGGTTTTATAGCAAACCTGACATCCCCTTACACCTACAGAAACTTCCTCTGGGATTTGGGGCGGAGTTAAAAGCTTGGCTGATGGATTTCGGACAACAGGATGAAATAATAAATGTACTAAGAGATGCTGAAAAACAAGCCACCATACGACTCACCCATGATCAAAGTAGACTGATCCAAGTATACCACGCTTTAGACGCAGACGCTAAGATTTCCTGGTGGGAAAGTTTATTTGGGTATAGTCCGAACGCTACAGCTTTCCTAAACATTTTGCTCCACCCTGTTGTTGTCCTAACCTGTGCAGCCTTATTGCTTTTCCTGATGCAGGTAATAATGTGCGTTACTATCAGGAGAATGAATGCCAAAGCTATGAGAATGTGTACCTCAACAAGGTATCTTCTCTCAAGGAACAGAAAGACCACTAATTCAGAAACAAATCTCTGAGGAAGCCATATCCAATCCAGACCAGTACACAGAAGTTGCGCATTTAAGAGAGGACCCTAGAACTATATTTTTCTTGTTCCAGGCATAAGCCTCTTCAATTTTTAGTAATAAAGTGCAGTCAGGTTTACTTAAATTCCAAAAGTTTTAATCATTTTTTTTATTATTTTCTTTATTTTTTATTTTTCTCTCCCTTTTGTTGTTAATATCTGTGTACCTGACCTGCAAAAATACTGTTAATGGGAGAGAAGTTTTTTTTAAGAAAAACATTTGTTTTGTTCTTTTGTTTTTTATTTTTTTATTATGTTTTTTTAACCAATGTATTCATTTTTTTATATACAGATTCAAGGCTCTTTAACAGTCTTGGTTGGAGCAGCGTTCAATCTGTAATTTTTTTCGTTTTTTTGTTCTTTTTTTCATTTCCACTATTTTTCCTGTTCATTTTCATTACTCACCTCTCTTCCCTTCCTTTTTCTTCTTTAATATTATGCTCTCTGAGTTTTTTTTCCTTTGATTTCTATCATCTATCTTCTCAAGATAATGTAACTAAGACATCAGTCATATCATTTTTGTTTAAAAAAGACTTTGCCTGCCCGCAAGTACCATATTTTAACTAAAGTATCCCTGGACATCCAGTTTTATGTCTTAATGTAATTTCACCTCCCCTGGTCTACCTACTACTTTAACCTGAGCCCCGTGAGCAGGTGTGGGGAACCCAGGGACCTGGCAATAACAGACATTATTGTCTATCCCTACCATCAAGGGCCATGGATGATACTGGCTGTTGCTCAGACTATGTACCCTGTGGGGAACCCACTCTACTCGTCCACATTACACCCTTTATGAGTATTTAGTCTTAATGGCCAACACTCTGCTCCTGTCCAGCATTTCTCCAATATCTGTACACTAACGTTCTCCTCTCTCTTTTTGTATTCATGCACGACTGTCTGGAGGCCCGTCCGACCCCACCTGAAGAAGCAGCGACCACCAAGTTATTTCTTGAGATAAATGTGTCACGAATAAGACTTTCCTGGACTTTCCTTCACCATGCTGAAAAGTGCTGTCTCGCGGTCCGATCCAATCGATGCAACCATTACATGGTCTTACAAAGATACAGGACTAGATATGCCAGGATCCCGCCATCAATGTTGGAGTTCCGCTCTTCCAAGGCAGAGGGGCGATGAAACATTGCAATACATAGGCCGCAGTATATATATATATATATATACACATATATATACATACACACACACACAATATATATATATATATATACATACATACACACACACACACACACACACACACACACACACACACATATACATCCTATGGGGCAAGGCAGTTTAAATTGGAGTCCTTGCAATGGTCCACTTGAATCTCATTGATATAAATATGATATCCAATATCTCCATCACATTTCCCCCTGAAGTTCATTCTTGAACTTATGTCCTCCTTCAATGATCTTGCACCCACCCACAACAGCCCAGAAGCCCCGACCCTTCCCCACCACCACTGCGGCCTCCTCTTCCTTTCTTGAACACACCAGAACTCCTCAAGGTAGGCTTAAGATAGCAAAGAAATCCTGGTGCTTTTGAGACTTCACATCCAAACCATGAGTGTCTGTATTGCAATGTTTCATCACCCCTCTGCCTTGGAAGAGCGGAACTCCAACATTGATGGCGGGATCCTGGCATATCTAGTCCTGTTTCTTTGTAAGACCATGTAATGGTTGCATCGATTGGATCGGACCGCGAGACAGCACTTTTCAGCATGGTGAAGGAAAGTCCAGGAAAGTCTTATTCGTGACACATTTATCTCAAGAAATAACTTGGTGGTCGCTGCTTCTTTAGGTGGGGTCGGGCGGGCCTCCAGACAGTCGTGCATGAATACAAAAAGAGAGAGGAGAACGTTAGTGTACAGATATTGGAGAAATGCTGGACAGGAGCAGAGTGTTGGCCATTAAGACTAAATACTCAAAGGGTGTAATGTGGACGAGTAGAGTGGGTTCCCCACAGGGTACATAGTCTGAGCAACAGCCAGTATCATCCATGGCCCTTGATGGTAGGGATAGACAATACTGTCTGTTATTGCCAGGTCCCTGGGTTCCCCACACCTGCTCCGTTTCCGACCTGGGCCGGTTCACCCCTCCTTAGTGCAACCTGGTGGCTCTGGGCTCCCCTTGGGTCACCATATTGATACCGAACCTAGCGTGGACACCCGATCGACATAGCACAGGGTAGACCAGAACTCCTGGACTCAAGCAATCTGCCAGCCTCAGCCTCCCAATTAGCTGGGATTATAGATGCACGCCACTGCAACCATTGCCGAACCAGAAGTCAAAGGAGATCTGCACACGCTCATGGACCGAGTGGACTCTGGAGAGGCATCAATCTCCTCCCTCACACAACAGGTTGCAGCTTTAGAGCGTTCCCAAGAATCTCAGGCGACCATGGCCATCGACCTACAACTCCATTCGGAGGACATGGAGGACCGCAGCCGACGCAATAACCTTCGGCTGCGGTGCCTTCCTGAAGCTAACGGAGTGGAGGATCTGGCGGCGACTGTGATGGCTATTTTCCAGGAGGTACTGGGCACCTCTCCACCATCCCTACAGCTGGATTAAGTTCACAGAACCCTGGGACCTAAATTGTCAGACCCAGACAAGCCATGAGACATGCTCTGCAGGATACATCATTACAACGAAAAGGTGCTTATCCTTCGCAAAGCATGGGAGCACGGAACCATAGAATTTGATGGTGCCACAATTAAGATCCTCCCAGATCTCTCTAGAGCCACACTACAAAGAAGAGCCGTGCTGAGACCCGTCCTGGACTTGGCCAGAAGACAAGATTGCACATACCACTGGGGATACCCCTTAGCTGTCATCTTCTGCAAAACAACTGCTTCCTTCACTCTGCGTGCACTAGCATACCTACCAGCTCTCTTTGCCTTCCTGGGAGTGGAACCGATCCAGGTACCAAACTGGCTTGCCATTATCCCTTGCAATTCGGGTCGTTTGGGATCCTCTGTACATCAGAACTATCAACTCCCATGCCGGCAGCGGTCCAGAAGGAGAGCCCGGTAACCCTCCGCTGAGGGGACACGGGAATCATGATTATTCGGCCTGTTAGCTGCCCCAATGTGGAAGAACGCACGCATCCAGTTTGGTTACCCCTGACCTTTGAGTTCTGACCATTCCCTGCTACTGACTTGCCGGCATCGCATGCATCCTTCACGATTGACCAGAAGGAGTTGCTGCGCCACCTGGGAGTCTGTGACTTTCGCCCCCGGACCTATGCTTGCTACTGCTGGCACTCCCTGACTGTTGACGGAGCCCGCTATCGTACGAATCCGGGAATAAATGTGGTAGACTCCTGGCCAGGTCCCTGAGAGATCAGGTACTGGCTAATTACATACTTCATATTGCGATGTCCTCTGGCCAAAAGACTTCACTCCCACGCAACATAGTAGGAGAGTATAAGGAGTTCTATGCATCCCTCTACAATCTGCAGACCCAGGCTCCCCGCAATCCCAGATCGAGGACTTTCTGACCAATTCAGGCATGCCCAGACTGTCCACAGACGTGGGAGAACTGCTTGATGAACCATTACTATAGCGGAAATACAGTCAGCGGTAGGGGCCACTAAATTAGGGAAAGCTCCGGGGCCGGATGGCCTCACCGCACAGTACTATAAAATCCCACTACCGTCCCTCGAGAAATTTATGCACAAATTTTTCAACTCATTGGGATCCGATATAACATTTCCCACGAGACACTCTTTCGGCACATATCACAGTGATCCCCAAAGACGGGAAGGACCCTTCCGTCTGTGGGAACTATAGGTCAATTTCCCTACTCAACACAGATCTAAAAATTTTCACGAAATTACTTTCTACCAGGATCCAACTTTACCTTCCTTCACTGATCCTCCTAGACCAAGTAGGATTTGTCCTGACCAGAGAGGCCAGGGACAACACAATTAAAGTCCTTAACCTCCTACACGTAGTCAATAAGAATAAGATTCCCAGCATTTTCTTAAGCATGGACGCAGAGAAGGCCTTTGACAGGGTGAACTGGCAATGTACGAGCCAACCCAGACATCACTGGAGTGGTTATGGGAGATTCGCAACAGAAGATTGCCGACGATATGCTGTCTCACTTACCAATCCTTCGAACCCGCTCCCAAACCTTCTAGGCGAATTTAAAACGTATGACAATCTCTCAAACTTGAAGATTAATTTCAGCAAGTCTGAAGCAATGGGTATAGGTGTCTCCCCACGCCTACTCACAGCCCTCCAAACCAGTTTTAAATTTAAATGGACAAACTCAGCCCTGAAATACCTTGGCACACATATCCCCCCCAAAATTTCTCAGCTTTTTCCACTGAATTTCCCCCCCTACTGGCAGATGTTCAAGCTCTGCTTGCCAAATGGCAAACAGGGCTACATTCGTTGTTTGGGAGATGCAATATCCTTAAGATGTGCATTCTTCCTAAATTCCTCTATCTTCTCCAAGCCCTTCCGATCCCAATCCCTGCTAGTTACTTTGACCAGACCAGAGCCCTATTCTTCGACTTCATATGGGCCCATAAAAGGCCTAGACTCAACAGAAGACAGCTTACGTTGCCCAAGCAATATGGGGGACTGGCAGTACCAGATCTCCGCAAGTACCACCAAGCGACTCACCTAACCAGACTTATTGACTGGAACAGTCACCAATCCACAAAACTATGGACCAGTCTGAAACAGACCCAATGTGACATACCCCTGAACAGGGTCCCTTGGTGCCATAACTCACTGCCAAGAGACGTGAAGAATCATCCCCTGATAGGTACAACCACACAAATATGCTCGACTCTTTACACGCTCTTGCCTTGTGTCACTAAACTCTCCACTTCGCCCGATACTGGGAACCCCAGAGTTAGTTCCGGGTCACACGGACCCCATCTTCTGGTCTCTGAGAACGGCAGGATATATTTCCAAGCCTCCCATTTTCTTGTAAATGGAATGTGGCTATCCGTGACAGATCTTTCGAATCCAGACGGTCCCTTTCGCTTAGATTATTGGAGGGCTCTTCAACTGTCATTTCCTTAAATCAATACCCCTACCCAGTAGCTCTGACCAAGCTCTAATCACCCTAGAGACCTATTGCTCGGAGAATGGTGCTATGCCCCACACCTTATCGGCCATCTATCAATTGTTGATCACGCCACCAGATGATCATCATCTACGTTGCCTAGAGGCGTGGGAAAGGGATTTGCAGTGCACCTTTATGACGCGTCAAAAACAAAATATCCTTCACTTCACATATAAATCCTCAATTTGCTTGAAGACGCAAGAGACCAACTATAAAATAGTTACCAGATGGTACAATACCCCTGCAAAGCTACAAAAGATCTTCCCCTCTGCCCCAGACCGCTGCTGGAGATGCCAGAGAGAAAGAGGAACGATCCTCCACATCTTCTGGTCCTGTCCCGTTTTGGAGAGGTTCTGGAAAGCCATCCAGCACACGGTGCAGAAGTTCACTGAATACCCCATTCTAGCAGACCCGGCCCTTTTCCTGCTCCATGCTTCTAACAACTCTCGTAAGGCTTACAAAAAATCACTAATCCCACATCTATTAGACGCGGCTAAGGCCTGCATTCCCCTATATTGGAAGTTATTAGTCTGTGGCTTAGAAAAGTAGAGGAAGTTAAAAAATGGAGGACTTGATCCTCACGGCCCGCCATCAAAACTAATGGTTTACCAAGGTGTGGTCCATCTGGAATATTTTCATCTTCTCAGATGAAGGTTGGACCCTTTGGAGAGTAATACACCAGATTAAAATTGTCCCATTTCCGAATGACATAGTCGAACTGGGCTATGGATGCCGGTCGACTGTACCAGTCGGTGCTCAAGCTCAGAGATGGGTGCACGTGCTGCCTCCCTGTGCCACCCTTTTTTCACCTCCCTTCTTCCCCATTCCCTCTGACCTCCCTCTTCTTCCCCTCCCTTCGTGCCTCCTCCCCCCTCCTTTCTCTCTGTTTCTTCTCTTTGTCGTTACTAGTGTGGGTATATGGGGTCCTACCCGGTGCCCCATGGGCCTATACGGTTCTGCTCTTACACTAAACTGGAAAAAAGGGGCGAGATTCACGGAACCACTCGGTGGTCCAAGTGAACCTTCGGAAGTAAGACACCTTCCGTCGCAGCTAGAGTTACAGTTGGCATTGTTTAGTACAATCTTTAAGTACCAAAGATTATTGTCAACTCTTTATAAATGTATTTTACATTCATGTCAAGTTATGTTGCTCAGCTCATTTTACACTGTGATATCTTTTCCATATATGACTTTGAGATGTTGTATTTTGTGTGTCTTTGCCCATCTCATAAATAAAGATTTGAAAAATATGTCCTAATGTGCCCAGACACATAGGATAATATTAGCTGCTTCTAAAGGCAAAATGCTAAACTGCTCTGGAAGCAGTTTTTTCTCCAAGAGTATGCAAACTTTTGAGCATGACAGAATTCTCAAAAAATAATAAAAACACATTCTTTGAAACACCTGATTCTCATGCCACCTCTTTATAATCATCTGCAAGGTCATGGCTGGGTAGAACACAATGCATGTTGTTGTAAGCTGTACAGCAATAAACTGAAGAATGCATTCCATATTATGAAAGGTCTCAACCAGTATAAATTATGTGTATTATTCTGGAGTTAACAAGAAAAAGGATATTTTACAAATATAATTAACGCTCATCTTTAGCCAAAACCTTTGATCTACAGTCGTTTTGACTAGAGTAGGAAATGGTAAGATCCCTGTTGGATTTGTATTGCTGTCTGTGTACCTAGTGAGATTTTTGGGATAGACGGGGAGCTGAACACAAAAGGTTTTTAACCTTAAAGTGATACTAAAGGTTCGTGTTTTTTTTTTGTTAAAAATAACAAACATGTTTCTAGTTAAAAAAAACATGTTATACTTACCTGCCCTGTACAGTGGTTTTGCACAGAGCACCCCAGATCCTCTTCTCTGGTCTCTCCTGGCCCCTCCCTCCTGTTGAGTGCCACCACAGCAAGTAGCTTGCTATGGGGGCACCTAAGCCGAGCTGCAGCTCCCTTTTTTTAACTCAAAAGCGCTTGCAAAACGCCTCAGTGTGAAAGCAGCCTAAGGATATAGTCTGTCATCTTAGGGTGCCTGCTTTCTGTCAGCTCAGGATCACATTATTGAAAAATTATGTGGGCTTACATCTGCTCCAAACATAACATACTTGAAATTTTAGTGTTTATGTACCCCAAGAATAACCTAGCACGTACTAAGTAAAACCTAGTTTATATTTGGCTATTGTAACAATTACAAATAATAGCTTCAAATAAAAGATAAACATCTAAGCAAAATATGTACCTTTTCAGTAGTGGTTTCAGGCCTGGGTGTGGAGGGATTTTGATTTTACTACTGATGGCTAGACCTTTTACTGTAACAGAAAACTACTGTTTATGAAAGACAGAAAACATAATGTACCACAGATACCACAAGGAATTCTTTTTTTTTTCTATTTATCCTGGCATGGTCATGTGTTCCTTAAGAAAAGATCCTGAATGGGCTTGCAGTTGGGTACACAGAGGAACAATACTATGCATTAATACTGTAACACAGCTGGGCCGCAGACAAAAACACTCATAACACATGTACCAATTATGTGAATTCTTTACTTCTGGTGGAAGTGATGAAATTGAAGAAACCAGGATTTCTGATAACTGCTAAAAAACTGCTAAAAACAGTTTTTTTTTGAGTGGGCCAGTATTAAAATCTATATCAGATTTTTCTTCTGGGAATATTTCATCTCACTTTCTGTTGTGTCACTAGGAAAATCTCTCCTTGTAAGGTTTTTGCTGCTGCGGTGTCAGGGCCGGTGCTACCCCTGGGCAAACTAGGCAGACGCCTAGGGTGCACTGCTGCCTAGGAGGCCCGGCCACGGGAGTTCCTACTCTATTCTCTCTGCAGCAAACAACCAAGTCTCAGCATCAGCAGGCAGCCACAGCTCTGTTCGCACATAGTGACAGAGGCGCCGGAGGACTGTGTGTCCCGACTCCCGAATGTATGAAGCGAGAAAACATTCATTGATGGGCCCTGGTGAGGCTGCATTGATGGGCGCTTGCGAGGCTGCACTTGATGAACGCCGGTAGGCTGCACTTGATGGGCGCTTGGGAGGCTGCACTTGATGGGCGCTTGGGAGGCTGCACTTGATGGGCGCTTGGGAGGCTGCACTTGATGGGCGCTTGGGAGGCTGCACTTGATGGGCGCTTGGGAGGCTGCACTTGATGGGCGCTTGGGAGGCTGCACTTGATGGGCGCTTGGGAGGCTGCACTTGATGGGCGCTTGGGAGGCTGCACTTGATGGGCGCTTGGGAGGCTGCACTTGATGGGCGCTTGGGAGGCTGCACTTGATGGGCGCCTGGGAGGCTGCACTTGATGGGTGCTTGGGAGGCTGCACTTGATGGGCGCCTGGGAGGCTGCACTTGATGGGCGCTTGGGAGGTTGCACTTGATGGGCGCTTGGGAGGTTGCACTTGATGGGCGCTTGGGAGGCTGCACTTGATGGGCGCTTGGGAGGCTGCACTTGATGGGCGCTTGGGAGGCTGCACTTGATGGGCGCTTGGGAGGCTGCACTGGATGGGCGCTTGGGAGGCTGCACTGGATGGGCGCTTGGGAGGCTGCACTGGATGGGCGCTTGGGAGGCTGCACTTGATGGGCGCTTGGGAGGCTGCACTTGATGGGCGCTTGGGAGGCTGCATTTGATGGGCGTTTGGGAGGTTGCATTTGATGGGCGCTGGTAGGCTGCATTGATGGGCGTTGGTGAGGCTGCATTTGATGGGCACTGGGGAGACTGAATTTGATGGGTGCTTCATTAAAAAGGTGGGGTATACATGGGCAAGGCAAAGGTGGTAGAGTCAGGGGTGGAGCCAAGGGGGGGGCGGCAAAATGAGTTTTCGCCTAGGGTGTCAAAAATCCTTGCACCAGCCCTGGCCGGTGTCCCCATTGGCAAGAATTCCTTAAAAGAGAAGAATGGCCAAAGTACTTACTTTTGTATTCCTGTGACTCAGATTCAGGTTATAGCGAGCAATAGCTCCCTGTCAGCTGACATCACAGAGCCGCTCCAAGCTCTGGAAGGATCCCGACCATATTTGTTGGGATCCACCCAGCTGCCTGATTGACAGCTGGCTCCCGCTCTCAGCTGAGAGCAAAAACAAGCTGCGCCCATCCCCTCTCTAGCCTGGCACTCCAGTGAGCACTAGAGAAGCAGAGCAGAGAGTGGTGACTGACAGTCACTGCATTCCACCCTGAGAAGACCAAGAGCTGATCAGTGGTCATGTGATTGCTCAGTTCTCGATCTTAGAGCCAATGTGGGCCAGCTACAGCAGCAGACCAATGCTGCAGCATAGAGGTATGTGAATTTATTTTTTTTATTCCCATACTTCTCCTTTAAAGAGGAAGTAAACCCCGATGGGTTTTACTTCCTCTTTTGCTCCCCAAAAGGTCTGCAAATTAAAAGCATAATGGGCTAGTATTCAACTCATACTAGCCCATTTTATGACACTTACCTGCAAACGAAGCCCATGCTGTCTCCTGTGCAGGCCGCGTCCATCTTCGCCCCTCTTCCATCCGGGGCCGCGGACTCAGGCTCGGTCACTGGCCGGAGTCACGCAATGTCACTCCCGCGTATGCGCGTGGGAGCCGTCAGTCACAGCGCACGCTGGAGGAAACGGCATGGTGGTCCGTTTCTTCACAGCGCATGCACCGATGACGACATCGGCGCACTACAAGTGAAATATCTCCTAAACGGTGCACATTTAGTAAATATTTCCACTATCTATAGGTAAGCCTTATTCTAGGCTTACCTATAGATAAAAGACAAACAAAAGGGTTTACAACTACTTTAATTTCTATATGTCACTTGGACAGAAGGTACAACCCCTGGCAAAAAGTATGGAATCACCACTCTTGGAAAATTTCCATTCAATTGTTTAATTGCGCAGAAAAGAAATTAATCACAGACATGCCTCAAACAAATTTCATTGAACATTACAACCACTAGCTTTAAAAAACACTTACGAAAACTGTAGGCAATTGCTACTGTTTTTTTTTTCTCAGATCAAGCAGAGGTAAAAAAATATGGAATTACTCAATTCTGAGGAAAATATTATGGAATCATGAAAAAACACACTACAGTACATCAGTAGTACTTTGTTGCACCTCCTCTGGCTTTTATAACAGCTTGAATTCTCTGAGGCATGAGATTATCTATCGACAAACCGTATTCTTGATCAATCCGGCTCCAACTTCCTCTTATTGAAGTTGCCAGATCAGCTTTGCAGGATGGAGCCTTGTCATGGACTATTTTCTTTATTTTCCACCATAGATTTTTAATTGGCTTGAGGTCTGGACTATTTGCAGGCCATGCCATTCACATTAAAGGTCTTTCTTGAAGGAAAGTTTTGACGGCTTTTGCCCTATGGCAAGATGTATTATCCTGAAAAATGATATCATCATCACCAAACATCCTATAATTGATGGAATAAAAAAAAAAAAAAAATCGCAATATAAACCTGTGCATTTATTGAAGATTTAATGACGGCCATCTCCCTCTTACCTTTATCTGACATGCAACCCCATATCATCAATGATTGTGGAAATTTGCATGTTTTCTTCAGGCAGTTATCTTCATACATGTCATTGGAAAGGCACCAAACAAAAGTTTCAGCATCATCAACCCGCCCAATGCAGATTCGTGATTCATCACCGAATATCCAGCCATCCACAGTCCATGATTGCTTTATTTTAGCCTACTGTAACCTTGTTTTTTTTCTTGTTTAGGTGGTAATGATGGTTTTTGTCTGGTTTTTCTGTTTATAAATCTAATTTCCTTTAGGCGATGTTTAATGCCCCGTACACACAAGCGGAATTTCTGTCTGAAAAATCTACGACGAGCCGAGAAAATGAAGTTCAATGCTTCCGAACATGCATCGGAATTTTGCGTGTCGGAATTTCCGATCGGAACTTTTTCCGACAGAAAAAAATTGAAAACCTGCTCTCAATCTTTTGCTGGCGGGATTTCCGATCGTGTGTATGGGGCTTTAAAGTTCGGTCTCAGACAGACTCCAGTGTCTGACCATTTCTTCATTTGTTTTGTTGTGCATTTTCTGTTTTAGGCATATTGCTTTAACTTTTCTATCTTGATGCTTTTCTATCTTGATCTACTAGTATGCTTCCCTTTAACCCCTTCAGATCCGCGTTATAGCTGAATGACAGCTACAACGCGGATCTACTTTGCCTGGAGGCCGTCAATAGACTTCCTCCCCTTTGCACGCTCCCCATGCGCCCCCTGCAGGGTGCGCGCGGTGCACGCTGTGATCACAGAGTCAATCGGGTGATCACAAATCTGAGTAAGGGCTCGATCCCAGCTCCTTATCACGTGATCAGCTGTCAGCCAATGACAGCTGATCACGTGATGTAAGCAGAGGATCTTCTTACGCTGACAGCGTGAGGAGAAAAAAAAAGCCGATCACCGGCTTCTGTTGAAGGGACATCGGTCCCGAAGAGGAAGAGGCACAGTCGCCTCATCTGTGCCTACCAGTGCCACCTGCCAGTGCCCACAGTGCCACAAATCAGTGCCCACAAGTACATAATGGTGCCAGCAATCAGTGCCACCTATCAATGCCCACCAGTGGTGCCAGTGCCTCATCAGTGCTGCCTATCAGTGTCGCCTAAGAGCGCCGATCAGTGCCCATCACTGCCACCCATAAGTGCCAGCTATCAGTGCCACCTATTAGTGCCCAGTGCCCACCAATGCCACCTATCAATGCTCACCAGTGCCACCTTATCAGTGCCCATCAATGCAGCCTATTGGTGCCCATCAATGCAGCCTCATCAGTGTACATCAATGAAGGAGAAAAATTACCTGTTTGCAAAATTTATTAACAAAATATAAAACGGTTTTGTATTTTTCTTTAAAAATGTCAGTCTTTAACTTTAACAAAAAATAAAAAACCTAGCGGTGATCAAATACCACCAAAATAAAAGCTCTATTTGTGGGGAAAAATGATAAAAATTTAATTTGGGTACAGTGTTGTATGACCACGCATTTGTCGTTCAAAGTGTGACAGTGCTAAAAGCTGGAAATTGTTCTGGGCAGGAGGGGGGTTTAGGTGCCCAGTAAGCAAGTGGTTAACATCCTTCTCATTTCATTTGAACTTGGTCCAGATTTGAACACCGCTGACTGGGAACAACCAACATCTTTTGCAACATTCTGTGATGATTTACCTTCTTGAAGAAGTTTTACAATCCTCTCCTTTGTTTCAACTGACATCTCTTGTGTTGGAGCAATGATTCGTGTCAATTAGGTTGGTGCAACAGCTCACCAAGGTGTGCAAGCACTCTTTTTTTTAACTGCAGACTAATTAGCAGAAATAATCTGATGCAGATGTTTGTTTTAGAACTGGTACATGGTCCATAATATTTTCCTCAGAATTGAGTGATTCCATATTTTCTTCTTTGGTCAGCAAAAACAGTTGCAATTGATTACAGTTTTTCTCTTTTTTATTTTTTTTAGGTGTTTCTTAAAGCCAGAAGGTTGGAATGTTAATTGAACATAGTTTTGAGACATGTCTGCGATTAGTTTTATTTCTACACAATTTGTGTAGTTCGTGTAATTCACAATACTTTTTTCCAGAGCTTGCATAAGGAAAGGCCCTCAGTGGGGACACAAACAATAGTTTTTTAACCGTCTCTGCTGTGTCCAGTAGTAACAAAAAAACAAAAAAACTTTTTGGCTTGAGTGCTACGTTAATTAGAACGAAGGGCAAAACTTTCTTTTAATTTTGAATAGAGTAAGAGGGATACAACTCCAGTGTGTTTTTTTTTCTTTTTTTCTTTTGCTAATTGTGCCCCATCAGGGAGCTTTCCCTTTACTTCCTGTTGCACAGCCAAAACAGGAAGTAAAGTTAAATCAGGGAAAACCCTGGCTGTCACCAGAACTAGTGTCTCTATTGGAGGATTTCCTCTCTATTCCTGTTCTGGTACCGCACAAAATGTGGGATTTTCTTTCACTTTCACTCAGTGATAGCAGTGAACGGGCCAAATAGAGAGGGTGAATCTCTCTAATGGGGGCACAAACAGAAATGATAACCTGACAGATGGTCTAATCTTTCTCCACTCTATCCAAGACTAAAAAAAATTTTGCTTTTAGTTCCACTTTATTAATCCAACTAGCAATGCTTGTGAAAAACTCTGCTTAGAGATCGTGTTTCTGAAGCCAGCCATCATTGCAATAATTTAGGAAAACTAAGAGCACTTATCACTATGGAAAATCGAGAGGTAAAAGTAAGGACCTGCTAAGCTAATAAAACTTGGTACCTTTTTGGCTGGAAAAAAAAAATCAATAAGAGGCACTTCGGTCAAAAAAAGGAAAAACTGTCTTTAAGCAATTATAGTAGCCTGGGCAAACAGGCAAAGGCTTTACCTTCCCTGGTGTCCCTTGGTCTTATGTGCATTATACATTATTTACAGAATTTATATTATGATGACATATTAGACAGTGCTTTACAGAGTTTAAAGTACCAGCCCCCGAAGAACTTACAAATGTCACACGCACATACACTGGGGCAAGTCCACTCAGAAGTCTCTAACCCTGCCAGTATATTATTGCACTGGGTAGACCAGGGTACCCCAATGAAAAGCCACAAAAACACACAGAGCAGATACAAACTCCATGCAGATCTTGAACCTTGTGGGAAATTAACCTAGGACTCCAAGGCTGCAAGATGGTCTGGTTACTGCTCTGACCATGTAATTTAGCTTTTAGCCTGAAGGCACATATGTGTGCTTAAAACAACAATGCTGTCAAAGTGCAGGTTATGCCTACAAGTACTATTCATAATGCTTTAATCAGTTCATGTGCCCTTCCTCTTATACAGGGGCTTTAACGGATTTACACACACCCCTTTGTGAGAACATTTATGGCCTCAGTCATTTAACTGGTTCCCGACCGGCTCACGCACATTTACTGCGGCACAATGGCACCACTGCGCAAAATCCCGTACATATACGGGGTTCCCTTTAAGAGCCACCAGAGGGAGCGTGCCCGCTGCGCGGCGGAGGTCCCGATGCGCGTGGCCGGCGGTCGTGATCGCCGCTGGCCACATGCGACCATGTGCACAAAAGCCAGCATGGGGATTTGTGTTTGTAAACACACAACTCCCTATTCTGTCAGGGGAGAGGAGACATATCGTTTGCTCCTAGTAAGTAGGAACAACGATATGTCTCCTCCCCTAGTCAGTCCTATTCCCATACAGTTAGAACACACTGAGGGAACACACATTTAACCCCATGATCGCCCCCTAGTGTTAACCACTTCCCTGCCAGTGACATTTGTACAGTAATCCGTGCAAATTTATAGTACTGATCGCTGTAAAAATGTCAATGGTCCCAAAAATATGTCAAAGTGTCCAATCTGTCTGTTGCAATGTCACAGTACCGCTAGAAATCGCAGATCACCGCCATTACTAGTAAAAAAAAAAAAAAATAATAATAATAAAAATGCCATAAATCTTTCCCATAGTTTGTAGATGCTATAACTTTTGCGCAAACCAATCAATATACGCTTATTGCAATTTTTTTACCAAAAATATATAGAAGAATATATATTGGTCTAAACTGATGAAAAAATAGTTTTTTCAAAACATTTTTGGGGATATTTATTATAGCAAAAAGTATAAAATGCTTTTTTTTTTTTTTTTTAAATTGTCGCTTTTTTTGTTTATATTGCAAAAAAATAAAAACCGCAACGGTAATCAAATACCACCAAAAAAAAAAAAAAAAAAGAGCTCTATTTGTGGGAGAAAAAAAGGACGCAAATTTTGTTTGAGTACAACGTCGCACGACCGCGCAATTATCAGTTAAAGTGATGCAGTGCCAAATTGTAAAAAGTGCTCTGGTTAGTAAGGGGGTAAAAATCTTCCGGGGCTGACATGGTTAAACAGCCCCTGACACTTAACAGCACAATGGAATAGGCTCATTGCCCTGCATCTATTACCTATGGGAGGTGGGGTTTAGCTATGGTAGGAGATGGGACTTGTCTCCAAATGTTGCACTCCATACAACAGGAGGGGCTACCAGATGAGCATACAAAAATCAGATGATGAAAAGTCATGGCAGGCCACCCTAGGGTCGAAATGTAAGAAAATGGGAGATCAGAGACAAGTTCTATGCATAAAGCCAGATTTCCTTATGTCAAATTGCAATAGCTCTACAGAGGTAAGATTTGCTTTGTTCCGGGGTGTGGCCTGACATGTGCACAGCAAGTTCTGCACTTTCACACCCGTCTAATACAGTTGTGTTAAAAAAAATTGTAGTCCAACATCAATAACCAGATCAATCACCGTTTTTGGTATAGATTATATTTCTACATGGCAAATCATTTGCTAGTAGGTGTAGTAGAGTAATAGAAAACCAACAGACCCAACAATCATAACATGCATGCTGCTGATTCTGTGCAAAAAGGGGAGTGTTCAAAATAGTGTGGAGTTCAATTAAAGAGGTCAATCAGGCCTGGCTCACACCTATGCATTTTTTAGTGCATTTTCAGTTTTGCAGAAACACACTACAGTCCATTTAACATGTTTTCCTATGGGTCACGTTCACATGTGTCCATTTTATGGAAAGGGCCAGGGACTTTTTTCTGGTTTTTGGTTCCATAGAATTCAATGGATCAAAAAAGTGTATTGAAAAACGCAAAATGCACCTGGAATATACAAACTGCAACCTACATAGGTGAGAACCAGGCCTTAGTCTGTGAAAAAAAAACAGGTAGCCCTTATTTAAGGTAAGGCAGCATATGTTGTACATGCTGGGTACAGTGCATTTCTCTTTGAAAATCTGAGTAAAATGGATCGTTTCAGACATTGTTCAACAGAACAGTGAACTTTGATTAAAAAGTTGATTGGAGAGGGGAAAACATACAAAGAAGAAGTGCAGAAACTGATAGGCTGCTCAGCTTAAATGATCTCAAATGCTTTAAAAGGGCAACTAAAACCAGAAAGACATGGGAGAAAACGGGAAAACTACTATACGAATGGAATCGAAAACTAGCCAAAATGGCAGACGCCAGGGTTATCAAAGAAGGTCTAAAGTTATTTGTAACTACTGTAATAATTAGAAGACGTTAAAGCTGCATGATTAATCGTTAAAGAACCAAGATCGCGATGCTACCCCTTGCGATCTTAAAACAGCATTTTCAAGATTCAGTGCAGAGAGTTCTCTGTTGACAGCTGTCAAAAAAAAAAAAACAGGTATTCTGCCAAGTTTATCACAACATCCTGTAGGCGGCGATAAAGAGAAACATTGTAACACTTCTTTTAAATCAAAATCTTACAAGTTAAAATATATATATTTTAGCAGAGACCCTAGAGAATAAAATGGCAGTTGTAGCAATATTTTATGTCACACTGTATTTGCGCACCGGTCTTCCAAACGCAATTTTTGGGGGGAAAATAGGATTATTATAACAGCTTACCTGTAAAATCAATTTCTTCGAGTACATCATGGGACACAGAGCCACAGTATTTACTGAATGGGTTATATAGGCACCTCTAGGTGATGGACACTGGCACCCCCTACACAGGAAGTTTAGCTCCCTATATAACCCCTCCCCTTACTGGGAGTACCTCAGTTTTGCAGCAAAGCAATGTACATGTATTAGAAGAGGGGAGGGACCTCTGTGTCCTGTGATGTACTCGAAGTAAAGAATTTTACAGTAGGGGTGCAACGGATCGTTGCCGATCCGTGATCCGTACGGATCACCCTCCGCGGATCGGCACACCCGCGATCCGCGGAACACTTTTCGGCCTCAGCCATAGGAAAGTCCCCGGCTTCGGCCTAGCTCCGGAGCGGCGGCCATCTTGGTACACCCGGAAGTGGCTGCTGTCTCGACAGGAAGTGACGTTTCGTCGCCGCCATCTTGCTACACCCCACACTCCTGCACAGTACAATAATGATAGAGTGAGAAGGGGGCAAGCGGACATCTTGTTACACCCACCGGAGTTTTACATTTAAAAGCCATTTTCAACACAAAACTGAGCTTATATGCACAAATACTGTATTTATGCATATAAGCTCGGTTTTGTGTTGAAAATAGCTTTTAAATCTAAAACTCCGGTGGGTGTAACAAGATTTGTGTGTTTTTTTTTTTTTTTTTTTTTGTGTTTTGTTTTTTTTATGCTGATCCGAGGATCGATCCGATCCGTGACTCTGATCCGAGGATCGATCCGATCCGTGAGATTTTTGATCCGTTGCACCCCTATTTTACAGGCAAGCTGTTATAAAAATCCTATTTTCTTTTTCGTACATCACGGGACACAGAGCCACAGTATTAACTGAATGGGATGTCCCAGAGCAATGCTATCTGAGGGGAGGGAGACATCAACAAAAAGTGGGGTACAATCAGACCTGAGGACCTACTGCTGCCTGCAGCACACTGTGCCAAAAGGCGATATCCTCATGCCTTCTCACATCCACCTGATAGAATCTAGTGAATGTATGGACTGAAGACCAAGTTGCGCTCTTGCAGATTTGAGCCATGGAGGCCTGGTAATGCACTGCCCATGAAGCACTAACAGCCCTGGTGGATTTTGATTTGAAAAGGTGGAACTTTCCTCTTCAAACAATAAGCTTGAATAATTACTTTCCGAATCTACTTAGCAATAGTAGATTATAACGCTGCCTGTCCTTTTCTAGGACCTTCAGGCAACACAAACAAAACATCCATTTTTCAAAACTGAGCAGTCGCCTCCAAATAGATTTTGACCGCTCTCACTACATCCAGAGAATGTAGTGACTTTTCTTCCGTAGAACAGGGTTCTGGAAAAATTGAAGGCAGAACAATATCCTGGTTTAGATGAAAACCTTCGGTAGAAAGCTAGGATGAGGACGCAATACTACTCTATCCTTGTGAATGATTAAATATGGCTCTTTACAAGAAAGAGACGCCAATTCTGATACCCTTCTTGCAGAGGAAATGGCTACCAGAAAAACTAGCTTCCTTGTCAAAAGGACCAAGGGAATATGTCGTATCGGCACAAAAGGCTGTTTCTGTGATGCCGACAGAACTAAATTTGAGTCCCAAGGGTTCAGGGGTGCTATAACTGGTGGAATAAGCCGCATTACCCCCTGTATAAAGCTTCGGACCAAAGAATACGAAGCAAGCGGACGTTAAAACAATACCGATAAGGCCGAGACCTGGCCCTTGATAGTACTCAAGGCCAGCTTCATCTCTAACCCCATTTGCAGAAAAGCAAGGATTCTACCTATGACATACTTTCTCGGATGCCAATCCTTGGATTCACACCAGGAAACATATGCCTTCCAGACTCTATAATAAATGACTCTGGAAGCTGGCTTCCTTACATTAATCAAGGTAGATATTACTGAGCCTGAAAGCCCGTGGTTCTTCAGAATGTGGGTTTCTATAGCCAAACCGTTAAATTTAGCGTTTGTAAGGTAGGATGGAACACTGGTCCCTGCGATAGCAGGTCTGGAACGTTGGGGTAGGGTCCATGGGGGCCCTACCACCATCTTTACTATTTTTGCATACCAAGATCTTCTGGGCCACGCTGGGGCCACAAGAACCACTGACTTCTTTTCCTGCTTGATCCTGGGAAGAAGTCGTGGTAGCAGCAGAATAGGAAGGAATGCATAAATCAGTGAGAACTGATCCCACTGGGTCACCAACACATCTGTCCCGCATGCAAGTGGATCCCTTGTTCTTGACACAAAGTTGTGGATCTTGTTGTTGAACCTGGACACAAACAGGTCTACGTCTGGGATCCCCCATCTTTGGCATATAGCCAGGAAGATGTCGGGGTGAAGAGACCATTCCCCTGGGAACAACTGCTGGCGACTTAAGTAGTCCGCCTGCCAGTTCTCTACCCCTGGAATGAAGATTGCCAATATGCACGGCACATGCTTTTCTGCCCAGGTTAAGATCTGGTTTACCTCTCCCTGGGCTGCACGACTTCTGGTGCCCCCTTGGTGACTGATATAAGCTACAGCTGTGGCATTGTCGGATTGGATCCTGACAGGACAACCCTGCAACCTAAATGTCCAGGCTTTTAGGGCTAGGTACGCTGCCCGAATTTCTAGAATGTTGATGGGTAAGGTCCTCTCGGTTCTGGACCATTTCCCTTGGACAGTCGTCTCTTCCAGAACTGTTCCCCAACCCAAAAGGCTGGCATCTTTTGTTACCACTTTCCAGGTAACTGGTAAGAAGATTTCCCTTTCCGCAGATTCTCAGGTATCATCCACCAACTGAGGCTCTGACGCACTATTGGCGATAAACGCATCGGAAAATCTAGCACCTGGACTTTCCTGTTCCAGGCAGACAGGATACTGTTTTGCAGCAGTCTTGAATGAAACTAAAAATAGGGAACCGCTTCGAATGAAGTCACCATCTTTCCCAACAACCTCATACAAAGGTGAATAGAAGGACCCTTCTTAGCCCTGACTACCTGAACCAGCTTCGTTACGGCGCTGATTTTTGCCTTGGGTAAAACACCCTCTTCTGGGTTGTATCTATAACCAGATCCAAGTACTCTAGTCTTCTTACTGGTTTTAAAGAAGACTTCTCTAGGTTGAGGACCCAACCTAGGTATTCCAGGTAGTTGACTGTGGTGAACAAGCTTTGGTCTAAGCGGGCTACCAACCGGTCTATTAAGAGCAGCACATCTAGGTAAGCTATAATCGTTATACCCTGAGCCCTTAATCTAGCCAGAGGAGGGGCCAGGAACTTTGAAAACACCCGAGGTACAGTAGCTAGACCGAAAGGTAGAGCTACAAACTGAAAACTGCCGTTTTTCCACTTCGAAATGCAGATATTTCTGATGAGCGGGGAAAATAGTATAGTATGCATCCTTGATGTATATTGATGCCAGAAGTTCTTCTTGTAGAATGGAGACTACTGATCGGATTGATTCCATGCGAAGAGATCGAATTTTTAGGAACCGGTTTAGATCTTTGAGATCTAGAATGGGTCTGACATCTTCATTTGGCTTTGGCACCGTGAAAAGGTTTGAATAAAACCAAAACCCCTGCTCCTCCATGGGAACCACCATGATTACTTTTTGCGACAAAAGTCGCTTTAACGCTTGAAAGAGACTTTTTTCTCTGGGTCTTTGGGAACATTTGATCTGAGGAAACGAGGAGATGGGAATTCTCGGAACTCTAGTTTGTAAGCTAGAGTTATTGTGGAGACCACCCATCTGTCCTGAAAATCCTCTTGCCAGACATTTGAGAACTGTAGCAGTCTTCCCCCCACTCGAACGAGCGGGGGGCGCCCCCTCATAAAGAGGCTTTAGCGTTCGGTCTTGTAGATTTCCTCCCCCAGGACTTCTTTTGTCCCTGGAGTTGACTCGGAGTTTTACCTCTTGAACCTGACGGTGGAGGCCGTCGCGACTACCTGGAGGCTGATGCCCCTGGCACTGGAGAAAGAGCCTGTTTAAATGAGGGACGTTTACTCCTTTTCTTAACTGGCAAAAGGGTACTTTTCCCACTTGAAATCTTTTGGATATAATTGTCCAAATCATCCCCAAACAGCCTTACACCGCGAAAGAGAAAACCAGCCAGGAGCTTTCTGCATGGCGCTTCGGCTGACCAATTTGTCAACCTGGGCCTGTTGTTAAGGGAAAACCTTGAGCGCCTGTTTCAAGTGGTCTCTCAAGGATTGACATACCCCAATTGCCATCACTGCAGGTTGTGCTACTAAACCAGCCAAGGTAAAAATGTTTTTTAACAGGAATTCCAACTTTTTATTGGTTGAATCTCTAAGCATTTGAGCGTTGTTAACCGGACAAGTCAAACTTATTTACAGAGGATATAGCAGCGTCAATTGCTGGTATACCCCACATCTTTGTAAATTTTTCCTCCACATGATAAAGTGTTGAAAACTTTTTAGCAGGGAAAAAATGTTTATCTGGGTGATCCCACTCAGAATAAAAAAGCTTTTCCAGCAATGAATGAACAGGAAAAGCAAGCACAGCTTGAGGAGGCCTCAGTGAACCCAAAGAAGAAGTGGACTTTATAACCGAGTCAGTTACGGGTAACTTAAATGTGGAGCGGACCATTTCAGTAAGAGAATACACCAGAAATATCTCAGCCTATGAAGTTGAAGAGGATCCTTCCCCACTTGATTCCTCAGAAGAGGAGTCATCAGTCTCGTCCCGGTCCCCTGAGGGGGATTAGTCTCCCCTTTCCCAGAGTTCCTCTGTTTGAGGGTCCTGGGTGGTAGAAGGGGACCTAATGCATTTTCTTCCACTTTGTGAAGATGTGATTAAGGCCACTAATCTTTCCTCTAATCCACTCATGGCTGAGGAAGAAACCTCCTGAGTAATATATACAGGGGCTGAAATGCCAGAAGCCGTTGCAGCCCCTAACCCCGACGGCTCACTCTGACCAGCCTTCCTGCCTCCCTAGGTCTTTCAGGGGGAGATGGCGTTGCAGAGGGGGGTCCTCAGAGCCTGAGGGAGATACCTTTGAGCCCCTATTTTTTGGGGTACTTGTACGTCCCCTTCTGCCCATAGTGCTAAGCACAAATGCAGAGGTACTACCAGAAATGCACCCTCTGCTGAGCAAAATAGTCCAGCAACTGCCGCTGCTATCAAGGCTCAGTCTGATGCTAAGTAAACGTGCCTGGGAATGCCTGTGTCACCCACACTCACATGGAATCCATCTGCATCCATCTGGTACCATTCAATCTGGAAAAGACTTTGAATGGATCCGGTAGCATGGCTTGCCCCAGCAAAGATTTCTCCAGCGGAGCTCAGCACAGCACGTCTTTACTCGTGACCAACACTGGTGAAAAAAACTGAGGTACTCCCAGTAAGGGGAGGGGCTATATAGGGAGCTAAACTTCCTGTCTAGGGTGTGCCAGTGTCCATCAACTAGAGGTGCCTATATAACCCATACAGTAAATACTGTGGCTCTGTGTCCCGTGATGTACGAAAAAGAAAATACACTTTAATGAATTAATAAAAAACTAAACAGTAAAGTTGGCCCAACTTTTCTTGTATAATGTGAAAGATGGTGTTACGCCATGAGAATCGTGATCTTTATTCTAAGCAAAAAAATTGTGACACTCATTTTGGCCATAATTGTGCAGCTCTAGAAGATGCTTATATGAAGCCAAGCTATCCGCAAGAAGCACCCCCAACCCCCCCCCCCCCGCTTCCAAAGTCCCATTGATGAAAAAAGGACAAATGCTGAAAAGGTTACAATTTGCCAAAGAACACATTGGCGCAACATTTTGTAGACTGGTGAAAGCAAGATTGTTCTTTTTGGGTCTAGGGACTGCAGACAGTTTGTCAGATGACCCCTAAACACTGCATTCAAGCACCAGTATACTGTAAAGACTGGAGCATGGTGGCACAAGCTTGGATTTGGGGATGATTTTCATACTATGGTGTTGAGCCCATATATCGCATACTAGAGATCATGGATCAGTTTGAATACATCAAAATACTTAAACAGGTCATGTTGCCTTATGCCGAAGAGCAAATGCCCTTGAAATGGGTGTTTCAACAAGACAACGACCCCAAACACACCAGTAAGCGAACAGCATCTTGGATCCAGAGCAGCAAGATTAATGTTCTAGAATGGCCAGCCCAATCCCCAGACCTTAACTCAATAGAAAACTTGTAACTTGTGGGGTGCCATCAAAAATTCTGTTTTTGAGGTAAAACCAAGAAATGCAGAGGAATTGTGGAATGTAGTGCAACCATCCTGGGCTGGAATACCGGTTCACAGGTGCTCACCATTTAATATAATTTGTATATTATTTATTTCACAAATACATATTTAGTAAAGGGGTGCACCCATGCAGCTCATGTGCATTTTCTAAAGAGCTCATTAGTAATTTTTTCCTTTGTAACTGTTAATAGTGTGTAGATATGTCACCTTCTGAATATAGCAGCCTGGGGATAAAGTCTATCCTCTGAGCCATCTGTGTGAGTAATTTAAGCCTCCACTATTTAGCAAAGCAGTTAAGATTGCATGGTGAATGTGAAAAAACGGGCCTAGAGCTCTACCGGCTGGCTGAAGTTAGTAAATACGAGATACTCTAATGCAAAACTCAAATACAGGACTAAAAAAAAAAAATTTGAAAAAATACAAAAACTTTATGTTTAAGTACTGAACAAAAAGAAAGAATATAAATTATTATATTCCCAGAAATTGGTTAATTTTCTTGGTGGATAGCATTAGTAGATCACTGACAGATTTTACTTGTAGCCTTGAAAAGAAAAGAAAAAAGAAATGGACTCTGGCAACACAAAAAAGTTTAATTACTTGCACTATGAAATATCAAAAGAACAAAGCTTTATGTAAAGAACATAAAGGACAATACTTCAAGGTATTGAGGAGCAGCAAGCCTATTTAATCATTGTTTTAAAGTAGAGTGGAAGGTATTCAGGGACTGATATGTTTACAGATGCAATGATGAAAATGTAGCCTTTAATCCATATAAAAATCTAATCTAATACAATATGGCTGATGCGTTCTACCTACCAACAGTTCAAAGGTGTAGTGGCCTACCTTTGTGTTTTATGTGTATGCCGGAATTGCTCTTCGGGGAAACTCATCAAAGCTTTATTTTCAGTAAAAGTACCAGTCTTGTTCAATTACTTGTGTGCCGCAAGACTGTGAGCCGTTTATCAATGGATTCAGGGTGATCCTGCTTACAACTCACGTCAATGTAAACAGAGTTCCTGCAGGACAAGGATCATTGATTTTTTTTTATTGTATAACTTACAGTCTGGTGAAATATTGACTAAGTAACTGCATGATCAGAAATGTAACTATATATATATATATATATATATATATATATATATATATATATATATATATATATTGTAGCAGAGCGTCCCAGAGAGAGCCAGGAAAAGTCCTGTTCGGGGTTTATACATCTCCCAGGCTCCTCTCATACAGGTTCAGGGATCTCTGATCCATGGTCCGGTTCAGGTCTTGGTCCTCTCCCCCAGGCTAATTTAAGCTCACCTGAGCAAGACAGCCCTTGCTCTTGGCCTGGGATACTCAGAGAACTTCTGTGTAAGAGTGCAAAAAGGTATGTGGAAACTGACAAGCTGTAGGCTTGCTCAGCTTAGTAGTTAGGATCTGTAAATATTGTTTAGTTAGTGCCGAGACACGGCTAGGTTTTGTTTTGGCTATTTTTGTTCCTATTTGTTTCTTTTGGAACACTGTACAGCACCTGTAAATAGACTTGTATATATCACAAATAAACACCGCACTGTTTGTCACTATTCCACTGGATTTGGTATCTGTGCCTGAAAGACTGCTCATCCCAGGGAGCTTTGTACCCGCTACCTGTCCCCCAGGTTACATATGGTGGAGACTGCGACCAGCTGTAGTAAGTTACTACTTAAAAGGCCAGTACCTAGAGTGACTAAACATGGAGGAAATCCTAAAACAATTGGTGATATCCAATGCTGCACAGCAACAAACAAACGCTATCGCACAGGAGCAAACCAAGGCGCTGTGCCAACAGATTGGTGCTGTACAGGAGCTATCGCAGAGGCTGTTTGAACAGCTAGCCACTGATGCAAAAGGGGATAGGAAAACCCTGGCTGCGGTTGTAGAGACGCTTGCACAGTGGTCACCTGCTAAAGTTAATGTTGTTGGAGACAAGCCCTCAGCCATCCATGTGGGTCGTTTTCTTTCCAAGATGACTGCAGATGATGATCCAGAGGCCTTTCTCTTAACCTTTGAACGGACCGCTGAGAGGGAAGGTTGGCCCAAAACCCAGTGGGCAGGACTGGTCGCCCCCTTGCTGTCTGGAGAATCACAGAAGGCCTACTATGATTTGGAGTCAGCAGAAGTAGGAGACTATGAAAAGGTCAAGCGGGAAATCCTGGCGCGACTTGGTGTCACCTTGGCAGTTCGAGCACAGCGGGTCCACAGCTGGTTCTTCCAAGACGAGAGGCCCCCAAGATCGCAGATGTTCGACCTAATTCACTTGGTGAGGAAATGGCTACAGCCGGAGTCCCTGTCTGGGCCACAAATAGTGGAGCGTGTGGTCATGGACCAGTTCCTGAGGTCACTACCAGTTCCCCTGCAGAAGTGGGTGAGTCAAGGAGACCCCAACTCGGCGGACAACCTCGTGGAACTTGTTGAAAGGTACTTTGCTGCAGAGAACCTGGTCACCACCCCTACAGCCGCACGGACTTTCCGCCCAAAGCCACGGTCTCCCCAGGCAACCGGTAAGACTGTTCCAGGGGAAGTGGGTGGTAAGCATGGCAAGGAAATAGGGGGGAGGATTTTTGGTGCCAGGACTGAAGTTTGGCGTCCCAAACAAGGGAAGCTACTGCCTGTCAGCAAACCCAACTGGGGAAACATCAGGTGTTTTCGTTGCCAAGAACTGGGACATGTTGCAGCAAACTGTCCATTGACAGATGAACCAATGCAGTGCGATCTGTCCATTAGAAGGCAGTCTATGTTTGCTGCTGTTTCATGCGCTGCAGCACCAAGTATGGGAAAACACATGTGCCAAATGACTGTTAATAATAAGCCTATTACGGCCTTGCTAGACTCTGGAAGTCTAGTGACTTTGGTTACAGCTGAGATGGTTGACATTGTGAATTTGCATGCTAAAAAAATTGCTGTGATCTGTGTACATGGGGATACCCGCGAGTATCCTATAGCCACTGTTCAGTTTAAAACTGGCTTAGGTACGGTGACCCATCCGGTCGGACTTGTGCCCCACTTGGTGCACAAGGCCATCATTGGTAGGGACTTCCCTAAGTTTTGGGAACTGTGGGATCGTCCCGACCCGGTCGCAGTAGCTGACTCAGTGACAGAGCCAGAACTCCTGGCCGCTACTGACAATATGGGTTCAGGGGACTCTTCTCAGGGCTCCCCAGGTTTTCCTTTCTCAGTTATGGCAGGAGAGCTGGAGGAGCCTGAGGAGGTCCCCACAACCAGTGGAGCTGGACAGCCATCTGCTGAATCTGAGCCTACGTTGGAGTTTGCTGACCTTAATGTACACAAGGAAAATTTTGGTACCGAGCAGAGAAAAGACCCAACCCTTGCCAGGGCCTGGGAAAATGTAATGGTGATTAATGATGTACCTGTCGAATCAGGGGACAGGCTCTGTTTTCCTTATTTTAGCAGCAATGAGGATTTAATGTATCGTATATGTAAAAAAAATGATGAAGTGGTTGAACAGTTGGTGGTCCCTAAGCCATACAGACGGGTGGTGTTGGAACTTGCCCATGGGCACTTGCTAGGAGGTCATTTAGGGGTTGAGAAAACTACGGAAAGGGTGTTGCGCAGGTTTTATTGGCCCGGAATACAGAAGGATATTGAGAATTATTGTCAATCCTGTCCTGTGTGTCAGATGTCAGCCCCACTACAACACTTCCGAAGTCCTTTAGTGCCCTTGCCCATTATTGAAGTGCCCTTTGAGAGGATTGCCATGGACCTTGTGGGTCCACTCCCCAAGTCTGCCCGAGGTCATCAGCATATCCTCGTAATCATGGATTATGCTACCCGTTACCCAGAGGCCATTCCCTTACGCACCGCGTCTGCTAAAAACATTGCCAAAGAGCTGTTTATGGTGTTCAGTCGTGTTGGAATCCCTAAAGAAGTCCTTACAGACCAGGGCACCCCATTTATGTCACGAATAACTAGAGAGCTGTGCAAGTTATTTAAGGTGACGCAATTGCGAACCTCAGTGTACCATCCTCAAACGGATGGCTTGGTGGAACGCTTCAATAAAACATTAAAGAGCATGTTAAAAAAGGTTGTTGACAAGGATGGGAAAAACTGGGACTTCCTGATACCATACTTGATGTTTGCCATCAGGGAGGTTCCCCAGTCCTCCACAGGGTACTCTCCCTTTGAGTTGCTTTATGGGAGACACCCTCGGGGACTCTTGGACATAGCCAAAGAAACTTGGGAGGGGGAGCAGACACCCCATAAAAGTGTCATTGAGCATATCGCTCAAATGCAGGACAGGATTGCAGCAATCATGCCGATGGTAAAAGAACACTTACTGCAGGCCCAAACAGCTCAACAGAGGATATACAATAGGGGGGCCCAACTCCGTGTTTTCTCACCTGGTGATAGGGTCCTGGTGTTAGTTCCCACTGTTGAGAGCAAGTTCCTGGCTAAGTGGCAGGGTCCCTTTGAAGTAATTGAAAGAGTTGGGGAGGTCAATTACAAAATATATCAACCAGGAAAAAGGAAGCCCGAACAGATTTACCACATAAACCTGTTAAAGCCCTGGAAGGATAGACTGGCGTTAACTGCGAGGTCCCTCCCGGTAACGCCTAAGGGTACTGAGTCCCCTCTGATCCCTGAGGTCACGATTCCAGACACCCTGTCATATTCTCAAAAGCAGGAAACTAGAGAATTCCTGATAAGAAATAGAGAGAAATTTTCAGAGTTACCTGGCACGACTTCAGCAGTTCAGCATGATATCGTTACTGAACCTGGGGTCCGTGTCACGCTCAAACCATACCGAATTCCTGAAGCGAGGAGAAAGGACATCAGCGAGGAAGTTAAAAGAATGTTGGAGCTAGATGTCATTGAGGAATCCAATAGTGACTGGTCTAGCCCCATCGTGTTAGTCCCAAAACCGGATGGCACTTGGAGGTTCTGTAATGACTTCAGGAAGCTTAATGCAGTGACAAAGTTTGACACGTACCCAATGCCCAGAGTGGACGAACTTATAGACCGACTTGGCAAGGCTCGCTATCTGACCACTTTGGACTTGACAAAAGGTTATTGGCAAATACCCCTGACTGGTAGCGCCAAAGAGAAGACTGCATTTGTGACCCCGGAGGGTTCCTTTCAATATAAAAAAATGCCTTTTGGGTTGCAAAATGCCCCCGCCACATTTCAGAGGGCCATGGACAGGACTCTAAGACCCCACCGACAATATGCAGCAGCATATCTAGATGACATAGTGGTACATAGCACTGACTGGGAGTCTCACTTGCCCCGTGTCCAGGCTGTCCTCAATTCCCTCTTCAAAGAAGGTTTTACAGCAAATCCAAAAAAATGTGCCATTGGTCTAGACGAAGCCAAGTATTTGGGCTACACTATTGGGCGTGGTGTCATAAAACCTCAAGTGAATAAAATAGAAGCCATCCAGGAATGGCCACGTCCTGCAAACAAGAAGCAGGTCAGGGCCTTTCTTGGCATTGCGGGGTATTATAGAAGATTTATCCCAAATTTTGCAACTATAGCTGCCCCACTGACAGACCTTACGAAAGGGAAAGACTCGGTAATGGTGAAATGGTCCTCAGTAGCAGAGGAATCTTTCCAAGTCCTGAAGAAGGCTCTTTGTGCACAACCAATACTGTACTCCCCCGATTTCTCCAAAGATTTTTTGGTTCAGACGGATGCGTCTGATGTTGGTATCGGGGCAGTACTATCACAGGTACACAATGGGGAAGAACACCCTGTGGTGTACCTAAGCAGAAAACTCAATGACCATGAGCAAAGGTATGCAGTCATTGAAAAGGAGTGTTTAGCCATAAAGTGGGCCGTGGACGCACTCAGGTACTATTTGTTAGGACGCCAGTTTGAGTTAATAACTGACCATGCTCCTCTGAAATGGATGGCCCAAAAGAAGGAGACTAATAGACGGGTGAACCGGTGGTTTTTGGCTCTACAGGATTACTCATTCACTGTAAAACACAGGCCAGGTGTTGAGATGGGGAATGTAGATGCCCTGTCCCGTGTTCACTCCTGTTGGGCTACAGGTGTTCCAACCCTGGGGTTGAAACAAGGGGGGAGGATATGTAGCAGAGCGTCCCAGAGAGAGCCAGGAAAAGTCCTGTTCGGGGTTTATACATCTCCCAGGCTCCTCTCATACAGGTTCAGGGATCTCTGATCCATGGTCCGGTTCAGGTCTTGGTCCTCTCCCCCAGGCTAATTTAAGCTCACCTGAGCAAGACAGCCCTTGCTCTTGGCCTGGGATACTCAGAGAACTTCTGTGTAAGAGTGCAAAAAGGTATGTGGAAACTGACAAGCTGTAGGCTTGCTCAGCTTAGTAGTTAGGATCTGTAAATATTGTTTAGTTAGTGCCGAGACACGGCTAGGTTTTGTTTTGGCTATTTTTGTTCCTATTTGTTTCTTTTGGAACACTGTACAGCACCTGTAAATAGACTTGTATATCACAAATAAACACCGCACTGTTTGTCACTATTCCACTGGATTTGGTATCTGTGCCTGAAAGACTGCTCATCCCAGGGAGCTTTGTACCTGCTACCTGTCCCCCAGGTTACAATATATATATATATATAAAAATATAACGGTGTTCCATGGCAAAAGCTACAGAGGGCCCTCCACACCAGCCACATATTAAAGTTTTATCTTTATCTTTGCTTTTCCATTCTCTTGTGGCACATAACCTTAAAGCCTTAAAGGGAGATTTTTTGTACAGGTAATGAGACCACAGACCACGTCAGGTTTAAAGTGGCTGCAACCAGCTTTATTGTGTTTTTAGCATCAGAAAAGCAAAATAGTATTTCCACCATTTAACAACCTAAGCAGCCTGTTCACAGCAATGAAACATAAATATAAATCCTAGCCTACCCAGCTCTAACTTCACATCAAGTACCTTGTGTATTCAGATTCACGAAACAAAATTTGATCTAAAGCTGGCCGTACATGGTTTAGTTTTTTTCGTTAGGCCAGTGGCTAGCTCAGTGGCTGAAAGAAAAAAAACTGAACCGATTCCCCCTTCCACACATTTGAGGCAGATAGAGGAATCGCCCCCACTGCAATATTGTATTCTGACAGCGGGGAGACTTCCCCGCTGTCAGAATACACAGACCAGCACTACAGCCATTGGCTGCAGCTGCTGATCAAGCGGCTTTTATGCAACAGGACGGTTGAACAGAAGTCTATTGGTCTATAGACTTCTGTCTAAGTCTATAGTAGATCGACTTCTGTTCAACTGCAGAGGCCATATATGAATCAAAATTTGTCCTGTCCCCGATGAAATGGACACATTTTGATCCCTCTATGGCCACCTTTACTTGCAAAAAGCCGTATAACAAAGAATCTCTCCCCGGAGCCAGGTGTAAAGGTACATTCCTATACATAATATTGCTCCCACGGTTTATAGTGATATGGATATTGGGACATCGTGAGATTTTCTTTTATTGAGGGGTCTGCTTTTTTATTTGTAAAATGAAAAATTCCCAAGCATGTCTAATGCATATTGCTTCACTCAAATATGGGAAGGACGTTACTACTAAGATTTTCAAAGCCACCAGATTTAGGGACAGTGTCAAAGGCTTTTGTTTGCTTCACACTTCTCTGCCCATACAAGCTTATGGAAATGCAAAAGCTGCTGAAGCAGGTCAAAAGAAGGTCTACTGCACCTGCACTGAACGCTGAATTATCTAAGCATTCAGTCTTAAAATGACACCAAAAGTCATCAATGAACCAGCTTATGCAGCCCACATTGCCATGGAGGTGCAGGAGACAGTGTGCTGGAGTTGCTGTGGCCCATGGATATCTCTACTCAGGTCCACCATCTTCAGAGGTTGGTGGTCAGGAATGGTGGTAGCCAAAAGGGAGAGGATGTGGTTGGGGAGGACTGCATGCCATGGAAACCGGAATCATAAGCATAATGTTATACATGATGCTTGTGTTTCTGTTTGAAGGAATTATATTAACTATAAGATAGATAGGACAACATAGAAAGACAAGGGTGGGATTTATTGCATCTTTGGTCCACATATCACAGGGGGCCCAAAGAAGGTCTGTTATTCTATATCTGTGGGCACCCTGAGGCTGATCTCAGATGGACAACTTTACTGCTAGAAATCCTGCTGCTGGTGATATCTTTTAAAATTGCCAGTGGATGCCTATTTCTCCTGAGGCTGCAAGATGTCGCTCCCATTGCTAGGGATCAAGATTCAGTAGTGTTCTGATCAGGGACAGACATGCATCCTCCTCTGGTAATAGGTTTCTAGTGGCAGTATCAACCATCTGATATCAGCCCAAGGGCTGCCATATACAGCCAGATTTCTTACTAAAAGCAACGAGCAGTGACTTTACCAAATTTGACTCCAGTAGAAATGAAAAGTGAGTAATGAAAGCACCATTCTCTTTTTTTTGGGCAGCTGAGAGAGGAGTCTTGCAACTGGACTGTGTGGGAAAGCAAACGGTCAATACTTACAACTGTTTATTAAAGTGGTATTAAACCCAAACATTAATTATATTGCAGTTTACCAATTAGATGTGATTGTTACATTACTTTTACTTTTTAGGCTCTCTTTGCTTTATTTTCATCTGGTGATCCAGCCAGTAAGTCTGTTTTTCAACAGAACAAGCTCTTCGTAAAAATAGCAGTTAGAGTGCTAAGACAAACCATTTAGCACTGAGATGGGTGCTTACAATGATTAGCTTTTATTTATTCATGTAAAACCTTTATCAACCCCCCCCCCCCCCCCCCAAAAAAAAAAAAACTGTTGCTGTAACTGCTGTCCCGATATGCCCCTGTGCTTCTCAATTCAGAAAGGGGGCACACTAATACAGAAGGTGTGTTGGCCAGATCACCAGGAGAAAATAGAAGAACTAAGCCTACAAAAACAGAAACTAATGCAGCCAACACTGCTAACTAATGATTGGCATATAAAAAATTTTGGTTTTGGGGTTAAATACCGCTTTAAATGTTAGTAGTTAACCCTTACAATCACATCATCCTGCATTATATCCAGCCTCACTGTGCTAATAACCCCCTGCTTTTGAAAGCTGTGGCAACAAATTTTGGAGAACCCTACACTTATGTTTTGTAACATTATTTCCACTAGGAACAAAACCAATAGTGTTTCTTGTCACACTGGGGCGAAGTAAGAAAATGTTAAACATAGCCAGTGCTGTTAGTGTAGAAATTCAAAAAAAAAGCCATATATAAGCAGTCCTAATGTGTCCTGGAAATTGAATAAGAACAAGCTGACGTGATGTTGGCATGTCTAATGTTTGCTATTTATGGTAGTGACAGAGAGCAATGGCTTGGTACTGCTTAGTCCAGTTAAAGAACTACATGTTTTACTTGTAGTCATACAGAAAACAGAGGATAACACAAGGGATAGCACTGCTAACTGTATCTCAGGCAGTGGCGGTGCCAGGGGGTGCTTAGGTGTGCTATAGCACCCTCAAAAAATTCTCCCGGCACCTGCATCAGCAGCTGCCATAGTCAGAGTCTACATTTTGTTTTGTTTTTTTAATCAAAGCAGTGATGGGATTGACAAAGGGAAGTCAGGCACTTATCTGTGTGGTTCATTGAGTAACACTCTCCAGCACAGTCTATAGTTCTAGCACCTCAGATCTGTCTGCCACCGGTGGATTGATATTTGCTCCATTAAGACCCTTTGCCTCTCTTCAGATTCTGTCACAAAGGGGAAGCAGCATCAGATGGCGTTCCTCTTGACTCCTGGCCTGGCTAGCCTGTGTATTTTTCAAAGCAATCGGCGTTACAACAGTCATGTTACAGTTTTTATTCTCTGGCTGCTCTGGCTGTAGCCAGTCTGTTACTATACCCTTTTCCACCTCACTGACACCTTTCATTGAGTTTTTTTGTGCTGAGGTTTTCTTTTGCTTTCTCTGACACTTTCTGGGGGTTACTGCTTGCCCTGACACTTGCTAGGGTTTATTGCTGGGGGTTACCATTGCTGACCCTGACACATACTGGGTTTTTTTTTTCTGGGGGTTATTATTGTTGGCTGTGACAACTGTTGGGGGTTAGTACTGGCCCTGACACATGCTGTAGGTTAAAACTGATGGCACTGACACCAATACTTAATATAATAATAACCAATGTTAATATGTTAATTTTAATCTTAATAATAATATTAACCAATGTTAATATTGCTGCCAGGGACACCAACAATGCGGCCTATTTTATTCCCACAATCTCTTCAGTGTACCAAGGCCCTAATATTTCTACATCATAGCAAAGCATAGGGGGAAAGGTAGCGTACTACAAGCCATACACCATAACGCAAAACCCACTTTGACCACACTCACTTTTTTTCACCGCACCCACAAATGCACGTTTTTCTTCCAAATCCCTACAAAGTGTGTAGCAGGTGGCCCAAGTAGCACACCTCATTTCTCTTATCAATCCTTTCAGGGCGTTAGTTTTAGATTTTTTTTAATATTTTTCTCTATGCCCAATGACACAAATTATAGAAATGATTTTTGCACTTGTTGACCAACAATGTAAGGGACTGTTACAATACTGTACTTTGAATACTGTAGTCTGTACACATCATTGTATTTAAACTGAGCCACAGTCTGTTTTTATTACACCTGAATGATTACTTTACCATACTGCGACTTTTATATTCTGACTAAGCATTTCTCATCAGGTTATATCAGCTTTTATTATACCATGGGATTCAGGGTTGGGGACTTAAGACACCCCCCAATTAGATTATTTAGACCTATCATAGAAAAGCACCCCCTAAAAAAAAAAAAAAAAAAAAAAAAAAAAAGATTAATAGCTGTGTAAACATGCTCAGTCATTAACTGCGCAAACACACAGCAACCAGAATTCACTTCCGAAGTCAGATCAGTAGGGAGAAGCAACATTTCGGTGAAAGTTGGCAAAGTGAATGCCAACTAATGGTAAAGGCGAAATGAGGGTATTATTAGGGGTGTAACAGGCTTTAAATAGCTCCTAGGGTTAAAGAAACAACTTTTTCTGCATTTGTTTTTGTGCCAAAAACTGCCTCGTGTTAGCCCTATTTTATACACCCTTGAGAAAACAAACACCTTATGAATAAAGAAAAAAAAAAATAGAATGTAAGATGCTAAAGGACTTGAAGTGAGCGGTTCAGTAGTTGTGGTGTACTATGCTGTCTTACACCTTCCGAAAATGACACAGGTCCTTAGCCATGTTCTTAAACATGCAGATTCACCCAGTACTCAGTTAGGAATGCTGATGAAACAAGTATCGCCAAAGATGTAAAATCATTTTGCTCCAAAGGCAATTTGTGCAAACATCCCTTATCAGGGTCATGATAAAGCATAGTTTACACAGTTTTAGCTGTGTTTTTAATCCTGTCATTATCCTTGCAGCTCCTGAGTTCCTGGTAATTTTTATGCCTGTATTAACAATGCCTACATGTTTTCTTACAGTAAGAGGAAGAAAAGTAATGGCTTTTAAAGTATACCTATCACAAGCCTTGGCACATCAACCTGGGCAAATGCCTAAGCAGAGCATAACACTAATAATTTCCTTATATGTCCAGTAAAATTGACCTGATTTGTGACAGGCTAAAATGAAAGCGTTTCTAATTTTTTTAATTAAAACATGTGATAAGCATCTGCTCTGTGCAATGGTCTTACACAGAGCAGCTCTGAACTTCCTCTTCTGGGGTCCCCAGCTGATGATCTGGGCTCCTCCACTTGTGTCTGGCACCATAGCAAGCTGCTTTCTTTAAGGCAAATGTAAGGGCTCACGCCGGAGATTAGCTGTGTGTGTCCATAGACACACACAGCCCTGCTTGACCCTGCCCCCTAGCTCCCTGCTCACAGAATTGGACTGACAGTAGCAGGACCCAACGGCCTATGCTGCTGCACAAACATTCTGTAAGAAGAGAAAGGCAAGTGGCAAAAGATTTTTTACCTTAAAGTGATATTAAAGTTTTTTGTTTTTTTTATTTGTTTCAAAACAACAAACCTGTCATACTTACCGGCTCTGTTCAGTGGTTTTTCACAGAGCAGCTCAGATCCTCCTCCTCTTGGGTCCCTCGCCAGCACTCCTGGCCTCTCCCTCCTGCAGAGTGCCCCCACAGCAAGCAGCTTACTATGGGGGCAGCCGAGCTGCTGCTTTGTGTCTCCATTCATACATGGAGCCACAGCTTGGCCCCACCCCCTCTCTCTCCTCATTGGCTCACTGACTTTGATTGACTGTTGTCTAAGCCAACGAGAAGGGAGAGTCCCCGGACAGACGAGGCTCTCATGCAACATCGCTGGATCGAGATGGAGCTCAGGTAAATAATAGGGAAGCTGAGAGGGGCTGCTGCACACAGAAGGCACGATCCCGCGAACCGTCGTAGCTGTACGTCGGCCCTTTAAATGCTTAAAGCAGATGCGCGTGGACAGCGGTCGCGATGGACCACTTTTTGCACAGGATCTGGCTGGGTGCATGGGGCTTAATGTAAACTCTGTAATCATTATTACATCATCAAATGTGTATTTAAAATGCAAGCACGTACCAGAATTTGACCTGGTATCCACCTAATGCACTTCCTGTACAGCAGAGGTGGAATGTAAGTGGAAAAATGAGTACAAGGAGCTGATCAGTTCATGCTCACAAGAAGCATGCTCCAGGAAGAGAAAGCAAAGTGACAGAGAGATGAGCTCACCATTATGCTGCTTCTCCTTTCACAGTCCAGTCACAGGGTGGGGGTAATCCAGGACAACCTGGACTCGGAGAAAGTGAGTTGAATGATGCCAGCTATTAAACTGAGGACATCTACTGGCAGAGAAAAGTACTGCAGGGAAAAGGTGAATATTGCAGAAAAGGGCTGGCATTCTATTGCAAATGCTGACCCTTCCAGCTGTAAATACTCACCTACCCTTTGCTTTTCGGATGTTGGACCAAAGAGTAGAAACCATATGTAATCTAAATCATGACCTGGAGGTTACACAGGATTGAGGATTCTCTTTCCACTCTGATGTAAAAGTGTTGGGTTCCTGAGCCCTGTCGCTGACACATGGGAGGAAGGGGAATGAGTCGCATGCTTTCCCATACCCAGACGTACCAGGTAGTAATTTTCTCACAAAGCAGATGAAGGGAGAAGTGGGGAGTGAAGGAAAAGGTGAGTATGTGCAACCAGGGAGGATAGCAGTTGGGTGAACTTATTGCTCTTGCCTGGCATTATTTGAGTGACCAGATGCAGCTTCCGGTGAGGTTCTTTCAGATGGAAGGCTACATGTGCACACCATGTGTGAAAAGCAGCAGCTGTCAGTGGCAGTTGTCAGATATGTACTCTGTACAAATCAATGGCCATTGCTGGTGTTCGCTCATGCAAGCAGTTACCTGCGAATAGAGCCTTTTGAACGGTGTAGGTAGGTGTATTTGACCTGGTATGCACCTCTTGTAGTTCTTGTACAGCAGAGCTGGAATGTGAGGGGAAAAAGGAGTGTGCGATTGTGGTGTGTTTTGTCAGCAAAAATAGGGTTAAAACGGGCGGTGAGGAGGCATCACATCGCTTCATTACTGCCTGTCAGTAGCCTCTGGAGAGCAATTTCAATGGGGATCGGGCTTCATAGGCAAGGGAGATTTAGATGCATGTCTAAATCTATCCTAACTGTCTTTCTGTTTGTGCTTTATTTGATAGAGAAGTTTAAAGTAAAACTACAGGCACTTTTTTTTTCATATTGGATAGAGTAAAGGAGGGTTATAACCCCTGTTAGTTTCTTTTTTGCCATCTGTGTCCCATAGAAGAGATTTTCCTTCACTTCCTGTCCCATAGCCAAAGCAGGAAAGAAGAGGAAATCCATGCAAATTAAGAGAATCCCTTGGGGACCCTTAGGTCACCAGAAATATTGTCCCCACTGGAAGATTTACTACTTTTCCGGGGACAACCCAAAAATTATGATTTTCTCTTATTTTCACTTTCAATGATAAACAGGACAAATAGAGAGGGTTAATCTGCCTAACAAGGTCACAAATAGCAAAAAAAACTGTCAGGTGTTCTATTTCCTTACCTTTCTGTCCAAAAATAGAAAAAAGTTTTGCCTTTAGGCTCCGTTCACATCTTGGTGTTCCGAATCACGGGCGGAATCGCCACAATTCTGCCCGTGATTTGAAATGGCGGCAAAAGAACTTTTTTTGGGCGACAGGCGTCCCGCATCCCGGCGATTTGCCGCTAATTCGAATCACGGCATTCGGAATGCCAAGATGTGAATGGAGCCTGTGAACGGAGCCTTAGTTGTACTTTAAGCACAGTTGTTAGTCTGGGAGTGCAGAGCATTCCTCATGGCACATACTAAGACAATAATTTCAGGATGAGTTGTCTGCAAATGACGCTTCAAGTTTGTTGTATTTTTACCAGCGAGTGTTGCTCCACATGGTTTTCAAAGGGTCTTGTCCTTTACGATCAAATGTTAAATACATCCATAGATCTTCTCCTCTCTTTCTACCAGTCACAGAAGCGGACATTTCCGGTATGCTTTGTGCAGCAGTGGGGATGGGAAAAAAGGAGGAGCGGCTCAGTCTGAGTCCGACTCGGCTCGGTTAGGTTTGAACGTGGATGGTGAGGAGGAAGCCTGTAACGCACAGTGCTCTGGAGTAGACGGTGGTCTGAGTAGGCCTGTAATGCTGCACACAGTGCTGGATGATGGTTTGGTCTCAGCCGGTCTGACTTGGATGGCCTGTAATGCACAGTGTCCTGGATGCCGGTGTTCTATCGATATGTGCCTTCCGTCAAAAAGTGCGCAGGGCGGAGCCGCACTCCAGCTGATTTGGCGATCAGCTGGAGTGACGTGACCATGGCGCATGCGCACATCAAAGGAGGCATTTTTACGACGGGACAGAGACTGTCATGTACACTATTAAAAGCTATTCACAGAGCGGAGGGATACCATAGTTATCATATTGTGCCTTGCTGTGGTGGGGTTTCAGTCTGCTCAAGGTCGCCTTTTGTCAGTGTTGCACGGCAGCTTTAGTGTCTTGATCAGTGCCTGTGTCTAAGGGCGGGTTGCATCACAGACAAAACCCACCCTTCAACGCAGTCACAAGCCACTCTGCAACAGCGAGGCATAATGTAACTACTACGGTGTACCTCCGCTCTGTGAATAGCTTTCAATTGTGTCCGTGAAATTCCCTCTCCCGACGAAAAATGCCTCCTGTGATGTGCGCATGCGCCATGGTCACGTCACTCAAGCTGATCAGAAAATCAGCTGCTCATGTGGGGGCATTTTTCGACGGAGGGTACATATCGATAGAACACTGGTGGTAAGAAGAGGAGGCCTGTAATGCTGCAAAGTGCTGGATGGTGGTTGTCTAAGACTCCTTTCACACTGAGGCAGTTTTCAGGTGTTATAGCGCTAAAATTAGCACCTAAAAAGCACCTGAAAACTGCCTCCTATTCATTTGAATGGGTGGTTTCACACTGAGGCTTGTGAGGCAGCAGAAAAAGGCAGCAGAAAAAGTTGCTGCACAGTGCTGGATGGTGGTCTCAGGAATGGCCTGTAAAAATCCACAGTGCCCTGGATGCCACTGCCAGTGGTCAGAGGAGGCCAGTGTAATGCACACACAGTGCTCTGGAAGGACGGTGGTCTGAGGGGAGGCCTCAGGCCTGCTGTAATTGTAATGTACTACAGTACACACTCAGTCTGCTCTGCTCTGGATGTGGGCACCTGGCTGGCGGTTGTCTGTCTCGTGTCTCGGGAGTGGGACAGTCTCCTCAGGACTCAGGAGGCCTGGCTGGCATTCAAAGCATAATAAGCTCAGTTCATGCTTTCTGCCCCGTGCTTAGGGAATGTGTGAAAGTTGTCCTATTTTACCCTTATGTATTGGGCTTGTAAAAAAAACTGCTACTTCACATTTGTGTAAAGGTCAGTGAATACTTTGTCCCTGTCGTTTGATGGGTGCCTTCCCAAAACTGCTTTGTGACATGTAGAATGGACGGGGGCAGTAGAGCATGCTTAGTAGTGGCAACAGGGGACAGTAGAGCATGGTTAGATATGGCGAGCAGGAATGGGGATTGCAACCTGGCCTTTTCTTTCTTTACGGCCGTTGTTGTACAGAGCCTTGAAAAAGTATTCATACCCCTTGACATTTTCCATATTTTCATGTCATGTTACAAACAAGAACATAAATGTATTTTATTGGGATTTTATGTGATAGACCAACACAAAGTGGCACATACTTGTGAATTGGAAGGAAAATGATAAATGGTTTTTACATTTTTTTTACAAATAAAAAAAAGTGAAAAGTGTGGCGTGCATTTGTATTCAGCCACTCAATACTCTGTAGAACCACCTTTCGCTGCAATTACAGCTGCAAGTTTTTTGGGGGATGTCTCTACCAGCTTTGCACATCTAGAGTGACGTTTTTGCCCATTCTTTTTTGCAAAATCACTCAAGCTCTGTCAGATTGGATTGAGAGCATCTGTGAAAAGCAATTTTCAAGTCTCGCCACAGATTCTCAATTGGATTTAGGTCTGGACTTTGACTGGGCCATTCTAACACATGAATATGCTTTGATCTAAACCATTCCGTTGTAGCTCTGGCTGTATGTTTAGGGAAGTTGTCCTGCTGGAAGGTGAATCTCCACCCCAGTCTCAGGTCTTTTGCACACTCTAACAGGTTTTCTTCTAAAGATTGCCCTCACAACATGATGCTGCCACCACCATGTTTTATGATGAGGATCGTGTGTTCAGGGTGATGTGCAGTGTTAGTTTTCCGCCACACATAGCGTTTTGCTTTTAAGCCAAAAAGTAAAATTTTGGTCTCATCTGATTAGAGCACATTCTTCCACATGTTTGCTGTGTCCCCCACATGGCTTCTTGCAAACTGCAAATGGGACTTCCTATGGCTTTCTTTCAACAATGGCTTTCTTCTTGCCCACTCTTCCACAAAGGCCAGATTTGTGGAGTGCACGACTAATCTCAGTATAAATACAGCTGTTCTGTTTCAACTCCAAAATAAACCTTTATATATTGAACTTACCAGTCCTTATTTTGGATGCTTTTTGGATGTATCTGCATTCGTTTTATTTTTTTTCCCAGGCTTTTTTCCCCTTCATTTTCACCTGGTAAAGCACTTGCTGTCCTAGGGTGGCTACACTCACTCTACTAGGGGGAGCACAACTGGGGGAATCAATGGTGGAGAAGAATCAGGGTTTTTTGGTAGATCACAAGTTTATTAATAGCATGCAATGGCAAGCTGAGGTTTCCAAAGCAAGCAAAATCTTTTCTTGTATTAAGAGAGGTATGGAATCCAAAGAGAGAGATGGTCAGAAACCATGAAATCAGACCGAGACAGAAGTGCAGTTAAATCACACTATTCACAAAAGAACAAACATATTCAAAACATAGCCAAATTTCAGTAACTGGAACATATAGTCAAGGGATTGCCCCTGTACAAATCATTAGTAAGACCTCATCTGGAATATGCAGTTCAGTTTTTGGGCACCAGCTCTCAAAAAGGATATCGGGGAACTGGAAAAAGTGCAGAGAGGAGCAACCAAACTGATGAGAGGCATAGAGGAGCTCAGCTATGAGGAAAGATTAGAGGAACTGAATCTATTCTCTCTTGAGAAGAAGAGATTAAGGGGGGATATGATCAACCTGTATAAATACATAAGTGGTCCATTTAGTGAACTTGGTTTTGCGTTATTCACTTTAAGGTCATCACAGAGGACAGAGGGGCACGCTTTCCGTCTAGAGGAAAAGCGATTTCATCTCCAAATACAGAAAGGTTTCTTCACAGTAAGAGCTGTCAAAATGTGGAATAGACTCCCTCAAGAGGTGGTTCTTGCCAGCTCAGTAGATTGCTTTAAAAAATGACCTGGATTCTTTCCTAAATATGCATGATATAACTGGATACTAACATGTATAGGTAAAGTTACATAGTAGGTGAGGTTAAAAAAAGACACAAGTCTATCAAGTCCAACCTGTGTGTGTGATTATATGTCAGTATTACATTGTATATCCCTGTATGTTGTGGTCGTTCAGGTGCTTATCTAATAGTTTTTTAAAAACTATTGATGCTCCCTGCTGAGACCACCTGTGGAAGAGAATTCCACATCCTTGCCGCTCTTACAGTAAAGAACCCCCTACATAGTTTAAGGTTAAACCTCTTTTTCTTCTAATTTTAATGAGTGGCCACATGTCTTGTTAAACTCTCTAAGAGTTTTATCCCTATAGTGGAGTCACCATTACGGTATTTATAAATTGAAATCATATCCCCTCTCAAGCATCTCTTCTCCAGAGAGAAAAGGTTCAACGTGCGCAACCTTTCCTCATATCTAATATCCTCCAGACCCTTTATTAGCTTAGTTGCCCTTCTTTGTACTCGCTCCATTTACAGTACATCCTTCCTGAGGACTGGTGCCCAGAACTAGACAGCATACTCTAGGTGCGGCCAGGCCAGGGTCTTGTAGAGCGGGAGAATTATCGTTTTATCTCTTGAGCTGATCCCCTTTTTAATGCATGCCAATATTCTGTTTGCTTTTTGTTAGCCGCAGCTTGGCATTGCTTGCCATTGCTGAGCCTATCATTTACTTTTGCGTCCTAGGTTCCCCCAGAGGTTCTCCCCCCGTGTATAGATTGCATTCATATTTTTGCCACCCAAATGCATAAAGTTGATCCAGGGAATATCCGATTGCCTCTTGGGAGATCAGGAAGGAATTTTTTCCCCCCTGCCCATTTCAGAGCTGAATGCCCCATTGGTTGAAACTTGCAAACTGAGTAGCCCTTTAGATGTAGCCAGATGTAAAACTCCCCTGTGTCCAGCAGAGAGGCTAAAACTAAAGGGAAATCCTTATTCTGTTTGTGGTGGGATGCTGTGTAGGATGACCAGAGGCAGCAGGAGGCTGTGGATGCCAGAACAGTTGGTTTGGTTGCTCCTCTCCTGCTGGGCACAGCAGTGGTGCAGGGTTGGTGCTTCAGGATGGGTGGGTGTCCTGGCTATTGCTACATGTAGGCAGAAGAGCTGCTGCCTCTGGAATACAGCATGTGACTGCACTCCACCAGCATCCTCTTCCTCCAGCCCCGTTATGTCATCGCAGACTTTCTTATCAGCATATCTATCACTCCTCCATGCAGTCTGTCAATACTTATAAGAAGCCTTTACTCTCTTGCTTCTCTCACCTCAACAAGACTCCACCAGTGCAGTAGATCTTCAGGGGCCAGAACATCTACCTGTTTTTTCATTTCCTCACACTGGTAAGGCTCTCTTTGCAAACATCTGCTTCCTGGGACATAAAGCGCCACCTCTGTGTGAAATAATTTGCCCATAGTGACATCTGGCAGACACAAAAAGTGCCCAGTAGTCTCAGAAGGTTCCTATCAGTGTCAGGTCCAGTGCCTTGAGGTACCAAGTGTTGGTACCAAAAAAGGTATGGCTCTCAGTGACCCAGTTGCCAGTTTTGTGTTTTTTTTTTTCCCTCAATGATGATATGGCGACTGGAAATGGTTTAGTCTTGCTATAGAGGAACCCATGAGTGTCACCCAGGCTATATTACAGATATGTAGTGGTTAAAAGACAACATTCTTTTTGCTTTCTGTTCAGCTCTGACAAGGACTCTGCATCAGTGTTGCCAACCCCCCTGAAGTGAAATTTACAATTGGCACCGATTTTTTTTTTCTGGCAAAAATCATGAAATTTACAGACGGAGCCACAATTTTTGCTGACACTGCAAAAAAGTACCTAAAATTACAGTTTTCAGTGCAAAAATCAATATTTTAGCTATGTGTTTATAGTTTGTGCTATTACCAATGTGTTTAAGTTAAACAAAAGTAAAAAAAAAACATATTTCTCCATTGACATGAAGGTCAGGTTACTATAACCCAGCCATCAGAGTTCCCCCTTATATCAGTCTGCAGGAATCCCCCTTACAGTGAAAGGGAACTCTTATGTATAGGGGAACGCTGCAGATCATGATCGAAGGGGGAACCCTGCGGACATGGTAGTGTCCTCACCTCCTCACAGTAGCTTCCTCCTCGTTCACCTTCATATTACCTCTCCACATCAGTGTCCTCCTCCTGTGCCCCTTTCACCTCTCCACAGGGCAGCACATTAGTGTCCTTCTCTGTCCCCTGCACGGCTTCACCCCCCAGTAATGTCCTCCTCTGCCCGCTTTTTGCTACCCCCCCTACACACACACACACACACACAGTGTCACGCTCCTCACCCCTCCTCCTCTGCTGTGGCGAGTGCAAGCGGCACCGCCAAGAACGAGTGGACTGACTCCCTATTCAAAAATGGTGCCATTACGTTACTGCACATGCGCTGCCCAGAAAAGCGTGTACAAGTTTTCCAGAGTTCAGACGGCTTTGGAACGGCACATGCGCAGTTTCATGGCCGGCTTTCGGCAATCTTATTCATGGCACCGCTGCCCGTAACGGACATTTAAAATTAACGGGCGGTTGGCAACTCTGCTCTGCATTCTTGATCAAGATCAACAGGTATGTTCTGTACTTGCTGAAAATGTACTTAGTCATCAAAAAAAGAAAACTAGGGCAGCCAAAGATCCAAGGATTGGTAAGCTGCAATATATTAATTTTTCTTTACTCCAGAGACTGAAATATTCTGCTTAGCCAAATGTATATGTGCCACCGGAGGGTTTAATATGGTACCCCCAACATTTCTTATTCCTGATATGTGCCTGTTGTACCATGTACTTGTATGAAAAAGTGTTCTGTTCTTTTTGTATTGCTTGTGTGAAATACCTGGTGTTTCTGCCAGTCCATCTGCTTTCTGATTAAACACACTAACCACACTAGGCATGAGAGCATAGCATGTTCAGTTTTATGGCTGTGCTGGGAAATCAACCCCCCCCCCCTCACATCCATTCACTGGGAAGACCAATGTGCTGCTATTTCTCCTCCACCAGCATTCTGAACTCCGTATGGAGCTGAGAGCAGAGGGTATGTGATCATATTTGTAATGTTTTTTTATATGTAGACACAAATGTTTTGTTTTTCCTTTTTATGTTGAACTGAATGGGTTGCTTGTTGGCAAGAGATGGTCTGCCTGTGTCTATGACGTGAGCGAACTGCCTGTTCCCAACAAAAAGGCCTGCATCTGGTGATTGCTGCCTCACAGCTTTAGAGATAAAGCTAAAGGGCAAAGTAACTAAAGAAAATTGCTTTTCAGCTTTTACGGGTCTGACTAAAGTATAGTAAAATCTGTTTACTGTCAAATGCAGAGAGCAAAAGTGATGTGCAAAAAGTGGTAATGTACTGTAGCAGCCAATCAGTTTTCACTTGCCTATAATCACATCATTAAGAGTTGTGGTTGGTTGCGTTACTGATTTCTGAACATTGCCATTCTTCTTGGTATTACTTTATTGAACAAGCCTGCATGATATTATTACTTTCCCCATGATAATCTTATTATCAGTATACTTCACTCCAGGACAGTCCCCATTGCCCCAGAAGAGATTAGCGCAGATGACCTATAGTTAAAGACAGTCTTATTGTTTGATTTCTCATCTCCCCGCTGGCAGTGTACAGTCAGTAAGCATCAGCTTATAAATTAGCAACTACAGCTCACTACTTAAGTCTGAAAGAAGAGCATTATGAGCGAAACCACTAAAATACATTCCTGAGTACTTCTGTGCTAAATTGCTTTGTCCTGCTGCACGTTTCTGCAATATGCATTCATTTGCCAAATATGTATTATCTTACATTCCTTACATTAAGGCACTATAAACATTTTAATAAGAGAAAGAAAGGAAGTTGTTAATTACATGAAACCAATGGCTAGTAAATTGTAATTTCTGTGTATGTTATCTAGTTTACATTTTTATGAAAAAGCAATGAAGGTAGAAATCTCTCTATGTGCAATCTAGAAATTGAAATACATCGGTCTTTCGCTGTTTGTAATTAAGCAAGTAAATGTATTTGTGTTATGTTACACCCTCATTGCCTTTGACTTTTCTTGCATTTTCTATATGGTGTAGAGCAGTTGTTCTTAACCACTGAGCCATCACCTCCCCCTGACTGAGCTCTGGCTTCCCATCTGCTGGTCCTACAGAACATCTTATAGAGCCCACATAAAGCTTAGAAATTTGAAGCATACATCTATAATGTGCACAATAGCGGGTATTTGTCAGCGAGATGTGTCCAATAAAGCCCATGATCCCCCCCCCCCCCCCAACAACCACCCCACCGACCCCCTCTGCTCACACACACACACACACACACACACACACACTGATGTCCCATCTAGAATAGAAAACGGAACAAGTAAGGAGTGCATGCTGTGTACTGGTTGACACACCTGTGACCGCTCTAGCCAGTGTAGGGGGGCAGACCCAGCCTAATGTCTGAGCAAGCAGGTAAATTTTTTTTTTTCTAAACTTGGGTATGATTAACCACACAGCAGCACCAGCTGTCTTATCATAGATATTAGTGTCCTGCCTGAATGCCCTGAAAAGCACTGTGTGCGTTGCTAGGGCACAGATTGTCTGTTATTATCTCAGTTATATTGAGTAGTGGTGGTATGGTTCAACGTGCTTGCGTTTTTTGTGCAGCTCTTTTTAATAAACTGCAGAAAGACAAACTTTTTTATCTATCGTGATGATAGAGACCGTGAAATAGAGGGCGAGATAAAAAGATAGAAAGAGAACAAGAGATAGACAAAGAATAAACCTAAAAGAAGCATGGGCAAAGATTTCTTGGCCATGCTTCTCTTCTGGGTCACAGAGGTGCGCTAAAGCCTGCTGTCAGCTGATGCAACAAAGCCGCTCCAGGCTCTATATTGTCAGGATCCACACAGCTGCCTTACTAACAGCTGGCTCTTGGCATGCACCTGATAGCCAAAGCCAGCTGTGCTTGCCCCTCTCCAGCCTGATGCTCCAGTGAGTGTTGGAGGGGCAGAGCAGAGAGCATTAACAGTCACCGCTATTAGAAGAGCAAGAACTGAGCACAACTCCAAACCTACCAAGACATGGCCGTCCACCTAAACTGACAGGCCGGGCAAGGAGAGCTTTATTTAGAGAAGCAGCCAAGAGGCTCATGGTAAATCTGGGAGGAGTTGCAGGGATCCACAGGTCAGGTGGGAGAATCTGTCCACAGGACAACTATTAGTCGTGCACTTCACAAATTTGGCCTTTTATGGAAGAGTGGCAAGAAGAAAGCCATTGTTGAAAGAAAGTCATAAGAAGTCCCATTTGCAGTTTGTGAGAAGCCATGTGGGGGGACACAGCAAACATGTAGAAGAAGGTGCTCTGGTCAAATGAGACCAAAATTAAACTTTTTTGGCCTAAAAGCAAAACGCTATGTGTGGTGAAAAACTATAACTGCACATCACCCTGAACACACCATCTCCACCGTGAAACCCTGTATTTGGCTCCATCCATCTTCCCATCAACTGACTAGCTTCCCTGTCCCTGCTGAACAAATGCATTCCCACAACATGATGCTGCTACCACCATGCAAATATCCCATCCCTCCTTCTCTTACCCTAGGCTCACACTTCCATGTTTTGTGTGGGCCGCGTTTGCTCGGGCATGGCAGCCCATTCAAATGAATGGGCTGCTACGCCTGCGTTTCTGCAAAAAAAGGTGAATACACCTTTTCAAAAACACGGCCGCAAATGCGCTGCATGCTAAGATGCGTGGGGATGTCATTCGGAATTAAGGGACTGGTTGTGGGAACCGATGTGATTCCTGCAGCCACACACATAGGTGTGAACCTAGCCTTAATGATAGGCCGATAAAATGGAGTTTCTGAGAAGATTGGAAGAACTGATGGCTTCCCTATGATACTGATTTTCTTTTTGGAAACTTATGCTGGCCATACACTATACGAAAAATCGGACAAAATTTGGTCATTTAGACCATTCATTAGTTTTCCGGTCAGTTAATGGGCACAAAATCGATAATCGTTGACGTTTTTGAGCCGAAAAAACGAAGGACAAGTTTGGAAATTTTCTGCCAAACGAACGATAAATTGAAAGGTTAATGTATTTCCCGTCCGAACTGTCTGCACTAGGTATATGTAAGAAAACAAACAAAAAATGTATTTATGTCCACTGAGCGATTTATCGGTCATTACATGATGGCACCATCGTTTGCGCTCACGGCCGAACGTTCGTTTTTTGAAAATGGGTTTGGCCAATTTTTTGTTTAGTGTATGGCCAGCATTGGATCCACTTCTGTATGGCATCCAGATTTAGGGAACTGCTAACCACTGGCGACTTTTGAATTAGTGTGTATGCCTAGGAATAATCACAGTGTTGCGGGGTCGGATGCCCCCCTTTCTTCCCCTTCCTTCACCCCTGTCCCCCTCTTCTCCCCTTTCTTTCCTCTTTGTCACCTCTTTATATGAAAATCTTTTTTGCTAGGCTAGCTACCTCTTTCTCTGTCTGTCCTTTAAAACATACAAGTCTATTCAAATTATTACTTGAATACTAGGAACTACTCTTAACCATTGCAACACTTACTGATGTGAGCTGATGTATAACAATACTGTGCAAAAGTTTTAGGCAGGTGTGAAGAAATGCTGTAAAGTAAGCATGCTTTCTAAAATATATATTTTATGTGTTTATTTTTGATCAATTTTCAAAATACAAAGTGAATGAAGAGAAGAAAAATTCTAAATCAAATCAATATTTGGTGCGAATACCCTTTTGGCTTCAAAGCAACTAATGCCGCATACACACGGTCGGACTTTACGTCTACAAAAGTCCGACGGACGCCGACGGACCAAAGCCGGCTGACAATTCGATCGTGTGTGGGCTTCCCCAGACTTTCAGTGGACTTTTCCAGCCGCAAATCTGACGGACTTTAGATTTGAAACATGCTTCAAATCTTTACGTCGTAACTACGCCGGACCCAGAAATCCGCTCGTCTGTATGCTAGTCCGACGGACAAAAACCCACGCTAGGGCAGCTATTGGCTACTGGCTATCAACTTCCTTATTTTAGTCCGGTGTACATCATCGCGTACGAATCCGTTGGACTTTTGTGTGATCGTATGTAGGCAAGTTCGTTCCTTAGAAAGTCTGCCGCAAGTCCGCCAAAAGTCCGTCGAAAGTCTGTCGGACGGGCTGTCGGACTTTTGTAGCCGAAAAGTTCGACCGTGTGTACGCGGCATAACACTTGCACGCTTTGTACACTTTGTGCACAAAGCCAGTTTTTTTATATATACAATTATACCAAGCAGGTGCTAATCATCATCAATTGCATATATATAGGTTGTAACACAGTAATTAACTGAAATGGAAATAGCTGTGTAGGAGGCTTAAAACTGGGTGAGAAACAGCCAAACTCTGCTACTAAGGTGAGACTGTGGAAGACTGTTTCATGTCACATGTCATACACCATGGCAAGAGTGAGCAAAGCAATAAGACACAAGGTAGTTCTACTGGGGACTGGGGTTTCAAGATGTTCTGTTCAAGCTCTTTTAAAGAAGCAAAAGAAATCGGAAACGCTGAGGATCATAGATGCAGTGATCAGCCAAGGAAATGTAAAGGCTAAGTTTTCTATTCATAAAATGTTACACCTGTATCCGGGATGTACCATGTTACTAAATGAGCCCCCCCATGTGTCTCATGCCACATGACCTGCATATTAACAATATTACAGATTACTTTGGTCGTAGTGCTGAGGTGAATCATGACATGAAGTGGGTAAGGCACCAGAGCATAACACAAGTAATACATAGCCTGGCTATACACACACAGATTCTTCCATCCATGCTATAAAATATGGATGGTGGAATCTCCTGCTGTGGCTATTGTATTGTGACACCTAGTTCTGACGTCAGAATACATGAACAGCGGCTGCAACTGATTGGAATAACCAAATCTCTTGATATATGGATAGAGTGAACATGTAAAGTCTTCACTTATGTGACAGCTTTGCTGGTCATTAGTTACTGTGTCCACTCATCTCTATGATGAGCAGAGGCTGCAGCATGGAGCATTGTATTTCTGCACATAACTGCACAATGGTGTTTCAAAAGCACAGCTTTATAAGTTATTGCCCTTGTGTGGACTAGGGAGGATGTCATTTTTTTTGTTGTTGTGGCTTGTTTGTATCCTCCTTATTTTGGGGAGGGGGAGTGGGTACCTGGTTTTGACAGGTACCCACTCCCTCTTCCGGTCGCAGACTCCCACTTCCGGTCAGACTGGAGCTCCCCCTTTTAAAATGTCACTAAACTCACATCATAAAAAAACTATCAATAAATGTATTTCATGCTGTTCATACTCACTCAGTCACTATGGGATTCCTTTTCTGAATTCTGCAAAAAAGCTGGTTGATCCTGCTGTTCTCTATCTCCACCTTCTGTTCATGTCCCCAGTTCAGCTAGGGATTTTGCAGCTGTAGGGGCAATTCTGCACATGCTCAGTTTTCAACGAGTTTCAATGCTGAGCATTTCCTTCCTATCACATCTGAGCAGCCCATGTGACTAGAGAGTCACACATGTGGGCGTATCCTCCATGCCTACTAACCAGCTAAACACAATGGGGCAGGGTTCGGCGAGATACTACATGTAGTTTAATGGTTGCCTCACCTCCCTCCTTATTTTAGAGGCTCCTTCTGCTTATGTTTCGCCTGCCTACAGGCTCTTGGAAAAATCTGGGTCATGTGATAGCTGTATATCAATTAGGAAAAGGGTATTTAGATGTGTTTTTTTTTTTATTACAATATTTACAGTACATTCACATACAGAAATAGAGGGGACAATGCAAATGAATGAATATGTGTTTAATATCACTTTAAGGCCCCTTTTGCACTTGTGCGACTTGTCCTGTGACTTTGGACCACAAAGTCGCATGACAAGTCGTACCCTATGATTTCCAACGAGTACCATGCATATCTGTGCGACTTTAAGATAGTCCCTGCACTACTCTGGTCCAACTTTGATGCGACTTGAGGTCCACAGACATCAAGGTTACACAGGCATTGCTTTCAGGTCGCACAAGTGTGAAAGGAGCCTCAATGTAAACCTGTCATAAACCTAACAAATTAATTTAAAAATAAAGGGCATGGTCATAGGTTACCTTCAGCGAAAGCAGTATATCAAAATGGCCAGTGAATCCATATGCATAGTTATCAGCATTAATATGCAAGTCCCAGTTTGTGCTGTAAAAGGTGAACTTTGGCCCGAACCCCCACACCCCCAGCTGGCTACTTAAAGAGGAGGTTCACTCTGGAAAAATAAAATGAAAAAAGGTCAGCAGATACAAATCCTGTAGTTGCTGACTTTTAATAAAAGGACACTTAACTGTCCAGGGAGCCAGTGCCGTTCCCACCTGGGCTAGATCTTCACTAGTCTTGAGGTTCCCAGTTCCGGTATACTAACTGTGGGCAGCTGGCTATGCTGCTTTCGGCTTCACAGCCGGCTGCCAACTGCACATGCGAGAGCTGCGCTGTGCTTTGTGAATGGTTTTATGTGTTATGCTCCTTTTAATGAGCTTCATTGGTGAAACTCATTAAAGGGGCGTAATGCATGTAGGAACAAGAGCCACGCTGGGGAGCTGAGCGGTGTATTTTACTGGAAGTAATCGCACATTGTATCTACAGTGGATATAAAAAGTCTACACACCCCTGTTAAAATGTCAAGTTTCTGTGATGTAAAAAAATGAGACAAAGATAAATAATTTCAGAATAGTTTACACCTTTTTAATGTGACCTATAAATTGTACAAATCAGTTGAAGAACAAACTGAAATCTTTTGGGTAGAGGGAAGTAAAAAAAAAAAAAAAAAAACTATTCACACTCTTAAACTAATACTTTGTTGAAGCACCTTTTGATTTTATTACAGCACTTTGTCTTTTTTTGGGTATGAGTCTATCAGCATGGCACATCTCGACTTGGCAATATTTGCCCACTACTCATTGCAAAAACACTCCAAATCTGTCAGATTGTGAGGGCATCTCCTGTGCATAGCCCTGTTCAGACCACCCCATAGATTTTCAATCGGATTCAGGTCTGGGCCATTCCAAAGCTTTAATCATCTTCTGGTGAAGCCATTCCTTTTTTGATTTGGATGTATGCTTTGGATCATTGTCATGCTAAAAAAGATGAAGTTCCTCTTCATGTTCAGCTTTCTAGCAGAAGCCTGAACGTTTTGTGCCAATATTGACTGGCATTTGGAACTGTTCATAATTCCCTCTACCTTGACTAAGGCCCCTGTTCCAGCTAAATAAAAAACCACCCCAAAGCATGATGCTGCCACCACCATGCTTCACTGTGGGTATGGTGTTCTTTTAGTGAGTGTGCAGTGTTTTTTTTTTTTGCACCAAACATATCTTTTTGAATTATGGCCAAAAAGTTCAACCTTGGTTTCATCCGACCATGACACATTTCCCCACATGCTTTTGGGAGACTTCAGATGTGTTTTTTGCAAAATTTAGCCGGGCTTGGATGTTTTTCTTGGTAAGAAAAGGTTTCAGCCATTCTACCCCATAACCCAGACATTTGAAGAATACGGGAGATTTTTGTCACATGTACCACACAGCCAGTACTTGTCAGATATTCCTGCAACTCCTTTAATGTTGCTGTAGGCCTCTTGGAAGCCTCCCTGACCAGTTTTCTTCTCGTCTTTTCATTCATTTTGGAGGGATGTCCAGTTCTTGGTAATGTCACTGCTGTGCCATATTTTCTTTACTTGATGATGACTGTCTTCACTGTGTTCCATGGTATATCTAATATTTTGGGAATTCTTTTGTACCCTTCTCCTGACTAATACCTTTTAACAATGAGATCACTCTGATGCTTTGGAATCTCTCTGCTGACCATGGCTTTTGCTGTAGGATGCGACTAAGAAAATGTCGGGAAAGACCTACTAGAACAGCTGAACTTTATTTGGGGTTAATCAGAGGCACTTTAAATGATGGCAGGTGTGTACTGACTCCTATTTAACATGAGTTTGAATGTGATTGCTTAATTCTGAACACCGCTACATCCCCAGTTATGCAACCACATTATTTTATTTTTTTTATTTTTACTCCCCCCCACCCCTAAAAGATTTCAGTTTGTTTTTCAATTGTGTTGTACAGTTTATAGGTCACATTAAAGGTGGAAAAAGAAATTATTTATCTTTCTCATTTTATTTCTCATTTTTTTATATCACAGAAACCTGACATTTTACCAGGGGCGTGTAGACTTTTTATATCCACTGAATGTCTTGTAATGCTGGAAACATAGCACTTGGGGTGCTATCTTAATGCGAGTGTTTTAATTGGGAGTTTATTAAATAAATAAGTATTATACAGAAAGCACTATTTGGGTACTGTTTATTTATCACCTCATTCAATGAAATGAGGTGACCGCATGATAATGAGCACTGGGTGGATGAATATATGTCACGGAATATACTTATAAGAAGAGTAGTATTTGTTTCACAATCACGGTGGTGGAAGAATTCTATGGATTTTTTTTGTTCATTTTCTACAATATATGGATATTTCACAATAAGGTTTGATTTTGTATTGCAAACATATTTGTGGTTGCAATTGCGCTACATCATACATTGTGTATGTTAATACAAGAATGTGTATTACTTTTACTGTAAATTTCCAGATGTGTAATTTAGTTATGATGACCATCAGTACCTTCAAAGGCAACCTTTCATGAGTTGGCTTCTGTAAGAGTTTGAATATTTGTAAAGTGTAATACCATAAGACCAGATTTACATTTTTACATCTTTGCATCTTGCATTTTTTAAGCCCATTCATGACTGGTTCTCTTTAAGTCAACAGGCCTTCATAAGTTCAAGAAGTAAATTTTCATAGTCAGTGTTTACTTTGGACCAGAAAGAAAGTAGATTGCATGTGTACTTTTGGAAAGAATCAGCTCTTTCATTAGAGTATTTAAGGTGTAGAACATGACCATGTATACATAGCAGCGCTGCAACTTGAACTGTTATCAACGTATCTCAAGAGAGCTATTGACTATTGACTTCAGCGTTTATGGATGAAGCATTTTATCCTCTGAAAATGTGCCAAGAATATGTATTATGACTGAAACATGGCTTTATGATGGTAGCACAATTTAAACATTCACACATATATTCCTGGGTGTGCCGGAATTTCTAAACCAGATATTTACGTAGCCTTAAAGACTGGCAACTTTATGGTTAGTGAATCTGCATGAGTTATATGTTCTATAAAATGCTAAAATTAACAGATATACAGTGCTTTGAAAAAGTATTCATACCCCTTGACATTTTCCACATTTTGTCAGGTTAAAACCAAAACGTAACTGTATTGTATTGGGATTTTATGTGATAGACCAACACAAAGTGGCACATAATTATGAATTGCAATTTTTTTACAAATAAATATCTAAAATGTGTGGTGTGCATTTGTATTCAGCCCCCTTTATTTTGATACCTCTAACTAAAATCTAGTGGAACCAATTGCCTTCAGAAGTCATCTGATTAGTAAATAGAGTCCACCTGTGAGTAATTTAATCTCATTATAAATACAGCTGTTCTGTGAAGCCCTCAGAGGTTTGTCAGAGAGCCTTAGTGAACAAACCGCATCGTGAAGGCCAAGGAATAAAGGTGTTGAGAAGTTTAAAGCAGGGTTAGGTTATAAAAAAAGAAGAAGCTTTGAACACCTCATGAAGCACTGTTCAATCCATCATCCCAAAATGGAAAGAGTATGGCACAACTGCAAACCTACCAAGACATGGCCGTCCACCTAAACTGACAGGCCTGGCTAGGAGAGCATTAATCAGAGAAGCAGCCGAGAGGCCCATGGTAACTATGGTAACTCTGGAGGAACTGCAGAGATCCACAGCTCAGGTGGGAGAATCTGTCCACAGGACAACTATTAGTCGTGCACTTCACAAATCTGGCCTTTTTGGAAGAGTGGCAAGAAGGAAGCCATTATTGAGAGAAAACCATTAGAAGTCCCATTTGCAGTTTGTGAAAAGCCATGTGGGGGACACAGCAAACATGTGGAAGAAGTTGCTCTGGTCAGATGAGACCAAAATTTAACTTTTTTGGCCTAAAAGCAAAACGCTATTTGTGGTGGGAAACGAACACTCCACATCACCCTGAACACACCATCCCCCACCGTGAAACGTGGTGGCATCATCATGTTATGGGGATGCTTTCCTTCAGCAGGGACAGGGAAGCTGGTCAGAATTTATGGGAAGATGGCTGGAGCCAAATACAGGGCATTCTTAGAAGAAAACTTGTTAGTCTGCTAAAGACTTGAGACGGAGATTCACCTTCAAGCAGGACAACGGCCCTAAACATACAGCCAGAGCTACAATGCAATGGTTTAGATCAAAGCATATTAATATGTTAGAATGGCCCAGTCAAGGTCCAGACCTAAATCTATTTGAGAATTTGTGGCAAGACTTGAAAATTGCTATTCACGGATGTTCTACATCCAATCTGACAGAGCTTGAGCTATTTTCCAAAGAAGAATGGGCTAAAAGTTCACTCTCTAGATGTGCAAAGCTGGTAGAGACATCCCCAAAAAGACTTGCAGCTGTATTTGCAGCGAAAGGTGGTTCTACAAAGTATTGACTCGGGCTGAATACAAATGCACGTCACATGTTTCAGATATTTATTTGTAAAAAAAATTAAAAACCATTCATCATTTTTCTTCCACTTCGCAGTGCCACTTTGTGTTGGTCTATCACATAAAATCCCAATAAAATACATTTACGTTTTTGGTTGTAACATGCCAAAATTTGGAAAATTTTAAAGGGAGAGGAATACTTTTTCAAGGTACTGTACCAACACATGCATAGCTAATGTAAATCAAATTTATGATTACTCATAGGAATCTCAAACAATATTGATAATAGTACTAGAAGTGAATCTTGCATAAAATACCAATATATTGGTTGTAATATTATTACTGTTATCCCCAGATTGTATGTAAACCTAAAATCAAATTTTCAGTGTATTCATCATCATTGTGTACATTGCCTCATTGTATACAGTGTTCTTACACAAATAATTTTATTTATTTTTTTTGTTAATATGTTGCAATGTTTCACATTTAGAAATATTGCCAGTAACCGTATTTCTGCTGTGGGCTAGCAACACTAAGCCACTGTCAGAGGAACTAGCAGAGGTATTGTCAACTTGGTTGGCCACTGGGCAGCAGTTCAAGGTAGATAACTCAAAAGCCAACTGAAGGAGTGCACATGGCAGGCAATCCTGCTAATTGTGAGGCAGTGTCTTGGTGTTAGTTTACAACATGAAGTTGTGTTACTGGCATGTAATAAATTGCAAACAACAGAGTTACAAAACATTATTTGCTTAGTAGCAGTAGTGGAAAATATTGAGCTATAAATATAGAAAGAGGGTTTTTTTTGTTGTTGTAACTGGCCACACATACTTTTTCAGAAAGATGGAAGAGGAAATTATAGAATGTAATCTTCCTCAAACTAGTAAACTGCCATCTTAACGTAATCATATTAGTAACTGTAAAGTGGTCATGGGCCTCCTCAAGTTATACATGAGCTTCAAGCACTGAATAACCACCAATAAATTTATGGGAATTTGTATGTTGTAAGACATATCAAATTTAATTGGGTAGTTTTGATTAGATTTATTTAGAATACACTCTGCTCACTTAAGGGGGTCAGGGCATTTTAAGAACTTTGTCCTTGACTTGCTGTAGTTGTAATCAAGATTATTTCTAAGGACAGCTTGAAACATTCATTGTGAATGAGAGGTTTTGAACAGAAAACATCTTTTATATCAGAAAGTTTAGATCTTGATGGTTCTGTATCATTAGCTTTCCTGGACTTGTGTAAGCATGCTGTAGAAATAGGAATTACTGTTACCTGTATCAATCTTTCAAATTCTTCCTATAACTTTCACAAAAAAGTAGAATTTTAGAAGATAAGATACTCCATTATTGGGAGGACACCAGGATCTTGCAGTTGAAACTACTTCTCGTAGTGCTACTGATTAAAATGTACTTTTATACCTCTATACTGTTGTTGAACATTCATAAAATTGCAAACAATCTGTGTACAGGCAACAATAACTTCTTGATTGGTTACTTTAAGGCTCTATGTACACGGGATGCTGAGGCAAAGTCCTCTGAACAATTTTTTTTGACACCTTGAAACCGGCGTTTAAAACGCCCGTTTAGCCACGTTTGCATGCCATGTTTAGCCACGTTTGCGTCTAGAAGCGTTTAGTTAAGATATCATATGACCCTCCCCAAGCTCAAAAAAAAAAAAAGAGTATTATTTAACTATTTCAGCCATTCTGTGAGACCAGAGTGAGTAGCAGCAGCTGAGAGAGCAGCAGTGTACTTTTATTTAGCGTGTCACTTGCCACGTCGCCTGGCACAAGTTACGGATTGTCACTTGCCACACGTTGCGGATTGTCCACTTGCCACGTCACCTGCCACAAGTTGTGGATTGTCCACTTGCCACGTCACCTGCCACAAGTTGCGGATTGTCATTTGCCACGTCACCTGCCACAAGTTGCAGATTGTCCACTTGCCACGTCACCTGCCACAAGTTGCAGATTGTCCACTTGCCACGTCACCTGCCACATGTTGCGGATTGTCCCTTGCCAAGTCACCTGCCACAAGTTGTGGATTGTCCACTTGCCACGTCACCTGCCACAAGTTGCGGATTGTCATTTGCCACGTCACCTGCCACAAGTTGCAGATTGTCCACTTGCCACGTCACCTGCCACAAGTTGCAGATTGTCCACTTGCCACGTCACCTGCCACATGTTGCGGATTGTCCCTTGCCAAGTCACCTGCCACAAGTTGCGGATTGTCATTTGCCACGTCACCTGCCACAAGTTGCAGATTGTCCACTTGCCATGTCACCTGCCACAAGTTGCAGATTGTCATTTGCCACATCACCTTCCACAAGTTGCAGATTGTCCACTTGCCACATCACCCGCCACACGTTGTGGATTGTCACTTGCCACATCACCTGTCACAAGTTGCGGATTTTCATTCGCCATGTCACCTGCCACACGTTGCGCATTGTCACTTGCCACGTCACCTGCCACAAGTTGTGGATTGTCCACTTGCCACGTCACCTGCCACAAGTTGCTTGTTCAAATCTAACAACATATGGGTCAAATTTCAATTATACTTCAGATAACAGCAATGCTAGTGGTGTATTGGATTGGATAAAGGGCTAATTAGGGTATATAAATGGTCTATCAATCATTGCAAGCAATTACAATTTTTTTAAAAAAAATTTTTTTGATGGTTTTTCATCATTTGCCATCATTTTTGAGAATTTTAATGTCAAAAAAATAGGGCACCTTTTAAAAACGCTTATAAACTAAAATGCGTTGTGGATTGGCAAGTGGACAATCCACAACTTGTGGCAGGTGACGTGGCAAGTGACAATCTACAACGTGTGGCAGGTGACGTGGCAGGTGGACCACCTGCAACTTGTGGCAGGTGACATGGCAAATGATAATCCGCAACTTGTGGCAGGTGACGTGCCAAGTGGACAATCTGCAACTTGTGGCAGGTGACGTGGCAAATGGACAATCCGCAATTTGTGGCAGGTGACGTGGCAAGTGGACAATCCACAACTTGTGGCAGGTGACGTGGCAAGTGGACAATCCACAACTTGTCTCTGAGAACTAAATTATTTAAAGGGATTATTTGTGTTGAAAAAAGGCTGAAAAGAGATATTTTATACCATCTCACAGAGCTGGGCTGAGAGGTAGGCAGAGGGGGGTAGCCTTGAGTGCTTCAACAGGAGGGGAAGAAGGGGTGAGGGCAGGACCTGCCACCTATGCTGCTAAAGTAGTTCAATAGGAGGTTTGGGGGAAGTGGGGGTGCGGTGCACTTTGTCCGCTTTTCACCGTGGGTGCTAAATGGTCTTGTTCCAGCATTGCCATCCCATATTTTTTCTATTTTTTACTCATTTTGGCTTGCCGTACAAAGTCCCAGTTGCTGTCATAGCCTCATCACTTCAATACTTTGCATGGAAACTCATGCCCTTTTTCTCTATGAAGTACATTCTCAGCATTGCTGAATTGTTGACTCTGCTAGAGGTCATAATTTGACCAAACAAATGCTGAATTCTAGGAAGTTTGGGTCCGGATAAGAAGGATGAGGCCTTTCCTTTCTAGATCTTTATTTAATTCACGAAATAGAAATGAATTCTGACGGGGACAGTGTAGTAACCACTATAGTGAATGTGCTGTTTGTTATTTTATCATGACCTTCTACATTTCTTTTTGTTCTCTATAGAAAATGATTTGCTTGCCTAATGGATAACCTTGCAAATAAAACAGAAGCAGCTTTTATTAACCGTACGGTCCAATTAAAGATGGAAGATTGGATTTAAATAGTCTGTGCACCCAACAAGTATATTTATCTAAAGCCAAACCTTTTTGTAGCTATGGAAAGAGTCAGGAGAGGTTGTAATTGCAGTCAGAGTTTTATAGTTGGTTGCGTCCGGTCTATGAAAATTCACGCTTTCTATTAGTCCTGATGACCATTTTCACCAGGACAAGCAGTTACAGTTCTTTGAGAAAAGAATTCATATCACTTGAAATTTTCCACATTTTGTCACATTACAGCCAAAAATGTAAATGTATTTTATTGGGATTTTATATGATTGACCAACACAAAGTGGCACATAATTGTGAAGCGGAAGGAAAATGATAAATGTTTTTCAACATTTTTTTTACAAATATCTGAAAAGTGTGACTTGATTTGTATTCAGCCCCCTTTACTCTGATACCCCTAACTAAAATCTAGTGGAACCAAATGCCTTCAGAAGTCACCTAATTAGTAAATGGTCTACCTGTGTGTTATTTAATCTCAGTATAAAATACAGCTGTTCTGTGAAGTCCTCAGAGGTTTGTTAGAGAACATTAGTTAACAAACAGCATGATGAAGGCAAAGGAACACATTAGACATGTCAGGGATAAAGTTGTGGAGAAGTTTAAAGCAGGGTTAGAACATGTCACAGAGCACTGTTCAATCCATCATCCGAAAATGGAAAGAGTATGGCACAACTCCAAACCTACCAAGACATGGCCATCCACCTAAACTGACAGGCCGGTCAAGGAGAGCATTAAACAGAGAAGCAGCAAAGAGCCCCAAGATAACTCTGGAGGAGCTTCAGAGATCCACAGCTCAGGTGGACGGATCTGTCCACGGGACAACTATTAGTGGTGCACTCCACAAATCTGTCCTTTATGGAAGAGTGGCTAGAAGGAAGCCATTGTTGAAAGAAAGCCATAAGAAGTCCCATTTGCAGTTTGCAAGAAGCCACGTGGGGGACACAGCAAACATGTGGAAGAAGGTGCTTTGGTCAGATGAGACCAAAATTGAACTTTTTGGGCTAAAAGGAAAATGCTATGTGTGGCGGAAAACTAAAACTGCACATCACCCTGAACACACCATCCCCACCGTGAAACATGGTGGTTGCAGCATTATGTTGCGGGGATGCTTTTCTTCAGCAGGGACAGGTAACTTCTGAGTTGATGGGAAGATGGAGCCAAATACAGGGCAATCTTAGAAGAAAACCTGTTAGAGTCTGCAAAAAACTTGAGCCAGGGGCGAAGGTTCACCTTCCAGAAGGACAATGACCCTAAAACATACAGCTAGAGCTACAATGGAATGGTTTAAATCAAAACATATTAATGTGTTAATATATACACTCATTATGTAAGATGCATACTCAATTTTGGGCATGCACCTGGCACTTACATATTATTGACATGTATATTCTAACAGCAATGATATAGTCCATGTACAATGCGCTCATATACACATTTTCACAAACACGTGCATACATCGTAAAAGAGAGTCAGAATCAAATCACATTGAGGACGCAAACTTTTTTGTATTGGTTTACACAGCTAAATTAGTATTGAAATACAGGGAAAATTTCCAATGGAGACCCTAGTTCTGATGCTGGTGACAACCAGGGATTCCCTGACTTTGGAGATATTTCCTCTCACTTCCTGTTTTGGCTATGTGACAAAAAAAAACTTGTCAGGGTTTATAGCCGCCCCCCCCCCCCCCTACTCTATCCAAAATGGGTGAATAAAACCTTTTTGCCTATAGTTCTACTTTAGGTAACCTATTCCTGAATCGACAAAGTGAAGGTCTACTTTAAACGTTCCAAATTTGGCCATGGTATACAAATTACACAATCAATTTGCATGCCTACAAGAATAATAAGCATTGGAATCCTCATGCCAGATGAAGTATAACTGCTAGAATATTTATTAGAAATACCGTAATTATTTCATCGCGAACTGAAATGAATATTTCAGTGCATTGTTATTCCTTCTTTCAGAAGCCTATTATCGCCACTGAAAATCAATAGACGCTTTCCCAGCTAGATGCATGTTTTGGCTTTCATAAGACAATAGCTGGAGCACGGACAAATATCTACCCCGCAGGTGGTACAAGCCAGAGTCCAAGGCCTCTCTCAAGTTTTCCAGTCCACTGGGCATGGCTCTCACACACACACACACACCAAAACAGCAGGCATACTATGTCTGGCAGCCCTACCCTGGCATCTCATCAGGTCAAACTCATTTCCTTTACAGCTGGAATGATCAGCAACACTTTTATCTGATGATTAAACACAAAAAAAAAATCAATCAACACAGGCGGTTTTCGGTTTCAATTAGTGGTCAGGCAAAACAACCAAGTTTGTCCAAGAAATCACTTTAAGCATAATGGCACCACAATTAGTACATGACAAGATTTTACATTTAGAACAGTGTTAAGTTTTTAATATCTTTTCGCTCAGAAAATGTACATTTTTGTTAAGTGGTTTTAAAACATTTCTAAACCTCAAAACAAAAGAGTAATATATTGCAGTGTACTGGTCCTTAGATGTGTTGGCTGCATTTGTTTTCTTTTTTCAAGATTTGTTTAACCGGTCACGCAGGCTGGACTTCCAACATTTCTGCCTTTATTTTAACCCATTGCATGGTGGTTTGGTGGGAGTGATAGTTTACACAATAATAAAAGGTTCTTTGTGCTTTCTTTAAAGCTCATAGGAAGTGGCAAGAGCAACAGGAATGGTCTCCAATTACAGCAAATGTTCTACTTGCTGCAAAATGAAAATGAATGCAAGCACCGCATCTAACGCCTGGAAAGCTGCAATATATTACATTTTGCATTAAGGTGAAAAACCTTCTGCGCTACCTCCCCTTAAGCTAGAGTCTATGTATCTTAGCTGGTTAGATCACTTGACTATAGCCATTAGCGGGGTAGGGCTTTTCTCACTGCTAGATTAGAACAATGATATAGGGCTCTCCTGCTTGGGAAGGACTCGACCGAGGTTGGGGATCCGGGAGGGGGGAGTGGCCCCACGCTCGCAGTGTGTTCCCATAGGGGGAGGGTGGCGGTCGCCTCTCCTGCTCCCTGAGCCCTTGCAAATAAACGAGTGAAGTCTTCCTTATTTACACAACCACATCACCCTCACCCCGGAAAATGTGTTATATCTGTCTCCTTCAGTCTTTTGATCCGGCAGAATACACATCATTAGGGATGAGCCGAACACCCCCCGGTTCGGTTCGCACCAGAACCCGCGAACGGACCGAAAATTCGCACGAACGTTAGAACCCCATTGACGTCTATGGGACTCGAACGTTCGAAATCAAAAGTGCTCATTTTAAAGGCTAATTTGCATGGTATTGTCCGAAAAAGGGTTTGGGGACCCGGGTCCTACCCCAGGGGACATGTATCAATGCAAAAAAAAACTTTTAAAAACGGCCGTTTTTTCGGGAGCAGTGATTTTAATGATGCTTAAAGTAAAAAAAAAAAAAGTGAAATATTCCTTTAAATATCGTACCTGGGGGGTGTCTATAGTATGCCTGTAAAGTGACGCGTGTTTCCCGAGTTTAGAACAGTCCCTGCACCAAATGTCATTTTTAATGGAAAAAATCTCATTTAAAACTGCTTGCGGGTTTAATGTCATGTCGGGTCATGGCAATATGGATGAAGATCAGTGAGACAAACGGCATGGGTACCCCCCAGTCCATTACCAGGCCCTTTGGGTCTTGTATGGATATTAAGGGGAACCCCGCACCCAAATTAAAATAAGGAAAGGTGTGGGGCCACCAGGCCCTATATACTCTGAACAGCAGTATACAGGCGGTGCAAACAAGACAGGGACTGTAGGTTTGTTGTTAAGTAGAATCTCTTTGTAATTTTGAACGGGTACATTTTTAACGTGTTTAGCTCCAGCCAAAAAATCTTTAAGCTTTTTGGAAAACATAGGGAAGGGTTATCACCCCTGTGACATTTGTTTTGCTGTCTTTCCTCCTCTTCAGAAGATTTCACCTCACTTTTTTGTCCCAATGAAAAATGTTTTTTGAAAATTTGGGTTTTTTTGTGGAACAAGGATTGGAAAGCATCAGTGGAAAGGAGAAATTGTTTTCCCATATTAACTCTTACAGGAGAGAATTTGCCTTCCTAGGGGTAGATTTCATCTCACTTCCTGTTGTCTCCTTCCGTTTGCAAGTAGGAGTCGTTTATAAGTTAGATGTTTGAAAGTAGGGTCCTGCCCTATATACTCAGCAGAAATTTGGGCCTTAGGTGTTGCTGTGGCCACAACACTGTAAGCCCTCACAGGGCCCTGCTGTGAAATATTAGATCAAGAATTGTAATTACATGCCCCTGTTGAACAGGAGCTGAAAAATTAGGCCTTAGGCACTGGTGCTGGTGCCACAACACTGCAACCCCTCACAGACACTCTAGTTGGAACGCAGGAACGAGCCCTGCTGCAAAGTATTGCATCAAAAATTGTAATTACACGCCCCTGTTAGACAGGGGCAGAAAAATTGGGCCTTAGGCACTGGTGCTGGTGCCACAACACTGCAACCCCTCACAGACACTCTAGTTGGAATGCAGGAACGAGCCCTGCTGTAAAGTATTGCATCAAAAATTGTAATTACACGCCCCTGTTAGACAGGGGCAGAAAAATTGGGCCTTAGGCACTGGTGCTGGTGCCACAACACTGCAACCCCTCACAGACACTCTAGTTGGAATGCAGGAACGAGCCCTGCTGCAAAGTATTACATCAAAAATTGTAATTACACGCCCCTGTTAAACAGGGGCTGAAAAATTGTGCCTTAGGCACTGGTGGTGGCGCCCAGAACCAAAAATGTTCTTACAAGCTATCAGCGTGATGATTGAGGAGGAAGAGGATAATTACTCAGGGATAGTCACTCAGCATCAGCATAGGCAGTCTTTGAAGGGATCTGAAAAAAATTATTCAGTTACATCAGCATCAGGTGCTTGGTAGCTGGTGGTGATCCAAGACTGATTCATTTTTATGAAGGTCAGCCGATCGACCGAGTCGGTGGACAGACGCACCCCGTGATCGGTTACCACGCCTCCAGCAGCACTGAATGTGCGTTCCGAAAGAACGCTGGATGCAGGACAGGCCAGTAGCTCAATTGCATACTGTGCAAGCTCTGGCCAGTGATCCATCCTCAAGACCCAGTAACCCAGAGGATTTTCGGTGGGAAAGGTGTCCAAGTCTGATCTTGCCCCTAGGTATTCCTGCACCATGTAAAACAGACGCTGGCGATGGTTGCTGGAACCGATCATACCTTGGGGCTGCGGACCAAAAAATTGTCTGAACGCATCGGTCAGACGGCCACCTTCTCCACCGCTCCTTCTTTGACTGACCGAAGCCTCAGCAACACGTTGTCCAGAAACAGGAGTTTGTAACCTCCCAGTCTCTGGGAACGCGTTGCACAGACCTTTCTGCAAGGCCTCCCGAAGATGTTTCATCCTCTGCTCCCTCTGCGATGGCAAGATAAGGTCCGCACCCTTACCCTTGTAACGTGGATCAAGGAGGGTTGCCAGCCAGTACTGGTCCTTCTCCTTGATACCACGAATACGAGGATCCTTACGCAGGCTTTGCAGGATCAGGGAGGCCATGCAGCGTAGGTTTGCTGAGGCATTCGGTCCGGAGTCCCCTGGGTCACTAAGGACAACAACGTCCGCAGCCACCTCCTCCCAGCCACGTACAAGTCCATGTGTTCCTTGGGACTGATCCCTTAAAGACTGCTGCTGCTGAGTGCCAGGCTCCACCTCCATACTGACACAATCTTCCTCCTCCTCCTCCTCCTCCTCGTCCTCTTCCTGTGTGATCGGCGGGCACGCAGGAACAAAGTCTGGATAAAGGGGGCCTTGAGAGCTAAGGAAGTCCTCCTCTTCCTGCCTCTGTTCTGCCTCAAGTGCCCTGTCCATTATTCCACGCAGCGTGTGCTCCAACAGGTGGACAAGGGGGACAGTGTCACTGATGCATGCACTGTCAGTGCTCACCATCCTCGTGGCCTCCTCGAATGGTGACAGGACAGTGCATGCATCCCTGATCATGGCCCACTGGCGTGGGGAAAAAAAACCAAGCTCCCCTGACCCTGTCCTGGTGCCATAGTCGCACAGGTACTCATTGATGGCCCTCTGCTGCGTGTGCAGCCGCTGCAGCATGGCCAACGTTGAGTTCCACCTGGTGGGCATGTCACAGATTAGGCGGTTCTTGGGCAGGTTAAACTCCTTTTGGAGGTCCGTCAGCCGAGCACTGGCATTATATGACCGGCGGAAATGCACACAGACTTTCCTGGCCTGCCTCAGGACATCCTGTAAGCCCGGGTACCTGCCCAAGAACCGCTGCACCACCAAGTTAAGGACGTGAGCCAAACAGGGCACATGGGTCAGTTGTCCCTGTCGGAGGGCAGAGAGGAGGTTGGTGCCATTGTCGCAAACCACCATTCCTGCCTTAAGTTGGCGTGGCGTCAACCACCTCTGAACCTGCCCCTGCAGAGCTGACAGAACCTCTGCCCCAGTGTGGCTCCTGTCCCCCAAGCACACCAGCTCAAGCACCGCATGGCATCTTTTGGCCTGCGTACTTGCGTAGCCCCTTGAACGCCTACGGAGCACCGCTGGTTCCGAGGAAGAGGCCATGGAGGAAGAAGAAGAGGAGGGGGTGGAGGAGAGAGGTGTGTCACAATCAGCATTTTGGAGGCGTGGTGGCGGAACAACCTCCAACACTACTGCACCTTGTCCTGCATCCTTCCCAGCTGCCAGCAGAGTCACCCAATGCGCCGTGAAACTAAGGTAACGTCCCTGTCCATGCCTGCTGGACCATGAGTCAGCGGTAATATGCACCTTACCGCTGACCGCCCTGTCCAGCGAGGCATGGACATTGCCTTCCACATGCCGGTAGTTAGCCAATTAACCAAAGACTTCAATAAAAGGGCGACTCCTCACACTTCAGCGAGAACCCCTAATAAAGCAGCCTCTCACCCTAAAAGTAATCCCCCTCAGAGGGGAAAAAATTACCCACCACAGAATCATAATAATTATCCTTATCCAGCACCATATATGGTACCTACATATAATAGGTTTGCACCTTTGTCTAATAGACCATCTGATTATGATTATCAATATCATAATCCAGAACCCAATTATTACCAACTTAGACCCCCTAGAGGTAATTATAGAGGTAACCATCGAGGTCGACCCTATAATTCATACAATTATCATCAACCAGGGGGGGAATGGAGGGAATGGAAAGGACCCTACAGGATCCCACCCACTACACCCCAATTTTCCAAAGAACCTACAGAAAAAGGAGGTAGCAGAGGGAGAAGGAGAAAGAAAAAGAAAACTGGACAATTGAATACAGGGATTTTTAACTTATCTGGAGTAGACCTCTCAGAGGAAGAATTATTGGTATTATCGCAAGGGCTAAAATTTGCAGCCAGTAAAAATATCAACAAGTTTGACATATTTGTTGATATAGAGAAATTTATCAGGAAACTGAATATCAAAAAACATTTTTCTTCACAACCAAATACCCCTTCCCCTCCCAATGGGATCGAGACCACTTATTTGCACAGTGGACTCAAGAACAACTCAGTATTTAATCCCAAGAAAAACACTCATCACCATATTGAAGTGTTTAAAAATATGGTCCAAGAGGAAGTAAGATCACTAAAAATCCAAAAAACTTGGTGCCAACCAGTCTATCCGTGAAGGTATTAAAAAATTTGAAAATAATAAACAAATAGTAGTCCGACCGGCGGATAAAGGGGGAGGAGTAGTAGTCCTTAGCAAAGAGAATTATAATTTGGAGATGCAAAGATTATTACAAGATACCACCACCTACAAACCCTTGTTGTCAGACCCTACACCACAATATACAACACAGCTCTCTTGTTGGGTAAACAAGGGTCTACAGTTAAATATTCTGAACAAAAAGGAAGCCCACTATCTTATTCCCCGAGCCCCACGCATTCCAGTTTTATATATATTACCCAAGATACACAAATGCAAAGAAAAACCTCCCGGTCGACCCATAGTGAGCGGGATAGGGTCTCTATTTTCTCGCGTAGGAGAATATTTGGATATTTACCTACAGCCACTGGTCATCTGTGGACAATCATATTTGAAAGATAGCCGAGATCTGATTCAATCCTTACAAGGTATTACAATATCTGCAAACACTCTCTTAGTGACTATTGATATAGAATCACTCTATACCAATATTAAACAACAAGATGCCCTGGTAGCAGTGAAACTAGCACTTATGGATCAATCAAAACTTAAACTGTTGCAAATAGAATTTCTGGTTGAAGGATTGAAGTTGGCCATGGGGAACAATTATTTTTGGGCACTCCATCAGTTCTTCAACCAAGTAAAAGGAGTTGCTATGGGGGCTAGGTATGCCCCCAGTGTAGCAAATATAGTGCTCAACAAATGGGAACAGGAAACCATCTATTACCAACCTTACAAATCGTTAAAATACTATAAAAGGTACATTGACGACCTCATTCTTTTGCGGGAGGGCACTATATCTGATTTTCAAAAATTCCTTTTGGGTCTGAACAACAACTCCTATGGACTCAAGTTTACTGCTGAATCCAGTTGGGATACTATTAATTATCTAGATCTCACTTTAACCAAACAAGGGGATAGGTTGGTCTCTAAAACTTTTTTTTAAGGCTACTGACCGCAATGGTTTTGTACCAGTCAACAGCTGTCACCACCCACAATGGTTGGGAGCAGTCCCGAAGGGGCAGTATATGCGCATCAGGAGAAATTGTGATGACATTGTTGACTACCATACACAATCCGAGATCCTCACCCATAGGTTTCATGAGAAGGGCTATTCTCTTAATAATCTCACTAAGACCAAAAACCAAGTTTTGGCCATGAATAGAGACTCTCTTCTAGTCCCTAAGGACAAAGTACCCTCCCTGGGGGACATCCCCTTTATATCAGGTTTTCATCGTCAGTACAAAGGAGTGGAGAAAATATTCCAAAAATACTGGCCTATACTTTGTAGGGATAGAGACTTACAGACTTTACTCCCCCCGAGACCGAAGTTCATCTATAGACGGGCACCGGGACTTAGGAATATGATAGCCCCCAACGTACCCGATCCTCCCAGGAAACCTTCTACTTTCCTGGACGGATCGGGTTTCCATTATTGCACGAGATGTAAAGCTTGTCGTACCACCAATCGAGTAGGGAAAAAGATTTCCAAATTTCATTCTAAAGTCACCCAACAAGAATTCTCTATAAAACCCCTGATCACATGCAATTCCAGCTATGTCACATATGTGCTGGAGTGCCCATGTTCAATCCAGTATGTGGGGCGTACCACCCGCAAATTGAGGGTTCGTATTAACGAACATGTAGCTAATATTTCTAAAGGCTTTTTGAATCACAGCGTATCACGCCACTTTCGCATGGTCCATAATAGGGACCCCCGTTTACTCACTTTTATCTGTCTGATCCTTATCATATCAATCTTCTCCTCTGAATTAGTTATCCAAGGTAACCGGTACCAAAATTTTTTGATGACGTTTTTGAGGGTATATATATATATATATATATATATATATATATATATATTTTTTTTTTTAATTAAATTTGCCCTTATCCATGCAACTGTTGGGTATCTGCCATTTTTTCTAGATTTTCTAAATTCCAATTGTGAGAATGCCATTATTCAATTTTTATCATTCATTACCAATTTTTCATTAGCTTTTTATTTTTTAGCAGCCAGTAGTTGGCGAAATATAGTATCACTAATATGGTGTCCTTTTGAAATATATATTTTCCATTTGTACTAGTATTTAAGATTATTCAATTTCGTTGTGGAAGTTTTACTGAACCGCTTTGTTTGCGGATGTTTTTGGAGACGGTTGTACGGTGTTCTGAATAAGGCACTGTGGCTGGGAAGCATTCAACCCCTCCCCTTATGCAAATTCAACATTATTTAAACTCTCTCCTTAAGTGACCAAAGTACGCGTCCTGAAGACGTGTTTAACGAAACGTACGTCGAGGCGGTACTTGGTCACGCAATTACATCACATCCGGCTTCCGTGGTTCGCTTGTCCGTCGAAGGTGGAACGCACGCCGTTGCCGCAACCATTTGGGAATCCCTCCACACGGAGCTGATTTTTTCACTCCAAAAGATACGCTTCCTAGCCTCAGTGCCGGGCGATGGCACCTTCTATGTGAGTAGCCATTTGGCTATGCTTTGTTTTTATTTGTATTTTTAAATAAATGGTGTTACACTATGTTCGGTTCCTCTCCATCTATTTTATATCCCATGCGTGAGACCCTGTGATGTGAGGACAAGAGTCTGGTTTATTCCTTCCATTGCAGCAAGCATTATCTTGCTAAAGCCTATTTGACCTTTTTTTAATTAAATTGGTCAACTCCATCTGGTAAGCGTACACCTATTCCCATGAGCACATTGGTGTGTTATCCTCAGTGATGGTGAAGGGATTTTGCTGCTCACTCTTTCTGATATCAAGATTCACATCAGGATTTCATCACAATCAACTTTTGAATTTTGTTGGACTTTTCACTTTACTTTATTTGATTTATTGAATATGTCTTTTTGATTATGTGCTAAGTCACCACTGAACACATATATATACAATTTGTTTTCAGGGAATGTTTTTGTCTATTCAAAACTTTTTCACTTAAGCAGGCTGGTATCCATCACTTGAATGTATTTTTTCGGATATATTGAACAATAATTAGGTTCTTTTTGATTTATATAATATTTTCTAGCGCTCCCCTACCCTTTCCTTTTTTTCACAGAGAGCCGGAATCGCCTTCCGTGAGAAAAAGTGGCGTTTGGGTACCTGCCACTGAGGAACCGCACATTCCACAAACTCACGGAAGGGGGCAGAGTCTACCAACTGAAAAGGCAGCAGTTGAAGTGCTAGCAATTTTGCCAAGCTAGCATTCAACCGCTGGGCATGTGGATGGCTGGGAGCAAACTTCTTTCGGCGGTGCAGCAGCTGGGGCAGGGAAATTTGCCTGGTACAATCTGACGTCGGTGTACCAAAAGCAGATTGCCCACAAGTACTTGGCTGTGACACACCTAATTCTACACCTTCATTCCTCTCACTGCAGGTCTCAGAGAGGACTGAAGGTCTAGTGGGGTTGGAAATCTCAGCTGATGAGGAGCAAGGAGAGATCCTCTTTGTTCTTTGGTGTGGGTCTTTTAGATATGCTTGCCAACGAACTGCATGGCAGGTCAACATATGTCTGGTCAAGCATGTGGTACCCAAGCGGGAGATGTTTTGGCCACGCGAGATACGCTTGAGACATATGTTGCAAATAGCAGCGGTGCGATCTGATGCACTGGTCTCAAAAAAGGCCCACACCAAAGAACTTTTTGAATAACGCGCAGAGACTGCAGCGCCCTGCACATGTGGAGCTTTGGGGTGTGATGCAGTCAATGTGCTGCCCTTAGGCTGGCCCCTGGAGGGCATCCTGCCTCGTTGGTGATGTGCCGCCTCCTCCTCCTCCTCCTCCTCTCTCCTATCAGGCACCCACGTTGAGTCAGTGACCTCATCATCCCCTCCCTCCTCATCACTGGAGCAAACCTGGCAGTATGCTGCAGCAGGGGGAGCATGACTGCCAGATTGCTGTCCTTCTTGGGCACCCCCTCTGTCCGTGCTCATGTTACTGCCTTCATCGAGCTCAGTATCATCATCAGAGCCTTCCAAACGCTGGGCATCCTCCTGGAGCATGTACCCAACACTGTGGTCAAACAGTTCGAGGGAATCCTCAGGAGGACATGGTGGAGCTAGGGAAGGAGTCACTGATGACATTGAGCTGAGGGAAGAGGCCGCTGCTTTGCCAGACAAAGCACCCTGGGCATGGGTGAGAGAGGATGAGGAGGATGAGGACGGCTTGGTCATCCACTCGACCAAGTCTTCCGCATGTTGCGGCTCAACGCGGCCAGCTGCCGAAAAAAAGGCCAAGCGTGTCCCATGGCCACGTGCTGATGAGGATGCACCGTCTCCACGACCAGCACTAGACACAGAGCCTGCTTGCCCTCTCATTGGCTTGTGACTGTCTGCCTCTCCTTCTTGGCCTTCCAGACATACTAATGGCCTGTAGCTGCACTAAGCTGGGATAGAACACCTGTAATTTTCTTCAGGTAGCTTTATATACTGTAACCAGACAAGCCTGCCTGTCAGTAGGAAGATAACAGGAACGGATCTAGCTGAACACTGTGAGCAGGACGCACTGCACTAAATGTAAATAGCAGGAACGGATCTAGCTGAACACTGTGAGCAGGACGCACTGACTGCACTAAATGTAAATAGCAGGAACAGATCTAGCTGAACACTGTGAGCAGGACGCACTGCACTAAATGTAAATAGCAGGAACGGATCTAGCTGAACACTGTGAGCAGGATGCACTGACTGCACTAAATGTAAATAGCAGGAACAGATCTAGCTGAACACTGTGAGCAGGACGCACTGACTGCACTAAATGTAAATAGCAGGAACGGATCTAGCTGAACACTGTGAGCAGGACGCACTGACTGCACTAAATGTAAATAGCAGGAACGGATCTAGCTGAACACTGTGAGCAGGACGCACTGCATTAAATGTAAATAGCAGGAACAGATCTAGCTGAACACTGTGAGCAGGACGCACTGCACTAAATGTAAATAGCAGGAACAGATCTAGCTGAACACTGTGAGCAGGACGCACTGCACTAAATGTAAATAGCAGGAACGGATCTAGCTGAACACTGTGAGCAGGACGCACTGACTGCACTAAATGTAAATAGCAGGAACGGATCTAGCTGAACACTGTGAGCAGGACGCACTGCACTAAATGTAAATAGCAGGAACAGATCTAGCTGAACACTGTGAGCAGGACGCACTGCACTAAATGTAAATAGCAGGAACAGATCTAGCTGAACACTGTGAGCAGGACGCACTGCACTAAATGTAAATAGCAGGAACGGATCTAGCTGAACACTGTGAGCAGGACGCGCTGCACTAAATGTAAATAGCAGGAACAGATCTAGCTGAACACTGTGAGCAGGACGCACTGACTGCACTAAATGTAAATAGCAGGAACGGATCTAGCTGAACACTGTGAGCAGGACGCACTGCACTAAATGTAAATAGCAGGAACAGATCTAGCTGAACACTGTGAGCAGGACGCACTGCACTAAATGTAAATAGCAGGAACAGATCTAGCTGAACACTGTGAGCAGGACGCACTGCACTAAATGTAAATAGCAGGAACGGATCTAGCTGAACACTGTGAGCAGGACGCACTGCACTAAATGTAAATAGCAGGAACGGATCTAGCTGAACACTGTGAGCAGGACGCACTGACTGCACTAAATGTAAATAGCTGGAACGGATCTAGCTGAACACTGTGAGCAGGACGCACTGACTGCACTAAATGTAAATAGCAGGAACAGATCTAGCTGAACACTGTGAGCAGGACGCACTGCACTAAATGTAAATAGCAGGAACAGATCTAGCTGAACACTGTGAGCAGGACGCACTGCACTAAATGTAAATAGCAGGAACGGATCTAGCTGAACACTGTGAGCAGGACGCACTGCACCAAATGTAAATAGTCTAGATAGAAGATAACAGGAACGGATCTAGCTAAACTGAATACAGTGTATATATATATATATATATATATATATATATATATATATGCAACACCTGGGATGCATATATATACAAAATACACTGTAAGTGCAGCTAACTGACTGACTGTTCTGCCTAATCTATCTAACTCAAATCAAATGACACTGTCTGTCTCTCTCTCTATCTCTCAGCACACCGGAACACACTACACAGGGCCGCCGTGCAGGCGGCCTTATATAGTGTGGGGCGTGTACTAAATCCCCTGAGCCATAATTGGCCAAAGCCACCCTGGCTTTGGCCAATTACAGCTCTCTCTACTGACGGCGCTGTGATTGGCCAAGCATGCGGGTCATAGTGCATGCTTGGCCAATCATCAGCCAGCAATGCACTGCGATGCCGCAGTGAATTATGGGCCGTGACGCGCCACACGAATTTGGCGCGAACGGCCCATAATGTTCGCAATTCGACGGACGGTCGAACAGCCGATGTTCGAGACGAACATGGGTTCGACTCGAACACGAAGCTCATCCCTACACATCATATATTAGTCTAGCTTCTGAGACATGTCTATTTTAGCTTATAATCTTGATATACTTTAAATTGTAACACAGAATTTTGATTTATTGGGCTTTCCTTTTTACACCTTGCATTGAGAGGTTTTGCCTCGAACTCATTTGTTTCTTATGTTTCTTCATATCTTACTGCTTTGTAATGCCTACTACAAAGGACACCCCCCCTCCCTTTTCCTTACCTGAGCCCATCCAATCCAGCTATGTGTACGAGCGCAGCAGCCCCTGCCGCTGTCTCTCTTCTCATTGGACAGATTGATAGCAGTGAAAGAGATTGGCTCCCGCTGCTGTCAATCAAATCCGGTGTCACGGGAGCGTAGGAACCCCTGACTGTAATGGAAAATAGGTATTCCTAAACATACCCACTGTATGTTCCTGTCTGTACTAATGAATTTCTCATTCCTTCCTGAGAGAGAGAGAGAGAGAGAGAGAGAGAGAGAGAGAGAGAGATCCGATTCTTGCTCCAGTGGGTTAAAACATCACTTAAAAAGTATACTACGTTTTTTTCTGATGTTAGTGCATTTGCAGTGTTGCTAAAGAGCATTAGTAACTCATTGATCGAAGTGAATTTCCAAATTGCTCTTTAAAAACAAAATATTAAGAGTTAGTACGTTTAGTAACGACTATGCTGCTAACAGCCACTGTGTATTTTAATACATTATGAAAATGAACAAAAGTAAAATGTGCAAATACATGTTTGTTTCAGGTCAAAGGGAATATCTGTAAAAAAAAAAAAAAAAAAAAACAGCTGACAAATGGCCTATTGCTCATCTTCTAATTGCGTGTAAAGAAGTATTTGCTATATAATTTATGCATGCTTTTAACAGAAATAGACAAAATGGACACCAGTCAGCAGACCCCCCCATATAACACAGAGAAGCAATTCTTTAGCCTGTCTCTATGGCATGGGTCTGAATATGTGGACATATAAAGACAAAAATACATTTTGGCGCTTACGTGCCAGCAGTCGTTTCTGAAAAAAGGAAGGTTTCACATTTCAAACCCTTTAATTAAGCAACCAGTTAATAGAAAATGACTTGCACATTTTCAGCGTAGTTTTAGGCACAACGTTGAAGACAGTCACTGTGTTCTTTTATATCCAAGTGTAGAATTTCCACTTCAGAGAGTCCCATGATAAAAAAAAGGATCTTTCAAGCTGGTTTCTAAAAAATTTCCAACCTCCATTGCCAAGTGGGGAGTTCCTCCCTCGCTATATATTTAAATGAACCATTTGTTATTATTACAACAAATCAAAAAAATGTTGCGATCTTTATTTTTCAGACTTTCAGGCAACACTATATGGAAATCTAATGCGCGATTATATATAAATGGTCAGACAGCTGTGCCAAGTGGTTCCATAAGCCTTTCATGACTGGCTTATTGCTTATTCTTAAGAAGTTCTCTAAATTTTATTAAGTGGACATGTGACTTTGGGTGAGTACAAACTAAAAGGAAATCTTTATCTGCCATGATGTAATTTACTGCAATACTGTCAGAGCAACTTTTCATATAACAGAATCTGTAAAGCTCCAATAGAAGTGTAAAGTGGGCACCCTCTGATGCCTTCTTGTACATTCCAAATGTTTGATATAAATATGGTATATTGCCTTATTGTAGAAAGAAGATCAGTGGTTTCCACCATCCCTCACTTGATCAGTTACTGAGTTATCCCATATTGTTTAAGAATCAATAGTGAGGCAGGAGGGGAAGGCTGGGGTGGGTCTGCCATTGACTTTCATTGATATTACTATTTGCATATCTGAGCCTCACAGGTTTTAGCAGTCCTAGGTATTTTACTGCACACAAATTACCACTACACAGTATTTCGTGCAGTATATAGGAAGCAAGTTGGAATACTGCCAACGTATTCCATCAATGAAACTCATAATTAACAAACCTTTGTTTAATGATGTAGCTCAATTACCAACAGCAACTGACTTTCATCATTTAATCATGCAGCCTGATCAGGGTTGGATCATTTCTGCTTGGCTGTCATGGAGTTCTACATTTTGATGTTAAATTCAGCTTCAGTGAGACACACACAAATGTGGTCCTAAAAAAAAGAACCTATTTATAGGCATACACATACAACATCTGGTTCTCTATCATTTGGTATTGGTACATTGCCCAAAACGTATTTGCCAAGTAGGTTTCTATGTACGGTTTTTTGAAAATGAGATTTACGAGTATAATTATCCCAGGGATTAAATAGACATCTGTTTCAAAATAAAGTGACAATGCAGGTGTGATATGTAATGGAAGAGTAACCCAGTGTGTGAAAAACTGGCCTACAGAATTTGGGAATGGACTGTCACTATGCAAGGTTTTCTCATTGAAGCCAATTCTGTAAAAGAACAAAAAAAAAATTAAAAAAAAAAAATACAAACTCACCTTTTCTGCTGCTCACGCAGCTCACCACCACTCCAATCCAGAATAATGGTTCCCCAAAGCCTGCTGGGAAACCAACATTTCGGGAGTGTCGATCTCCTGGGTCCTCCACAATAATTCCTCTTGCTAACCTCTACAACATTACTGGAGGCAGTAGAGGACATGGAGGGCAGCAGGGGGAACAAGTGAAAGCTGCGGATGACCGAGGAAATTGACACTCCAGAAGTGTTGGTTCCCCAGTGAACTTTGGGGGACCATTTCTCATGATCAGATTGGCGTTCAGAAGTGCAGGCAGTAGGAATTGCAGGTATGTACACTGTTCTTTTACAGGTATAGCTCCACATAAAAAATGTATATAGAGATAAAGTCACTTTAAGTGCCACCCGTCAGTGCCCATCAGTGCTGCATATCAGTGCCTCCTATTAGTGCCCATTAATTCTACATATTAGTGCCTCCTCATCTGTGCCACCTCATCAGTGCCCGTCAGTGAAGGAGAAAACTAAATTTTATAACAGAAACAAAGAAAAAAAATGTTCTCTAATGTTCTCGGTCTTTTTTGGTTTGTTTAGCAAAAAAATAAAACCCCAGTGGAGATCAATTACCACCAAAAGAAAGCTCTATTTGTGGGAAGAAAATGATAAAAATTTAGTTGCATGGCACGCAATTGTCATTCAAAGTGTGACAGCGCTGAAAGCTGAAAATTATCCTGGGCAGGAAGGGGGGGGGGGGGGGGGGAGTGCCCTGCATTGAAGGGGTTAAAGATGCTTCTCGAAATTCACAGTACTCATCATCGGTTTACTTTTTCCTCTCTAAAATCCCCATTTCCTGTGTTCTTCACTTTTTTTTCATCCTTAATCCCTCGGAGGTGTGTGTATTTTTTTTTTTTGTGTGGGAAAGGCCAGCAATCAGCATAATTTCCTAGACATATCCACTTGGGATTGAGACTCATGGGTTGTGTACCCTATCAGTGGAAGTATATATATGTGAAGTATTTCACCTGTTCAGCCAGGGTGATGGGTCACAGGTCTTTTGCTGCTTGCAGGATTACTTTTGTGCTCATTAGACATTAGAAATAATGATGTGAATTAATTTGCCAGTAAGCAGGCTAGAGCAGAAACAACAATCTTCAAAACGGTCTTGCAGAGGTGTGCAAATTAGAAAATTGAATGGATAGAATTACAAATGCTTTGGAAAGTACATTTTTAAATATACAGTAAAACCTTGGATTGCGAGCATAATTCGTTCTGGAAACATGCTAGTTATCTAAAGCACTTGTACAGTATATCAATACGAATTTCCCCATAAGAAGTAATGGAAACTCAGATGATTCGTTCCACAACCATTTTATTCATAGGTCTTTCAGTTTATAGTCCATATAAAAAGATTTTAGCAACGTGATAGGTTGTGTAACCATAAGGCCCCTTTGCAGGCGCTACAGCGCTAAAAATAGCACCTGCAAAGCGCCCTGAAACAGCCGCTGCTGTGTCTCCAATGTGAAAGCCTGAGGGCTTTCACACTGGAGCGGTGCGCTTGCAGGGCGGTCAAAAAAGTCCTGCAAGCCGCATCTTTGGAGCGCTGTAGGAGCAGTGTATTTACCGCTCCCAAAGCACCCCCTTCCCATTGAAAACAATGGGGCAGCGCTGCAAACCCCCCCGGCAAAGCGGCACTGCTTTGCGGGCGGTTTTAACCCTTTTTCAGGCCGCTAGCGGGGGTTAAAACCGCCCCGCTAGCAGCCGAACAGCGCCGCTAAAATGCCGCTAAATATACCGCCGCTTTGGGGGGCGTGGCCTGGCTCGGGATGTGAGCGGACGTGTTCCTGTGTAGCTCCGGTCTCTCCCTATACAATCCTGCTCCATCCTGATCATCCATCGTCGGCACCTGACCCCTTTCCTGCCTAATCCCTTCAGGTGTGTCTTGTGCATTACTGAGGAGCATTTTGGTTGATGGGAAAGCGGCGTACGAGGAAACAGCCTCCGGTAAAGATGAGCATCGCTACACGCTCCTGCCAAGATGGCCGCCGCCATACTGTACACGGGCCTAGCTCATCCCCAGCCTCCACTCCGGATCTCTTCGGTGACAGCCTGGACGGATCCCCACCACCCTCCCCGGAGATTCCGGACCCTGCAGCCACCCCTTCAATACCGACCCCGGGCTCGGCGGCCGCGGATGGCGCTAAAGAACCTACCCTGGCAGATGTCCTGGCCACTATCAAGGTAAACCATGCAGATCTGGTGGGGAAGGTGGATGGGCTCAAGATAGACTTAACTATTATGCGGCAAGATGTACACAAGCTGCGTGGCCGGGTTACCGAGACTGAACAACGTATCAGTGATTTGGAAGATACTATTACCCCCATTCTACCTAGACTCAATACATATGGGGGAAAGATTTCAACTTTGGAGGATAAGGTCGACGACCTTGAAAACCGCCTACGCAGGAACAACCTGCGCCTGGTTGGACTTCCGGAGCGGGTGGAGGGATCTGACCCTGTGGCCTTCCTGGAGAGCTGGCTTGAGCAAGAGTTTGGTCGAGAACAGTTATCCCCCTGTTTTGTGATTGAGAGGGCCCACCGAGTCCCTGGGCGCCCCCTACCAGAGGGACACCCCCCACGCACGATGGTGATTCGTCTCCTTAATTACAGGGACCGCGACTCCATCTTGGGGGCCGCCAGGCGGAAGGGAAGTCTCCGCATTAATAATGCAGTGGTGTCACTCTTTCCAGATTACTCAGCGACAGTCCGCAACCGTAGAGCCAGCTATCAACGGATCAAGCAGAAGCTTCGGGAACAAGATATTCAGTATTCCATGCTTTTTCCTGCCACCCTTCGGGTCACTTATCAAGGGAAAGCTCATTTTTTCCAATCCCCACAAGATGCCATGTCTTGGTGGGAAGCATTACCCCACCCTCCCAAGCCTCCAGCCTGAAGCGGATCTCCACTTTATGATGGCCCCACAGTTTACACACAAGTTTCCTCTCCTCTCTGGGATCCCCTTGCCTGCATTATAATTTTTTCTTTCCCCCTGTCCCCCCCCTTCTTTTTTTTTTTTTTTTTTTTTGCCATATTGGTCATGATGGACAATCTTTCCCTGTTTCAGTACGGTCGTGTGCTGACCTTGGCGGATTCTATTTGTCTCCGGAGGGAGAGTACCTAGTTCCGGTTTATAACTGGACCCGAGCTGCTCTGGGACTCAGTCCCCTTATTCTATTTTGAAATATTATAATTGACTAATGACTTTTTTTGTTGCCTTTGAGCTTATAATTTTTTCCTGCCTTCTGTTCCGGGCCATGCGCCCCAGGCACGATACAAGTTTTGGGTATAGGCCCACTCCTCTTTTTTGGAGCTGGGCAGGGGAATTGGTACCCCTGTTGGGTATTGAACATGACAATGTCTGTTGTATGGTTGTATGTATGTTGTATGTATGGTTGAATGAAAGTCTGGCACTGCGACCCTTAACTGTATATGTGGCCGTGACCGGGGGAGGGGTTCTGCTTCAGACCCCTTCTGTTCCGTATGCACCTATGCTATCAACCCCATGTCTAACGTAACTGTTTGCTCGTGGAATGTCCGCGGGCTAAATTCCAAATTTAAAAGAGCGTCCATCTTTGCGGCCCTGAAACTTAGTAAACCCCATATCCTGTGTCTTCAGGAGACTCATTTAATGGGGGCCAAGGTGATGGCGCTCAAAAAACACTGGGTAGCCAGCCATTACCACTCTACCTACTCAAATTATGCCCGGGGCGTAGCCATATTAATTCGTAAGGGATTACCCTTCGTGTGTCACCAAGTTATCCTAGACCCCAAGGGGCAGTATATCATTTTACATGTGTCGATACATGGCACACCCTTCATTCTAGTGATGGTGTATTTCCCCCCTCCGGTCGCGGCTGCAATGTTTTCTGATCTTGATATTCAGTTTGCAAATTTGCCTAGCTGTCCTATGCTTATCCTTGGGGATTTCAACTCGGTTCTACAACCTGACCTAGATAGATTAAAACCTTTGAAGTCCGAGTCCGGGTTGCTCCGCGCGTGGTGTAATACTTACGGATATGTGGATCTGTGGCGCTGGAAATTTCCAGAGGCCAAAGTGTACTCCTGCCAGTCTAGGTCCTATGCAACCCTCTCCAGAATTGACTTTGCTCTCGCCACGAAAGATTTCTTACCGGTTGTTCAATCCATAGCGTATCTTCCCCAGACGGAATCTGACCATTCTATGATACGGGTGGATTTGACTTTGGGTCATAGGCCGGGGTTTCGAACTTGGAGACTCAGCCCTCTTTGGATCTCTACTCCAGAGATAGCTGAGGGCATTCCGATTGACATGACTATTTATTGGTCCCTTAACGCTGACTCTGCTCCTGTGGGTCCTGTTTGGGATGCCTTCAAGGCTGTGGTGAGGGGTTCCTATATCTCTAGAATCAAGAGCTACAGATCTGCCGGAAGGAGGACACAGGATGAGCTTCGGAAGGTTTTGGAGGAGGCTCGTGCCCGCCATGCGGGCGCCCCCTCCTCTGAAACCAGAGGCGTGCTGACTGGGGCCCACCGGGCGCTGCAGTTGCACTTGGTGGACTTGACTAGAAAGCAACAGCTGTACCTCTCAGCTCGTATACATGAACATGGTGGGAAGAATGGCAGGCTCCTGGCATATCTTGCTCACGCGGACTGTCAGGGATCCACGATTGCTGAAATTCACTTGCCTGACGGATCGATTACATCCAACACACCGACTATTAATAAAACCTTTGCGGACTTCTATGCCACATTATATAAGGGCACGGAAACCCCTCCGGAGACAGACTTTGTGGGCTTCTTTGAGTCCCTTGACCTCCCGGTACTCGACACCTCCCAGCAGTCCCTCCTAGACAAGCCCATCACGCTGGAAGAGGTCACCAAAGCCATAAGCCTCCTTCCCTCTAATAAAGCTCCGGGCCTGGATGGGCTTCCCTCGGAGTGGTACCAGGCGCATGCAGAGGTACTGGCTCCTAGGCTTCTCAAATTATTTCAAGACTCCCTTAAGTTAGGGAAGCTCCCTGAGTCCTTAAATGAAGCACTTATTGTGGTTATACCCAAACCCGGTAAAGATAGCAAATACTGCGGATCCTACAGGCCTATTTCACTTCTGAATGGTGATGTAAAGATCTTAGCAAAAATTCTCGCCCTTAGACTCCAGTCCGTCATCCTCGCCCTTATACCACCAGATCAGTCTGGTTTCATGCCTGGCAGGAGTACATTTGATAATATCCGAAGGTTGTACCTACATGTCCATGAGGCGGCACGTGCGGGGCGATCCGGCTTAGTTCTGTCACTAGATATACTAAAAGCTTTTGATACTGTGAGTTGGCCTTTTTTATGGGAGGCTATGGCACGGATGGGTATTGGCCCAACTTTTATTCATTGGGTCCGCTTACTGTACGCAGACCCAAGAGCTAGGGTGCGTACAAACATGGATATTTCTGCATCATTTTCCTTGGGTCGGGGTACCCGACAGGGGTGCCCTCTCTCTCCCCTGCTGTTCGCAATAGCCATTGAGCCACTGGCTCTGGCTGTGCAGCAGACGGCTGAGATTGGGGGCATCCGTTCGGGCCCGCTTGAGGAAAAAATCTCCTTATACGCAGATGATGCCCTGATATATTTAGATGGACGGGAAAGCTCTTTTGCAAAATTAATGCAGGTGGTGGAGGAGTTTGGTGTGGTCTCGGGACTCAGGGTGGGCTGGGAAAAATCGCAGGCCTTGGCTATCGGTCCCCCCTCCCCCTACAACTATCTACAGAGGTCATGCATCCAATTGACGCCCTCCCTTAAATACCTTGGTATCCAGATACATACTGATCTCTCTAGGTACGAGGAACTTAATGTCACCCCTATAGTCCAACAGATGACGGAGAAATTCCGTACCTGGTCGTCCTTGCCTCTTAATTTAATTGGTCGCATAAACATATTTAAAATGATCTTTCTGCCAAAATTTCTCTATAGTTTTAGGGCTTCCCCCGTTTTCCTTACCAAAAAATTATTTGCAAAACTTGACTCTGCCCTGTTTACTTTCATTTGGAACGATAGCCAACCTCGTATAGCCAAATCATCATTGCAAGCGGCCAAACCTGTAGGTGGATTGGCTTGCCCAAATTTGAGGAACTATTTTCTCGCCTCCCAGCTCACTTATGTCCATGATTGGTTGCACTCTGACCCCCAAACTCCATCCACGGCTTTTCTATTGTCTCTATTTGCATCCCCTACCTCCTTGCAGGACGAACTACATAGGTCCAAAAAAACGGGTGGTTCCAGATTTTCTCCCGCTGAGGTTTGCTTTATGGCCTGGAGGGAGGGGGGAAAGATACTGGCACAATCCCAAGTCGATATCTCGCCACAGACTCCTCTGTGGCGGAACCCGAACATTCCTGAGCTCTGTGGTCATCCAGATTCGATGTGGTGGGCCCGCTATGGGATCACGCACCTCTCTCATATTTTTGAAAACAATATATTAATGTCTTTTGAATCCATTCGACTTAAATATGACATTGCAAACAAATTTTTCTTCAAATACCTTTTATTGCGACATGCCCTCAGGACACAGTTTGGTTCATTGACCATAGAGCTCAGGGAATCCTCCATGGAGGACCTTCTGTCCTTTCCAGAGATAGACAAACTTGTGACGACCTTCTATGGGCGCCTTCAGGTGATGGGTGCGGATCCTTTTCAGAACTCTCAACGTAAATGGCAAAGGATTATGCTTGAGCTTTCTGAAGAGGACTGGGAGGAGGCAGTGGAAGTGTGCTTTCAGGATATCATCAATACGGCTGATGTCCTGATACAATTTAAGTTTATACATCACTTACACTATACACCTGCTAGGTTGGTTACAATGGGACTGGGTCAGGATATTGCATGCGCTAGATGTAAAAGTATCGCTGCTGATTTCTTTCATATGTTTTGGGCATGTCCCGGACTTGCAGCCTTCTGGAAAGATGTTTTTTCCTTTTTCAGCCGTAAGTTACATATACCGCTGCCGCAAACTCCAGAGGTCGGTCTCCTGGGAGTACTAAATGATAGTGTTCCTCGCACTCATGCTAGGATGTTAATACGTATTTTATTGTTTTATGCACGTAAAACCATTTTATTGCATTGGAAAGATACTGAACCCCCTTCAGCCCAAGCCTTCTTCCGTATTGTACATGGGACCCTCCCCAAATTTAAGTTGATTCACAAGAGCAGAGCATGCCCTAGGAAGTTCACCAAGATCTGGCAGCCTTGGCTGGATGTTTCAAAGGACTTCTGGGGGGAGGTCCTCTCCTCACAGTTGTCTCAGTGAGGAGGCGAGGAGATGTGTTCTTAGCAAACATTACTTGACATATATCTTAATGTGGATGGAAATCTGTGTACGTTCTGATGAGGGGTTGTTCCACAAGAAGCGCCATAATTATACTGTAATATTGGTGGTCGCGGGTGACAGATGTGTGTATGAGTGTGTGTATGAATGGTGCGAGTTGTTTCTGGTTGGGATGTTACTGTTCTGTACAGCTGTACTACTTCATGATTTTTGCTATATTCTCAATGATCAAAATACCTATGACATACATGTATGTAGAACAGTTTATATTATTGGTCTTCTTATTATTTCATCGTTTTTTTGTATTATTTTTATTGCAAAAATCCAAAAATAAACACCTTTAAAAAAAAAAAATATACCGCCGCTTTACCGACAACGCCCACGACGCTCCAGTGTGAAAGTCCCCATGTCCATCCACAAGGGGATTAGAAGCAAAATCCAGCAGGAGCTACAGAGCATAAAAAGAGAAGAGAAGCGCCTCTAAGTGTAGCAATATGGTTATAGGTAACCACTTCCCATCCAGGCCTATTCTGGCACTCCTCTCCTACATGTAAAAATCATCATTTTTTTTGCTAGAAAATTACTCAGAACCCCCAAACATTACATATGTTTTTTTTTAGCAGACACCCTAGGGAATAAAATGGCGGTCGTTGCAACGTTTTATGTCGCGCGGTATTTGCGCAACAATTTTTCATGAATAAAAAAAATAACAAAACAGTAAAGTTAGCCCAATTTCTTTGCATAATGTGAACGATGATGTTACACCGAGCAAATAGATACCCAACATGTCACGCTTTAAAATTGCACACACTCATGGAACGGCACCAAACTTCGGTACTTAAAAATCTCCATAGGCGGCGCTTACATTTTTTTTTTTTTTTACAGGTTACCAGTTTAGAGTTAGAGGAAGTCTAGTGCTAGAATTGTTGCTCTCGCTCTAACGCACGTTGCGATACCTCACGTGTGTTTTTTACGGCGTTTACATATGTGGGCGGGACTTTCGTGTGCATTCACTTCTCAGCGCGAGCACACGTGAATGCTTTACATTTTTTGGGGTTTTTTTTATTTTTTTTATTTCACTTTTTTTACACTTTCTCTTTATTATTTTATCACTTTTATCCATATTACAAAGAATGTAAACATCCCTTGTAATAAGAATAGTGTGTGACAGGTCCTCTTTATGGAGAGATATGGGGGCTTTGTTTACAACATAATGTCATAACGTCGCGCCCGGGCCTTCAACCGTCATAGAGATGACTGGCGACAATCTGGTCACCGGAAACCTCTATGCTCGTCATCCGGCGGCGGAAGATTCTTTCTCCAGGTCCCCTATGGCACGGGAGAGCCCGGAGAAGCACTGAGGGCAGTGGGAAGGGGGATGTCGCCTGTAAGAACGATCAAGCGGTGGAACTGCCGGTGTGGATGATGCCCGAGTACTGACACTGCGTTACTGAGAAGACTGGGAAATGAATGAATGAATGTATAAAGTTGGCTCTCTCATTATCTCTCATTTTTCCATTTTCTGTAGCTTTAAGAACTAAGTTTTCAGCGCATGATATTTTATTTTTATTTTTTTTGTACAGTTGGTTAAATTAGTGCTCCTGAGATTTGGACTGATTTTTGAGCCAATATATGTATTTGGTTTGTTTAAACTTGGAACTCCAGCCTTGCAAAGTTCTACAGGCTTCTCTGATGTACTGGAATTAAATTACTCTGATTTCACTGCACACATTCAGCTTCTCATTGTGTACATTAGAATTAGATGCTGCAGCAAATCAGATAGTGCCCACCTTATTTTCTGGCTGGATAACATTCAGCCTCATCTAATCCTTTCCTCCTTGGCCTTACTTTCCCCACGACCTCCCCCCTTTCAGTTATTGGATTTTAGTTCTTTCAACCATGGAGGATAGCGTCACATGTGGGCATTACCCAGGGTAGCCTGCTAGGAATGGCTGTTATTCCAAACTGGCATCCACCCTTTAATGTATTTTGATATCTGCATAACTACTCCCAATTTCCAGCCCACTGCTTGCATCAGAGTTTAGGGGGTTTTTTTGTGTTTTTTTTTTTTTTTTAAGTACTAAAGCAGGGTGCTGTGAGGTTTTCGGAAAGCTATGTACAGTACCCTGCTGGCCCCTCCCACCAGACATGATCTACCTGCATTGCATAGAGAAGTAAAGAAACAGGAATGATTTTACTGGGTCTAAAATAAGTATAGTACATTATTTTTTAAATTACTTTTTACAATTTTAAACTATTAAAATAAATATATTCCCTCTCCAGGTCCCCAACCATGACATTGGATTTTTCGGATGCCATACCTTTACTGTGCGAACATCAAATGCTCACTGAAATGAACACAATATTATTTCCATTTTTAGCGAATAAAGCTCACCTAAAGTAAAAGGCAAACTTTAATGTTGAGCTTTACTATTCCACTACATTACATGGAAATCACACTGATATTTTAATCTATAGATTGTGATGATTTTTTCTGAAGATAAATATCTGATGCTTTGGGAAAAAATTCCCCCCAAAAATTACAGGAAAATGCAATTGTTTTCTAATTTTTCAATACGTAATTCCAAAAACCCTAATCCCGTGTACACACGACCAGTTTTGCCAACAGAATAAACTCCGAAGGTTTCTCCGACGGAACTCCGACGGAATTCCATTCAAGAGGTCTTGCCTACACGCGGTCAAACCAAAGTTCGACCAAAGTCCGACCGTCTATAACGCGGTGACGTACAGCACGTACGACGGAACTAGAAAAAGGAAGTTCAATAGCCAGTAGCTTCCGTCTCGTACTTGCTTCAGAGCATGCGTTGTTTTTGGTCCATCGGAACAGCAAACAGGCGAGCGGTTTTCCCGATAGGAATTGGTTCCGTCGGAAATAATAAGAACATATTCTATTTCTAGGTCCGTCAGAATTTTCGAAAAATTAAGTCCGATGAGGCATACACACGATCGGAATAGACGTTGAAAAGCTTCCGTCTGACTTTTTCTCTCGGACATTCCGCTCGTGTGTACGCGGCTTAAGAGATAAAATATATTCAACAAATCTACTACCATATTAAAGCTCTATCTATCCCAAAAAACTGTATAAAATATGTTAGGGTAGGCTATAAACGCTAAAAGACATATTGTGCAAAATCAAAACATGTCCAAAATTAATTTTAAAAAAACCATGCTGGGACTCTGAGTTTAAGGACAAAAAAAGCCTGGGGACACAATTGGTTAAAAAATAAATTTCATAATTTCTAAAAGAATACCAAGCTGCATCTGTGTCTTGTAAAAGCTAACTGAAGTAAAGCTTTAAACCTACTGTAACTTTTTGGGTTAAAATAAAAATTAGTTACAAATACCAAATTAAATCACAAGATATTCCAAAATTTGGCCGATATGTATGTATGCCAACCCACTGGGCCTAAAAGAGGCAGAATGTACAAATCCAATACTGTTGCCTCTATATATCTGTTTCCAAATCTACCTTTTGCTTTAAGAAAACTGGAACATACGTATCAAGCAGTGGCATGATTTGTAGCTGAGATCATCCTATGTTTACAAACCACACATTAAAAGAATGGTGGACTTATCATGGCTAATATGGTCAATGACTGGGTTACAGTTGCAGCTTGGTGACTCAGCACCAAGCTAGTAAAATTATTCATACAGTCCACAGTCCAGAAGCCTGTGATAATCATACAGCACATTGACAGCTGCTGAACACTGCTTAAGTGTTTTGTCTGTAAATGGTAAAAAAGCCCCTCAAATATTGTGAAGTCATTTGCACCAGCCTACCATTATTACCAAAATTAGCAGTCAGATTTTTTTAAACCACATTGTTAAACAATGGATAAAACAGTTTAAAATATTACCGGCTATGCTTTTATCCTTATCCTTTCCCACCCCACTGCCCTGTACTAGTGTATATTTTTTACCTAAAAAGGCTTGACTTTTTCTTGTTAAAAAAAAAAAAAAAACTACTCAAAAGCCCAAATTGCTTACCTAACCTTACCTTACGCGACTCAGGTCACACGACAGTTTCTGTCCAAGGTCTTCTTTCATTTAGACTGTAGTTTTAGGTCTAGTCTACAGTGCCCACATAATTTCCTAGTGATGTAGACACTGCCCATTGGTCCATCACTAGTTCTCATGTGGTAGGTGGAACCCACTTGGCCACATCCCCTAATGCACTTAGAAGTGGCTCCGGGTACAAAGGTTGGTAGTCTAGCCGGCCCCATGTACCATCTTAATAAGACCTTATAGTTAGCCTCAATAATAGAGGTATTGATAAGCGAATTGGATGCCGTTTCTGATATTGTGTACCATTCCTCAAGGTCAAGAGTTTCCTGGAAATCTTGTTCCCATTGGATCATGTAGTTCAGTTTCCTCAAAACATACATCAATATTGTATATATAGCAGATATGTGACCTCTGATGTTATCATATTGTCTACATAAATGTTCCATGGGGGTCAATGTTGTTAAATCGCCCTTGCGAGCTATAGTTTGTACATAATGGTGCAGTTGTGTATATCTATAGTGTTCAGTGGATGGCATTTGATATTTATCTATCATGGTACGTTCGGATAGCATACCTTTGTGGTCGCAAAGATCTGCTATTCGTATTAGACCCTTGTTGGTCCACCATTCAAATATTTGGGGTGTGAGGCCCGGGGTGAACTCTCTATTTTTCAATAAAGATGCTACTGGATTGTGGGGCGATTTACATTTCTGAGTCCTTAAGAATCTATCCCAGATTTCTAACGAGAAGGAGAGAGTAGGACATAATATAAGCAGTCTTTCATTGGGAGCCACATAATATGAGAGACTGGTTCAGGGCGACAGGAATAAGATTCCATAGTCATCCAAATTGCATGGGGTTGGTGGGAGTGAAACCTCGTGAGCTGGGCCAATTGGGCTGCGTAGAAGTATTTCCAGAGATCAGGCAGGCCCAGTCCCCCTTTCTATTTTGGAGTGTACATTGTACCTTTGTTCACCCTAGGCCTCTTATCTCCCCAGATAAACTGGAGTATTTTGTTTTGAAGGGTTTGGAGGTCCTTTCGGGCCAATGTAACAGGTATAGTGCGAAATAAATATAATATCCTTGGTAACACATTCCTTTTTATGGAGTGTAGTCTGCCGAACCACGATGGGGGGTGTATCTGCCATCTAGCTAAATCTTCAGTCAATCGTTTAAACAGGGCAGGGTAATTTCTTTTATATAGCATTTGAATTGATGATGTCAAATGTATCCCAAGGTATGAAAGGGCCTCATGTTCCCATATAAATTGATAGGACTGTGCTAACGTTTTCTAAGTGGAACTCAGTAATGAGAGGTTCAATGCCCTGGATTTGCTATGATTAATTTTTAGCCCTGAGATGTCAGAAAAGGGTTGTAGTATTGCTAATAAATTGGGGAGCAAAGTGATCGGTGATGACAGGGTTAGCAGTAAGTCATCGGCAAAGAGTAGACATTTATGTTCATAGTCTCCACAGGTTGTCCCTCTGACATCCTGGCATGTTCAAATCCTTATAGCCAGGGGCTCTATTGCTAAAGCAAATAACAGCGGGGATAACGGGCACCCCTGCCTAGTACCTCTCCTAATAGTAAGGGGTTGGGAAGAGTACCCCCTCAGCATTACTGATGCCGACGGTGTGTCATACAGTGTCCGAAGGAGGGCCAGAAAGTGCTTGCCAAAACCATAGCGACGTAATACATCGAACAAGTAATCCTAGGAGAGGGAATCGAATGCTTTCTGGATGTCCAATAAAAGCAGCATTCCCCATCTAGGTCCCTTACCGTCTCAATCGGACTGGACAGCTGAAATTAGATCTATTAACCTGCGGGTTTGATCTGATGCCTGTCGATTCGGGACAAAACCAGCCTGGTCTGGGTGAATATAATTTGGGAGGAAAGTATTTAATCTAAGGGCCAGTAATTTAGTTAATTTTTTTTTAGGTCCGTATTTATTAAAGAAATCGGACGGTAATTAGCACAATCCCCGTGATCCTTTTCTGGTTTCGGTATTACATTCAGGTGAGCTGCATTTTCGCGATTGGGTATTTTATTTCCTCTCCTAAGGTCATTAAAGTAAGCACACAAGTGAGGAGCAAGTATTTCTTGGTATTTTCTATAGTAGTGACTGGAAAAGCTGTCTGGTCCTGGGGCCTTAGAGGGATGGATGGTTTTGCTAGCCATCTTAATCTCTGATTCCGTGAAATCTTTGTCCATTAGTTCCTTGCGGGCTTGTGTCAGTTCGGGCAGTTGAATTTCGCAAAAGAATCTTTCGGCTTTAGATGGCTCGTATTTAGTCGGTGGACTATACAGTCTGGCGTAGAATTTATGTAATTGTTTGAGAATGAGTTCAGGATTTTGAGTGGGGTGTCCAGTGGGTAGTCGCAATTTAGGTAGTGTAAGTCAGTGTGTATGGTCGGGGCACTAGCTTTCTGGCTAACATTGTCATCGGTTTGTCTCCCATCGTGTAATACTTATGCTTGGACCAGCTAATATGTCTCTCTGATTGGGTGCACTATCACACTTTAATTATATCAGTAACTACAGGATGTAATAAAAAAAAACAATTTTGATATGGATGATTAAAATAGAGAGTTCTCTGTCATATTCTATTTAGATTTGCTTGGAAATAGATTTAGAAGAATTAAAACAGTGGTTGTGAATGCTTTTTTAAGACACATAGAAAACCTATTAAAATATGGTCTGTTTATAGTCTAAATATCATTCATCAGCCCTGCCTTCGGAAACAATGTGAGCCTGGTAATCTTCCTTAAAATAATTTGTGGTCAATTAGAGCTAGGGCCTTAACAGCAGTGTTAGAGTATTAAACACTAACAAGATATAGAGCATATTACATAAAAATAAGCAAATTTAAAGTACATAAAAATAAAATAAAAAGTTAAGTCTTATAAAATGGGTAAACTGATCCGTAGATCTTATATCTTTTTTGAGCAGGGGTCAGCAACCCGTAGATCGTGGACAGGTGACTGGTAGATTATGGTCTGGGCTTGCTGACCCGCCATCCCACAGCATCAAACAGAGTGCAATGCAGAGGGACTACTTGTAAAGTTGGAGCTGTAGTAGAGAGCAAGAGCCGCAAAATCTGATGCCTCCTCTGTAGTGCCGGTGTTCTGCCGAGAAAGTTCCGCTCGGCGGATTAGTTCCCCATGCGCAGTAGAAGCCGGCGGAAATAGCCGAAGCGGAACAGCTGAAAATCAGCTGTACACGGCGCCTGTAAGAGGGCCCCTCGCGGGCTCGCTTCGCTCGCCACGCTTCGGGCACGGCCTCGCTTCGCTCGCCACGCTTCGGGCACGGCCTCGCTGCGCTCGGCACTTTTAGATTCCCCCTCTAGGTCCACTTGGATAGAGGGGAAGGAACCTGGACCCAGAGCGCAGGCGCCGTGTACAGCTGATCGAAGCGTTTGAGCTTCGGCTATCTCCGGCGGCCGACAGTAGTACGTACTGCGCAGGCGCTGCGCCTGCGCAGTACAGGGGGGGAACCTATCCGCCGAAGGAACTTATTCGGCAAGACACCGGCTCCTGTCCCATGCAGATTGATACCAACTCCACTCCACCTCTTATCCCGGCTATCGGTCTCCAGAGTGGTGCCAGCAGCAGAGAAGAAGAGATCTTCAGGTCAGTGTGAAGCAATACACTGGGCATAATAGTATAGGGCTGATTTTACACTGATGTGCTGCGGTTTACCCACACCGCCGATGCAGGTCAGTGTACCCACAGCTTTCCTGCACTTAGCCGTAGACTTCAATTCTTCAATTATATCCTGCGGTTTTGGTGCACCTTCTGAAAAAAAAAAAACCACAAAAACTCCTGAATGCAGGAGTTTGTGCACTTTCAGAAAGTGCACCACACCTGCAGGATATAATAGAAGTCAATGGCAAAGCACAGCTAACCCAGGAAAGTTGCAATTGCACTGCCCTGCAGCCACGGTGCAGGTAAACTGCAGCACATCAGTGTGAAAACAGGCTAATAGGGGGCTTAGAACAGTAAGGGTTCATTTACATTTGCAGTCTGGGGAGTGGTAAAACACCATAGTTAAGACAGGTTTTTACCGCCCCACACCCTTTAGCTGCAGTGGCCAGGGGTGTACACATTTCGCAGCTGCAGGAGTTATACGCCCTGTCATGATTGAGCATAGCACCTGCCAAGCATGACCTTTTCAAGTGAATTAGGCCACTCTGCAAGTGCCCTGCAACCTTGTGCAAATAAGGGGTTAAAGCACGCAGCATTGTGTTGCTTTATCACCACTTGCTTTAACTCTTGGACCCCGCAGAAGCATGCAGTTGTGGGGCGCTTGCAGAGTGGGCCCATTTACTTGAATGGGTCACGATTGGCAGGTGCTAGCACCCAAATGCAACTGGGGGCTTAATTCCTGTTCCGGCATATGTGCGGCAACCTCGGGGTTTCACCACCCCCAACTTTACGCGTGAACGAGCTTTAAGGGTGCCGCTGCAGAATGCAACTAAGGGCTCATTCACAAGTGCAGCAGGCACTACTGCTCCTCTGAAAAGCGATTTGATTAATTTAAAAGGTGGTTAGGAGGCAATATGTTTTAAACCCATGATTGCAGTGCAATGCATGCGATTGCGGCGTGGTAGTATGGCAATTAAAGGTTTAAATCAGGTTTGAGGTGGCAAGACTGTGCCTGGTGACTTCCCCCATGTTGTTCAGATAGATCTCCACCTCATAAAGGTTGCCTACCCCTGTCTTTAAAGGCTCTACTACTACAATGCCCACATCTCAATTCCTGAGGCTGCATACTTGCTGTGGCAATTATGAGGCCTGGTTACATTTTTTTTACTGCAGATTATGAAGACTGCAACAGGAGGTGTTAAAGTATGGAAATGCTTAAAACTCCCAGGTGGACAGGAACAGTATCCCAAACAATCAAGAGACTGACTTAGCCCACCAGGCTCCACCTGTAACTAAAATGACATTAATAAGTGCACTGACCCTTTAACTATGTTATACCAGATAATACATAGTTTACACATATACACACACACAGTTAGGTCCATAAATATTTGGATGCAGGCACAATTTTCATACTTTTGGCCCTATATGCCACCAGAATAAAATTAAAACAAAAACAAATCAAATTAATTTTAAGTGCAGACTTTCAGCTTTAATTCAAGGGGTTGAACATAAATATCAAGTACAAATTTAAAGAACTGCAACCATTTTTATACACAGCCCCCCCCCCCCTCAAATTCAATTGGACAAATGTATAATCAGAAATAAAATGTTCATTTTTAATATTTTGTTGAGAATCCTTTACTGGCAATGACTGCCTGAAGTCTGGAACCCATGGACATTACCAAAGACTGGGTTTCCTCCTTTCTGGAGAGTGTCCTTCACTTGTCTGGATGTTGTGAATGGGTTTTTCTTTACCAAAGAGAGGATCCTGCGATCATCGACCACTGTTGTCTTCTGTGGATGTCCAGGCCTTTTTATGAGCATTCGTCTTTCCTCAGAATGTACCAAACTGTTGATTTGGGCACTCCTAATGTTGCTGCTATCTCTCTGATGGATGTTTGCTTTTTGAAGCCTTACAATGGCCTGTTTCACTTGCATGGACAGCTCCTTTGAATGCATGATGTAGGTTCACAGCAATAGATTCCAAATGCAAATACCACACTTAGAATCAACTCCAGACCTTTTACCTATTTAATTGATGAAGAAATAACGAAGGAGTAGACCACACCTAGCGATGAAACAGCTTTTGATTCAATTGTCCACTTACTTTTGGTCCCTTGAAAAAAGGGGGAATGGCTATTAAGAGCTGAAATTCCTAAACCCTTCCTCCGATTTGGACATACCCTCAAATTACACCTGAGAGTGTGCACGTTCAGCAAATACCCATTATATAACTATAGCTTGAATATGTTTTGGTAAATACCTGGAAAAAAAAATAAAAATTATGCTTGTGTCCAAATGTATATGGACCCAACTGTATATACAGTCGTGCTCAAAAGTTTGCATACCCTGTCAGAAATTGTGAAATTTTGGCATTAATATTGAAAATATGACTGATCATGACAAAAAACGTTTGCTTTTATTTTATAAAGGATAGCAATCACATTAAGCCATTTATTATCACATAGTTTTTTGGATCATTTTTAAATCATAACAACAGAAATCACCTAAATGGCCCTGATAAAAAGTTTACATACCCTGGAATGTTTGGCCTTGGTACAGACACAGAAAGCGGCAAACACAGGTTAAAATGGCAATTAAAGGTTAGTTTCCCACATTTGTGGCTTTTTAAAATCACAATTAGAGTCTGTGTATCAATAGTTTGAGTTTGTTAGCTCTCACATGGATGCACCAAGCAGGCTAGACACAGAGCCATGAGGAGGTAGAAAAGATCTGTCAAAAGACCTGTGTAACAAGGTAATGAACCTTTACAAAGATGGGAAAGGATATAATAATATATCCAAAGCCTTGAATATGCCAGTCAGTACTGTTTAATCACTTATTAAGAAGTGGAAAATTAGGGGCTCTTTTGATACCAAGCCAAGGTCAGGTAGACCAAGAAAGATTGCAGCCACAATTGCCACAGGAACTGTTCGAGATACAAAGAAAATAAACTCAGGAGAAATACAGTCTTCTCTGGAAAAAGATGGTGTGGTTGTTTTTTCAAGGAGCACAATACGATGACACTTATATCGTGACAGTATGCGAGGTGAGGTCATTGATAATCGGTATATTTCACTTCGCATTTGTTCTATTGTCAGAGACTGAACCAGAATCCATCCCGGATTTTTCCAGCCTCTGTTGCAGGCTTGGTTCCGGTCCGGGTCTTCTGGTATACTTGAGTCCATGCTCAGGTGGACTTTAAATGAGCAGGAAGAGAGCACAGCAATGCTCTGGCCTGAGACTCAGAAGGGAATCTGAGAGGAAGGAGCCCTATTTGTTTGGATTGAAAACAAAGGTTTGTTTTACCTCATTTTATGGCTGACGAGGACCAGCCCCACACCGTATAGAGAGCAGTGTACTGTTTAGTTTAGCGCCGGACAGCAAGGATTTGTTTTTCTGTTTTGTTTATTTTTATGACTTTGTAAACCACCTGTAAATAAAGCTGGCAACCTGCTAGCTTTTAAAAAACCTACCTGTACGCTGACCTTCATTCGGTGATCCCCACGAGCTAATCTCCCCAAAATATATATACATCAATATATGTGTGTGTGAGAGAGATTTTATATATCTATCCATCTATATCTCAAACAGTGAAAACACCTTTACATTGAGCCACTTCCTCTCTGAAGCTTCCCAGAACCCCAGTAATAGCAGGACATTGCTTTATATTTTCAACAGATTAAGGACTATCAATTTAAATATAACAGTATTCACATTACCTACAGTGCTGTGAAAAAGTATTTGCCTCCTTCCTGATTTTTTATTTTTTTGCATATATTTGTCACACTTAAACGGTTCAAATCATCAAAAAAAATTTGGTATTACACAAAGTTAACCTGTATAAAACACAAAATGCAGTTTTTAAAATGATTATTACCGACTGCACTATAGCCAAATGACGGCTACAGCGCGGTTGTCCAATTATGGGAGGGCGTCTATTGATGTCCTCCCAGAACTGAGCCACCCTCGTGCCCGCTGCAGGGCACTCTGTGAACGCTGTGACCTTCGGACATAGCTGATCACGGATCGAGGTAAAGAGCCAATCACAATCAACTGTGTCAAATCATAGCAGATCCCGATGCTGGTTATCGGCATTCCTTTCCTCACACCGTGCAGAGACGGACTTGTCATCCGCCGGCTCAGCGGGGATCAATGGAGCAATCCCTGCTGAGCAAGATGGCTAAATATGTATCCGCACATGTGAAAGGGGCCTAAGAAAAACTTTGTTTTTTTCAAAATGTTTGGTCTTTTTATCATTTGTTTAGCAAAAAAGAAAAAAACAAAAAAAAAAAAAAAAACGGTGGTGATTAAATACCACCAAAAAACAAAATCTGTGTGTGAAAAAAAAAATGATGAAATTTTATATGGGTACAGTGTTGCATGACCATGCAATCTTCATTCAAAGCGTGACAGCGCTGAAAGCTGAAAATTGGCCTGGGCAGGAAAAGGATAAAAGTGCCCAGTAGGCAAGTGGTTAAAAACGATGTCCAAACCTGTCAGGCCCCATGTGAAAAAAATAATTGCCCCCTAAACCTAATAACTAGTTGTGCCACCCTTGGCAGTGCGTTTGTGATAACTGGCAATGAATCTCTCACATGGAGGAATTTTGTCCCACTCTTTGCAGAATTGTTTTAATTCAGCAACATTGGAGAGTTTTTCAGTATGAACAGCCAGTTTAAGGTCATGCCACAGCATCTTAATCAGATTTAAGACTGGACTTTGACTAGGCCACTCAAACCTTAATTTATTTTATTTTGAGCCATTCAGAGGTGGACTTGCTGATGTGTTTTGGATCACTGTCCTGCTGCATAACCCAAGTGCGATTGAGGTCATGAAATGATGGTCGGACTTTCTGGTAGAGCGCAGAATTCATGTTTCCATCAATTATGGCAAGTCATCCAGGTCCTGAAGCTGCAAAGCAGCCCCAGACCATCACACTACCACCACCATGTTTGACTGTTGGTATGATGTTCTTTTTATGAAATGCTGCGTTAGTTTCAAACCAAATGTAAAGAGACTCACACCTTCCAAAAAAGTTAAACTTTTGTCTCATCAGTCCACAGAATATTTGCCCAAAAGTCTTGGGGATGATCAAGATGTTTTTAGCAAATATGAGATGAGCCTTTGTGTTCTTTTTGGTCAGCAGTTGTTTTCGCTTTGGAACTCTCCCATGGATGACATTTTTTGCCCAGTCTCTTTCTTGTTGTGGAATCATGAAGATTGGTTCGCTGGAGTCCCAAAGCCTTATGCCGCGTACACACGAGCGGACTTTACGGCGGACTTTTCGACGTACTTTCCGACGGACTTTCTGAATGAACGGACTTGCCTACACACAATCCACCAAAGTCCGTCGAATTCGTACGTGATGACGTACGACCGGACTAAAACAAGGAAGTTCATAGCCAGTAGCCAATAGCTGCCCTAGCGTGGCTTTTTGTCCGTCGAACTAGCATACAGACGGCGGACTTTTCGACCGGACTCGATTTCAACGGATAAATTTTAAACAAGTTTCAAATCTAAGTCCGTCCAACTTTTGAGAAAACAAAGTCCGCTGGAGCCCACACACATCGAATTGTCCGACGAAATCCAGTCCGCCGGGCAAAGTCCGCCGTAATGTCCGCTCGTGTGTACGCGGCATTAGAAATGGCTTTGTAAACATTTCCAGATGGATACATGTCAGATACCTTAATTCTCATCTAATCTTGAATTTTTTTAGATTGCGGCATGATGTGTTGCTTTTTTAGATCTTTTAGTGTGCTTCACTTTGTTAGACAGCCTCTATTTAATGTGTTTGTAAAGGCTGAATGTTTTTACCTTTATGCATGAAGGTAAAAAACCTTCTCTGTGTAGCAGCCCCCCTAATACTTACTTGATCCCCATCTTCCCCCAGCTATGTGCACGAGAGCCTTGGCTCTATGGGGGCTCTTCCTGGTCATTGGCCAAGACAACAGTGGAAGCCATTGGCTCCTACTGCTGTCAATCACAGCCAGTAAAGCCAATAAGGGGAGCAAGGGGGCGGGGCCAAGCTGCGGCTCTGTGTGCGGCCCCATTGCAATTGCTTGATCTGGGGGCACTGGGCAGGAGGGAGGGGCCAGGAGCACCGGCAGAGGACCTGTGAAGAGGAGAATCGGGGATGCTCTGTGCAAAAACACTGCACATAGTAGGTAAGTATAAAACATGTTTTTTTTTTTTTTTTACCTAAATATCACTTTAGGAGATTTCTTAACTCAACAAATCTGGCAGTAATCAGGCCTGGGTGTGGCAAGTGAAATTTAAAGCTTTCCAAAATATGTGGTAATCACAATTCATTCATGATTTAGCAGGGGTGGGCAATTACTTTTTCACATAGGGCCATGCAGGCTTGGACAGCTAAAATTTGTTTCATGATCTGGATCATCAATGAGTGGCACAACCAGTTATTAGATTTAGGGGGCAATTACTTTTTCACATAGGGCCAGGCAGGTTTGGTCAAATTTTTTTTCTTAATGAAATCCTCATTTAAGCCCAGGTTCACACCAACAGCAGGAATAAAATCGTGCGAGTCCAGGTGAACTCCCACGATTTCATTCTCGCATGTCAGTCCCGACTTCAGGGGAGATTTCAAAGACATCTGTGTGGGTTGCAGCACAGATGTCTATGGAAATCACACCCTGAAGTTGCCAAAGGTAGTACAGAAACTACCTTTGGGAATGGTGCGGCGCCTCAAATGCGGAGTCGCACTGATTCAGACGTGCCATTGCAGCCATTTGGCATGCAAATTGACATGTCAAAACGCGTGCCAAATCGCTCCAATGTGAACCAGGGCTACAAACTGCATTTTGTATTTACACTCATGCATTTTACTGCATCTTACAATGGAAAGGTCAAGTTTATATATCTAAAATGTGAAGTGTGACTTTATACCCTTCTGTTTAATTTTTACATTTAGGCTAGGTTCACACTAGTGCACCTGCGATTTGATCCGATTTTCAGTGCAATTATGTAGTGCACTTTTTGCATTTTTGATGCATTTTTATTTCAACTTTTTTTTTAAAAGCAATATAGAAGGGGCATGGCTTAGCGGCAGATGTAGACGGTCGCATCTCTCTCCTGCTCCGCCGAGAATCCGGGCAAAACATCCTGCAGAACATTATTACAGGTCCATCTTAGACCCCCTATAGATCGGAACCGATCCGGACACGATCGCGACCCGTACCGCCGCCTTTCCTGCATGAATCCTGTCATGACAAGGAAAAATAAAGAAGCCAGAAGCCTCATGGAAGAACTCAGCCAAGATGGCGCCTGGACACAGAGATCATCCAAGGAGAAATATAAAGAGGCGGCACAGAAACTTCTCTATGGAGGTAAACTGCCCAAAGATCCTCAAACATCCTCATCTGCACAAGGAGAAGCTGTGGGAGGCCAATCTGAAACAGATGACACAGCGCCACTGGAAGATGTCGATGGATTATCTCAGGCCTGGGACACAGTGAGTACCCCCAGGGATGTGTTCACATGGCGACAGAACGCATCTCCTGTTACAGATGAGACAGAACCCACTTTAAAGGGATATATTATCAGCAGTGACATCCTGTAATATGTCCATTACTGCTATGGCTGATGAACTTAAGGGGGTGAAAGCTGAAATATCGTTTGTGCACCATGATATGCAAAAGCTGAGGGAGCGTACTTCCGCCATAGAAGGTAGACTAAGCACAATGGAAGATGAGATGACCCCCATGCAAAGAGATATGCAATACAATTGTCATCTCACAGCCCAGCATGCAGCACGTTTAGATGACCTAAAAAAAAAATCGCATGAGACGTAATAATGTGCGTGCTATAGGTATCCCTGAGCGGGCCGAGGGTAAGGATCCTGTCTCCTTCATTGAGCAATGGCTGATAAATACCTTTGGCAAAGAGGCCTTCTACCCACTTTTTGCAGTAGAAAGGGCGCATAGGGTGCCAGCGCGTCCCTTGCCACCGGGCAATCACCCACGCCCATTTCTTTTCAAGCTACTTAACTACAAAGATAGAGACGCTATCCTGTCTAAGGCTAGAACCATGAGTGGCAGTCTGGCTATTGACAACTCCAAGATTTCTCTGTTTCCAGATTTTTCTGCAGAGCTGCAAAAGCATCGTGCTAAATTTATTGATGTGAAAAGGAGGCTCCGGGAACTAAGTGTACAGTATGCAATGCTATATCCTGCACGCCTCAGGGTAACAGCCCTGGGGGAAACACACTTCTTTGATCGTCCGGACATGGCTGCACAGTGGCTGGACCGAGAGGAACGAGCACTTAAAGCAGCCAAGTCGCAACGCCATGCACCAGTTTGAACATATAATAACTTTTCTGATGGCAGCTGAGAAATTCATCATTTTTCATTGACTTTTCTTCAGGGCCTGCGGATCACAGGTTCAGGGTATGTTGATCCCATTGGACTATTTGCAATTCTGAAAAAATCCCCCTTTACCCTTTTTTTTAAGTTCCGTTACCCCTGGACAAGGCGGGTTAAAAAAGGAGAACACTAGAAACATAATTATGCGGTACATCCCACGTAGTATGCAGAGGTGAAACCCCCTCCACTATATTAACGGGAGTTTCCACTGCCTTCCCCCATCCATGGATAAGCTATGGAGACTATATATTCAGCGGCCTGTATGGCCAGGAGCCCTGTTGGCTTTAACAGTTTATCTAGGTTTCCTACAAGACCTATGTTATACCACCAGTTGTTGCTTTAGCCCACCAGGAAATACACAAAGGACCAATCCCATCAAGAACATTAAGGTCCCCCTCTACGTGTCCACATGTACATATGGTAAAGTTGGTTTAGCAAGTGCGGTTTCTTTATGTCCATATATTGAGTTAGCAGGACTGCCGGAGGGGTATTATATGGTAAATGTGTGGTTATTATTCTTACTGATAGATAGACTTCCTTATGGCGGTTAAATTTAAATTTATGTCCTGAAATGTTCGAGGACTAAGCAACCCAATAAAGAAAGTAGCGGTTCTTAGACACCTTAAATCTGTGGGGGCTGGGGTTGTGTGCCTACAGGAAACCCATTTTCCTCCTGATCCGGCGCCCAGTTTTAGCCCTCACATATATAATATTTAATTTCACTCGACCTATTCAGCATATTCCAGAGGGGTCAGCATTCTGATTCGCCAGGATGTAGAGTTTAAATGCTTACGGAAAATCATAGACCCAGGAGGGAGATATGTGTTCTTATTGTGCAAAATATTTGGTTTATCATGTATTATAGCGGGAATATATATACCACCGCCGTTTTCGGCAGGGGTCCTCAAGTGTCTGGCAGGGTTTATGGCCCAATTTCCTTATACTCCGCTCCTAGCAATGGGAGACTTCAACAATTATTTAATGTACCAATGGGACAAACTCCCAGCCCCCACTCATGTACCATTGGGGGGTGGGGGGTTTACGCCCTTTGCCAGATTACTTGGGGAACTTGGACTGACAGACATATGGCATCATGGTCACCCACACATCAAAAAATTCTCATGCCACTCAGCATCACACGGGGGATTGTCCAGAATAGATTTGGGTCTCAGCAATGTCGCGATGCTACCATTGGTAGTGGAGTCAGATTATCGTGACAGACATGTTTCTGATCACTCCTCATTCTGGGTGACTATTTCGCTTTCTGGCACGGAGAAGAGGACAGGGTGGAAGTTAAACCCTTTCTGGCTTTCCTTCTTCCTGAAACAGGACCCCATACGGGTCTCATTACAACTTTTTTTTAAAGACAACCTGGGTAGTACTACGCGCAGTATAGTATGGGATGCAGCAAAAGCATATTTACGTGGCCAATTTATTAGAATAATAAATCGCATTAAAACAGAAACTAAGGCATGGGAAACAATGGTAAGAGAAAAGGTCACTGAGACTGAGGATAGATTTATAGCCGACCCTAATGAAGACACAAAAAGAGTGTTGTTAGGAGCTCAGTCCATGTCCACTCAACTGGCGCTACAACTGGCCGAAAACAAAAGTTTTTTCCTACAACAGAGTCATTTTGAGGAGGGTGAGGCAACTGGGCACAGCTGTGATGGCGCGTGCACAGCGGCCCTCCTCCCTGATTTCGGCCATTTGTGACGAGCAGGGATCCCTTCAACACCAGACCACAAACATATTACAAACTTTTAAGTCATTTTATGCCTCCCTCTACACCTCTCAAGTACAACCCACAGGGGAACAGATAGATGATTTTCTAGAACAGTGTGAACTGCCTCTCTTGTCAGCCTCAGATGTTAATATGCTTAATGCGCAACTGACTGAGGAAGAATTATCTACCGCTCTAGCACAGTCGCATAATAATAATAAATCTCCAGGAATAGATGGTCTCCCATCCGAGGTATATAAGCGATATGCAGATACATTGCTACCTGAACTACTAAAAGTATACAATGAAGGATTAAGGCAAGGTAAACTTCCTGATTCCATGAATGAAGCGATTATTATTGTACTGTTGAAACCAGACAAGAACGCAGCATCGCCAGACTCATACAGACCTATATCCTTGCTAATAGCGGACGTTAAGATGTTGGCTAGGATATTAGCGACCAGACTAGCCAAGGTTATACACAAACTAGTGCATAGGGATCAATCAGGGTTCATTCCAACTAGGTCTACGGCCCAAAATATTAGGAGGCTCTTTCTGAACCTACAGATTCCTGTAGATAACCCAGGTAATAGAGCAATATTTTCGTTAGACGCAGCTAAGGCCTTCGACAGTGTCGAGTGGCCTTACCTGTGGAAGGTGCTCGAACATATGGGATTGGGGGCAACATTTATTAAATGGGTTCAACTGTTATACGCTGCGCCCTCGGCTAGGATTAGAATTAATGGTGAACTGTCAGAACCTTTTTCCTTGTTTCGGGCACTAGGCAGGGGTGCCCTTTGTCGCCCCTGCTGTTTGCCCTGGCCTTGGAACCTCTGGCAGCAAAGATAAGGGGGGATCCAAACATAATAGGATTCAAATGAACTACGGGCACAGATGTCGTCTCAATGTATGCAGATGATACACTATTGTACCTGGGAGATACACAGGGTACATTAAAGCATGTTATGTCCCTCATTAAAGAATTCGGAAACTTGTCAGGCTTTTCCATTAACTGGAATAAGTCAGTGTTGATGCCGGTAGATCCCATAACTGAACCATTACCACAGGGAGCTGAGATGGTACAAATAGTACCCACCTTTCGTTACTTAGGTATACAGATATCCCCAAATCCATCCCAATATATAAACCTCAACTTAGTTCCTCTACTTAGCAAATTTCGTGAAAAATGCACATCCTGGTGTAAACTGCCACTCTCAGTGGTAGGAAGAATTAATTTGATAAAAATGGTTTGGGCACCGCAGTTCTTGTATATATTTAACAACTCCCCGGTTTGGATCCCTAGAAAGTGGTTTGACAGGATAGACTCCCAATTCAGGGAACTGATTTGGAGCAAAAAGACAGCAAGGATTAGTTTAACGACACTACAGTATAGAAAGGATGAGGGCGGGTTGGCAGTTCCTCACTCTAGAGCCTATTACCTAGCATCCCAGCTCCAGCAACTGGGGGGCTGGGGGGTGACAGATCTAGTGGACCCTATCCGCAGACTGTTAGCTGTACAGGATGAGAGTGTGACGGCTCTGGAGTGTCTGGAGTTCGGGATACATGCATCTTGATCCTGAGGCCCCTACAGTGAGAATGCTTAAAACATTGTGGGCTTATACGAAAAAAATAGTGGGGATCAGAGGTTTTTATAACCCATACACCAATATGGCATAATACTAATTATAAAGAACTATTAAAGTTAAAAGGATTTAGAAGCTGGGAATTCGGTACCTGTCTCAACTGTATAATGGACCAAATCTCAAATCCTTTATGGACTTAGGGGTGTACTCACTTTTGTTGCCAGCGGTTTAGACATTAATGGCTGTGTGTTGAGTTATTTTTTAGTGGACAGCAAATTTACATTCCCTTAGTGTTGTCACATGAAAAGATATAATAAAATATTAACAAAAATGTGAGGGGTGTACTTACTTTTGTGAGATACTGTATGTGTCCTCACAAAAGTGAGTCTTCTACGGTGGGGCCGCAGATATCTGTACATGTATTTGTGCTGGAGGCATGTTGCACAAAAAAAAAAAATATCAGGGAGATATTCATTATTATTTACCACCAAATGAAAGCCCAATTGTTCTGAAAAAAAAGAAAAAAAAAAAAAAAAAAACAACACCTGGGATACACAAAGCAGCTTTACTAACACACGTCAAAGTTGCAAAACAGTGTTCAGGCGGCAGTAGCCTTATCCTGCAAAAACATGTAAGAAACACATGTACATGCTTTTTGGTGCATTTTCAATGAAGTCTTGGGACCAACAAATGCAACAAAGTAGCAGTGGCTTGCTATGGTGGTAGACACTGAAAAGGAGTAGTGGAGAGTGACAGCGGGGGGACCCCAGAAGAGGAGGTTCAGGAAAATTCTGTGCAATTCCATTGCACAAAGTAGGTGTGTATAACAGGTTTGTTATTTAACCACTTCCCGCCCGGGCTGAAGCAGAATGACGGCCGGGTGGTGGTTCAGTTATCCTGACTGGGCGCCATACGACGTCCAGCAGGATGCCAGGCGCACATTTCGGCGATCGGTGGTGCGGTGTGTCAGTCTGACACACCGCTACACAGATCTCGGTAAAAAGCCTCTGACGGAGGCTCTTTACCACGTGATCAGCCGTGTCCAATCACGGCTGATGCGAGGAGAGCCGATCAGCTGCTCTCCTGACAGAGGGGGTTCTGTGCTGATTGTTTATCAGCGCAGCCCCCTCTCAGATGCCCGCCAAGGACCACCAGGATGCCGCCAGGACCACCAAGTATGCCATCCTAGACCACCAGGAATATGCCAATCAGTGCCTAGGCAGCTACCAATCAGTGGCAATTAAAAATGCCTGCCAGTGCCACCAGTGATGTCTATCAGTGCAGTCTATCAATGCCAGCCATCAGTGCCCCTCATTGCCACCTTTCAGTGCCCAGTGCCGCCTATCAGTGCCACCCATAAGTGCAGCCTTTCAGTGCCCATCAGTGTCTCCCATCAGTGCCACCTATGAGTGCCCATCAGTGCTGCATATCAGTGTCACCCACCAGTGCTACCCATCAGTGCCACCTCATCGGTGCCGCCTTATCAGTACCCATCAGTGCAGCTTATCAGTGGAGGTAACCTACTTATTTACAAAATTTTATAACAGAAACAAAAGAAAAACGTTTGTTTTTTTTCAAACTTTTCGGTCTTTCTTTATTTGTTTAGCAAAAAATAAAAACCGCAGAGGTGATCAAATACCACCAAAAGAAAGCTCTATTTGTGGGAACAAAATGATAAACATTTAGTTTGTGTACAGTGTAGCATGACCATACAATTGTCATTTAAAAAGTGACAGTGCTGAAAGCTAAAAATTGGCTTGGGCAGGAAGGGGGTGCAAGTGCCTGGTATTGAAGTGGTTAAGAAAAATAAAAAAAAAAGCCTTTATAACTGTTTAATTCAACAATATGGATGCTGGTACTTCTTGAGTGCACATGCCTTTGGGTCCAGTGGAGAACCCTGATGCTGTTGCTATTTCAAGCAAGTAACCTTCTGACCAGGAAACAGACAAAAAATGAACTTGGCGCTCGTTTGAGGAGAGACCCTGGAGGTGTACACGAATCAAATAAATGTGTTTAAAAAAGTCTCTCAATAAGACTGACAAAGTCCATAGCAAAAGTCTCTAAGATGAAGAGGGAGAGGAATCCATGTACCAGCACTAAGGGCAGCTAGTGTAAAGAGCTAGAAGCAGTCTCTGCAATGTAACAAAGGAGAACAAACACAGTGCCTCTAAGTGCAGTGCAGGCCTGAGGAAGGAGCAAGCATGCTCTGAACGTGAAGCCTTCTCTCCTCTGCACCCAAAAGTGACGTCATCTCCGATCACCCCTGTGTTCCCTGCTGTTCCCTTAGGCTGCAAATTCAAGAATCCATCCGCACGAGCTGTCAGCTGCACTTCAGAGACATGGACGTTTAGGAGAAAACCCCCGGATTTTTCTGCAGGATTACTATCATGCTTGTGTTTATGCTCCTTTTGTGAGTAGTTTTACTTTTGACTTATTATTCGTTTACCAATACCGCACTTAGAGGCGCTGTGTTTTTTTTTCCTTTTCTGACCAGGAAAGCCTGACCAGTTTAACTACTTCTTCTCAGGTGTGGCTATCTGCTTCGATGGGATGATGCCCATAGACTTTCCACCGCCCAGTGTTTCAGAAATCATCAGGATCAGGTGATGGCCATCTCCTGTCTGAGGGTTCCTTAATTTAAGGAGAGAGGAGTGTAATTGCCGTCTCATCTGATTCGAGAGAGGACCAGATAATTAGCTAATTCATCACATGATCCTCTGACACAATGTAATAATAGAAAGATAAACCTTTACTTATTTTACTGGATACGTTACTAAGAGCAGCATTCAAATACTGGCACGGTGTCTGAGGCTGTGATGGAAAGTCATATTATTCTCTTTTAACGACTACAAACATTGAGGTAGTCCCCATTAAAAGCAAAAAAGCTTTCCAACAATTGTTGTGATATGGAATCAGTGCAATGGTATAGCCATCTTTTATTTTATTTATTTTGCACATATAACCAACTCCACCATTGTTGTTATTCTTTAAAGGATACGTTCACCTTTTGGAGCATGTTACTTTACACCCATATTTAGAGTGTAATGTGCAACATGCTCTAGCACATGTTCTCCTCACCCCTTCACCCTCTGGTGCAGATGAGTGGCCTTGTAGTCTACTTACAAGCTCTGCAGCTTTCAAACTGACAGCCTGTGCAGAGGTACAGGCTTAATGCTGTAGGGCTTGTCTGCAGGAGCCTGACATGGCACCCATTATCCACTGATAACGGGTGCAATGCTTTGCACTAGAACACATATGCCAAACACAAAAAGACCCGCGGGACGAATCCAGCACTCCAGGCCATTTCATGTAGCCTTTGCACCTTTACTGCAGCTGCGGCACCCACCTAGTCTCCACCCCTACCTTGTCCCAGCAGTTGGCAGCAGAGAGGACGACAGAACTCCTCCGCCTGTAATAGTCTGCACACACCATTTCACACTATCTGTGGACTTTAGGCTAGAATGCTGATGTCCAATACACAAGCACATGCAGCATGGCATCCACAAGAAGCATAAGGCATCATGGGATGACAACATTGAAGAGTAACAAGTCCTTAGCTATATGGCACAGGTTTACACAGTGGAGGCAACCAAGGGGAGTGCATAGATGGACACAACTCATGCACTTTACAAGCAAAATAGGGAAATACCGTATTTGTAAATGTAAAAAAGTTATAGGTTAAGAAAAAAAAAATTATGACAACAGGAAGGACAGCTAACGTCAAAACTGATGGTGAAGACAGAGAAATAGAAGACAGCTTCTGCCTCCTTGGATAAATCATTAACAATAAATGATCTTAGAAAAGATCTTTAAAAGTACTGATGCATTTATAAGTAAAAGAGTCATCCATGCTATTTGTATTTTTTGTCACTCTCCATTAATGTGAATGTAGCGCTCTCCCCGACCTCCTAAGGCCTGGTGGTGACCCCCAGAGTCAGGGAAGGCTGACATTATTCCTCAGGGTGCAGGTTACCAGGCATGGTGGGTCTAGTGCAAGGTGGAAAGATGGGCGCCAGTCACTTTTAAAAATGAACAAAGAGTTAATTTTTTTTTTTAACAGGAACAGGGGGAGAGAGGGGTAGGGCACAGGGCACCCTTAGGCAAATGCAACAGCAATAGGCAGACTCCGTAGACAAAAATAGAACTAGAACTAGGCAGACAGCAATACAGAAAAAGGGCCTTTAAGCTGAATGCTGCAATCTGTATTTCGTAGCAACAGCTATCTCCTATAGCAACAACTTTACTCAAAGTATCCCACTGTAGATCCTCAAGCTTCACTCACAGCTACCCACTGTATTCTTCAAGCTTCACCCACAGCTACCCACTGGATTCCTCGGATGCACAGCTACCTGCTGGATCCCTCAAGCTTTACTCACAGCTACCCACTGTACATAGTGGATGAGTTCTCTCCTAAAGCTTTCCCAGCTACTTCACAGTCCAGGGCTGATTGAGAATCTCCTCTGGTACTCATTCAGAACTGCAACCCTTTTACACCTGCCTTCTGCAACAAGAGTGGTTGACCCTCTGGCAACTTCTTCTCCCTTGCCTCCTAGCAGCGATCAGGCTCCCCTCAGGCTGAGCCCCTTTACACGCGGTTTAGCCCAAGGCTTCAGGCCTACACCTCGGCTGCTGCTCCACACACACCCACCAAGGCCACATCCTGGGTGGAAAGAACCTCGATCACCTGACTCACTCCAAATAGACTAGCTCAGCAGCTTCAGCGGCCAAAGAAACTCCTGCTAATTGGCATTAGAATGATAGATTACAGTGAGTTCAGGTTATGAGTGAATATGCTTTTCTCAGCCAAAGGTAACAGTGCCACCTACTGACAAAAGAGCAAAAATCACAGTTAAACCCAAGATTAGGATAAACCCATTTGATCAAAGACTACAAATTAGTCATGCTAGTTACCACCTAGCACAACTAAAATTTACTAGCAGCCCTGTTTAGAACAAGGGTGCTACATGAAATATGGACAATGAAGATCCAAGACAGCAAAAAGTACTGATGACTTTGAACTTTAGTGTTGTGAAGAAGGCTATGAATACCTTGGACAGCAAAGAAAACAGATTCATTAACAAAATCAAGCCCAACACTTCAAAGAAGCCTAGATGACTAGGCTGAAGCTGCCTTGTTCAGGACATACTGTATAAGAAAAGACTCACTGGAAAATATAGTTTTGCTTGGAAAAAGTTAAAAGGGAAAACAAGCAAAAGGACAACCAGCAATTCAAAGATGGATTTATTCACAGAAATTATGAACATGCTGCTGTGATGATCCAAACAGAAGACAGATTACTCTGGAGAAACGCTAGCCATTAGGTTGTCAGAAGTCAATATTATCGCACTTATTAATAACAATGTATATGTATCAATTAGATAAGGTGGATGTAATCAATCAGAAAGGGTGGACCACACATGCAAGTGTATAACTTGAGCGTGTAAGAAGAAAAAGAGGAAAGAAGAAACACCAGAAACTTAAGCAGTGGTGTATCATCTTGGGTTTATATATTATATTATATTATCTTTAACCACTTCAGCCCCAGACCATTTGGCTGGCCAAAGCGTTTTTTGCAATTCGGCACTGCGTCGCCTTAACTGACAATTACGCGGTTGTGCGACGTGGCACCCAAACAGAATTGGCGTCCTTTTTTCCCCACAAATAGAGCTTTCTTTTGGTGGTATTTGATCACCACTGCGGTTTTTATTTTTTGCACTATAAACTAAAAAAAGAGCGACAGTTTTGACAAAAAACACAATATTTTTTACTTTTTGCTATAATAAATATCCCCAAAAAACATTTTTTTTCCTCAGTTTAGGCCGATGCATATTCTTCTACATATTTTTGGTAAAAAAAAAAAAAAAAAAAAAAAAAAAAAAAAAAAAAAAAATCGCAATAAGCGTTTGTTTGGTTTACGCAAAAGTTATAGCGTCTACAAAATGGGGGATAGTTTTATAGCATTTTTATTAATAGTTTTTTTTTTTTTTTTTACTAGGAATGGCGGCTATCTGTGATTTTTATCATGACAGACATTATGGCGGACAGATCGGACACTTTTGGCGCTATTTTGGGACCATTCACATTTATACAGCGATCAGTGGAATTAAAAATGCACTTATTACTGTGTAAATGTGACTGGCACTGGCGGTGAAGGGGTTAACCAGTAGGGGGCGCTGCAGGAGTTAAGTGTGTCCTAGGGATGTGCTCTAACTGTTGGGGGGGATGGGCTACGCGTGTCACGACACTGATCACCGCTCCTAAACACAGGGAGCTGCGATCAGTGTCCTGTTACTAGGAAGAATGGGGAAATGCTTGTTTACGTCAGCATTTCCCCGTTCTTCCTATCCAGGAGACCATCGTGGGTATCCCCGCGGAGATTGAGTCCGTGGGACCCGCGATCACACTCACAGAGCTCGCAGCGGGCGCACGACCACAATGCCGCGTCTTAAAGGGCAACGTACAGGTACGCTAATATGCCTGTACATGCCATTCTGCCGACGTATATCGGCGTGAGCCGGTCGGCAAGGGGTTAAAATGTTGTCGCATGCTGGGGAACAAATCTTCCATGTGCACAGTCATGTGGTGGGGGAGAGTCTGTACCCTTTAACCTATTCCTGCTCCACAGAGGTTTGCCCCCTTTGACTCAACGAGGTACCATTGGGAACAGTATCCTTACCTGAAAACCCCCGGGAGACCGCCAACTTGGTCTAACCTGCACCACCAGTAGCCCATTAAATACCTTCCTCAGGACTTATGGCAATGGACCCCAATAATAGCCTCTGCAAGAGCATGTTTGGTTTCAATAAGATGTTCCCATCTTGATGTTAGGAGAAGGAAGAGCCTATTAAACCACAGCCTTTTGATTCTTTTACTGGAAGACTGTTGATTTACATATTTACACTTTTTTTTAGTGATCCCAATAATGATAACAAGGATGAGAGCACAAGTCAAGGAGCAATCCATACCTTTAGGCTGGGTTCACACTATTGCGATTTGGATGTGGCTTTCTCCACATCCAATACGCACAGCAGGAGATTGTGACCGGCTATCTATGGAGCTGGTTCACACATCTCCGCAGTGGCTCCAGTGTGAATTGTACAGAAGTCCTGTGCGCCTTTTGTTCCACTTTAGGTCCGAATTCAGCCCAAAATTTAGGCTGGAATCGGACCTGAAACAGTGAATGGAGACGCACCGGGCCCCTGCTGTGAGCCCCTGCGTTCTCCAGTCTGAACCCAGCCTTCGGGGTTTTGCCAAAGGGCTGTGAGTAGTCCCATTAGTCCTGCACAGCTCATTCCTTGGTCATCCCTAAGGAGAAGCTCCCAGAAGCTAGGGCCTGGAAGATGGCATCTTTGTATGCCTTGACCCTGCACTAACACCCATGACCAACCAACAACAGGCGGACTCCAACTAGATGATTTCTACAGAGCCCTCTTTCTCAAGATGCCCCACAAAAGCAGAGGCAGGGCTGGCACTTCCTAACTTTCTAGGGTACACCCCACTCACAGCCCTTGAAAGCTTATCGGCTACCAAAGCACTTACACTGCCTACTTTTCACCACAAGGTTCCCAACAATAACTATGGTGACATCTAATGGCCAATTTGGGGACAAACACATATATAGGTTGAACTGAATGGACACGTCTTTCTTAAACCTTATCAACAATGTAACTAAAGCATCCACACACACACGACACATGCTAGAGAAATTCTATAATAGTATAAGCAAAGCTTATTCTCATTAAATTTATTTTTAAGAACCACAGAATAAATATAAAGCAGGTTTTTGAATTGCAGAGCTGTTGGAATTGCTAATACAACAGTTTAGTCATTTGAACCATTTTAACCAGACTTTCACCTACTTTCCTTGCATTGTGAAAGCAGTTGAAATTATAGAGGGGTTATGTAATAGTGTAAAATTAGATACAAGCTCTTGCTACATCTATTTTGCTACAGCTTTCTTGCCCTGCCACTACCATGAGAAGCAGGGGCGGACTGACTACTCATGGGGCCCCCGGGCAATAGGAGATCCTGGGGCCCCCTGTCCCCGTCCACACAAGCCACACCCACACAAATCCCCACCTACATATTGCACTGCCCACACTACATGTGTTCGTCACAGAATGTCTCTGCACTATGTTCAAAATAAATGTTTATTATAGAATATAAAGAAAAATAAACTTACATTAAAGAAAGTGCAACAATGGTACATTTCCAAAATTAAGGATTTTATAAATTAACACAATATAACAGGTGCAACACGTCTTTTTAGCCGAACAGTTTGATAAAAAAAAAATATACAAAAAAAATAAAAAGCTCTGACCAGCATGTTCCAAAATTTTTGCTCTAAAATTGCTCTTATTCAAATGTTCCCGATGATACAATACATGTGTGGAGCCATTATTGTTTACATACATGTGCTTGTCCTACATAAAGATTTTCATATAGCGTGTGTGCGGGGGGCATGAGAGTGCTTTAAAAAAAATTTTAAATCATTTTTATTTACTTTATATCATTTTCACTGACCACCAATGTAAGGGGCATTCTTCCCACTGACCACAATGTAAGGAACATTGTTCCTACTGACCACCAATGTAAGGAGCATTCTTCCCACTGACCACCAATGTAAGGGGCATTCCTCCCATTGACCACCAATGTAAGGGGCATTCCTCCCATTGACCACCAATGTAAGGGGCATTCCTCCCATTGACCATTAATGTAAGGGGCATTCCTCCCATCAATCACCAATGTAAGGGGCATTCTTCCCACTGACCACCAATGTAAGGGGCATTCCTCCCATCGACCACCAATGTAAGGAGCATTCTTCCCACTGACCACCAATGTGAGAAACATTCTCTCTGACCACCAATGTAAGGAACATTCTTCCTGCTGACCACCAATGTAAGGAACATTCTTTCTGCTGACCACCAATGTAAGAAACATTATTCTCACTGACCACCAATGTAAGGAGCATTATTCTCTGACCACCAATGTAAGGAACATTATTCTCACTGACCACCAATGTAAGGAACATTATTTTCACTGACCACCAATGTAAGGAACATTCTTCCTGCTGACCACCAATGTAAGGAACATTCTTTCCGCTGACCACCAATGTAAGGAACATTCTTCTGCTGACCACCAATGTAAGGAACATTCTTTCCGCTGACCACCAATGTAAGGAACATTATTCTCACTGACCACTAGGGATGGGTCGGACACCCCCCCATTCGGGTCGCACCAGAACATGTGAACAGGCAAAAAATTAATTAGAACACGAACAACGTTAAAGTCTATGGGACACGAACATGAAAAAATCACAAGTACTCATTTTAAAGGCTTATATGCATGGTATTGTCTTAAAAAGTGTTCGGGGACCTGGGTCCTGCCCCAGGGGACATGTATCAATGCAAAAAAAAAAAAAAAGTTTTAAAAACTGCCATTTTTTCGGGAGCAGTGATTTTAATAATGCTTAAAGTGAAACAATAAAAGTGTAAATATTCCTTTAAATTTCGTACCTGGGGAGTGTCTATGATATGCCTGTAAAGGGGCGCATGTTTCCTGTGTTTAGAACAGTCTGACAGCAAAATGACATTTCTAAAGAAAAAAAGTCATTTAAAACTACTCGCGGCTATAATGAATTGTCGGTCCGGCAATACACATAAAAGTTTATTGCTAAAAACGGCACGAGATTCCCCCACAGGGGAACCTCGAACCAAAATTTAAAAAAAAAAAAAAAAAAATGCGTGGGGGTCCCCCCAAATTCCATACCAGGCCCTTATCCGAGCACGCAACCTGGCAGGCCGCAGGAAAAGAGGCGCCCCCTCTCCTGAACCGTACCAGGCCACATGCCCTCAACACTGGGAGAGTGTTTTGGAGTAGCCCCCCAAAGCACCTTGCCCCCATGTTGATGGGGAGAAGGGCCTCATCCCCGCAACCCCCTGCCCGGTGGTTGTGGGGGGTCTGCGGTCGGGGGGCTTATCCGAATCTGGAAGCCCCCTTTAACAAGGGGACCCCTATATTCCGGCCCACCTGTTTGAAATGGTAACGGGTACATTGTACCCGTACCATTTCACAAAAAAGTGTGTAAATGGTAGAAAAAAAAAAAAAAAAAAAAAAAAAAAAAACAACACACACCATGGGAGAAGTCCTTTATTAAAAAATAAAAAAGTAAAACTGTCCCACGTAGTCCATTCACCTCCGCTGATGGACCGAAAAAAAAAATAAGGAAGATCTGCCTCCATGGTGGGCACAAAGCCATATGACACGTCCTCGCAGGTGACAGCTCTTTTAAAACTGTGGGCGGGGCCACGCGGTGTTGTCACCGGGTTACCCCACCCCCCACTGACACACAGCGACATCTCTATGGCTTCCCCCGTAGCGTCAGAGGATGCGTCATATGGCGTGTGCCTCCCATGGAGGCAGATCTTCTTTATTTTTTTTTACGGTCCGTCGGCGGAGGTATATGGACTATGTGGGACAGTTTTATTTTTTTCTTAATAAAATACTTATCCCATGGTGTGTGTGGTTTTTTTTTTTTTTACCATTTTCACACTTTTTTTGTGTAGTGGTACAGGTACAATATACCCGTTACCATTTCAAACATGTTAAAGGGGGCTTCCAGGTTCCGATAAGCCCCCCGCCCGCAGACCCCCACATCCACCGGGCAAGGGTTGTGGGGATGAGGCCCTTCTCCCCATCAACATGGGGACAAGGTGCTTTGGGGGGCTACCTCAAAGCACCCTCCCAATGTTGAGGGCATGTGGCCTGGTATGGTTCAGGAGGGGGGGCACTCTCGCCCCCTCTTTTCCTGTAGCCTGCCAGGTTGCGTGCTCGGATAAAGGTCTGGTATGGATTTTTGGGGGGAGCCCATGCCATTTTTTTAAATTTTGTCGCGAGGTTCCCCTAAAATCCATACCAGACCTGAAGGGTCTGGTAAGGATTTTGAGGGGGAACCCCACACCATTTTTTTTTACTTTTGGCGCAGGGTTCCCCTTAATATGCATACCAGACCTGAAGGGCCTGGTATAGAATTTGGGGGGACCCCCACGCATTTTTTTAATTTTGGTTCAGGGTTCCCCTGTGGGGGAATCCTATGCTGTTTTTATCAATGAACTTTTATGTGCATTACCGGACCGACAATTCATTATAGCCGCGAGTAGTTTTAAATGACTTCTTTTCCTTTAGAAATGTAATTTTGCTGTCAGACTGTTCTAAACACGGGAAACATGCGCCCCTTTACCGGCATACTATAGACACCCCCCCAGGAACAAAATTTAAAGGAATATTACACTTTTATGGTTTCACTTTAAGCATTATTAAAATCACTGCTCCCGAAAAAATGGCAGTTTTTAAAACTTTTTTTTTTTTGCATTGATACATGTCCCCTGGGGCAGGACCCAGGTCCCCAAACACTTTTTATGACAATAACTTGCATATGAGAGTTTAATATTATCACTTTTGATTTCTCCCATAGACTTTTAAAGGGTATTCCGCGGCTTTCGAATTTGCCGCGAACACCCCAAATTGTTCGCTATTCGGCGAACAGCCAATGTTCAAGTCGAACTCATGTTCGACCCGAACATAAAGCCCATCCCTACTGACCACCAATGTAAGGAACATTCTTCCCGCTCGTCACCAATGTAAGGAAAATTCTTTCTGCTGATCACCAACGTAAGGAACATTATTCTCACTGATCGTTCTTTCCGCCGAAGTGTACAAATATCAGTGTTGTATATAAGGAATAGCTCTCAGTATACAGATATCAGTGTTAGGGAAAAACACTTAGTGTATAGATATCAGTGTAGCACATAGTGATATTCCCCAAGTGCTATTCCCTATATATAACTGACATCTATACACTGAGTGCTTTTCCCTAACACTGATATTGTATATTCCTCATATACAATACTGATATCTGTACACTAAGTGGCATTCAGTGTACAGATATCAGTGTACTAGGGAATAGCACCTGGTAGATGGGCACTGGGCAAGAAGGAACTCAGTCAGCCTGGCTGGTGATTCTAGACACACTAAACGGCTGTGATTACACACTGACCTGCTGCGGCACACAAGGCAAGTCAGGCGTTTTATCTCCGACATGACTGTCTTCACTCTGCAGCCTCCAGCTCTTTCACTGGCTTTCCCCCGCGGCATGGATGTATACTGTGGTCCCGCTCCTCTGATCAATTCCCCACAGGAGGCGAGGTGGCCGGAGTGCCTGGCTGTCACTGCTATTATCCTCATGGCTCCACGATTGCTCTGTAATCCCAGCCAGCACCTGAGTCCTCTCATATAGCCTCATCAACTGCAGGTAGGGGTGACATAGTTCACTGCCTCCACGGTGCATAAACTTCACCTATACTAAATCATAAAGCTGAAGTTGGCACCTTATTCGGCCAGCTTCTCATTCAGGTTGAATCTTTATTCACAAAAGTGATAATTTACTAAACAATCATCTGCAATGTTTATAATAAATTGTGAACTTTGTGTGGAGGGGAGTGGTTGGCTGGTGGGACTCTTGCTTATCACCTTCTCTCTGACAAGTACATAAGTAATGCAGAGACAATTCTAGGGACAATATATATAGATAGATAGATAGATAGATATATAGATATATATATATATATATATATATATATATATATATATATATCTCTCTATCTCTCTATAGATAGATAGATAGATATCTAAACAGTCCTAACTCCAAGTTATGATATTTTCTACAGTGGCGTCTCCAGCTTTCAAATTTAGGGGGGGCACATGGGGGGACAGGGACAAAAGTAGGGGGGCAACTATAAAATGCATATATATATATATATATATATATATATATATATATATATCCTGGGGCCCTTTACTACGACCCCACAACGGGCCCTTTCATATGTTCTGCAGTGAGCTCCCTTCCTACTGTATTGGAGTCCCCCAGGGTGGCAGAAAACAAGAGATATATGTCACCAGCATACCAAGAAAATATAAGGATCCAAAGCAGTGGGAGAACTATCAGGGTTGCAAAGGTTGTCTTGCCTCCGGGCCCTGGTGTTCTGCCACTGTGGGGTTCCCCAGCCTCCTCTTGCTGTCCTGCCCCTGCTATTGACAGCGCTGGTCTGGCATCTCTTGGAATTTACAGGCTGGTCCTCCTGTCCTAAGAACGGGAGAAATCAGTCTATTTTTTCAGTAACTGAGAGTCCTGGTGGAGTCCTTCCTGCAACTCGCTCTTCTCCCTGCCAATGAGGATGCAGGTGAAGGAGCAGATCGGGCGGCCGTGGTTGTGTGAACGCTCGCATTATGCAGTGTCAGCGAGCAGGGGAGGGGGGAGGAATCACCCGCAGGAGCTGACTGGGGACTCTCTCCCTCTTAGACATAGATTTTTTGTAAAAAAAAAAAAAAAAAAAAATTTTTTTTTGGGGGGGCACATGGTGGGGCACAGCATAATGTTGGGGGGGTCAGGGCCCCCTCTGGCCCCCCCCTAGGGTCGCCATTGATTTTCTATAATGCCTAACATTGTATGCGAGTGAAACCAGTAAGAGTTAGAAGTAAGCAATTAACCAACCAAGGGTCTGGCGCTGTTCCTTTAATTGGGTGATAATTCCCTGCCTGCGTATTTGTATGTCTCTAATTCAAAACAAGGCATGTAAGTGTAAATTCCTAAATATAGGCAAGACGTGCACATATCAAATAGTGGTATCCTTAAAAAGTGGTATCTTTAAAAATATTGCACAGTTTTAAACAAGCTTTAAATATACATATATATAAAAGAGATAAGCCGGCTGCAAACATATAAATATAATAATGGTGTTGTCACATCCCATACATAGTGTTACTGGTATATATTCCAAATATGCTCCCGTAGATGTCCTAACGACGAAACGCGTAGGGCGTGGCCTAAATCTGTGCTTCCCAACATTACCTACTTACCAGCGCTGAAGGCTAACCGTGACGTTTTACCACTTCGCTTGATTTGTACTGTAAAATTGTGAGTACCTTTCTACTTGTTTAATAAACCTTTTAAAAACGATTTTACGCTATGGGCACTCCTTCTCTCTTTTTATATCGATCCTGAGGCTGCCAGCGATTGCCGTACAGTGGCGCAAAACTGTAACCGCCTGATACCCCTGCAGGGGTGAAGGGATCCGGTGAGTGGCTGCACTTTCAGAGCAAGGATTTTAAAACTACTGAAGGATCACTAACACCACATCACTTGCACCAAGATACTGCACAAGATATATATCAAGAGACCATATCACAAAGAGTTTAAACGAATTTGATAATTTATTACACAAAAGGACTTTCTTTGAACTTTACCAGCACGTTTGCACTTTATTAGGAGTGATTTCAAACACTTTTCAGTTCCTTTACCAGTAACTGATCTCCCACACCACCTTCTCCCCCCCCTCCCCCCCCCCCTTCCCCACCTCTACCTCTCCCCCCCTCCCCCCACTTATTTGGAATATATACCAGTAACACTATGTATGGGATGTGACAACACCATTATTATATTTATATGTTTGCAGCCGGCTTATCTCTTTTATATATATGTATATTTAAAGCTTGTTTAAAACTGTGCAATATTTTTAAAGATACCACTTTTTAAGGATACCACTATTTGATATGTGCACGTCTTGCCTATATTTAGGAATTTACACTTACATGCCTTGTTTTGAATTAGAGACATACAAATACGCAGGCAGGGAATTATCACCCAATTAAAGGAACAGCGCCAGACCCTTCTACCACACTAATCAATTCAGCTGTCCCCATTTATGGTGACTGCTTGTTGGGCGGCAGCAGTTCCATAAATTTCACCAAAAGATTCCCATTTCCATTGCGCGGGTTCATTATTCTTTTTATTCTTTTTATCAATTAACCAACCAAGGTTCACTTCATGATGGAGTAGTGGAGTTGACATTTTCTTTCTGTAAAATTTCGCATGCCATGTTGGCAGTGATATGTTTTCAATATTTGCAGAATGTACATTGTATTTTCTACCTGTTAAATTCAATAAACATTATTGGAAAAGAAAATTGTGAACTTTAACAACAATTCTGTCTCCCTAACTGCCTTGTATTTAAAGGGGAAATTCTGAATAAATAACGTTTTCCAGTGGCGGAACTATAGGGGTCGCTGCAGTCGCACTTGCGACTGGGCCCTGCCGTTCTGCCGCTGTGGGCCCCCCCCCCCCAAGACCCGGCATCTGCCCCTGCACCTCTCGCTGTCCATTTAGAATGCAGTAAAGGGGGGGGTGGGAAGCAAAGATCAGCAGCTCTATATTGCCCGCGGGCGGCAGGATCTCCCTGGGCCTTGTAATTACACAGTGGAGAGGGGAGGGGCCTCTGACCCGAGCATCTAGCAGTTTCACTCTTCAGTGTACAAGTGAGTCAGCTCTGCTTGTACACTGTTACTGATACATGCTCGGGTCAGAGGCTCCTCCCTTCTCCACTGTATACACTGGGGAAGAGAACTACTAGCCTCATGGAGATCCCACCATCCATGGATACTATAGAGCTGCCCATCGTCACCTCCCCAGCCGATCCTTTGCACCCCTAGAATCTATGCTCTAGCTCCCAGTGGGATCTGTGTTAGTGATCCAGTAGACCTGCTTCCTGAACCTCCCAGGTTTCAATCCGCAGCAGTCAGTCTTAGAGTCCACTACCTTAGTGGTGCACTCCTGACTCCCACGAAGTGCATCTGTCACCTGGTCTCAGGTGACCAGACACCCAATGAGTATAAAACAGGTGGAATTTGGGTGAGCCAAAGATGGTTTTCATAAAGAAAAAGTTATTTATTCAGAATTACCCCTTTAAATACATGGCAGTGAGGGAGACAAAATTGTTGCTAAAGTTCACAATTTTATTATAAACGTTGCAGATGATTGTTTAGTAAATAATCACGTTTGTGAATAAAGATCCAACCTGAATAAGAAGCTGGCCGAATAAGGAGCCAACTTCTGTATTTGAATACTAAGCTGGCCGAATAAGGAGCCAACTTCCGCTTTTGAATAAGAGCCAACTTCAGCTTCATTCCTGCATGATAAGCTGTGGGCAAACCCAGGGGCAGACTGAGCCGCTCATGGGCCCCCCCGATGCAGGGACCTCGAGCAGTGCCTGAGTGCCCGAATGGTCAGTCCGCCCCTGATGAGAATGCCAAATCTTTATTATATGTCCATAAATACCATTATGCAATAAATATGATTGGTGTTTAATACAGAGCGTTTAAAAATTACAGATGGATCGTTCAAAAATCTACCTTATTACTTGGAATACCTGAGCTTTACATTCATTTATCTTACAAGGGATTTCAGGCTATAGATCAGGATAAAGAAGAATGCTTTTGTACTGCCATCTAAAAATGCAGGAAGCATTTGGTGAATAGGGTAATTTAATCTAGTTGTCAGGAATAGAGACAGGCCTTGTATTCACCTCTGTAGGAAAGAGACCATCTGGGAAAGCTTGGATAATAAATGATCCTAGGCCCGTTTACACCACCCTGTCACAGGCATGCATGTATCATGTATCGGGATGGTGGCAGATAAGAGAAACATACTGCAGTAAAGAAAGTAGTTTGTTTAAAATTTGTTATGCTTTGGTAATGGCATTTTACAGACAACTTCTCAACAACAACTGATGCTACAATCAAATGAGGAATCATTGTTTGGGTACAGTGTTGCATGACCGCACAATTGTCATTCAAAGTGCGACAGCGCTGAAAGCTAAAAATTGGGCAGGAAGGGGGAAAGTTCCTGGTATTGAAGTGGTTAAAGAATACTAATGTCACAATAATAAATACATTGCATCCTGTTCCACAGTTCCAAACAATATCATGTGTAAAACTAGGACACGTAACTTAACCACTTGACCTCCGAAAATGTATATATATTTTTCCACACAAATAGAGCTCTCCTTTTTTATTATATAAATGATAAAAGACCAATTAAAATATAATATATATATATATATACACACACACACACACACACATACACACACACACAGTGGGGACGGAAAGTATTCAGACCCCCTTAAATGTTTCACTCTTTGTTATATTGCGGCCATTTGCTAAAATCATTTATGTTCATTTTTTTCCTCATTAATGTACACACAGCACCCCATATTGACAGAAAAACACAGAATTGTTGACATTTTTACAGATTTATTAAAAAAGAAAAACTGAAATATCACATGGTCCTAAGTATTCAGACCCTTTGCTGTGACACTCATATTTAACTCAGGTGCTGTCCATTTCTTCTGATCATCCTTGAGATGGTTCTACACCTTTATTTGAGTCCAGCTGTGTTTGATTATACTGATTGGACTTGATTAGGAAAGCCACACACCTGTCTATACAAGACCTTACAGCTCACATTGCATGTCAGAGCAAATGAAAATCATGAGGTCAAAAGGAACTGCCTGAAGAGCTCAGAGACAGAATTGTGGCAAGGCACACTGCAACCCTCCACCAGTCGGGACTTTATGGCAGAGTAGCCCGACGGAAGCCTCTCCTGAGTGCAAGACACATGAAAGCCCGCATGGAGTTTGCTAAAAAACACCTGAAGGACTCCAAGATGGTGAGAAATAAGATCCTTTGGTCTGATGAGACCAAGATAGAACTTTTTGGCCTTAATTCTATGCGGTATGTGTGGAGAAAACCAGGCACTGCTCTTCACCTGTCCAATACAGTCCCAACAGTGAAGCATGGTGGTGGCAGCATCATGCTGTGGGGGTGTTTTTCAGCTGCAGGGACAGGAAGACTGGTTGCAATCGAGGGAAATGATGAATGCGGCCAAGTACAGGGATATCCTGGACGAAAACCTTCTCCAGAGTGCTCAGGACCTCATACTGGGCCAAAGGTTTACCTTCCAACAAGACAATGACCCTAAGCACACAGCTAAAATAAAAGGAGTGGCTTCACAACAACTCCGTGACTGTTCTTGAATGACCCAGCCAGAGCCCTGACCAATTGAGCATCTCTGGAGAGATCTAAAAATGGCTGTCCACCAATGTTTACCATCCAACCTGACAGAACTGGAGAGGATCTGCAAGGAGGAATGGCAGAGGATCCCCAAATACAGGTGTGAAAAACTTGCTGTGTCTTTCCCAAAAAGACTCATGGCTGTATTCGATCAAAAGGGTGCTTCTACTAAATTTGAGCACAGGGTCTGAATACTTAGGACCATGTGATATTTCAGTTTTTCTTTTTTAATAAATCTGCAAAAATGTCAACAATTCTGTGTTTTTCTGTCAATATGGGGTGCTGTGTGTACATTAATGAGGAAAAAAAATGAACTTAAATGATTTTAGCAAATGACTGCAATATAACAAAGATTGAAAAATTTAAAGGGGTCTGAATACTTTCTGTCCCCACTGTGCGTATAGATATAGATAGAGAGAGCGAGAGAGAGAGAGATTGTAATTGTAATATTGTAAATATTTTATTATATCTTTTCATGTGACAACACTGAAGAAATTACACTTTGCTACAATGTAAAGTAGTGAGTGTACAGCTTGTATAAGTGTCAATTTGCTGTCCCCTCAAGATAACTCAACACACAGCCATTAACCACTACGCGCCCACACTAGAAAGACGGCTACAGCGCAGCAGTCAATTGCCGGGAGGTGTCCATGGACGCTCTCCTGTTTACTGCCTCCCTGCGCGCCGCCGCAGGCGCGCATCGGGGGAAATCTGTGTTGGCCGTGTCCCTTGGACACAGCCAATCACAGATTGTGCTAAATGGGCAATCACATTGGCCATTTAGCACTCGTAAACATATGAGATCATCTCTCATTGCCATCTCTCCCTCCTCACACAGAGACCACGTGTGAGGAGGGAGAGCTTCCATGCTGCAGCGTGAGTGAAAAAAAATCATAAATTACAGTGCCACACTAACACAACACAGTGCCCACAGTACCTATCAGTGCAATCTGTCCCCAGTGCCACCTATCAGTGCCATCTGTCCCCAGTGCCACCTGTCTCCAGTGCCACCTGTCTCCAGTGCCACGTATCATCAGTGACATCTGTCATCAGTGCCACATCAGTGTCACGTGTCATCAGTGCCACATATTAGTGTCAGTATCACATGTCATCAGTGCCACGTATTAGTGCCATCTGTCATCAGTGCCACATCAGTGTCACGTGTCATTGTCCTGGTGCTCCAGGGCCTTCATTAGTGTAATAGGTAGTTAACAAGTTAGATGTGTAATTTATGCTCCTGGAACACGTCATGGTGCTCCCTGCATGTTGGGCCTCTCTACGTGGCTAGGCTGTGAAAAAGCCCACACATGTGGTATCGTAATACTCAGAATGTATTTTGGGGCGTCATTTGTGGTATACACATGCCATGTGAGAGAAATAACCTATTACAATGACAATTTTGTGGGGGAAAAAAAAAATCTTCATTTTGCAAAGAATTGTGGGAAAAAAATGACATCAAAAATCTCGCCATGCTACTTACTAAATACCTTGGAATGTCTACTTTCAAAAAAGGGGTCATTTGGGGGGTATTTGTACATTCCTGGCTTGTTAGGGTCACAAGAAATGAGATGAGCCACCAGTACATCAGGTGTGATCCATTTTGTATGATTTGCACCACAGCCTGTAGACTTTAACTTCCACAAAGACCAAATAATATACACTAATTTGGGTTATTTTTACCAAAGATATGTAGCAGTATAAATTGTGGCTAAAATTTATTAAGAAAAAGTAATAATTTGTAAAATTTTATCACAGAAACAAAGAAAAATGCATTTTTTTCAAAATTTGCGGTCTTTTTTTAATTTATAGCGCAAAAAATAAAAAACCCAGAGGTGATCAAATACCACCAAAAGAAAGCTCTACTTGTATGAAAAAACAAAGGACAAAAAATTAATTTGGGTACAGTATTACATGACTGAGTAATTGTCATTCAAAGTGTGAGAGCACTGAAAGCTGAAAATTGGTCTGGGCAGGAGGGGGGTTTAAGTGCTCAGTAGGCAAGTGGTTAATGTCTAAATCGCTGGCAACAAAAGTTAGTGCACTCCTAAGTGAAAATGTCCAAATTGGGCCCATAGTGTTAATATTTTATGTGGCCACCATTATTTTCCAGCACTGACTTAACCCACTTGGGCATGAAGTTCACCAGAGCTTAACAGGTTGCCACTGGAGTCCTCTTCCACTCCTCCATGATGTCATCACAGAGCTGGCGGATGTTAGAGACCTTGCGCTCCTCCACCTTCCATTTGAGGATGCCCCACAGATACTCAATAGGGTTTAGGTCTGGAGACATGCTTGGCCAATCCATCACCTTTACCCTCAGCTTCTTTAGCAAGGCATTGGTCATCTTGGAGGTGTGCTTGGGGTCATTATGTTGGAATACTGCCCTGCGGCCCAGTCCTTGAAGGGAGGGGATCATGCTCTGCTTCAGTATGTCACAGTACATGTTGGCATTCATGTTTCCCTCAATGAACTGTAGCTCCCCAGTGCCGGCAGCACTCATGCAGCCCCAGACAATGACACTCCCACCACCATGCTTGACTGTTGGCAAGACACACTTGTCTTTGTACTCCTCACCTGGTTGCCGCCACACATGCTTGACACCATCTGAACCAAATAAGTTTATCTTGGTCTCAGACCACAAGGCAAGTTCCAGTAGTCCATATCCTTAGTCTGCTTGTCTTCAGCAAACTGTTTGCGGGCTTTCTTGTGCATCATCTTTAGAAGAGGCTTCCTTCTGGGATGACAGTCATGCAGACCAATTTGTGAGCAGCGTATGGTCTGTGCACTGACAGGCTGACCCCCCCGCCCACCCCTTCAACCTCTGCAGCAATGCTGGCAGCGCTGATACGTCTATTTCCCAAAGACAACCTCTGGATGTCTTTGGGTACTCCACTTCTTTGGTCGACCATGGTGAGGCCTGTTCTGAATGAAACCTGCCCTGGTAAACTGCTGTATGGTCTTGGCCACCATGCTGCAGCTCAGTTTCAGGGTCTTGGCAATCGTTTTATAGCCTTGGCCATCTTTATGTAGAGTAACAATTCTTTTTTCAGATCCTCAGAGAGTTCTTTGCCATGAGGTGCCATGTTAAACTTCCAGTGACCAGTATGAGAGTGAGAGCGAACCAAATTTAACACACCTGCTCCCCATTCACACCTGAGACCTTGTAACACTAACGAGTCACATGACATCGGAGAGGGAAAATGGCTAATTGGGCCCAATTTGGACATTTTCACTTAGGGGTGTACTCACTTTTGTTGCCAGCGGTTTAGGCTGTGTGTCGAGTTATTTCCAGGGGATAGCAAATTTACACTGTTATACAAGCTGTACACGCACTACTTTACATTGTAGCAAAGTGTAATTTCTTCAGTGTTGTCACATAAAAAGATATAATAAAATATTTACAAAAATGTGAGAGGTGTACTCACTTTTGTGATACTAATATATATATATATATATTATATTATATACACACACACACATTTATATATATATATATATATATATATATATATATATATATATATATATATATATATATATATATACACACATATATATATATATACACACATATATATATATATATATATATATATATATATATATATATATATATATATATATATATATATATATATATATATATATATATATATATATATACACACACACACATATATATACATACATGCATATACACACACAGTGGGGACGGAAAGTATTCAGACCCCCTTAAATTTTTCACTCTTTGTTATATTGCGGCCATTTGCTAAAATCATTTAAGTTCATTTTTCTCCTCATTAATGTACACACAGCACCCCATATTGACAGAAAAACACAGAATTGTTGACATATGTGTGTAATATATATATATATATATATATATATATATATATATATATATATAACACACACACACACTATATCACATAATCACATTTTGTCCTTCAAAGCACTTTGTACAATGCATATTTACATATATAGATATATAAAAAAAAAGCAATTATCAAGTCTGTGATGTGTAATACATTATTAACAAGCAGTGAGAGCTGAATGTTTTCTTAGTTTGGGTCACATCCAGCAGCAATCAAGAACAAATTTTCTCCATTACATGAAGAGCTGAGCGAGAAATAAAGCACATAGAACATTGATCAATGATATTCCGGTGCAGGCAGACATTCAAAATCAAAAGCCTAAAGACGATAAACAAGATAGAACTACAAGTTTTATAGCTGTGCTGGAAAATTTAACAATGTGTTATTCTAATATTCCTGTACTGTGGAGTACATACACAAATCAAAAAATTGATAAACGTTAAGGGCATGAATGGTGTTTTTGCATAGATTTATGTTTCGCACTAAAATAATAAATCTCTTAAAGATATATAGTCTCGGTTCACACTGGTGCGATGCGGGAACCAGCGCAATTCCCACATTGCATCTGACTGGCAAGCAGTTCACACTGCTCCCTGCTGCGGGTGTCAATAGAAAGTTAATGACACCCTCAAATCGGTTCGCAGAACACCGTGAGTGGAATCGGAAGGCATGGGTGTGAACACCAGTAGTGTATTTAGGTTTTGTGCTGCCCTAGGCCTGACTAAACTCGTGCACCCTCTAATTTAAATATGACCCACCCCTTCCTGTCAAGGCCACACCCCTTGCTGTTTAAGACCTGCCCTGAAATTTTTGAGTGGGGACACTAGTTCTGAGGGCCTGGGGGGGGGGGGGGGGGGCAATGGATTCCCTTAACTTGCATAGATTTCCTCTCACTTCCTCTTTGACTATGGGGCAGGAAGTGAAGGGAAATCTCTGCAATGGGACAGGGATCGTAAAAAATAAAATGACAGGGGCTATAACCCTTCCTTCTATCCAAAATGAAAAAAAAAAAGGGTTGCCTATAGTTCTACTTTAAGCACAAATTTCTGATAATTTTATGGAGATAATAAATAATTTTAAGAAGATATAACAATTCCAATGGTGCAGCAGAAAACATATAGCACAGTGAGAAAAGTTTGTGGTCCAGTGAGGAAGGTTTGTGGGAGCAGGGGGGGGGGCGGCGCGCCCCCCCCCCAACCGTTGAGAATGCCAGCCGCCCGCATACCAGAAGCAGTGCGATCGCTTTATAGGAGCACTAGTCTAATTTGCCTCTCAGCCCAGACCGCCCCATAAGACTGGTGCTACACTAACATAGCAAAGCCGGCGGGGACTCTTTCTGTGCTGCCCCCCTGCAAAGTGCTGCCCTGGGCCTTGTCGGCCTAGGCCAGGATACAGCGTTGGTGAACACCCATGCGATCAGATTCCAGTGCGGACTAAAAAAAGGGTCTTGCACCACTTTGGTGTGAATGCAATGCGTTTCAAGCCAAACTGTATGGCTGAATTTGCATCGCACAGACATCACATGCGATGTGCACAGCGATGTAGTGGAAAGCACATGGATGTCTGGGATCACACCAGTGTGAACCCAGCCTTAGACTGAAAGTTGCTGTAGGTATGTGCAGGTACCTCTAGGTTATAGAGAATCAAAAGGATATGCAGGTCACGGAGAGCAGCAGTTCTAAACACATTCTGATTCAGTGACTGAACATATTGAAGCTAGAGGATCAGCAGGACAAACAGCAAATTAGAAAATAAAAAAGGGTTTATAGGGAGCACGGGACTAACATGATCCAGAAAAAGTCTCTACTAAAATTAGGCAGTCCAAAAATGACAAGAATGGTATTGGTAAGTGTGATGGGATGGTGGAATAATCTTCAGCAGAAAGGGCTGCAACTTTAGAAAGACTGAAGCAGGCTCTGTAATGAAACAAACAAACAAAAAAGGCGCCTCTAAGTGCAGAAGATTAATAATTTTAATGCCCCAAAAAGGGTTAAAAACACTTACAAAATGGAAGTGGTGATCAAGCACATCACAGATAAAGCTGCATTGGAAGGGGTGGCGGTCCGAGGAAGCCTTCAGATGGGATGGATGTGATGGATGTGGTCACTGAACACAGCGGTGGTGTAAGACACAGGAAACCGCTGTGGGACCGGCGTCATCAGCTGGAAGGAAGACGAACCCGGAAGTGATGTCATCCACAGGGCGGCTCGATAACCAGCCTGGACCGCAAACAAACAGCCTGGACAGGGATGTGATGTCATCAGAAAGGGACGCGTTTCGGAACCTTCAATCGTTCCTTTATCAACCATAGGTTGATAAAGGAACGATTGAAGGTTCCGAAACGCGTCCCTTTCTGATGACATCACATCCCTGTCCAGGCTGTTTGTTTGCGGTCCAGGCTGGTTATCGAGCCGCCCTGTGGATGACATCACTTCCGGGTTCGTCTTCCTTCCAGCTGATGACGCCGGTCCCACAGCGGTTTCCTGTGTCTTACACCACCGCTGTGTTCAGTGACCACATCCATCACATCCATCCCATCTGAAGGCTTCCTCGGACCGCCACCCCTTCCAATGCAGCTTTATCTGTGATGTGCTTGATCACCACTTCCATTTTGTAAGTGTTTTTAACCCTTTTTGGGGCATTAAAATTATTAATCTTCTGCACTTAGAGGCGCCTTTTTTGTTTGTTTGTTTCAAACAGCAAATTAGCATATCTAGAGGGAGACACCAATAATGGAAACCTCCATGTTTCTCCCATGGCAGGTTTCCTTTAACCCTTTCACGGTTACTGACATAAGGGTTCCACAGGCAGTAGCATGTTATTTTACACAAACACACTTCTGGCTGCTGTAAACATTGCATTGTAAACGGTTAGGGTTAATACAGTGATTTTGCAAGCTGGCTGGTAAGTGTGCTGGGATATCGTTTGGTTGCGATGTGCGTTGCTATTCCATGTGCACGTTGCTGCACTGGCTAGTTAAAGGTTTGGGCGGTTACCATATTTTTTTGTGTGCAGTTGGTTGAATTGGGTGCAGGGATGCACTAGATGCCTTTGCAGTCATTGTGCTTTTGCTGGGCATCACATGCGTCCCTGTGCCTTTAAGGAGGGGTGGGCTCCCTCCAGGGACACCTGCCCTTTACCTATCCATTCTTATATGTGCTTCCACTATGCAGACTCTGGAGATTTTAGAGTTAGGACCGCAGTATATACAAATGTCCCTTGTCGTGGGCGTATGCATGCATATGCATACTCTATATATATATATATTTGTTTATGTTGCACTAAGGGTGTATTGTAATTATTATGATAGCTTGAGGCAATCAAAACTAACTGTATTTGTTGGTGGTTGTAAAATGTTTTATGTGCAAGTGCGTAGTAAGTAAAAAAAACTATGGAAAAATAAATGTAATAATAGTATTTAAAAATAAATGAAATAAAAAAAGAAAACACACACAAGCATCCACCTAGGCAAGTATAATTTTTATTTTTCTCTGAAACCTGATCTTTTCATTTAATACGAATGTAAATGCATACATCGGGAGAACTTGCATACGAAAATGGTGATTGTGTTACACATGTTATGTGTCGCTGCACACACCACACTGGAAACAATAAATCTAGGGCTACGATTTAACTGATGACCTGTAAGGGCTTTTAAAGCATTGAACATAGACAATATTGTGCACAAAAGTTTGTCGGGCGCGCATACTTTTAAGGCTTGGTGTATTGGGTTACCTATTGCACTTGTGTGCACCAAAATTACCTGTACATTTTTTACTGAAAATATTTGTTTGGTAAACTATTATGTGACATTCAAAAATTTTAATTGCAAGCATTTTATTTTACAAGGTTTTACTTAAACTTCAGGCCTAAAATGTGCATTTGTGCAAAACCAGTTCTGGCAACTAAAAGGGTTAAAGAGACACTGTCAGCAACAAAAAATGCTGGTAAAAGGACAGCAATGCATTTTCCTTTCCATAAATGATGTTGTATTGATATGCAATGTGGCTCTGACTTGCTGGCAAAATAGGCAACTTCAGCAAGAGTCAGTTCCCTAGCACAATCCCTTCCCTCCTTACATGTCATTGCCCTCTCCTCTTTTAGTGTCAAATAACTCTAAGATAGCCAAACTATTCTGCCTCTTCCTTCCTTACATAACCGGTTATGTAGCTGCTAGGGGGAGAGAAGAGAGATACTATAGAATATAATTTTAGTGACAACTCTGAGTCTGCAGACAATGCATCCAAGATGGCAGAGTCCTGCAGTAGTCTTAGAGCTTTTGGCTGTCTGTACAAGGGCGGTTTTACAGGAAACTAGTACCTAAAATATGTTAAAACCACATATAATCTTAAAAGAAGTTTGTTGTCGAAATGAATGGTCTGGTAGCAGGGTCTCTTTATATGCTTCTTCTACATGTAGAATAATCAGTTTGACTTTCTCTGTAGTGGAAAAACCTGCAAAAAGTTTAGATAAGCACTGGACAGCAAACACTAAGATACTCACCTGATCAGAACTGAAAACATATAAGGTAAGGAGCAAGTAAGTACAGCCGTGCATTTTGCAATGCCCCATCCCACACTGCAGTGCTTAATTTTCCAACCATCAGGCCTCAGTACTGTCATGAAAGTGGTGTGGCAGGGTACCTACACCTATGAAAACACAGATTATCCCCCCCCACACACACACACACATCCTTAGTAAATAGTGTTTAGCCTATGGATACCTATGATTTTTTTTCCCACTTGGCTTTATTTATATTTTTCTCCACATTTCCATGCAGATCAAGCTGATCAGAAAAAGGAGTGGTGGCAGGGGTTGGGGCAAACTTTAAAACCACTTGACCACTGGGCACTTAAACCCCCTTAATAACCAGACCAATTTTCAGCTTTTGGTGCTCTCACAATTTGAATGACAATTACTCAGTCATGCAACACTGTATCTATATGAAATTTTTGTCCCTTTTTTCACACAAATAGAGCTTTCTTTTGGTGGTATTTAATCACCGCTGGGTTCTTTGTTTTTTGCGCTATAGAAGAAAAAAGACCGAAAAATCTGTAAAAAATGCCTTTTTTTTCATTTGTTATAAAATTTTGCAAATTAGTAATTTTTCTTCATATAATTTTGGCCAAAATTTATACCGCTACATATCTTTGGTAAAAAATAACCCAAATTGGTGGATATTATTTGGTCTTTGTGAAAGTTATAGTCCAAAAGCTATGGTGCCAATATCTGAAAATTGATCACACCTGAAGTACTGATCTAATTTCTTGAGACCCTAAGGCCCCTTTCACACTGGGGCGGTAGGGGGCGTCGGCGGTAAAACAGCGCTATTTTTAGCGCTGTATTCGGCCGCTAGCGGTGCGGTTTTAACCCCCCGCTGGCGGCCGAAAAAGGGTTAAAACCCCTCGTATAGCGCGGCTATAGCTGCGGTATTACCGCGGTATAGCCGCGCTGTCCCATTGATTTCAATGGGCAGGAGCAGTTTAGGAGCGGTGAATACACCGCTCCTTCACCGCTCCAAAGATGCGGCTTGCAGGAGATTTTTTCTTCTCCTGCCAGCGCACCGCTTCAGTGTGAAAGCCCTCGGGCTTTCACACTGAACAAACAGTGGAGGCTGTTTAGGGACGGTTTGCAGGTGCTATTTTTAGCGCAATAACTCCTGCAAACCGCCCCAGTGTGAAAGGGGCCTTACATGCCAGAAAAAGTACAAATACCCAAATGACCCCTTTTTGGAAAGAAGACATTCCAAGGTATTTAGAAAGATGCATGGTGAGTTTTGAAGTTGTCATTTTTTCCCACAATTCTTGCAAAATCAAGTTTTTGGTTGTTTTTTTTTCACAAAATTGTCATATTAGCAGGTTATTTCTCACACACCGCATATGCATACCACAAATTACACCCCAAAACACATTCTGCTATTACTCCAGAGTACGGCGATACCACATGTGTGAGACTTTTACACAGCGTGGCCACATACAGAGGCCCAACATGCACGGAGCACCTTCAGGCGTTCTGGAGCACCCAGGCTAATTCTGACATTTCTCTCCTACATGTAAAAATCATCATCATTTATTTGCTAGAAAATTACATAGAACCCCAAAACATTTTATGTGTTTCTTTAGCAAAGACCCTAGAGAATACAATGGCGGTCATTGCAGCTTTTTATCTCGCACAGTATTTGCACAGCAATTTTTTGAACGCGTTTAAAAAAAAAAAAAAAAAAAACAGTTTTGTGCTTAAAAACAAACAAAACAGTAAAGTTAGCCCAATGTTCTTGCATAATGTGAAAGATGAAGTTACGCCGAGTAAATGTAACATGTCACCTTTCAAAATTGCACACGCTCGTGGAATGGCGCCAAACTTCACTACTTAAAAATCCCCATAGGCGACGCTTTAAAATTTTTTACTGGTTACATGTTTTGAGTTACAGAGGAGGTCTAGGGCCAAATATATTGCTCACGCTCTACCGATCGCAGCGATACCTCACATGTGTGGTTTGAACACCATTTTCATATGTAGGCGGGACTTACGTATGCGTTTGCCTCTGCATACGAGCACATGGGGACAGGGGCGCTTTAAAAAAAAAAAAATTTTTATTGTTCATTTTACTTTATTTTAATTTGACGCTTTTTTCCCAAAAAAAATTTTTTTGATCACTTTTATTCCTATTACAAGGGATGTAAACATCCCTTGTAATAGGAATATGGCATGACAGGTCCTCTTTACAGTGAGATATGGGGTCAATAAGACCCCATATCTCACCTCTAAGCTGAGAAGCCTGAAATAGAAAAAAAAAAAAAAGAAGATTATGCCTTCGATCGTAGCGGTGAGTCGGTAGAAGCACCAGAAGGGCGGCAGGAGGGGGGACGTCCCCTCTCGCCTCCCGTAAGAACGATCAAGCAGTGGAACAGCCGCTATGGTCGTTCTTATGGTGTAGGGAATCTCTGGCTGAAAAAGCTGATATCTGAATGATGCCTGTAGCTGTACCCATCATTCAGATATCCCCGCACAAAGTCAAGGACGTCGTATGACGGCGGGCGGGAAGTGGTTAAAAAGCATTTTTTTTTTAACACAAAGTTGTCAATTTATACAATGGCGGGGCATTGCAGGGTATCGCCGAGTATGACTGGGTATGGCTGGGTATGGCAGAGTATGGCAGAGTATGGCAGGGTATGGCCGAGTATGGCGGGGTATGGCCGAGTATGGCGGGGTATGGCCGAGTATGGCGGGGTATGGCCGAGTATGGCGGGGTATGGCCGAGTATGGCGGGGTATGGCCGAGTATGGCGGGGTATGGCCGAGTATGGCGGGGTATGGCCGAGTATGGCGGGGTATGGCCGAGTATGGCGGGGTATGGCCGAGTATTGCGGGGTATGGCCGAGTATTGCGGGGTATGGCCGAGTATTGCGGGGTATGGCCGAGTATTGCGGGGTATGGCCGAGTATTGCAGGGTATGGCCGAGTATTGCAGGGTATTTCGGGGTATTGCACAGTATTGCGGGGTATTGCACAGTATTGCGGGGTATTGCACAGTATTGCGGGGTATTGCACAGTATTGTGGGGTATTGCACAGTATTGTGGGGTATTGCACAGTATTGTGGGGTATTGCACAGTATTGCAGGGCATTGCAGGGCATTGAGGGATGGCTGAGCATGGATGGATAGATGGATGGATGGCAGTTGTCACAGAGCAGCGCTGTGGGCTGGATCTGTAGTGCCCACAGCGCTGCTCTGTGACAACTGCCATCCATCCATGCTCAGTCATCCCTGTCATCCGATCCCTCACACTGCACCGATCAGTACAGAGAGGGGAGGAGAGGAACCGGCGTCATGAGATGGCATTGGTTTGTTTACATGTGATTGCTCCGTCATTTGTCGGAGCGATCACATGGTAAACGGCCGCGATTATCGGCCATTTAGCGGGATCTGTGATGCTCCGGGTCCTCTAGACCCGGCGGTCACGGATGTTCTTGGGTGCGCGCCCCCTGGGGGCGGAATCTGGGAGCGGAATCTGGGAGGACGTCACTGTACACCCTCCTAGAATTAAGCAACCGCCCTGTAGCCTTCATTCGGCTATGGCCCGCTTGTTAAGTGGTTAACATTGCCAGAGGTTAGTTGCACCAAATTTTATGTAAAGAAAAATGACCACTGTAAATAGAGACTGAACAGATTTGTTGGCATATAAATGTGAAAAAAGTAAGGTAGACATGAAATTAACATGACATCATGAATCCCTTCCTATGTGCTGACCAAGGCAGGAAGTGATAGGATTTCCTTCATAGGGGCAAAAGATAGTAATCATTTCTCAACAGAGGTTCTCACTTTTCCTCAATCTAATCAAGAGCGATGAAAATCCTTTCTTAGGGAGCACAGAGAGCAATATAATCTAAAGCCGCGTACACACGAGCGGAATGTCCGACAGAAAAAGTCTGACGGAAGCTTTTCATCGTCTATTCCAATCTTGTGTGTGTGCCTCATCGGACTTTCTTTTCGAAAATTCTGATGGACCTAGAAATAGAACATGTTCTAAATATTTCCGACGGAACCAATTCCTAATCGGGAAAACCGCTCATCTGTATGCTGTTCCGAGGGACCAAAAACGACGCTTGCTCCTTCGTAAGTGCTGTACGTCACCGCATTCTGAACGGTCGGACTTCGGTCGGACTTTGGTTTGACCGTGTGTAAGAAAGGCCGTTTGAATGGAATTCCGTCAGAGTTCTGTCGAAAAAACCTTCGGAGTTTATTCCGACGGCAAAACCGGTCGTGTGTACGCGGCATAAGAGGTTCTAACTCCTTTAAAAAGGGCACAGATGGTTAAAAGAAAAAAAAAAAAAATCTGAACAGAGATACTCTTCCCAAGAGCAAGCCACTTTCAGCTGGAAATCCCCTTTAGAGAAAGAAAATATTTAAAATGTGTTTCAAGATACAAATGGGCTCTCCCTGAACTTTCTGTACTTGCATCCTGCAGAAATGCCAATAAATTAAGGCCCCATGTACACGGGACGCTGAGGCAAAGTCCTCTGAATGAAATTTTTTTACACCTTCATTTAAAACGCCCGTTTAGCCGCGTTTGCATGCCGCGTTTAACCGCGTTTGCGTCTAGAAGCGTTTATTAAGATTACCTCATTTAAGACCCTCCCGAAGCTCAAAAAACATTGTAGTTAACTATTTCAGCCATTTTGACCAGAGTGAGTAGCAGCAGCAGAGAGAGCAGTTGTCTACTTGTATTTGCCTCTATTTCTGTGCTTTTTTTTTGCAGTGGATCCCATAATGAGCATATGTGAGGAAATGCTCCTGACATTGCTCTTGATGAGGCTAGAACGACGTAGAGGTCCAGAGTCAGAGTTCGTCGCTATTGGACCCATCCTTTGATTGCGCAGCGAATGTCGGCAGGATATTTTGTAAACATGTACGTACAGCTGCGTACCTACCCCGACAAATTTTTTAATTTCACACGCATGTCCATTGCCACATTTGACCTTCTACTTGAAAAAGTACGACCCAGTCTGACACGCATGGACACCAATTTGTACACAGAAATGCCAGTGGTGTATTGCATCAAGGGCTATATATGGTCTTTGAATCATCGCAAGTAATGAAAACATTTTTAACTATTTTTTTTAATGTTTTTTCATTGTTTTCCCATCATATTTTTGTCTTTTCAGGTCTAAAATATAGGGTACCTTTAAAACAGTTATAAACGAAAACGTGGCTAAATGCGGCTGCCGCATTTGGCGTCTGAAACGTGGAAATCTTCTGCGTCTGAACCCATTTTTTTGGCTTCCAAAGAAACTCTGTTAAACGCAACTGCAAAAAAACGGCAATAAACGAGACTGTGTACATGGTCACATAGGATAATATTGAATGAGTTCAGGGGCAGTTGAAAAAAGCGTCCAACTGCCTCTGAACGCACGTTTAACAGCGTCCCGTGTACATGGGGCCTAAGTCTTTGGGGATTTCCTGACTTCTCAGAAAGCTGCAGAGCATAGGGACCAGACGCATGTGAGCAGCAAGGTGATACAAATTATCTTGTTAACATAACTTTAGCAATCCCGTAAGGTGAACATTTTCAGCTCTTTCCTGAAAATCCATTAGATATCCAGTTTCATGTAATTGTGTCCTCTGTTTTACCACAACCCTGGCATCTAAATTCAGTTCTCCCCAGCTTGGTGAATATGCCAATTAACAGCCACCTAATGAGTAAAGCAAACTTGCACTACATTTCCCTGTAATACACTACATTCCCCTGTAATACACTACATCAGCTGAAGGAATTCATCAATTTCTACATGCATAAATGCCTACACATCACAGATGGCATGAGTTTACATTTCTGGAAGTAGTCTAATGGCTGTAGAATTTTCTTCCTGTTCATCTAAGCAGTATTTAAACAGTTGGTTGATACTCTTTTTAAAAACTGTAACATGTCTGCTTTTAATTTTTTTTTTCAAGCAGTAAACACCACCAATTTCCTCCTCTGATGTGGTTCTGTAAAGGTTGACCAGCTATATCATTTTTTTGATCTATCAAACCATTCAAGAATAAATTATCGTAAATCAAAAAGCCCACCTCCAAGGAAAGAAAAAGTTAAAGGTTTAAAGTAAAAGGTTAAAAGTTTGATAAGAACCAGAAGAGCTTAGAAAAAAAAAAATGGACTGCAGTGGACTTTCTCAGCGTCATCACATCCAATGCAGGCCTATGGGCGGGCGCCAGAGTGTAGGGTAGAGAAAGCAAGAACTTAGGCTGGCCATACATTATACAATTTTCATTTAGATTTACCAAAACCCTTAATATGAGGTCAAACCTAAACACTTTCAATTTGTATGCAGGCCATTGCACAACATAGTTGAACGTTAATCAAAAGGAAATTGAACAAGAAAATTGTAAAATGTATGGCAGCCTTAGGTAGCATCTTTACATAAAAAACAAAAGCCAAATCCTACTCTGCCCTGCACTATGTATTCAAGTCCCTCTCTGTCAAGAAGTTGAATGTTGTTTCCAGCTTCAGAAAACCTAAACTTTGCACTTACAAGGCTGCCAACACACAATGCCTCCCTCTATAGGTCAGCAGAGCCTGGTTACTTCCCCTGAGGACCAAGGCACATTCTGTGAAAGAGGATGCATCCTCAACAAGTGCCTGCTTCACATTTCTTCCTTAGAGATAGCAGCTTTAGTAAAATAAATTTCAAAAGGGTTAGATGATCGAATAACAAAAAGTACAAAGGTTTATAGATTTGGCAGCTGACAAGCTTGACTGTACTTCCCCCATCTGTAGATAGCACACAGTATGTCATTAATTTAAATGTCCATCCAAAAGCCAAGCAAGATTCTCTCCATTTCTTAGTGCTGACACTTATAGGCCTCTCCCTTCCTTGCAGTGATTTGAAAAAAATTAAAAAACAAAAAACACATGTGAAATGTAGTGCAATGTTATTGGTGTCAACATCCTCAAAATAAGTACCTCCAGATGATTGCGCATTATGTTCTCTTTTAGAAAATAGTCACTTTAACATTTCGGTTGAAAGAGAGTATGGCATTTTGAATGCATAATTTAACCTGCGATATGATTACATAGCAAGTGTTGAAAGAAATAAATTTAAAAAAAAAAAAAAAAAAAAAAAAAAAGCTTGTAAGTATCTTTATTTTAATCTATGTTTCAAGCTCATGTGACTGCAGATTCTGTTCCCCTTTTTTTTCTTGCCTGGGCAGTGGGTGGAATCCCGTAACACTGAGGCTTAGAGTAGTGGCAGTGTAGTAAGTAAATTGCTGTTTAACAGTGCATCTGAAAAGATGAATATGGTGACATGACGACATCACCACATAAATTAATAGGGGGAGAGGGTTTGGATGTCTGTCTGGCGGCATCTGTGAACATTGATGCGGTGACGTGGTGGTGATGTCAACACATTCACTGAAAGGTTGAATAGGGCGAAAGAGTATAGAGGTCTGACAATGCTGCAATTTGTGGCATTGTCAGTCAAAGGCCACAGTAGCAGCACTGGCAGAATCAATTATGATAGAGAAAGCCTAATATTTAGTTAAGGAACTTTGCCTGGAGATCTACTTTACGTTAAACTCAGAAGAAACAGGCTGCATCGTGATCCCACTGCAGCTTGCATGCTATTGGCCACCCTCTGTGGACTAGCTGTTCTGCATAGATACTGTGATCGAACCAGTTCCAACACGCACATTATCCACCATTAGCAATATACAGTTGCCATGATTTGCCTACAAATCTTGATTTTTATTGAAAAGCAGCAGGACATCACTGAAAGTGAATCAAAGGGTTGTAGTCTGATAATTTTACCCCCATGTGCACAGCCATTTACTGCAATGAACTCCAATATACTGTAGGCACAATGATAGCAGATGCTGTGCACACAACATATATGATGTCATGGTTTTTACTGATTAGCTAGACCACGTGGCTAGAATCAGTTTTACTGTAACAACATTAATGCACCAGCTGGCCTAATAAGTCTTGCATCTGTGATTCATAAAAGAAAGTTGGATGAGTGCAGATTCCCTACATGAAAGCCTTCAACATATCTTTTATAAGGTCACAAAATGCTCAAATCATTGGCTGCTTACAGATGACACATTTTTTAATGATGTTTTATAGGGTAAAGGCTTGAAATGAACAGGGCTAAGCTTTAAAATCAAAGAAAAAGAAAAAGGATCCAAGCTGGTAAACTAAAAATGTTTTGGTCCCTTTCACACAAGCAACATCTGTTCAGTCACAAAAAAAAAAAAAAAATAGATGCAGTTTACATCAGTTTTCAGTTTTTCATCCATTTTTACATCTGCCCCCTGGCATCCTTAACACCAACGACTCATCCCTGCTGGTAATGGGGCTTCCCCACGGACAGCAGAATGTAAACAAAAGAGCTGACATTTAATTAATTTTAATTAAAAAACACAGTATGCAGGTCCCCTCCCCCAGGGTCTGGTATGGATTTTGGGAGGGACCTCATGCCAAAAATCTATTAAAAAACAATGGCATAAGGACGGGTATGGATTGGGGAGGGAGCCTCATACCAAAAAGTAACAAAAAAAAAAAATAATAAAAATTATATATATATATATAAAAATTTATATATATATATATATATATATATATATATATATATATATATAGCATGAGTTCCCCCCAAAATCCATACCACACCCTTATCCAGGCATGCAGCCTGGCAGACAAGAGGCGACAAGCTTGCTGACCCAACCCCCCCCCCCCCCAAACTCACAACATCACCTCAACATGGGGGGGGGGGGTACTTTGACAGGGAGGGAACCCCGCCTGGCAAAGCACACTGTACCCATGTTGATGAGGAAACCCTGGCACCAGATCCCCCCCCCCCCCCCTCCCAATTGAATGAGTATAGGGTACATAGTAACCCTAATCATTCACCAAAAAAAAAAAAAAAAAGACAAGTGTAAATAAGGACATTACACAGTTTTTGAAGTCCTTCATTAAAAAAAAAACCCAGAGTCCCCTGATGTAGATCCATCGTCAGTCACGTCGCCCAGAGATGTAGGTCCACTTCAAACATGATGAATGACAGTCACAGACATGCACTATAAAAAAAAAAAATGGCGCCTGCTAAACCAGACCACTTCCATTACTTGCCGGCACCAAAAGACATTGCTGGTTCTCCCTGCCGCCAAAGTATACAATTGGCCAGAATCATCCGGTAACATCATGGATGACCCAGCCCCCCTTATGATGTAATTGACCATATACTGTATGGACATGTCCATATACGGTCAATGACGTTTTAAGGGGGTGGGATCAGCCATGATGTCACTGGGTGACCCCACACCTTTGTTTACTTTAGCACCTGGAGAAGTGAAAATGTGTTTTAATGGAGTGCATGATTCACCAGTGAATTTGTAGTAAAGATCATGCTCAGGCTTCATGCACACTAGATGCTCAAAAACCGCAAAAAAACGCTAATATTTAGCTTTTTATTTATTTTTGCCAGTGTTTAGGAGCATTTTCAAGTGTTTAGGAGCGGTAGGGTTTTTGTTAAGAAATGGTGGCTGCCGGCATCCTTAACCGATGAATAACTGGTTGTTAAGGAACAGGCATGAATAAAACTGCATGGGGGTACCAGACCCTTAGCCGAGCATGCAGCCTGGCAGACCAGAAAAAGGGACCATACCAGGCCACATGCCCTCAAAATGGGAGGGGTGCTTTGGGGTAGGTGCCCCCCCCGAAGTACCTTATCCCCATTTTGATGAGGGCAGGGGCATCTATCCCACAACCCTAGCCCGATGGTTGTGGGGGTGCAAGGAGTAACTTATAGGAATCTGCCCCCCCATGTGAATGAGTATGGGGCACATAGTACTCGTAGTCATTCACCAAGAAAAAAAGTGTAGTGTAAATAAATACAAGAGGCAGTTTTTGACAAGTCCTTTATTAAAAAACAAACCCCCCAAAGTAGATCCAACAATAATAACGAGGAACGCTGGCCACCAACCCTGACAGTTCTTAAATAACCAAGGGGTGGGGCCACCCGATAACGTCCCAAACTCATTTACATAGGGGGGCTGGGATCTGGGGGACCGCTTGTTAAAGGGGCTTCCAGATTCGATAAGTCACCCCATACCCCCCCACAACCCTGGCTCAGTGGTTGTGGGGGGGTATGGGGTGACTTATCAAATCTGGAAGCCCCTTTAACAAGGGGTCCCCCAGATCCCAGCCCCCTATGTAAATGAGTTTGGGGCGTTATCGGGTGGCCCCACCCCTTGGTTATTTAAGAACTGTCAGAGTTGGTGGTCAGTGTTCCTCGTTGCCGGCCCTTGTCCTCATCAACATGGGGACAAGGTGCTTTGGGAGCAAAGCCGTCATGTTGAGAGCATGTGGCCTGGTATGATTCAGGAGGGGGCTCGCTTGTTTCTCCCCCCCCCCCACCCTGGCCTGCCAGGCTGCATGCTCGGATAAGGGTCTGGATTTTGGGTGGGACCCTACGCAAATTTTTTTTTTTTTTGGCATGGGGTTCCCCTTAAAATACGTACCAGACCTGAAAGGGCCTGGTATGGATTGGGGGGGGGGGGGGGGGAAATCACACGCTTTTTTCCTTAATTTTTACTGCCAGCAATTTTTAATTTCGTTTAAATTCAGTTGTCAGCAGGGAACCCGTTGTTAAGGACGCAGCGGCTGGCTTGCTGGCCCACTCCTTAGTAGCCATCTATACACTAGTTGTTAAGGCCGCTGGCTAAGAAAAAAAAATTAATAAATAACGCTGCAAACCGGTGCTTAGCATAAGTGAACAGTGTTGGAGTGTTCAGCGTTTTTTTTCTGCTGGAAAAACGCTCCAAAAAATCTACAAAAACTATTTTTTATGCACCCAGACACTGAAGCTCAAAAAACACTAATAGCTTAAAGTAGTGTGCATGGACACATGGGATAACACTATTTAGCTTCTAGGAGCTAAAAAAAAAGGCTAGTGTGAATGCAGCCTCAATGCTTAAAGATGTTTGTCACATTTCAGCTTTTTGTTACAGTTCAATAAGCGAACTAATGCACATACATTTGATTTTTTTTTCCTGACAGAAAGCTGTCAGATTCAAACCATTTTAGTTGCTTCACTTTTACTTCATTACACTTAAATTATGTTACTCATTCTATATTTCAATTACTAATTATAGTTTTTACCTTATGTTAGATAGCTGGAGCAGGAAAGTGATGTGATGTAATGTAGATGGCGTCCATTAACAAACATCAGCAATATGTCCTAGAAGAAGCATAGAAAGAATGAAACACTAAAAACATGAGACAAATATAATTATGTGATAAAAAAGGGGCTGCATAAAAAACACCAAAACACATTTTACTACTGTAATCATAATGCACAATAGCATATTTTAAAATGATTCAAAATAACACATTAAACAGGTTTAGTGAGGAAGAAGAAAACATTTAATAGTCTAGGCAACCAGGTGAAAAAAAATAAGCGCACTTTTTTACTATTAATTTTATTTTACCTTCTGTCATTAGAATGCAACACTGATTCCGATTTATGCACCGCATATTTTGCAGCAAGTTTTTTTCAACAATAAATTGTCACTGTCAAAAGGAAACCCATCATAGGAGATACAAGGAGGCTGCTACTGCCTACCTTTCCTTCTGAAAATGTCATGGATGCCAGTGGGATCGTCTTGCTTCATTAATTTGTATCACAGAAGAACATCTGCCTTTCTATATATGCATACTTGTTCCAGATTGACAACTTGCAACCAAAAGGGTTATAACAGCCAGGCAACTAGCAATTTCCTGTATTTATCCAATGACAGTTAAGAAACAGAGGAAGGATGATGGGGTAGTAGTGGGGCTGGGTCTTTAGGCAACAACACCATGTTAAAAAAAAAAAAAAAGGAAGGACATCCAGCTGATAAAATAGGAAGGTTGATAAAATAGAAAAGGTTGATACTTACCTTTTCAGTAAGTTGTGTGTTAAATCTTTGCATTAGATTAAACAATTGTGTTAATTGTCCAATTTTGACTGCACATGTCAATATGTGTAACCACTTCTACCTTGTCAATGCCGCATCCAGGGCCAGAAGGTAAACTATGGTTTGTGCTCTTGAAACGCTAAGAGCATCGTTGTTACCAAACCATAGTGTTGGTTAGTGTGTACACCACTGGGTGTCGTGGTTCCTCCTCCCAACCATGACACCACTATAGGACACATTAGTGGCTTAGCTGCCAGCAGGATAAACCACACTTTACCTGTTGGCCCTGAATGCAGCATTGATGAGGCAGCAGTCTTATGGACATGTCCCCCCGTTTACATGTGCACCATGTAGAATTCAGTCAAAATTGGAAAATTAACACAATATTTACTTTATTTTATGCAGCTCAATGTTGAATACTGAGCAAATTGCAGTTGTGTGAATGAACCTATAGCATACAATCCTACTGCATTCATATCTGTATAAAAAACTAAACACATTAAGGATCTGAACACAGCATTTTGTAAGTCTGTGCATAAGCCCTTAGTTTTACAATAACAGGGGTTGTTACCATGGACTTGAAAGTTCATTTCATAGGCATAGATGTGAAATACTTGAATCTTAGAAGGATTTTAATGCTAATTCATAGGTTTGAACAAAGGCATTTTTTAATGTCACAAAAAAACACTTTGCACTGACGTGGGACACTGAAGTGCTTTAAACTGTATGGTTCTCAAGGCAAATATAATAAAAATGAGTCATCATGGATTAAGGGAAAAACATCTCTGGCCCACACACTTTCCTTCAAACATTTCAGTGGCCCACACACATAATAAGAGTCTCTTCTAGACCGCAGGCATAACAAGCACTTCTAAATAACAAAAGGGAGGTCAGGTATCTGGAAATGTTCTATATATCAGCACAGAATGAAAAGTCGTGTTTCAAAGAGGATAAACCATAGTTTCTGCTCTTTAATCAAGGAAATTATGTAGTGACAGAAGTCAAGTTTCACACAAGAGTGAGAACACTTCCAGCTGCCTTCTGAGAAATATCTATGCTGACGTGCTAGAAGGAGTTGGCTTAGGGACAAAAGCTTTGGGTACAGAGGCACTGACCCACCTCTTCGTATTCTGATCTTACTTGTAACGCTGGCAAAATCGATACCTGTGCTTTAGGACTAGTCACAACTGTGTTTTCATTTTTTTTTAATGACTTCAGCTCCGGAAGGTTCACCCCCTTCCTGACCAGGCCATTTTTTGCGATACGGCAAGTAACTGACAATTGCACGGCCGTGCGACTCTGTACTTAAATAAAATTGATGTTCTTTTTTTCCCCACAAATAGAGCTTTCTTTTGGTGGTATTTGATCACCTCTGCGTTTTTTTGAAAACAAATATTTTTTTACTTTCTGATATAAAACACATCCAATAAATATTTTTTTTTTAAAAAAAAATCTAACTTCTTAATGAATTTAGACCAATATGTATTCTGCTACATGTTTTTGGTAAAAAAAAAAAAAATCCCAATAAGCAAATATTGACTGATTTGTGCAAAAGTTATAGCATCTACCAAAATTATGAGATATATTTATGGAATTTTTATTTTATTTTTTTACTAGTAATGGTGGCGATCAGCGAATTTTAGCGGGACTGCGACATTGCGGCAGACAAATCTGACACTAATGACACTTTTTGGGGACCAGTGACACCAATACAGTGATCAGTGCTAAAAAAAAATGCACTGCCACTGTACTAATGACATTGGCAGGGAAGGGGTTATCAATGGGCGATCAAAGGGTTAAATGTGTTCCCTGGGAGTGCTTTCTTACTGTGTGGGAGGTGGTTTAACTGTAGGAACACAGAGATCTGTGTTCCTGCTTAGCAGAAACACAAGATCTCGGTCTTCCTTACTAGCAGAACGGCGATCTGTCTAGTTCCCATAGGCAGACCACCGCTCTGCCTCTCTTGGAATGATTGCCGGGTTTCCGGTGGACAGCTGGTCCGCCAGACCCGCTGATTGGCTCCCGCTGTGTCCAATCACATAGAGAGCAGGCCACCGTCTGCACGCTCGCCCCAGAAAAAATAAAAATAAAAATCATGTACAGGTATGCGATTTTGCGCTTAAGGGCCGCCCCGCCAAAGTATGTACGTGGGCAGTGGTAAAATCATATTTCCAACCAAGTGTTCTTTTTCCATTATGGATAGATTAGGGAAGATTTAAAAAAGTGGACCTTCACCTTAAACGAAGTTTCATACTGCCTGACCCCCCCCCACACACACACACACACAATTGAAGTTACATAATAAATACACAGCATCTCATAAAGTTTAGTACACCCCTCACATTTTTGTAAATATTTTAATATATGTTTTCATGTGACAACACGGAAGAAATGACACTTTGCTATAATGTAAAGTAGTGAGTGTACAGCTGGTATAACAGTGTCAATTTGCTGTCCCCTCAAAATAATTCAACACAAAGCCATTAACTTCTAAACCGCTGGCAATAAATATGAGTACACCCCTAAACGAAAATGTCCACATTGGGCCCAAAGTGTCAATATTTTTTGTGGCCAACATTATTCTCCAGCACTGCCTTAACGCTCTTGGGCATGGAGTTCACCAGAGCTTCACAGGTTGCCACTGGAGTCCTCTTCCATTCCTCCATGACGACATCATGGATCTGGGGGATTTTAGTGACCTTGCACTCCTCCACCTTCCGTTTGAGGATGCCCCACAGATGCTCAATAGGGTTTGGGTCTGGAGACATGCTTGGCCAGTCCATCAACTTTACCCTCAGCTTCTTTAGCAAGGCAGTTGTCATTTTGGAGGTGTGTTTGGGGTTAAGTTGGAATACTGCCCTGCGGCCCAGTCTCCGAAAGGAGGGGATCATACTCTGCTTCAGTGTGTCACAGTACATGTTGGCATTCATGGTTCCCTCAACGAACTGTAGCTTCCCATTCCCGGGAGCATTCATGCAGCCCCAGACCATAACATTCCCACCACCATGCTTGACTGTCGGAAAGATACACTTGTCTTTGTACTCCTCACCTGGTTGCCGCCACACACGCTTTACACCATCTGAACTAGATGTTTATCTTGGTCTCATCAGACCACAGGATATGGTTCCAGCAATCCATGTCCTTAGTCTGCTTGTCTTCACAAAACTGTTTGCGGACTTTCTTGTGCATTATCTGTAGAAGAGGATTCCTTCTGGGACGACAGCCATGCAGACCAATTTGATGCAGTGTGCGGCGTAGGGTCTGAGCATTGACTGGTTGAACCCCCACCCCTTCAACCTCTGCAACAATGCTGGCAGCCCTCACACGTCTATTTCCCAAAGACAACCTCTGGATATGACACTGAGGACGTGCACTCAACTTCTTTGGTCGACCATGGCAAGGCCTGTTCTGAGTGTAACCTGTCCTGTTAAACCACTGTATGGTCTTGGCCACCATGCTGCATCTCAGTGTCAGGGTCTACATAATCTTCTTATAGCCTAAGCCAGGGGTAGGCAACCTCGGCCCTCCAGCTGTGGTGAAACTACAAATCCCATCATGTCTCGGACTCTAGGAGTCATGCCTGTGATTGTTAGGGACTTGCAGTTTCAAAACAGCTGGAGGGCCGAGGTTGCCTAGGCCATCTTTACGTAGAGCAACAATTCTTCTCAGAGAGTTCTTTGCCATGAGGTGCCATGTTGAACTTCCAGTGACCAGTATGAGCGATAACACCAAATTTAACACACCAGAGACCTTGTAACACTAACGAGTTACATGACACAGGGAAGGGAAAATGGCTAATTGGGCCCAATTTGGATATTTTCACTTAGGGGGTGTACTCACTTTTGTTGCCCGCGGTTTAGACATTAATGGCTGTGTGTTGAGTTATTTTGAGGGGACAGCAAATTTACACTGTTATACAAGCTGTATATGCACTACTTTACATTACAGCAAAGCGTAATTTCTAAAGTGTTGTCACATGAAAAGATATAATAAAATATTTACAAAAATGTGAGGGGTGTACATACATATATATTTTTTTATATTAATTACATTATATATTCACATTGGTCCCTGCCCTCAAGTTGCTTACAATCTAAGATTTCCAACTCAAATTTATACATACACATACTAGGATCAGTTTAGACAGGAGACAATTAAGACACCAGCACGTCTTTAGTGTGTGGAAGGAAGCCAAGCAAGCACAGGGAGAACATGCAAACTCCAGGCAGGTAGTGGCGTAGTTGGGATTCAAACCGACAACTGCCAGGAAGACATGCTAACCACTTTTTTTTTTTTAGGCGATCAATTGTGACTCAAAACAGCACTTCTGCATTTCTCTCCTAGGCAAGAATGATGTTTGCATTGCCCCACCCCATCCCCAGATTGTGCAAAGTAGAACATGAAGCCCTGCGACACATATTTCCAGTACATTTGTGCAAACACAGCTTTTCCCATACATGCACAAAGATGCCCATTATGGAAGGATCTAAACTCCGCCATCTTTACACATGCATTGGAAATCTCCTGCGTGTGCGAGGATGTACCGAATGGGCTTTGCCAAGATCCATAGGCCCAGGCACAGCCCTTTGACACATCTGCACACAGGCCATAATGGCTGTGTGGGGGGGTGGGCGGAACCACTAAAAATAGGATGATGAAGTTCTTCTTCAAAAAGGTGAGGTACAGGCATATAAAAAGACAAATTAATGCAGTTCTCTTATCATAAATACATCATAAAATATACTATTTAAATGCAAGCAGCCTAGGTAACTGAATTTGGCTCAGGTATCAGACTTTTGCAGTCCCAGTACATCAGCAATGAAATATATATGGAAGCAGCAGTACAAGGAGCTAAAAGTGACAGACAGATAAGCTGTTCACTTTGCCATTTCTCCTTTCACTGTTCAGTCACAGGCTATGGGGTGTCCAAGACAGTCTGGGCTCAGGGGAAGTGGATGAATGATGCAAGCCATTAGACTGAGAGCATCTAGGAGGCAGAAAACAGTATTGAGTATGGAATTTTGTTGCCATTAGGACAAGGGGCACACAGCAATAAAATATTGTCAGATGTTCTAACCTTTCTCCACTGTATTAAAATGTGTTTTTTTTTTTTGTTTTTTTTTTTGCCAGTGTCCTCATTGTGTAGTGATTTTACAATGTTTGTACATTTTTCTGCTTCGTAGTATGTCCATATTCTGGCTTTGTTGTTGCTTTCACTCAATAATAAATCTGTAAATCGGTTCAGAATAAGGGAAGACCATAGAATATGATGACTTAAGGAGTAGGCCCAGCCCTTTGATTCCTCCTGTATTGAATTGTATTGTAACTGTACTGTCTGTCCTTATGTTGTAAAGCGCTGTGAAAACTGTGGGCCCTATATAAATTCTGTATAATATAAGAATAAATGACTATACTTTAGGGAAAGTCTATAAACCTTTAAACAAAATATAAGCATGAAAGTATAGAACAGTGAGCAAGTAATCATTTAAATCGCACCAGAAAACCTTTAGAATAACCACTGTCCCATGGAAAAAGGATGAATGTCCCTAGAGTGCAGACACTTAAGACATACCTGCTGGATGAATGAAAAAAAAAAAAAAAAAAAGGACCCGGGTATGGCCAGAATAAGTTACTTTTTTCTATTATTTTACCATACAGAAATAAAATGTAACTTTTAAGTGTTGCTACTTCTATTAGAGAATCACTAACCAAATATCTTTTTTAAAAAGAATATCCCATTCATCAGTCAGCTTATATAAGTAAAATAATCTATTTTATTTATAAATGTTAAAATCAATTGAAAGGGAACTTCCATAGACTAAACAAAGCTTTGACAACACCTCTGTCTTTTCTTTTCTTGAACAGCATCACTAGGAACACACGCTTTATGGTCCCACTAGACTAGAGTCTAGCACATGCTCCTAGTGATGCTGTTCAAGAAAAGAAAAGACAGAGGCATTGTCAACTCTTCATTTAGTCTATGGAAGTGACTAGATCCTTTCTTCCAGTATTATTCATGCAAGTAGTCACCTTGTACATTAAGTATGCACATTCAAGGTTCCATCCAGTCTTAATCAATATGCATAAACTCATGATTTAATATACCCGCACTATAGGATAGCACTTAAATTATGAGCAGGAGTCTCAATAGGCGTCATCTGATTCCTTCTCAGGGGTCCACTCATCAGTCTCCTAAGCCAAACCCTCTAGTCGGTATATCATAGCCCCACAAACGCTCCACTGTCTGCAGCGATCGCACAAGGCAAGTTTTATTTCTACATGAGCCCCTGTCACTGAAAAATGGTTATAAAAGGCAGACTAAAGCATCCACTGCCTAACCAAATCCACTGCCACAGGAGTTTCTAGAAAGGATATCCCTATTGTTTCCCTGGTAATACTGGCTTTTTTAACAAAGTCAGAGTACTCAAGATTGACACCTAAATTTGTACTAAGCATTCCTAAAGGCTAGCCCAACCTCCCGTATGTCCCATGACCCATTTATAGTGGGTTCTCCACCCCAACAGCAGCCTGATTATGACCAACAGCTTTGGCTTGCACATAACAATGCTATGGGTCTGAACTGCATAGGGGAGAATTACCTAGTATCATGACAGTGGTCATTTAGAGTGTCTTGCCAGTCACTCATGTTGCAACACTTAGCGCAGCGCTATACATATACTGTACATTATACATTCACATCAGCCCCTCATTAAAAGCCGGTGAAGCTCCTAATGACTTGCAGCTTTTTTTTTCTTCTTCTACCAGAATAACACTAAGCACATTTGTAAAAGCAAATTTGGAGGAATTCAATAAATCCCTAACAACACTTTTTCAGCACATTGGCCCTTCTGATGACGTCCTATGATGAAACGCATAGGGGCAGGATCTTCCTAACACGGCATTTCCGCCCTCTGGAAAGCACGCCGGCTCCTATGTGGATCAGAGCGGCGGCGTTTCTATGAAAGCATTTGGAAACTAGTTCCATGTGCCAGGAGAGGCACCTTATTTGTGAGTGTAATTTTTAGTATTTATTATTGGGGGATTTTTAATAAAAGGTTTAACGCTATAAGTATTGTTTCATGGCTTCTTTCCTGTTGATACATGGGATGTATATATGGAGTTTCTTGGTTGATGGCATAATCGGTACAGTGATACAGTGGGTCTGTGGAAAAGCCTGTATTGACCTTCCCACGCAAATGTTCAGGGGGTCAACAACCATCGGTGAGTTCGGTCCCTTCAGGGTATACTGGTGGTGATGCAAGTGGAATCGGTTGGAGTGAAGCACACAGAGCACAAAGTCACTTTATTTATTTTAAAGGAATTGTAGTACAAATATATTGCACAGTCATTTGCACTATTGCACTTTGATATAGAGGATTGCGCTTTTAAATTGTTTTGATGTATTGTTTGATATATGAATTGGTGTGTTGAATTTTAACATGGGAAATGCATTAATTGAGTATTTTCAGAGTAAGCACAGCTTTTTATTCCCAACATCAATTTATAGTGATTATAGACACTATTAAAGCAGCAGCTACCCCACTTTTGATTTTGCACTATATCTACACAGAGGATATAAATCACTGTTGTACGGGGCGCTTAGCCACAATCACAACAAACATGCCCAGCGAATCCAATGGTTTTCTGAAGTGATCCACTTCTCTGCTGCACAGTTTCATGCCACCATCTTTTTTTTTTCTTCTTTTTGACATCGAAAGCTGGTTGTGTGCCTTTCAGGTGGCCTCCTAATGAAGCTGACTTGCAGCTTTATTTTTTCTTCTGCTCTTTTATTCATAAGAATAGCACTAAGCACATCTCTAAAGCACATTTGGGGGAATTCAATAAATCCCTAACACTTTTCTAGTGCAATGGCCCTTCGAAAATATCTGTTGCCTGTTTGGTAGTTTTAGCAACACGTATGGCAAATTCAGTTAGTTCTTAATGCTATTAATGCACCAAATATATAGAAAATTGAGGCAATTATTTTTTAAACAAAGACCAACTATAAGTTGGCGTACAGAGTGCCAGTCTCTGTAGGCTGTGTAGCAAGCAGAATATGACCTCCTGTCACTGGTTGTTGAGGACACCGTTGGCTCCACAGCTGACAGCCTCCTAACAACCAGTGGCACTACAGTGGGTGGAGCCTGATGAGAAAGATGAGACATTAGTTCCCCATCAGGTCTGCTCTCTCCTTGTGATTGACAGCAGGCAGTGCATGTATTTTATATTTAACAGCAGACTGTCTATTGGCTATGGATCAGCAAACTGTCCGCTGTCAATCACATTGATGGGGAATTAGCATCTATAAAAGCCCCATCAGGCTCCGCCCACCCAGATTCAAAAATCCCTGCCGATGCACTATCTGTACAACCATTGCCGTGGCAGGAGGAAGCGCGGTTTGAGGACACAGTGTTCGTATGGACACTGACTTCAGTTTGCCTCCACTTGATGCAGGCCACAAATTATTGTACCCATTTACAACATCAACATTTGTCGTGTGGAGGCACATCTGAATTCTAAAGATGGTCTTAGACACTTTTTGAATCCCCCCGATTGTGTTTCATAAATGTGCGTTTTGCTTCTTTACAAACATCACCCTTATTGCCATTTTCCATGCATGCTGGAGCGCTATAAACACTGCCTCTCCTTCAGACATAAAGATGTTACGCAAGGTTAGCGGACGTAACAAAGAGTCCCTGCCCTTGAGAACATAACATAAAAGTCAATTTACTTTACAATATTAAAATCTCATTCCAACTGACATACAGAGCAAGTGGCTAATTTCTATGAAGAAATCGGTGCATGATAGCCTATGCATGAGCAGCCCTGCGCCCAGCAAATATCTGCCAAACCTAGGCAGAGATCCAGACAAAATGTTACACTTCGTTATAAGAATATCAGAGCTTCCAATATAGCCATGCTTAACACATTATACAATTTCAATGCAGTTTCAAGAGCCATGAGTAGAGCCATATGTATGATACATTTGTTCCTGTAAAGTCTGCTAAATATTTCAGCTTACATTTTAACCCTCGGAGTGCTGGCGTTTATGAAGTAACATTTACATTTTACATTTAGCCTTTACATATCAAGGCCTGAAACTCACCATAAAAAAAAATGAATCAATTGTGCAAAATATATCAAAATTACCAAATCATATTTTAAGTAAAAAATATTGGGCTCGATTCACAAAGCACTATTTTCCACTTTAAAACTAACCTCATAGCGTTTTTCAAGAAGTTTTTTGGTATTCACAAAAAAAAAAAAAAAAAAAAAAAACACTACTAAAATAAAGCATGCGGTATTTATCTCATGCCATATCCAGTGGAATGGATACAGTGGAGAAGGATCAGAACCCTTGTCAGTTTTTATTGCTAATAAAGAGGTAAAATGGTTTAAAAACTGTAGAAAGATACTCACCAAGTCAATGCAGTCCCTGCAGCATACGTATTAATACAAAAGAATATACTAAGCAAAGGGAAGCTGCTTTCATAGGACACACGTGTACCAAAAACAACCAAGTTCAATTAACGAAAATACAAAATATCTTTCCAAATGTCAAATATTGAAATAAAATAGTATAAAAAGAACAAAAAAACGAAAAACAAAAAATCACACAAATATATAAATACCCTTCTTCTACAACGTTGTCTTTTTTATTGGTGGAAGAAGTGTATTTATAAATGTGTGATTTTTTTTTATACTATTTTCATTCAATATTTGACATTTAGAAAAGTATTTTGTATTTACTTCAAGTATAAAGGAAAAACTTTTTTTTTGTTTTGGATAAGGTGGAAAGGTATTCGAACACCTATTAGGTTTTTATTGCTGTCTGTGCTCTCATTAGGGAGATTCACCCTCTCTATTAGTCCTGTTTACCATTATCAATGAACGTGAAATTAAAAGAAATTCCCACATATGGGGTTGTCCCCAGAACAGTAACAGAGGGGACCAAAACAATAAAAGAAAAAAAAAAAAAAAAAAAAAAAAAAAACAGGGTTTCTGCCTTACTCTATACAAAATGAAAAAAACTGCCTTTAATTACACTTTCAAGCAGCCTTTTTAACAGAGAGGACCCTTAAAATAATTTTCCATTCTCAGGAAACCGCTGCTAAAAATTACTAGATCTTCAACTCATGATACATTAGTGTGATAATCAGTAGAAGAATTACCACTTATTGGTAGCTTAAAAGATCAATGATGCCAGTGGGAACTTGTCAGTTGGAAGATATCTCTGAAAATAAATTGTGAAAAAGTAAAGTATCCCTACTACTTATGACATATGTTCTAACAAGGGATTAGACCATTGTGATATACATGTACAATATATTATGTTTGGCATGATTGGGAGTTTTTTTCTCTAGGAAATTATGTATATGCTTATATATTCACAAAAAAATCTGATGAAATTACAGGAGAAAGAAGTACATTTTACTACATGTAATGGGGTGGATTTACTAACAACAGACTGAGCACTTTGCAAGTGAAGTTGCTTCAGAGTTTAGTAAACGAGGGGGAGCTCTGCTGACTTCCATCATCCAATAATGTGCTAACAGGGCTGGGCTCTCAGTCCTTCCTTCTCCGTGCTTAGGTTGCTCAGCTGTCGGTTAATTGCCAGAACTCATTGTTCCACAGTAGTTCACCTGTTGTTCATCTCCTGCTCATCAGTCAAGCCCACAGCCAGCCCCTCCTGGCTATTTAAACTGCCTGGTTCATTTCATCAATTGCCTTTGCCTTGGTCAAACATATCTAGAGACTCTCTGCTTTGTTCCTGTTGAAGACTTGCCTGGCTGACGTCCCTTCTGGTTCCTGATCCTGTCTGCTGCCTCTGACTGCGCTGATCTCTGGCTCACCGATTTCCTGGCTTGTTCTGACTACCCGATTTGGCTACCAAACCCTGGCTATGTTTTGACTACGTTTACCAGTTGTACCGTTTTTACTAGGGGTGCAACGGATCGTTGCTGATCCGTGATCCGTACGGATCACCCTCCGCGGATCGGCACACCCGCGATCCGCGGAGCACTTTTCGGGCCTCAGCCATAGGAAAGGCCCCGGCTTCGGCCTAGCTCCGGAGCGGCGGCCATCTTGGTACACCCGGAAGTGGCCGCTGTCTCGACAGGAAGTGACATTTCGTCGCCGCCATCTTGCTACACCCCACACTCCTGCACACTACAATAATGAAAGAGTGAGAAGGGGGCAAGCGGACATCTTGTTACACCCACCGGAGTTTTAAATTTAAAAGCCATTTTCAACACAAAACTGAGCTTATATGCACAAATACTGTATTTATGCATATAAGCTCGGTTTTGTGTTGAAAATGGCTTTTAAATCTAAAACTCCGGTGGGTGTAACAAGATTTGTGTGTTTTTGTTTTTTTGTTTTGTTTTTTTTTTTGTTTTTTTATGCTGATCCGAGGATCGATCCGATCCGTGACTCTGATCCGAGGATCGATCCGATCCGTGAGATTTTTGATCCGTTGCACCCCTAGTTTTTACTATTTTATTAAAAGGTGTGATTTTTACTGCATTTTCTGTCTCCGTCTGTTTCATGGTTCCTGACATGTGCAAGCAAAAATTCAGTTTTTTTTCCCTTGCACGTGATTGGGTATTCTTTGTGCTGCAAAACTTTACCTCATGTACTAAGCTCTGGGAGCAACTTGCAAATTGCACAGTCTATATGCCCTAAAGAAGAACTATAGGCAACACTTTTTTTTCATTTTGGATAGAGTAGGGGAGGGTTATAACCTCTGTCAGTTTTTTTTTTTTACACCATCTGTATCCCCATTGGAAGATGCCCCCTCTATTACTTTTCTGGGGACAACCACAAATTTGGGATTTTTTTTTTCATTTCACTTTCAATTATAATGGTAAACAGGACAAATAGAGACAGTGAATCTCCCGAATGGGACACAGACAGCAATAAAAGCCTGACAGGTGTTCTAATCCATCTCCACTCTATCTAATGCCCGGTACACACAATGAGATTAATCGGACGGATGATCGTCTTTTTTTTGCATGATCGAATCTGATGAGTTTACTAAAGTCATAAAAATTTGCATACAACAGAATAAAAAATTCGGAAGGGATGTCGTGTGTTGTAATGCATTTGTATTGCATTTTCAAATGAGAGCTGTACTGATTAAAATGAAAATCGTACGATCTGGCATTGTACGAAATTTTTTTTCGTGCATGTCCGACCAAATAATATCAGATGAACTGTCCTGATTGGCTCTCGAAAGCTCTGTACTAACGATCAGATTATCGTATGATCGCTCCGAAATCTGTATTTTTCATAAGACTTTCTGATCGCGTAATACCGGGCATTAAAGTGACACTAAAAGGTTAGTTTTTTTTTTTGTTTTTTTTTTTTTTAACAAACAAATCATACTTATCTTCGCTGTGCAGCTCGTTTTGCAGAGTGGCCCCGAACCTGCTCTTCTGGGGTCCCTCGGCGGCTCTCCCGGGACCTCCCCACATCCGATAACCCCCTAGCAGAAGCGCTTTCCCGGGGGGTTACCTTGCGGGACCACTCCCGAATCCAGCATTCAACGTCCATAGAGGCTGAATGCAGGACTCGGCCCTGCCCCCGGCGTCCGAGTCATTGGATTTGATTGACAGCAGCAGAAGCCAATGGCTGCGCTGCTATCAATCTATCCAATCAAGAGCCGAGAACCCTGGGCAAAGAGACAGCACGTCCCTGTGGGTCAAGTTCTAGGGCTCAGGCAAGTAAAACTGGGGGGGCTGGGTGGCCGGTCACTGCCAGAAGTTTTTTCACACACGTAGGTTTACAACCCCTTTAAAGTAAAAAAAAAAAAATTTAATTGGAGTAAATCAACCCCAACGATTTCCAAATTTCCACATTTAGGTTCCTATGCAATACGGTTGAGAGAACTGATCCAAAAAAGGCAGAAACTACTCAAAATTGCCTATTATATTTTTACATTTCTTAAAAAACACATGCCTGAACCACTACCTAATTACCGCATGCATTTCATTTTTTTTTTTCCTTCTGTGCATTGAGTTAAATTCCTTTTCATGCGGTATTTACCAAATATTTTGCTAGTAGAGAGAAATGACAGTTTCAGGATCGCATGCGATATTTAAGCAAAATGTGTCTGGACACCTACATACTGCATGCGAGTTGCTTTTGTAAATGGAGCCCATTATTTTTTCATGTTTAGAATACAAACTATCATGTAACTTATATTGTAGGCAAAGATGAACTAGTCTCTACATAGTGTGTACATTGTGGGAGTTTTACTTCATTAGACACTGTCATTTTCTCGGTTATTTTCAACCAGCCAATTTCAGTGATATTTCAGTATCAGCAGGAAGCAAAGCCAGCTTAGGTACTGAGCTAAAACTGCACTGAGGGCTCATTCACACCAGGTGCATGGTGCAGCATTGATCAATGAAGAATCAATACAAGGGAACATACACCTCATTTACACTTACATTTGGGGAGCAGGGATAGGGGTTTTCACACACTGTAGCCTCGAAGCTTTGCATCATGGCGCAGCAAAAATTATATCTGCTGTCACATTTGTTTGTATACCGGACAATGCCGCTACCAACCCACAACTGCATGAAATAGTGGTGCAGGTTTTTTGGGGTTAAAAAACAGGCAATAAGGTGGTGACATCACATCCGACCACCCCTACACAAAGCACATCACCATGCACACATATGAGCAGAATATGCACCTACTGGTGTTAATGCCCCATTACACATAACATGGCAGGGTCCTTGGCATTCTTACTGCCATAAACAGCCTGCATTGAAATCCATAGCGTCAGCTGGTGTTTGCCACTAAGGGCAGCGTTGACATCACTCCCTCGGTCATGTGAAAATGCTGGGCTGCTGGGCCCGAGCATGGTCACAGAAGAGGCCACATGCTCCTGCAAACTTAACAGTACTGGGTATTGTCACTAGTTGCCAGAGGCAGTAGCAGTGATGGAACACTGACAAGAGGATTAGGGTCCACGGGGGGGGGGGGGGGGGGGGACAAGGGGGTAGTGATTTAGGACTTAAAGAGACACTATGCATAGAAGAAAGACAAAAAGTAAAATTTGCTAGGACCAAAAGATCCCAGCAAGGAGCTAGGTCCTTACTCCTGACTAGACAGAAATAAACTGAATACCTAGAGCAGGGCGGGGGTTATATACTGACTGAGGACAGCCCATGGGCGTAGCCAGGTGTTTTTTGTTCTGCCTAGTCCTACTCATGCAAAGGCGACATGGTCAAGCTGTGTCCATCGAACGAAAGAGAAACCAAGTTTGCCCCAGTGTTTAAAGTACATATTACACAAAGAAGACTTTTTCACTTTTAAAAATGCATGGATACAAAACCGGTCTAGTAAAAGAAAACATATCTAACCTCTTTAACTGCTCTTTAAGCCCAACCACCTCAAAAGACAAATATTGCTCCTCGTCTTCGTGTTGCTAGATCCAGTTATCTCATGAAATGTAGCTATATTTATTCCACGACTACTTATATTTTTAGTTAGCTTTCCTACATACAGCGGGGATAACGACAAATTTAGTTGTCCTTAAAAACGTAACAAAGAATGAGAATGCAAAACAGAGCCCTAAATAAAGCACATCAGAGAGAGCGAGAGAGAGAGAGAAACAGAATTGGAAAATAAAATCCTTCTGCTGTATTGGGAATAATTCCTCTGAGAAGGACTTACCCCTGAGGAATGCTGTTATTAGATATTTACTCCTCTCTTATTTACTGTATATTACGTACAAAAACATTTTATATGGAACGTAAAAGCATCACATCACAGACCCTTAAAGAAGTCTACAACCTTCTGGCTCTACCACACTTCCCAATCTTGGAGATAGTCAGTCAATGTGACACTAAACAATATCCTTATTCTCCAAAAAGAATCCATACACATCCACTACTTAGTGGCCCAGTAATCTATTTTTTCATGAAATGGTTTCTTACGGTGTTATTCTGCTTCCCTGAAATGCCCTCCTTTTCCCCCTCACTTCTAATTGTTTGGAACAAACAGTGCATATTAGTTGTCATGTGCTCTGCTCAATGCACATTACAAAACTCATAGTTCCTAGTCCAGAAGTGAGCAAGAGAGGGCAGCTACATACCTACATATATAGTCGATCATAGGAAGTCAGATCACAGCAGCAAAATAAAAGGAAAAAAAAAAAAAAGGAGGCTGAAAGCAATAGAAGGTACTTTTTGAGTTAAATATTCAGGCTTGAATATAATCTATTTTTAAACCAGATTTTACCAGTATGTTCTCTGCAATGTGTCACTCACTATATGCAGATTGTGTCCCTGGAGGGATTAAAGCCATGGACCCAAAGCTGCAAGGCAGGTTTGCTAACGGATTAGCCAATGGTATGGGACATCCAAAGCTATAGGTGAGGAGGAGCACTCTACCAAATGGCATGGGTGAAGGGTTCAGTCCTGAACAAATATGTGCAATGTAGAAAAAGAAAAACCTATGCAAAAGGTAGTCTTTACCATTTCAACAAGTTTGACAAAAGATACATTAGGACTCAAGGCGCCACAAACATTTTTGTGTAGGTGTTTCACTCATAACCACTTGCATGGCAGGGCCTAATTCACTAAATCATTCTATGCATGTTAAAATTTAGACCCCATTTACACTTAACATAGTGGGAACTCGACCTTTGTGTGGGCGTTTTCACACGATTTAACATGTCATGCATTGACAAGCCCATTCACTTCAATGCCCTATGTGCATTTTTCGCCCAAAAGAAGCGCCTGCTCTTTTTGGGCAACAAGCTCTACTATATTTTTAAAGGCACATTTTGCCATGACTGCAGAGTGATTCTGTCGTGTGACAATCACGGCAAATATCGCACCACATTTGGGTTGCATGAATGGCACCCAAACACGCAATTGCTTGTTTTGCAGCGAATGCCACGCGATTTGGAATTCAAAACCGCCAAGTGCAAATGGGACCTTAAAGCTCAGCTGAAGTCTCAAAAATACATACACACTATACTATCATTATGTAGGTTGTAATGACTGCGCTTAGGACAATATGTAGGTATGCAGCCCCCCTAGAGAAGCTCCCTGAACGGGTGCTTCAGAAATGAATGAATATATGAAAAGGGGTAATGGCGCTCCCTATAATTGATTGATCAGGTAAGTGACGAAGAACTAAACCAAATTGAAGAATAATATACGAGCCAGTGTGTGGGCTCCACGACAGGAATACTCCACCTAATCAGGTTATATAGATAATCACAGGTGCCATTACATATATAAATATATGAATAAAATGAGGTATTAGCTTCCCCTATAATAGGTTTTATAGGCGTAGGTAAGTCTACAAGTAAAGAGCTAAAGTAAATAATTAATACTGAAGAGCCACCACAGCAGAACTTACAGGTATGCGTGTGACCAGGTATGCTACTATACATGCAATCTCCTCACCATAGATGAAAAATAATAATAGTAGTAGGTGTAGCAAGCCCTAATTATACATACCTTATATGTGGTTACAACCATACATGGTGCCTCACATGTATAAAACTTTCCGCATAGGTGCACAATTCTGTGGTAATAAATACTACACCTGCTACACCTACTACTATTATTATTTTTCATCTATGGTGAGGAGATTGCATGTATAGTAGCATACCTGGTCACACGCATACCTGTAAGTTCTGCTGTGGTGGCTCTTCAGTATTAATTATTTACTTTAGCTCTTTACTTGTAGACTTACCTACGCCTATAAAACCTATTATAGGGGAAGCTAATACCTCATTTTATTCATATATTTATATATGTAATGGCACCTGTGATTATCTATATAACCTGATTAGGTGGAGTATTCCTGTCGTGGAGCCCACACACTGGCTCGTATATTATTCTTTAATTTGGTTTAGTTCTTCGTCACTTACCTGATCAATCAATTATAGGGAGCGCCATTACCCCTTTTCATATATTCATTCACACTATACTATCAACCTGCATGGCAGTTTTTAGTCTCATCTCCCCTTACCTGTTATAGCAGTTGACTTCTGGAGTCCCGAGTAGGGCTGGCACAAGGAGTGGGCAGGAGGGACAGCTGCCCCAGGAGCAGAGGTAGGTGGGAGGGTGCCCCCTCACCATATGCTCCAGATTAGTGGCTAGCAACCAATGGGCTGCGGATTCACACTCGTCACAATGTGCTCCAAAATGCTCACTCCTTACCCCATATGCCCACAGATGACACAAAAAACACACCATGCATTCACAACTACCTTCTAGCTGCCTAGAAAGCAAATGATTGGCCACACATGTGCAGTGCCAAACAAGAGCACCCGGAGCAAGGGGTCAGAGAATGGGTGCAGGGCAACAGACCCATTCTACGTCATGTATTGGGAGCAGGGGAAGGGCGGGGGCGCAATTTCACATCCTTGCCCTGGGCACTGGAAGAACCTGTCCCAGTACTGGTCCAGAGGCTTCAAATGAGGCTTGGGAGGAATGAAGCCTCTACCCGCGTGCTCATGTCTTACAGGAGCCCAACAGTCTAAGGGTACAGGTGCAGAGCCTCTATAATAAAAGGGCTAGCTGGGATACAGGGATCCACTCGGGAGAGAGGAGGCCCTATCCAGGAGGTCAGGGTGTGGGCCAGTGAAGCAAGGAGCTGCGAGTTATGCGGAGTATACACATTAGCACAGCTGCAAAATGGTCTGATGGAACAGCTAAAATGCCTAAGCTTGAGGCCAGAGCAGCGATACTGCAAAAAGCCAGAAGGCCTAATACCATTTGCTTTTGTGTTTTGAAGTCACGTTGTTAATACTTGCAAAGTGTAACGCTGCAAGTTACTTTTGAACTTTTCCTTTAAATGTAAGTGAGCCGCAGATTGGTCTGAACTTACTGAGGAGTTTTACACTTAATTGAAGAGCCCACAAATTTCACAAGGGGAAAAGGGGCCAAAAGGTATTTTACAGCTCATCTCCAGGCAAACCAAACCCTTTCACCAATCCCTCCAAACAGGCTTTCAAAAAACAAAAAAAAACAAAAAAAAACAAAAAAAAACACACACACGCACACACACTTTGTGTGCATCCAAAGATGCAGCGGCCCGCCCCGGTGGCTTCACTGATTGACAGGGCTCTGGCCATGGAAAACGACAAGGTCCGGCAGCCTTTGCGGCTTTTTAACTTGTAGTTTTCAATGAACTACCACAGCGCTGTGGAGCGCTGTGGTAGTTCATTCATGCTTCCTGTCAGATTGTATCTGCTTACCCTTAGGAGATGTACCGGTAAGCAGATACACTGGCAGATCTGAATGGCACCATCACTGGTGCAATGCTTTACAGGCTCAAAAAAAATAAAAAAAATAGAGAAATAATAATAAATGCACATTTACCTGCAAAAAATTTGTATTTATTTTTTTTTTTTTTCAATCTATTTTTATTAAATTTTCCATTTACAGGGAAAGAAACACATTGTTGTATAACAAACAACATGTGTATATGCGTACATATAGTAATAAACAGTAGGGTACAGTCCGTTAGTTCAAGCCGGACAAAACTCACTCGTAAAAGGTTACAAAATAAGAAGTATCAGAAAGAAAGAAGGAAGGAAGTATAATTCTTAATCACACTTGGGTATCCAGCCAATACTTCCAGGCGTTGGTAAATTTTGCAAGAGTATTGTTTTTTTAAGGCAGAGGTGTATTCATATTCTTTGATTAAGTTTAGTTGACGTTTAACATCAGAAATGTTTGGAATTAAGGAGCTTCTCCATTTGCACATTATGAGTAATCTGGTTGCAAATAGAATATGCATTATTATGGTTCTGAATTCGTGTGGGAAGGATTCCAGTCCTATACTTAGGATGGCTAGGGATTGGGTGAGTTTAGATATAATACCAGTGATGTCTGAGATTAAAGAGAACATTTTTCTCCAGAAGGGGCGAATGTGTGGGCATTCCCATAGAATGTGAATTATGGAGCCCTTGTAGGAGCAACCTCTTTAACAGGAGTCATCTACAAGATTTGCAAATTTGTGCATGGGAGCAAGATACCATCTATGATGGATTTTTTGTGACAGTTCCCAATAATTGGTACATTTGGAAGCTTTGTGGTTGTATTGTATGGCTTTGCGCCATTGGGAATTCGAGAAAGAGGCCTGTAGATCCCTTTCCCATCTCTTGTAAGTCAATGTCTTAATAAACATATCTGTGTTGTGTAACAGGTTGTACATAAGGGTTATTCCTTTTGCTGTGTGGGAGTTGGAGGTCCAAAATGACCATGCCTTGGTGGAGATTGTAACTGTTGGTGTGGGTTTTTTTTTTTCCCCAAGTATGAGGCTATATGCCTGTATGCACCTTGCGATGGTATTAAGTGTCTAGATCTTATGGTTTGGAATGGAAGAATTTGGTCTTTATGTATTATTTCTGTCAGTGGGAGACTTTTTATGTTTGACCAATGTTTAAGAGACATGTCGGGGAGTATGAAGTTGAAAACCTCCACTGGTGGATATATGGATTGGGTGTGTTCTGATAGGGATGTGTTTTGGAATAGGAAGCGCCATGCCTCAACTGCGGCTGATATCAGTGGGCGGTCTGTTTTTTTGGGGTTTCAAGTGGGTTTTCTGGGCTAGCAAAAGAGAGCTTAAATTGCCTTCGGGTACAAATGATTGCTCGATAAATTGCCATTGTTTGTTTTACAAGGGCATAAACCAGTGTCTGATTTGGTCCAGGAACACTGACATGTAGTAATCTTGTGTCTGGGAAGCTCATACCTCCTGCAAATTTGTGTTTTACCATAGTAGCATAGGAACAAAAAGGTTTCCGTCCCTGCCATACGCAAGAACACAGTAATCTTTTAATGGTGCTGAAGAAATATTTGGGGATCTGGATTGGTAAAGCTCTATATTACAGGAGGTACAGGAGTTTCAGGAGGGTGATCATTTTAAAAGCTGCCGCTCTGCCAGCCCATAAGAGATAATGTTTCCTTATTTCTTGGAGATCTTTCCTGCAAGTTTGAAGAAATGGTAGGTAGTTGCAAGTATATAAAAGTTTGAAGATGGAGAGGTCAGAGATATGCCTAAATAGGACATTGAGGAAGATACCCAGTGAAAGGGAACTGTAGTTTGTAGGCGAGATTTGGCAGATTTAGTAATGTGAACGCCAAGGACATTGGACTTGGAGTCATTTACCTTGTAGAAGGAGCATGCATTGAAAGGTATTTAAGATTTCCCATACCTTTACCAGGGAGGAAGCCGGGTCAGTCAAACTGAGGATTATGTCACCCGCAAATAAAGGGAGTTTAAATTCTTGACCTTTAATTTTGATTCCTGATATGGATTTGGAGGAGGGGATTTTTTGAGCTAGGGGTTCCATCAGTAATGTAAAAATCAGTGGGGACATCCTTGCCTCTTTCCGTTGGTTATTGTAAATGGGTCTGAAAAGACCCCACCTGAGAGGACTCGGCGGTGGGGTTGGAGTATAGGGCTAGAATGGCTGATATTATAGTGGGTCGGAAAGTATTCAGACCCCCTTAAATTTTTCACTTTTTGTTATATTGCAGCCATTTGCTAAAATCATTTAAGTTCATTTTTTTCCCTCATTATGTACACACAGCACCCCATATTGATTGAAAAACACAGAATTGTTGACATTTTTGCAGATTTATTAAAGAAGAAAAACTGAAATATCACATGGTCCTAAGTATTCAGACCCTTTGCTGTGACACTCATATTTAACTCAGGTGCTGTCCATTTCTTCTTATCATCCTTGAGATGGTTCTACACCTTCATTTGAGTCCAGCTGTGTTTGATTATACTGATTGGACTTGATTAGGAAAGCCACACACCTGTCTATATAAGACCTTACAGCTCACAGTGCATGTCAGAGCAAATGAGAATCATGAGGTCAAAGGAACTGCCTGAAGAGCTCAGAGACAGAATTGTGGCAAGGCACAGATCTGGCCAAGGTTACAAAAAAATTTCTGCTGCCCTTAAGGTTCCTAAGAGCACAGTGGCCTCCATAATCCTTAAATGGAAGACGTTTGGGACGACCAGAACCCTTTCTAGAGCTGGCCGTCTGGCCAAACTGAGCTATCGGGGGAGAAGAGCCTTGGTGAGAGAGGTAAAGAAGAACTCAAAGATCACTGTGGCTAAGCTCCAGAGATGCAGTCCGGAGATAGGAGAAAGTTGTAGAAAGTCAACCATCACTGCAGCCCTCCACCAGTCGGGGCTTTATGGCAGAGTGGCCCGACACAAGCCTCTCCTCAGTGCAAGACACATGAAAGCCCGCATGGAGTTTGCTAAAAAACACCTGAAGGACTCCAAGATGGTGAGAAATAAGATTCTCTGGTCTGATGAGACCAAGATAGAACTTTTTGGCCTTAATTCTAAGCGCTATGTGTGGAGAAAACCAGGCACTGCTCATCACCTGTCCAATACAGTCCCAACAGTGAAGCATGGTTGTGGCAACATCATGCTGTGGGGGTGTTTTTCAGCTGCAGGGACAGGACGACTGGTTGCAATCGAGGGAAAGGTGAATGCGGCCAAGTACAGGGATATCCTGGATGAAAACCTTCTCCAGAGTGCTCAGGACCTCAGACTGGCTAAAATAACGAAGGAATGACTTACTTCACAACAACTCCGTGACTGTTCTTGAATGGCCCAGCCAGAGCCCTGACTTAAATCCAATTGAGCATCTCTGGAGAGACTTAAAAATGGCTGTCCACCAACGTTTACCATTAAACCTGACAGAACTGGAGAGGATCTGCAAGGAGGAATGGCAGAGGATCCCCAAATCCAGGTGTGAAAAACTTGTTGCATCTTTCCCAAAAAGACTCATGGCTGTATTAGATCAAAAGGGTGCTTTTACTAAATACTGAGCAAAGGGTCTGAATACTTAGGACCATGTGATATTTCAGTTTTTTTTTTTTTTTTTAATAAATCTGCAAAAATTTCAACAATTCTGTGTTTTTCTGTCAATATGGGGTGCTGTGTGTACATTAACCACTTCCCGCCCGGCCCATAGCAGATGACGGCCGGGCGGTGGTTCAGTTATCCTAACTGTGAGTCATATGACGTCATATGACGTCCAGCAGGATAACATGCTGCCGTGCGGCGATCGGTGGAGCGGTGTGGCAGTCTGACACACCGCTCCACCGATCTTGGAAAAGAGCCTCCTGCGGAGGCTCTTTACCACGTGATCAGCCGTGTCCAATCACAGCTGATCATGATGTCAATAGGAAGAGCTGTTGATCGGCTTTTCCTCACTCGCGTCTGACAGACGCGAGTAGAGGAGAGCCGATCGGCGGTTCTCCTGACAGGGAGGGGTCTGTGCTGATTGTTTATCAGCACAGCTCCCCCTCAGATCACCACACTGGACCACCAGGGATCACCACTAGGACCACCAGGGAAGGGGGCATCATGTGGATGGCCAGGTATGTACCCCATGGCCATCCACATGTGCCCAGTCAGTGCCCAATCTGTGCCAATCAGTGCCCACAAATGGGAACTGATTGGCACCATTATATAGCACTGATGCCCAGCAATGCCACCCTTAGGGGCATCAGTGCCACCCATGAGTGTCCATCGGTGCCACCTGTCAGTGCCCAGTGCCACCCATAAGTACCCATCAGCGCCACTCATAAGTACCCATCAGTGCCACCTACGAATGCCCATCAGTGCCGCCTATGAGTGCCCATCAGTGCCGCATACCAGTGCCCATCAGTGCCACCCATCAGTGCCACCTCATCAGGGCCACCTCATCGGTGCCCGTCAGTGCAGCCATATCAGTGCCCGTCATTGAAGAAAAACTTACTTATTTCCAAAAAAAATTAACAGAAACAAAGAAAAACATGTTTTTTTTCAAAATTTTCGGTCTTTTTTTTATTTGTTGCGCAAAAAATAAAAACCTGCAGAGGTGATCAAATAACACCAAAAGAAAGCTCTATTTGTGGGAACAAAATGATAAAAAAAATTGTTTGAGTACAGTGTAGCATGACCGCACAATTGTCATTCAAATTGCGACAGCCCTGAAAGCTGAAAATTAGCCTGGGCGGGAAGGTGTCTAAGTGCCTGGTATTGAAGTGGTTAATGAGGAAAAAAAAATGAACTTAAAGGATTTGAGCAAATGGCTGCAATATAACAAAGTGAAAAATTTAAGGGGGTCTGAATACTTTCCGTCCACACTGTATGTTGCCTTGAAATCCAAATTTAGTGAGAGTATGTTTCAAATAACCCCAGTGAATCCTATCAAATGCCTTTTCAGCGTCTAAGGCAATGAATAGGGTTGATATTGTGCTTTTCTGTATAATGTAGATTTATCATTTTTCGTGTGGCATCCGGGGTTTGCCTGCCTAAGGTGAACCCGACCTGGTCAGGGTGTATGAGGTGGGGCATAATGGGGGCTAAGCTCTGGGCTACTAGTCTAGCATATAATTTAAGGTCAGTGTTTAATAAAGAGATAGGACGGAAATTAGAGGGGGTAACCGACTCCTTCCCTGGTTTGGGCAAGGTTACAACATTGGCAGAAAGCATTTCATTTGGGAATTGACCAGAGGACACAGCAGTGCTGAACATTTCACATATGTGGGGAGCTAAGGTGTCGTTGAAGGATTTGTAATATTCGGCAGAGAAGCCATCTGGGCCAGGGTCTTTACCTTTGGGGAGAGTAGATATAGCTTGGGAGGCTTCTTTGTTAGAGAATGGAGCGTTAAGGAATGTCCGTTGTTCAGAGGAAAGTTTGGGAAGATTTAATGATTCTAGAAAGTCTAATGTGTCAGATTCAGGGGTTGTGTTGTGAGGGGGTAAGCTTTCAAGTTGTAAAGCTTGTGGTAGTATGCCCCAAACACATTAGCTATATATCTTTGGGGTGATATACTTTGTCTCCTGTAGTGGGGTGTAAGATATGGGGGATTTTAATTTTAGTTATTTTTCGTTTGATTTGGTTTGCTAACAATTTACTAGCTTTATTACCGGCTGTATAGAAGGTAGAGCGTAATTTTAATAATATCTTAGCGTGTTTGTCGTTAAGGGAGGTTCTAAGATTGTTTCTGGCCAGAAAGATTTTATCACTGGTGAATTGTGTGGGGGTGGCTTTGTTTATCTCTTCTAATTGTTCAATTCTGTGTAATAGTTCTGTCAGCTGCTGTGTCCTTTGACGCTTCATTTATGCACTCAGTTGAATTAGTACACCACGAATAAACGCCTTGTGGGCTGTCCATAAAGTAGCAGGGTTGCTAACTGTAAACATATTAATGTCAAAATATTCTGTCATACGGTCTTGTATGAGGGTTGTGTTGGAGGGTATTGACATTAGGTATGGATCATTTCTCCACTTGGTGGCGAAGGAGTTAGAAGTCTTGTCTGCTATGCATATGGAGATGGGTGCATGGTCTGACCATGTTATGGTGTGAATTTTTGTCTCAACGGCATCTTGCAGAAGTTGTTGATCTCCTACAAGCAGGTTGATTCTTGAGTAGGTGTAGTGTGGTTTGGAAAATATATGTATAATCTTGTTCCATGGAGTGTTGGCATCTCCATATGTTGATTAAGCCGTTGGCTTGCAATAAAGGAGTCAGTGTAGGCTGTCTGCGTTTTTTAGGAGAGGATCCTTTAACATCAATGGAAGGGTCCGGAGTTAAGTTAAAGCCCCCACAAAAAAAACGTACAGCCTTGTTTGTCTCTATTCGCTTTTTAAAATTTTCCGCAAAAAGCGTAATTGGCCTGTGTTTGGGGCGTATATGTTTACAATAGTAAAGGTTGCATTGTTCATTTGGCATACTAGGATAAGGTATCTCCCCTGGGGATACGCAATTGTAGATATCACTTTAAACGCTACTATGTCTCTGATCACTATCAATACTCCTTTTGTTTTGTTTTGAAAGTTAGCGCAGAAAACATGTGGGAAGTTTTTGCATGACGTTATTCTGATCGGTATATTGTATTCGTTGAGTTGCCAATGAAAGTGTTGGAAGTATATAGTTGGGAATAGCTAGAGCTGTTAGGGTGGAAGTGAGCTGGAGGTGTTTTTATTTTTTTTGTGTGTGTGTTGATGGGGTATGCAGATACTGGGAAATATATTGGAGGACTTATGTTTTGTGAAGCTGTTCTTATAGGTCCCTTGCAAAGTCCAGAACTTGACAAGTGTTGAAGGAAGAAGGCTTGCGAATAAAGAGTGTTAGATAGGAAACTAAGAAATAAGATCAATTAACAAGAGTATAGTGTTTCCAGGGGGAAGGTAAAATCTGAAAAGAGAAGAAGAGGCAAAACTCTAGCCTGAACGGTCTACGCCGCAAATTAAACTGAGGGTTAAGGCTGACGAGCTGGGCTCGGGCAGGCAATCCAGGGCTTCTGCGTAAGCCAGATATAGCCTTAGAGAATCAGGTGGTCATGTCGTCCGGGGGATCAAAATCATCCCATCCTCTGGTGGTGCGAGTGCTTTGGTTGCGATTATGCTGCCTTTGTTACAGTGGTTCCAGGATGTGCCATTGTGGCAGCAGTGAAAGGCCTTCATCCAGGGTGCGGACATAGTGGGATTTATTATCCTTTGTGATGATCCGAATAACTGCCCACTTGTATTGTATTCGGTGGTTGCGTAGGGGTTTTGTAATAGTGGCTAGGTTTTTGCATAGTATATTTAGATAAATCGGAGTAGAAAGCCAAATCGGTATAAGGCTGGAGATATTCAGAGTGATTAGCACGCATCACATTTTCCTTAACATGGAAAAAATGAATTCTGACAATAGTGTCTCTTGGGACATTACCTGGCAGGTATGACGGTTTTGGCAGCCGGTGTATGCGATCGATGATTAATTCTCATGGGGCGGTGTCAGGGAGAAAAGCTGACATCAACTGTATGAAGTATTCTTTCAGTGCAGATAGTTGGACTGACTCTGGTATGCCTCTTATTTTTAAGTTGTTCCACCTGGAACGGTCCTCTAAATCTGAAATTTTGGCTTTCATCCACTCCATATCCTCAGCCCCCTCACTCTATGCATCCACTAAGGTATTAAAGGAGGTAGTCACTTCTCCCATTTTGGCTTCAATGGTGGAGACTCTCTCTCTCTCTCCCATACACAATATTTCTGAGGTAAAATGGTTCATCATTCTGGAGATATCAGAGTGGATGGAGGTTTGTAAAGTGAGAAGCATATCTATTAAGGTAGTGTCCAGCACTGGCTGGCTGGTAGTGGGATATACAGCAATAGAATTATCTATAATTGGGCACATAGGGGGAGCTGATGTATTATGGCTCATGTCAGCGTCCTGTGCTGTGTCCTGTGACAGCTTCAGTTTTGATTTAGCTGCGCTCGTGGATGGAGTGGAGACTAGGGAGCCGCTCCCAGATAAGTGGGAAGAAGACATAGCGGCTTCTGCAGGATTCGGCTGTGACTGAGTGAAGGACGGGCTGCCGCGGGATACAGCCGCATGTCTGCTGGCGCCATTTTGGGAGTTGTTCTTGCCAGGGTAGAACTCCGTGAGTTTCCGTGGAACCGAACATTCGAGTCGATTGAGCCGTTTGCTGTGGCCGTAGAGGGTGATCACCCATCGCTCTTTGCCCTAGAAAGCCGCCGTCCCTCAGAGCTGTTTCAACAAGCAGCCATCTCGGTCGGCTTTCTGCCACACCCCCGTATTTATTATTTTTTTTGCAGAAAGTGAACTTTTACATTAAAATGAACTGTAGTACGTTTCTGCAAAAAAAGACCAAAAAACTCATAGGTGTGAACCAGGCCTAAATGCTGGCCACAATAAGACCAAAACCAGTAAAGCATTTTTAACGGTCCTCTTTTTTCACTCTCGTTTAGGTCCACTGAAAACACACAAAGAGACTTTATAAATATATAATATTATTTACACTGTTTAAAGAAAGCGGATCAATATAGCTGCACTACCAGACACATTTCCTGTCCTGAACACTCAAAGCATCTTTAGTCTTGGCACTTGCTGCATCTCTCTATATGGTTAGTGGAAATACTGAGCTCTCTGCGCGAAAACTGGAAGGCTCACTGACCAAATCCCAAAAGGCACAAGTCTTCCAATGCAAACAATTGTAGTTCTTGTAGTTTGAAAAAGACCATTTTTGAACAAAATACAATGAATTTCTCCTCATTTTCTGTCTCGTGACAAAGATGACTATACAAATAAACCTTTTAGGGTTTTAAACCTCTGTCAGGTTCTTTTACTTCTGTTTTCTCCACTGAGAAGATACAATGGGGACAAAAACAGCAATAAAAACCTGACCGAAATGAAAACCCTTTAACACCATCCAAAGCCTAAAAATGTACATACAGTACCTAAATTATGTCAGGTAAACAGATGCATTCACCCACATGTTATGGGGCTTCAGCCACTGTACAGCCTGTGTGCATTAAAGCTCACATACAATAACACATCGCACATGGCAAGTCATTCTAAAAAGCACCCCAAAAACGTATATACAGTGGAAAGGTTGCAAGCCTAAGCATGCATGTTACAGTGTGCGTGGTAAAGCAATAGTGTAAATTGGTTGTTGAAAACATGCTAAACTGCAGTGCATAGATTTAATCCCATGTAGTCCCATAACTAAAATTCATGCAGATAAATGTGAGTGGACCCAAAGGAATGCACCTGCCTCTGAGCGCACCTATTCAGATGTGTATGCACTATGTGTGGTTTCTCTGGTTTCACCAAAAATATTGGAAGACTTTTTTGTGAGTTGAGAACCCACATAATGTAAATGGGTTGCCTTAAAAGGAGAAGTAAGCTTGTTTGGCTGTACTTCTCCTGTGGATCACAGAAGTGCAGCTTGTTCTGCACTCCTGTAACTCATTTTCAACAGACAGTGGGCTGAAGCCTGCTCTCAGCTGACGTCACAGAGCCGGTTCAGGCTTTGGAAAGATCGCAACATAGGGTCGGGAACCGCCCACAGGCCTAGACTGGCACCTGGCTCAACCTCTCAGCGGGCCGCTGGGAGCCGGAGCCGGCCGCTCCCACTCTCTCCACAGCCCAGCGCTCCAGTGAGCGAGGGGAGGGGCAGAGCAGATAGTGGTGATTGAGAGTCACCAGCTCTCTGCTCAGGGAGCCCTGAGAACTGAGCGATCAGTAGGCGTTTGATCACTCGGTTCTCAGTGTTACAGCTGGTGGGGGACAGATGCTGCATCCACCTAGGTAAGCATGATTCTGCATAAAAATAAAACAAATAAAAATAAAACACCACACATACTATTTTTTTTAAAGTCTAATGCCGCGTACACACGGTCGGACTTTCTGGGAAGCTAGGTCTGACGTACTTGCCGCCAGACTTCCGGCGGACTACCGCTGGACTTTCTGAACGGACGGACTTGCCTACACACGACCAGGCTTTCCGGAATCAGGTCTTCCCGACGGACTTCCGCCGGACTTTCAGAATGAACGGACTTTCCCACACACGGACAAGTCCGTTCATTTTGAACGTGACTCGGGTACGACGGGACTAGAAAAGGAAGTCAATCTCGCCGCTTCTATCGGCGAGATTGAAACCTTGCGAGCCCCGTCGCAGGCATCCCAGGCCCTTAGGTCTGGTATGGAACTTTAAGGGGAACCCCCTACGCCGAAAAACCGAGTGGGGGTCCCCCCAAAATCCATACCAGACTCCGATCCGAGCACGCAGCCCGGCCGGTCAGGAAAGGGGGTGGGGACGAGCAAGCGCCCCCCCTCCTGAACCATACCAGGCCGCATGCCCTCAACATGGGGGGGTGCTTTGGGGGAGGGGGTGCCCTGCGGGGCCCCCCCACCACAAAGCACCTTGTCCCCATGTTGATGAGGACAAGGGCCTCTTCCCGACAACCCTGGCCGTCGGTTATCGCTGTCTGCGGGCGGGGGGCTTATCGGAATCCGGGAGCCCCCTTTAATAAGAGGGCCCCCAGATCCCGGCCCCCCACCCTATGTGAATGAGTATGTGGGGTACATGGTACCCCTACCCATTCACCTAGGGAAAAAGTGTCAATAATAAAACACACTACACAGGTTTTTAAAATAATTTATTAAACAGCTCCGGGGGGGTCTTCCCCCGGCTTCGGGGGTCCCTCCGGTTCCTCTTCTCCCTGCGTCCGGTTGGTTCTTCTCCGCTCTCTCCGGCCTCTTCTCCCGGTGTTCCAGTTCTTCGGCCGGCTCCTCCGCTGTCTTCAGGCCGCTCTCTTGCCAGCGGAGGTCCGGACTTCTGGGCTTCTTGGCCCCCCCCCGCGCTCGCCGCAATAGGAAATTTTGTTTTTCCTATTGCAGCGAGCGCGAGATACAGTACCCTGCTCCTCCGTCGTATCTGGTCCGTCGGACCAGCATACAGACGAACAGGCTTTCCGTCAGGAACGGAGTCCGGCGGAGTTACGACGTAAAGATTTGAGCAAGTTTCAAATCTAAAGTACGTCGGATTTCCGACCAAAACGGTCCGTCGGAAGTCCGATGGAGACCACACGCGATCGGATTGTCCGCCGGATTTGGTCCGGCGGCCTCCGTCGGACTTTTGTAGCTGAAAAGTCCGACCGTGTGTACGCGGCATAAGGCTCCATGCACACTGGGCTTAAAAAAACGCTCATATAGAGCGTTGGGTACAAAGTTTAGACGAGTTTAGGAAAGCTTTGCATTTTTTCTGCCAGAAAGCTCCAGTAAGAAACGCAAACCAGAAGGATTTTTTTTCCTGCCTCTAAATATTGAGCTCAAAATATACCTGTAATCGTCCTAATGTGTATGGACACATAGGATAACACTGAGCTTCTTCTACAAGCAGAACACAAACCTCTGTAGAAGCAGCGATTTTTAAGTCAGTGTGCATGAAGCCTAACTCTGGGCAAATAAAAATGATCCCTTGCAGTGTGGGGTGAAACCAGCAATTGCTTGTTTTTGTCTAGGGGAACAATAAAAAGGAGATAATAAGTTCACTACCATTTTGAATTGCACAGTTCTTAAGGGCCCTTTCACACGAACGTGTCCGTGTACATGCTCCGCTTTGCTCAGCGGGGGATCAATCCGTCAGATGACCCACCTGTCAGAACGCTGCTCTCCTCTATGGGGGATGGGATGAAGATGGACCGTAGAGTCAGTTTTCATCTGATCCGACCCGCCAGACGGATGAAAAAAATAGGGTTTCCATCAGTCACACTTTAGCGGATCGGAGCGGGTCGGATGTCAGCGAACAGGTCACCGCTGACATCCGTCGCTCCATAGACCTGTATGGAGCGTCCGTTCAGGTCCGCCTAAAAAACTGACAGGCGTACCTGAACGGTCCACCCGTGTTAAAAGGGCCTAAGACATGCAATGAAAAGTATTGTGCACATACACCATTATAAGCAAGCATTTTTCAACTACCTAAAATCAAGGGACATTTATTGACAATCTTGAAAGAGTATTCCTCAACTAGGGAGGAAATAAACATTACATGCCGTGGCTCATTTACTCTCGCTACAGCACTGAGACACCGCAAAATTTTACTAATTCCCGATAAACCCTATGTGACTCGAAACGTCACAGGTGTAAACAATCGGCCGCACAGTACTGCACAAGGGCTACACAATAACTGCACACGGGGGGGCGGAAGTATATCGCACTGTGGACTCAGAAGACATGGTTCCGGCTTCTCCCGAAGAGGGCGAATTTATCTAGTCCTAGAAAATTAGTAAGAGACATACGAAAGGGGCCTAACATGAATGCAGAATGTCTTCTAAAGCTTTACTGTACTGCCTTAATTCTAGAAGGAGCTGTGGAGGGACAGCGTTTACTACCGCTTTAACTCTGGTTTAAAAAAAAAAAAACACACACACTATTCATGTATGCATTCTTAACTCAATTTATTTTTTATTTTTTGCTGCTATGATCTGACTTGCTGTTAGAGGATGGCTACAGTCATTCTTCATGGTCCCACTGTATGCATGAACATAGCCACCTTACTTGTTAAAAGAAACATCCGCATGAATGGCAGGACCTAAAGCACAACACTGACTCTGCCGGCTTGCCTTCTTCCCATAGTGCATCCCAACGCCATCTCTTCTCCAAGTAAGCCATGCACACACACCCACCCACATGATGTAAAAGAAAATGTGATTCATCAGGCCAGGCCACCTTCTTCCATTGCTCCATGATCCAGTTCTGATGCTTATGTGCCCATTGTAGGCTCTTTTAGCTGTGGACACGAGTCAGCACAGGCACCTTGACCAGTATGCGGATACGCAGCCCCATATTCAACAAACTGATGCACTGTGTGTTCCGACACCTTTCTATCAGAACCAGCGTTAACTTTTTCTGCAATTTGAGCTATAGCAGCTCTTCCATTGACATGGGCCAGTCTTCACTTCCCACATACATCATTAAGCCTTGGTTGCCCATGACCCAGTTCACCAGTTTTCATTCCTTGGACTAGTGTCATAGGTCCTGACCACTAAAGACCAGGAACATTGCACAAGAGCTGCAGTTCTGGAGTTGCTCTGACTCAGTATCTAGCCATTACAATTTAGCCCTTGTCAAAGTCACTCAAATCCTTATGCTTGCCCATTTTTTCTGCTTTCAATGCATCAACTTCAGGGACAACATGTTCACTTGCTGCCTAATATTACCCACCCACTTTCAGGTGTTATTGTAATGGGATAATCAATGTTATTCACTTTACTTGTCAGGGATCATAATGTTATGGTTGATCGGTGTATATGCAAACAGGAGCATTTTTTGTTGCCTACGGCTGCAAATCAGCCTTTTAATATTATTTCTGCAATGGAAAGTTTAAAATGTACCAAGAATCCCAACTGACTGCTTCAGGCAACAATAAAATCTAATGCTAAGACCAAATAATCCAATTAGCTACTGGAGGAAATGATTTTGTTTGGGGGTCTAAAAGCAATAAAATCAGATCACTAAAAAGTAGAGATATCATAATAAAAAGAATTTTCAAAAAAAATAAATAAATTAAAAAAAAGGAGATATCATATGTTCCACCACAGGAAATTAGGCAGAAGTTTGTTTGTATAGCTATGTCACGAGTCCTAGTCCAATAGTCAACATTTGTTCACACCACAGACTGCCTAAAATATGTTTTATATTGTACGGTTTAAATGTTGAATACAATAGAATATATTAATTGTACAAAAGAACAACATGTATTTATGAAGGTTGTGTTTGATAATTGCTATTTGAATGGAGAAAAAGACAATGCAAATGATGCATGCAGCCCATGTAACCAACACGATTATTAATTTAGAGCAAAGGACAGCTTTATTACATTATGTGGTTCTACTACAGTGTCACTCATCAGGATATAAATATGTTTACACAGTTATTGTTGAATTATGCGATCTTAACTACAGTACATTTTGGTTGCACAGAGCTGCTGATTTTCACCTTGTTCTTACAAGTACAAAGTGCAGAAAGTATTGAAAACAGCTATTAAACTGTTAACTCACCTCAGAATACACAATATACAGTGGATATAAAAAAAAAAGTCTACACATCCCTGGTAAAATGTCAGGTTTCTGTGATGTAAAAAAATTTGACAAGATAAAAGAATTTCAGAACTTTTTCCACGTTTAATGTGACCTATAAACTGTCCAACTCAATTGAAAAATAAACAAATCTTCTTTTTTTTTGGGGGGGGGGGGTTAAAAATATAAAACTAAAATAATGTGGTTGCATAAGTGTGCACACCCTTATATAACTGGGGATGTAGCTGTGTTCAGAATTAAGCAATCACATTAAAACTCATGTTAAATAGGAGTCAGTAAGTACACATCTGCCATCATTAAGGCCTCATGCACAATGCACACTGGACGTTTTAACAGCAGCTGTTTTTGGCTTCAGACGTTATTTTCTACAGTTAATGAAACCCCCATCATGTTATCCTATGTGTCCATGCACACATAGGCTGTTATCAGCAGTTTTAGGCTGGGGTGTTTTTTGGCTTTAAAAAAAACAAAACAAAACTAGTGGGTTCTGAGAGGAGTTTTTCAGCTGGTTTCAGCTGTAAAAAACGCTCTAATGTCAAAAAAAACGCTGATAAACACCGATAATTGCTCAAAAAAACGCTGCTCACCAGCGTTTTAATGTTTTTTTTTTGTTTTTTTTTTTTCAATGGATCAAAAACAAAAACACACAACCGCTAAAAACCGCCAACGCGGAAAAATGCTACAAACCATTATCAAACGCTAAAAAAAGCTATTGCAAAAGCGTTGAAAAACTCACTGCAAAGCCACTGACGTTTTTCCTTAAAGTGCCTCGGATTAACCCCAAATAAAGTTCAGCTGTTCTAGAAGGACTTTCTCTTTATTAAATCACATCCAACAGCAAAAACCATAGTCTGCAGAGAGCTTCCAAAGCATTGGAGGGATAGCATTGTTAAAAGGCATCAGTCAGGAGAAGGGTACACAAAAAATCAGGCATTATATACAGTGCCTTGCAAAAGTATTCACCCCCTTGGCTTTTTTACCTATTTTATTACATTACAGCCTTTGGTTCAATGATTTTTTTTTTTTATCTGAATTATATGTGATGGATCAGAACACAATAGTCTAACTTGGTGAAGTAAAATTAGAAAAAATATATACATAACTATTTTTCGGAAATAAAAAAAACTGATAATTGGCATGTGCGTATGTATTCACTCCCCTTTGTTATGAAGCCCATAAAAAGCTCTGGTGCAACCAATTACCTTCAGAAGTCACATGATTAGTGACATGATGTCCAACTGTGTGCAATCTAAGTGTCACATGATCTGTCATTACATATTACACACACACACACCTGTTTGAAAGGCCCCAGAGGCTGCAACACCTAAGCAAGAGGCACCACTAACCAAACACTGCCATGAAGACCAAAGGAACTCTCCAAACAAGTAAGGGACAATGTTTTTGTTAAGTACAAGTCAGGGTTAGGTTATAAAAAAAAATATCCAAATCTTTGATGATCCCTAGGAGCACCATCAAATCTATCATAACCAAATGGAAAAAACATGGCACAACAGCAAACCTGCCAAGAGACGGCCGCAGACCAAAACTCACGGACCGGGCAAGGAGGGCATTAATCAGAGAGGCAGCACAAAGACCTAAGTTAACCCTGGAGGAGCTGCAGAGTTCCACAGCAGAGACTGGAGTATCTGTACATAGGATGACAATAAGTTGTACCCTCCAAAGAGTTGGGCTTTATGGCCAGAAGAAAGTCATTACTTTCAGCAAAAAACAAAACAAAATAGCACATTTGAGTTTGCGAAAAAGCATGTGGGAGACTCCCAAAATGTATGGAGGAAGGTGCTCTGGTCTGATGAGACTAAAATTTAACTTTTTGGCCATCAAAGAAAACGCTATGTCTGGCGCAAACCCAACACATCACCCAAAGAGCACCATTCCCACAGTGAAACATGGTGGTGGCAGCATCATGCTGTGGGGATGTTTTTCAGCAGTCGGGACTGGGAAACTGGTCAGAGTTGAGGGAAAGATGGATGTGCTAATTACAGGGATATTCTTGAGCAAAACCTGTACCACTCTGTGTGTGATTTGAGGCTAGGACGGAGGTTCACCTTCCAGCAGGACAATGACCCCAAACACACTGCTAAAGCAACACTTTAGTCGTTTAAGGGAAAACATGTAAATGTGTTGGAATGGCCTAGTCAAAGCCCAGACCGCAATCAAATAGAAAATCTGTGGTCAGACTTAAAGATTAAAAAAACAAAATAAGTGCAGCGCTGAAACTTAATATGAAATATATATCAAACTGGAAATACCCATAAGAAGTGATTAACCCACCAACAATAAATTGAATAAAAGGTAAATACAAAAAAATCAAAAAAAGTCTCCCATAGAAGACTAAAACAAATATCTGACCATATACAAAAAGTGAAAAATTGAAAAATATATATAACAAGGTGAATCAAGTCCCAATTACAAACAATGCAAACTTAAAAAGTCAAAAAGTCCATAAACAAAGTGAATTGGAGACCCGAGTGCATATGTTCAGAGGAAAAAGTGACATAGGTGAGTCCAGCATCCAGAGTAATTCACACCCAAGAGAGATATGAGGCTCCTTACCAGCTCGAGGTGACCACCATAACAGTGGTCTCACCAGGCATTTGGGAAATTATCAGGTCACCCACAAACCTATGCCAATATTCACAGTTGAAAACGTGGTACTCAAAAGACAAAAACAACAAAAGGCTCCCATAGTGTAAAATTGCAATATAGTGTGGTTTATTGAGTTATAAGATTGCACTTACAGGAATCTTCATCCATTAAAAGCATGTAACCAAACATGAGGATCGCTGCGTCTCCACGAGCTTCCGCCTGCTTACTGTGTATGTCCCATCAATCACAAAGGAAAACGTAATGACGTCAGTGTCACAGGCTCCTCCCTACACATTTTGTCACGATAGGACGTCGTCTGGGGCCAATAAACCACACTATATTGCAATTTTACACTATGGGAGCCTTTCTTGTTTTTGTCTTTTGAGTACCACGTTTTCAACTGTGAATATCGGCATAGGTTTGTGGGTGACCTGATAATTTCCCAAATGCCTGGTGAGACCACTGTTATGGTGGTCACCTCGAGCTGGTAAGGAGCCTCATATCTCACTTGGGTGTGAATTACTGTGGATGCTGGACTCACCTATGTCACTTTTTCCTCTGAACATATGCACTCTGGTCTCCAATTCACTTTGTTTATGGACTTTTTGACTTTAAGTTTGCATTGTTTGTAATTGGGACTTGATTCACCTTCTTATATATATTTTTCAATTTTTCACTTTTTGTATATGGTGAGATATTTGTTTTAGTCTTCTATGGGAGACTTTTTTGATTTTTTGTATTTACCTTTATTCAATTTATTGTTGGTGGGTTAATCACTTCTTATGGGTATTTCCAGTTTGATATATATTTCATATTAAGTTTCAGCGCTGCACTTATTTTGTTTTTTTGATGTATTAGACTTTTAGTGCTGGCGGCTTTAACAGTCACTCTTCAATATACACTCTTCTAGCGCAGCGTTAACCCTTTCTTGGGTTCTTTATTTATTTCAGACTTAAAGATTGCTGTTCACAAGTGCAAACCATCCAACTTGAAGGAGCTGGAGCAGTTTTGCAAGGAGGAATGGGCAAAAATCTCAGTGGTAAGATGTGGCAAGCTCATAGAGACTTATCCAAAGTGACGTGGTGCTGTGATAGCCGCAAAAGGTGGCTCTACAAAGTATTGGACTTTAGTGGGGTGAATAGTTATGCACATTGACTTTTTCTGTTATTTTGTCCTATTTGTTGTTTGCTTCACAATATAAAAAAAATCTTCAAAGTTGTGGGCATGTTCTGTTAATTAAATTATGCAAATCCTCAAACAATCCATGTTAATTCCAGGTTGTGAGGCAACAAAACACGAAAAATGGCAAGGGGGGGTGAATACTTTTGCAAGGCACTGTACGCAGTAAAATACAGTGAAGACCGTTATTATCAAATGGAGAAAATATGGCACAACCGTGAACTGCACGCCCCTCCAAAATGTATGAAAAGATGAGAAGAAAACTGATCAGTGAGGCTGCCAAGAGGCCTACACAGTGGCGTAGCGTGGGTTGTCAGCACCCGGGGCAAGGCAAGTAATTTGCGCCCCCCCCCCCCCCTAACCTGCGGACTTTTATCACTCCCCGAGTCCCTTCAAATACAATAGTACTGACCTACCTGATTCCTATACTGACCACTACACACTACACTGACCACTATAATATACTGTCCACTACACTAAGAACTACACTGACCACTACATAGCTCCCAACTGTCCCTGATTTCGAGGGACTGCCCCTGATTTGGAGCAATGTCCCTCTGTCCCTCATTCCTCCTCATTTGTCCCTCATTATGGTCTGATCTATATAGATGTATAGAAAATGCACTTTTTATCTTTCAAAAAGTGTTCCCCAGTGCTAAACCTTTCATCTGATTTCTAAATTGCTGCATATGTAAATCCCAAAAGCCAATATCAAGGAATAGTAGTGTTGAAAAAGCACTTGTGGGTTTAACCAATCTTGGTTTTTTTTGTACAATTCTCCTTTAAGGGGGCGTGGCAAGGGGTGTGTCCTATGTCTGCATACTTTTGCTGGTAGGTGTCCCTCATTCCCATCTCAAAAAGTTGGGAGGTATGCCACTATACTATACTGTCCACTACACTAAGAACTACACTGTCCACTATACTGTCCACTCCACTACACTGACCACTATACTGTCCACTACACTGACCACTATACTGTCCACTACACTGTCCACTACACTACACTGTCCACTATACTGACCACTACACTGAGAACTACACTGTCCACTACACTATACTATACTGATCACTATACTACACTGAGAACTACACTACAGTGACTATTAAACTGTCCACTACACTACACTGACCACTATACTACACTAACCACTATACTGTCCACTATACTGACCACTACACTATACTGTCCACTATACTGACCACTACACTGACCACTATACTGTCCACTACACTACACTGACCACTATACTACACTGTCTACTACACTACACTGACCACTACACTGACCACTATACTATACAGACCACAATACTACACTGTCCACTACATTATACTAACCACTACACTATACTGACCACAATACTACAATGTCCACTACACTACACTGCCCACTACACTATACTGACCACAATACTACACTGTCCACTACACTATACTGACCACTACACTGTCCACTACACTATACTGACCACAATACTACACTGACCACTACACTGTACTGACCACTATACTACACTGTCCACTACAATATACTGACCACTATACTACACTGACCACTCCACTACACTATACTGTCCACTACACTATACTGTCCACTACACTATACTGTCCACTACACTGACCACAATACTACACTATCCACTACACTGTCCACTACACTACACTGACCACTATACTATACTGACCACAATACTACACTGTCCACTACACTGTACTGACCACTATACTACACTGACCACTCCACTACACTATACTGTCCACTACACTATACTGTCCACTACACTATACTGTCCACTACACTATACTGTCCACTACACTATACTGACCACAATACTACACTACACTGTCCACTACACTACACTGTCCACTATACTACACTGTCCACTACACTACACTGTCCACTACACTGTACTGACCACTATACTACACTGTACTGACCACTATACTACACTGTACTGACCACTATACTACACTGTCCACTACACTACACTGACCACTACACTACACTGACCACAATTCTACACTGACCACTACACTGTACTGACCACTACACTGTACTGACCACTAAACTACACTGTCCACTACACTATACTGACAACTACACTATAATGACCACAATACTACACTGTCCACTACACTGTACTGACCACTATACTATACTGTCCCCTGCGCTGTACTGACCACTACACTACACTGTCCACTACACTACACTGTCCACTACACTATACTGTCCACTACACTATACTGTCCACTACACTATACTGTCCACTACACTGTCCACTACACTATACTGTCCACTACACTATACTGACCACTACACTATACTGTCCACTACACTATACTGACCACTACACTGTACTGACCACTATACTACACTGTACTGACCACTATACTACACTGACCACAATTCTACACTGACCACAATTCTACACTGACCACAATACTACACTGACCACAATACTACACTGACCACTACACTGTACTGACCACTATACTACACTGTCCACTACACTGTACTGACCACAATACTACACTGTCCACTACACTGTACTGACCACTACACTATACTGACAACTACACTACACTGTCCACTACACTATAATGACCACAATACTACACTGTCCACTACACTGTACTGACCACTATACTATACTGTCCCCTGCGCTGTACTGACCACTATACTACACTGTCCACTACACTATACTGACCACTACACTATACTGACCACTACACTATACTGACCACTACACTATACTGACCACTACACTATACTGACTACTACACTATACTGACCACAATACTACACTGTCCACTACACTACACTGTACACTACACTACACTGTACACTATACTGACCACTATACTACACTGTACACTACACTATACTGACCACAATACTACACTGTCCACTACACTACACACTATACTGTTCTGCCTAGTCTTCCTATACTGACACTACATATACGGCGCCTGTCTCTTCTCCCTCCCCCCCCCCCCCCCGTGTTTATCTATTTCTCACCTTATTGTCTTGCATCGGTCTGGAGGAGAAGGATGAGAAGACAGCTGCCCCGGCGCTCACACTCTCCAGTGCTCGTCTTCCCTGCGCTCTGGCCGCCATATTCATTTTTCCCGGCGCACTGTGATTGGGCGAATGGAGGTCATGTGCGGAGGCGGGACTTCAGGAGCAACTGTGATTGCGGATAGGCCAGCCCCACGCCGCACATGACCCCCATACGCCCAATCACAGGGCGCCAAACACTAGACATGGCGGCGGAGCGCGGGGGACACAGGAAAATAAATTAGGAGGAGGCAGCCAGTAGTGACACTACTGGCACGAAATTGCGCCCCCCTAAATGTCGCGCCCGGGGCCACGGCACCCCCCGCACCCCCCACGCTACGCCACTGGGCCTACAGCAACATTATTTTTTTTTTATTCTTTATTTAATTTTTTAAAATAGAAAATATCTTTTTACAAAATCCACATCACATCAATTCAAGATTGCAAGACATTTTCCATAGTTTCCACTCACCCCCACCCCTCGCACCCTGTCCCGAAACATAAATCTCAGTCTAATTTAAATTGCTTTTCACTTATTTATTTCACTCCTTACCCCCTGCTATTATTGGGTTATCACCTCTACATATCTCCACGTCTTTTTAAACCCTTTCCAACTATCCCATTTGTCCTTTCGCTCTCTCCTCTCCACTTCTTCCCTACTTGGGTCAAAACACTCAAAGTTATAGATGTAATTTATACCGATTATCCACTCTCGTATTTTTAGGCATTCAGGTTCTTGCCATTTTTGGGTATGAGGCTTTTTGCTACATTGATCAAGGTGGGGATTACAGAAGCTCCGTAATGCTTTACTGAGCCCTCAACCCCATGAAACAAACATATCCCAGGGGTCTTCCGGGATTACATTGTTAGTAATTTCCTTGATTACTGTAAGACCTCTTTCCAGTATTGTTTAATAATGGGACAATCCCACCATAAGTGGGCCATTGTTCCAACTGCCTTACATCCTCTCCAGCAATCCGAGGATTTCTCCGGTTGATGCTTATTTAATTTTTCTGGGGGCACATACCACCTTGCCAGACACTTATAATTCATCTCAGCCGTCCTAGTATCTGCAGCAGAATTATGTGTTAATCTCATAATTTTATCAATAGTGTGTTTATTTCGTGGTGACGCCAATTCTTGTTCTTATTTTTTTTATATATGGCGGGACCTCCAGAACCCCTCTGGCAGATAATATTTTATATATCCGAACTAAATTATTCCTTGATTTCCTGCTCGTAACTAACCACTCTAGAGGCCTGAGATCTTCCCCATCTCTTATTGGGTGGGGGAGTTTCTCGACAAAATGTCAGAACTAGAGGTACCGCCATCTATCTATCACGGGGATATGCAATTAGCGGACCTCCAGCTGTTGCAAAACTACAAGTCCCATTATGCCTCTGCCTCTGGGTGTCATGCTTGTGGCTGTCAGAGTCTTGCTATGCCTCATGGGACTTGTAGTTCTGCAACAGCTGGAGGTTCGCTAATTGCATATCCATGATCTATCACCATTAATTTTGTGTCCAAACTTAGTTCCTGATAAGTGCTTATTGTGCCTTTCTTCAATATATCCTTCAGCTGTGCATAGTCCTTTTTTATCCAGTTTCCCCCAAGTGAACTTTTCCCGGGTGCAAAATAATCATTCTCTTTTAAAAAAAATCAAGGGGCGAGTTATGTGCCCATTTATTTTGTTTGTGAATCGTGTCCCATATTTTTAATGCATTATGTGTTATTTCATGTGTATTCCCACTCAGAGCCCTATATCATGGAGGATTCCAAATTACCTTACTTAAATGTGTGCTACTCATTTCATTTTCTATTTTAACCCATCTTTTTTCATTATCTTCCTTCGCCCATTCCACTACTCGTGTAAAGAGGCCTACAGCTACATTAAAGGAACTGCAGGAATATCTGGCAAGTACTGGCTGTGTGGTACATGTGACAACAATCTCCCGTATTCTTCATATGTCTGGGCTATGGGGTAGAGTGGCAAGATGGAAGCCTTTTCTCACAAAAAAAAAATTCCAAGCCCGGCTAAATTTTGCAAAAATGCATCTGAAGTCTCCCAGAAGCATGTGGGAAAATGTGATATGGTCTGATGAAAACCAAGGTTGAACTTTTTGGTCATAATTCCAAAAGATATGTTTGGCGCAACAACAAAACTGCACATCACCAAAAGAACATCATACACACCATGAAGCATGGTGGTGGCAGCATCATGCTTTGGGGCTGTTTTTCTTCTACTGGAATATGGGCCTTAGACAAGGTAGAGGGAATTATGAACATTTCCAAATACCATTTAATATTGGCACAAAACCTTCAGGCTTCTGCTAGAAAGCTGAACATGAAGAGGAACTTCATTTTTCAGCATGACACCGACCCAAAACATACATCCAAATCAACAAAGGAATGGCTTCACCAGAAGAAGATTAAAGTTTTGGAATGGCCCAGTCAGAGCCTAGACCTGAATCCAATTGAAAATCAGTGGGGTGATCTCAAGAGGGCTGTGCACAGGAGATGTGCTCACAATCTGACAGATTTGGGGTGTTTTTGCAAAGAAGAGTAGGCAAATATTGCCAAGTCAAGATGTGCCATGCTGATAGACTCATAACCAAAAAGACTGAGTGCTGTAATAAAATCAAAAAGGTGCTTCAACAAAGTATTAGTTTAAGGGTGTGCACACATATGCAACCATATTATTTTAGTTTTTATTTTTACTTCCCTCCACCTAAAAGGTTTCAGTTTGTTGATCAACTGAGTTGTACAGTTTATAGGTCACATTATAAAAAGGTGGGAAAAGTTCTGAAATTATTTATTTTTGTCTCATTTTTTTTACATCACAGAAGAAGGTCACAGGATAAAAATCATTGACTAACCCTCTAACAGAAGTATTCTAGCAGGGTGGATTTGATTTAAATCAAGTCGATTCAGAGCACTAGTAAAAAGGCTTGATTTAAATCAACTTGATTTAAATCATAATTTTTAAAGAGCAACTGAGGGATTGGCCAGGTATGGTAAATGTATAGTTACATTGGTCCAAGCTTGATCAATGGGGTGGATTTACTAAAACCGGAGAGTGCAGAATCTGGCTACCATGCACAGCTGCACCAATCAGCTTCTAATTTCAGCTTGTTCAATTAAGCTTTGACAAAAAAAAAAAAAAACTGGGAGTGGATTGGTTTTTATGTAGAGCTGCACCAGATTTTGCACTCTCCAGTTTTAGTAAATCAACCCCAATGTAAAATATCTATACCTGGAATTAATCTTTAAAAAATCATTTGAATGTTTCTGCTCACTATTCTCATTAACTATCCTAGTTGTTTCTCCCATCTAAGCACCCGTCACTTATCCCATACATTGCAGTAATAAAGGCCAGATAACATTCAAATTTGCATATATGTATTGCAGGCTAATTGATGTTAATTGAAATACTTGGATCTGTATATTTCGGATGAATCAGGGTTAGTCACAGGGACATAAAATGGCAGGTTACTTGGTTCAGCCTACTTCAGGGGGTCCCCGGGTTACGAACAAGATAGGGACTGTAGGTTTGTTCTTAAGTCGAATTTGTAGGTCGGAACAGTACCTTTTTTTAAGTGCAAATCCAGTCTTATTTGTATTATGCTTTACTTTTAATTATTTTTATTTTATCAATTTAATTATTACTGTATTTCTTTTTTTTTTTTTAATCTATTTTTTTCACTTAACTTTATTGCTATCACACAGGAGAAAACAAGTCCCTGTTTGATAGCAATTGGGTCTTTATTGACCCTGTCACCTCCAAAACAGGAGTCCTACCCAGTTTCCCCGAAAAGAAGACCTAGCGTGATTGTCAGTGATGGCTGCAATATAAGCCCTACCCCCCAAATAAGCCCTACCCTGTTTCCCCGAAAATAAGCCCTACCCTGAAAATAAGACCTGCAAGGACTTTAACTAGGGCTTATTTGGGGGGTAGGTCTTATATTGCAGCCATCACCGATAATCATGCTAAGTCTTATTTTCAGGGAAACAGGGTAGCACTGTTCTAGATTTCCTGTCACAGCTGAGAGGGGAGGAGCACAGCTCTCCCTTCTCACGGTTTACATCGGCGGCAGGGACAGGAGACACAGCAGGGAGATGGATGGATGGTGAAAGCAGCATGTATACCAATATGAGAAATTGCCCCCTTTTTTTTTTTTGATTTGTGTTGAAAGTAATGATTGCACGATAGAGAAAGCATGTTATATTATTTAAATTCCTAAAATTGCTTTTGGAGATTAGATAGTGGAACTAAATCCAAAGTATGTGTTTAACCACTTGACGACCGCCTCACGCCGATGTACGTCGGCAAAGTGGCAGGGACAGGCAAAATCACGTACAGTGTACGTGATTTGCCTTCCGCGGGTGGGGGGTCCGATCGGACCCCCCCCCCGGTGCCCGAGGCGGTCGTCCTTTTTTCCCCCGGCGATCGGTGGTGAGGGGGAGACCATCCGTTCGTGGCCCCCCCCTCGCGATCGCCGCCGGCCAATCGAATCATTCCTTTGCTGCTGTATGCTAAACAGCAGCAAAGGAAATGATGTCATCTCTCCTCGGCTCGGTATTTTCCGTTCCGGCCCGAGGAGAGAAGACATCAATGTGAGTGCACCAACACACACACACACACAGTAGAACATGCCAGGCACACAAAACACCCCGATCCCCCCCCCGATCCCCCCCCAATCACCCCCCCCCCTGTCACAAACTGACACCAGCAGTTTTTTTTTTTTTTCTGATTACTGCATTGGTGTCAGTTTGTGACAGTTAGTGTTGGGACAGTGAGTATTACCCCCCTTTAGGTCTAGGGTACCCCCCTAATAAAGTTTTAACCCCTTGATCACCCCCTGTCACCAGTGTCACTAAGCGATCATTTTTCTGATCGCTGTATTAGTGTCGCTGGTGACGCTAGTTAGGGACATAAATATTTAGGTTCGCCGTCAGCGTTTTATAGCGTCAGGGACCCCCATATACTACCGAATAAATGTTTTAACCCCTTGATTGCCCCCTAGTTAACCCTTTCACCACTGATCACCGTATAACAGTTACGGTTGACGCTGGTTAGTTTGTTTATTTTTTATAGTGTCAGGGCACCCGCCGTTTATTACCGAATAAAGGTTTAGCCCCCTGATCGCCCGGCGGTGATATGCGTCGCCCCAGGCAGCGTCAGATTAGCGCCAGTACCGCTAACACCCACGCAGGCAGCATACGCCTCCCTTAGTGGTATAGTATCTGAACGCATCAATATCTGATCCGATCAGATCTATACTAGCGTCCCCAGCAGTTTAGGGTTCCCAAAAACGCAGTGTTAGCGGGATCAGCCCAGATACCTGCTAGCACCTGCGTTTTGCCCCTCCGCCCGGCCCAGCCCAGCCCACCCAAGTGCAGTATCGATCGATCACTGTCACTTACAAAAGACTAAACGCATAACTGCAGCGTTCGCAGAGTCAGGCCTGATCCCTGCGATCGCTAACAGTTTTTTTGGTAGTATTTTGGTGAACTGGCAAGCACCAGCCCCAGGCAGGGTCAGGTTAGCGCCAGTACCGCTAACACCCACGCACGCAGCATACGCCTCCCTTAGTGGTATAGTATCTGAACGGATCAATATCTGATCCGATCAGATCTATACTAGTGTCCCCAGCAGTTTAGGGTTCCCAAAAACGCAGTGTTAGCGGGATCAGCCCAGATACCTGCTAGCACCTGCGTTTTGCCCCTCCGCCCGGCCCAGCCCACCCAAGTGCAGTATCGATCGATCACTGACACTTACAAAAGACTAAAACGCATAACTGCAGCGTTCGCAGAGTCAGGCCTGATCCCTGCGATCGCTAACAGATTTTTTGGTAGCGTTTTGGTGAACTGGCAAGCGCCAGCGGCCTAGTACACCCCGGTCATAGTCAAACCAGCACTGCAGTAACACTTGGTGACGTGGCGAGTCCCATAAGTGCAGTTCAAGCTGGTGAGGTGGCAAGCACAAGTAGTGTCCCGCTGCCACCAAAAAGACAAACACAGGCCCGTCGTGCCCATAGTGCCCTTCCTACTGCATTCGCCAATCCTAATTGGGAACCCACCGCTTCTGCAGCGCCCGTACTTCCCCCATTCACATCCCCAACCAAATGCAGTCGGCTGCATGAGAGGCATTTTCTTTATGTCCTCCCGAGTACCCCTACCCAGCGAACGCCCCCAAAAAAGATATTGTGTCTGCAGCTAGCGCGGATATAGACGTGACACCCGCTATTATTGTCCCTCCTGTCCTGACAATCCTGGTCTTTGCATTGGTGAATGTTTTGAACGCTACCATACACTAGTTGAGTATTAGCGTAGGGTACAGCATTGCACAGACTAGGCACACTTTCACAGGGTCTCCCAAGATGCCATCGCATTTTGAGAGACCCGAACCTGGAACCGGTTACAGTTATAAAAGTTAGTTACAAAAATATATATATATATATATATATATATATATATATATATATATATATATATATATATATATATATATATATATATATATATATAATAAAAAAAAATAGTTGTCGTTTTATTGTTCTCTCTCTCTCTATTCTCTCTATTGTTCTGCTCTTTTTTACTGTATTCTATTCTGCAATGTTTTATTGTTATTATGCTTTATCATCATGTTTGCTTTTCAGGTATGCAATTTTTTATACTTTACCGTTTACTGTGCTTTATTGTTAACCATTTTTTTGTTTTCAGGTACGCCATTCACAACTTTGAGTGGTTATACCAGAATGATGCCTGCAGGTTTAGGTATCATCTTGGTATCATTCTTTTCAGCCAGCGGTCGGCTTTCATGTAAAAGCAATCCTAGCGGCTAATTAGCCTCTAGACTGCTTTTACAAGCCGTGGGAGGGAATGCCCCCCCCCACCGTCTTCCGTGTTTTTCTCTGGCTCTCCTGTCTCAACAGGGAACCTGAAAATGCAGCCGGTGATTCAGCCAGCTGACCATAGAGCTGATCAGAGACCAGAGTGGCTCCAAACATCTCTATGGCCTAAGAAACCGGAAGCTACGAGCATTTTATGACTTAGATTTCGCTGGATGTAAATAGCGCCATTGGGAAATTGGGGAAGCATTTTATCACACCGATCTTGGTGTGGTCAGATGCTTTGAGGGCAGAGGAGAGATCTAGGGTCTAATAGACCCCAATTTTTTCAAAAAAGAGTACCTGTCACTACCTAATGCTATCATAGGGGATATTTACATTCCCCGAGATAACAATAAAAATGATTAAAAAAAAATAAAAATGAAAGGAACAGTTTAAAAATAAGATAAAAAAGCAAAAAAATAATAAAGAAAAAAAAAAAAAAAAAAAAGCACCCCTGTCGCCCCCTGCTCTCGCACTAAGGCGAACGCAAGCGGCGGTCTGTCGTCAAAACGTAAACAGCAATTGCACCATGCATGTGAGGTATCACCGCGAAGGTTAGATCGAGGGCAGTAATTTTTGCAGTAGACCTCCTCTGTAAATCTAAAGTGGTAACCTGTAAAGGCTTTTAAAGGCTTTTAAAAATGTATTTATTTTGTTGCCACTGCACGTTTGTGCGCAATTGTAAAGCATGTCATGTTTGGTATCCATGTACTCGGCCTAAGATCATCTTTTTTATTTCATCAAACATTTGGGCAATATAGTGTGTTTTAGTGCATTAAAATTTAAAAAAGTGTGTTTTTTCCCCAAAAAATGCGTTTGAAAAATCGCTGCGCAAATACTGTGTGAAAAAAAAAAATGAAACACCCACCATTTTAATCTGTAGGGCATTTGCTTTAAAAAAATATATAATGTTTGGGGGTTCAAAGTAATTTTCTTGCAAAAAAAAAAAACTTTTTCATGTAAACAATAAGTGTCAGAAAGGGCTTTGTCTTCAAGTGGTTAGAAGAGTGGGTGATGTGTGACATAAGCTTCTAAATGTTGTGCATAAAATGCCAGGACAGTTCAAAACCCCCCCAAATGACCCCATTTTGGAAAGTAGACACCCCAAGCTATTTGCTGAGAGGCATGTCGAGTCCATGGAATATTTTATATTGCGACACAAGTTGCGGGAAAGAGACAATTTTTTTTTTTTTTTTTGCACAAAATTGTCACTAAATGATATATTGCTCAAACATGCTATGGGAATATGTGAAATTATACCCCAAAATACATTCTGCTGCTTCTCCTGAGTACGGGGATACCACATGTGTGAGACTTTTTGGGAGCCTAGCCGCGTACGGAACCCCGAAAACCAAGCACCGCCTTCAGGCTTTCTAAGGGCGTGAATTTTTGATTTCTCTCTTGACTGCTTATCACAGTTTCGGAGACCATGGAATGCCCAGGTGGCACAAACCCCCCCCAAATGACCCCATTTTGGAAAGTAGACACCCCAAGCTATTTGATGAGAGGTATAGTGAGTATTTTGCAGACCTCACTTTTTGTCACAAAGTTTTGAAAATTGAAAAAAGAAAAAAAAAAAAGTTTTTTCTTGTCTTTCTTCATTTTCAAAAACAAATGAGAGCTGCAAAATACTCACCATGCCTCTCAGCAAATAGCTTGGGGTGTCTACTTTCCAAAATGGGGTCATTTGGGGGGGTTTTGTGCCACCTGGGCATTCCATGGCCTCCGAAACTGTGATAGGCAGTAAAGAGTGAAATCATAAATTTACGCTCTTAGAAATCCTGAAGGCGGTGATTGGATTTCGGGGCCCCGTACGCGGCTAGGCTCCCAAAAAGTCCCACACATGTGGTATCCCCATATTCAGGAGAAGCAGCAGAATGTATTTTGGGGTGCAATTCCACATAGGCCCATGGCCTGTGTGAGCAATATATCATTTAGTGACAACTTTTTGTAAATATTTTTTTTTTTTTTGTCATTATTCAATCACTTGGGACAAAAAAAATAAATATTCAATGGGTTCAACATGCCTCTCAGCAATTTCCTTGGGGTGTCTACTTTCCACAATGGGGTCATTTGGGGGGGTTTTGTACTGCCCTGCCATTTTAGCACCTCAAGAAATGACATAGGCAGTCATAAACTAAAAGCTGTGTAAATTACAGAAAATGTACCCTAGTTTGTAGACGCTATAACTTTTGCGCAAACCAATAAATATACGCTTGACTTTTTTTTACCAAAAACATGTGGCCGAATACATTTTGGCCTAAATGTATGACTAAAATTGAGTTTATTGGATTTTTTTTATAACAAAAAGTAGAAAATATCATTTTTTTTCAAAATTTTCGGTCTTTTTCCATTTATAGCGCAAAAAATAAAAACCGCAGAGGTGATCAAATACCATCAAAAGAAAGCTCTATTTGTGGGAAGAAAAGGACGCAAATTTCGTTTGGGTACAGCATTGCATGACTGCGCAATTAGCAGTTAAAGCGACGCAGTGCCAAATTGGAAAAAGACCTCTGGTCCTTAGGCAGCATAATGGTCCGGGGCTCAAGTGGTTAAGCTGTCACATGCCAGTTAAAAGTTGAAGTCATGCCGGAATGTCCATAACATACTCATAACAGTGGAAGGTTGTTTTTTTTTTTCTGATCAGATACAATACACATATAATAATAGCAATGTGAGAACCCTTAATTTACAGGGACTGCATAGTAGTCATGTACACATTTTGTATAAGTATGTTTTTTTTTTTTTCACTACCTTTTTATGGTTCTAAATTAAAGGAAAATAAAATAAAAATGTATAATTTCTAGTCAGGTAAATACCAAATATTTACTATTACTTTATACAGTCCTCTATCCTGCCAGCAGGTGAAGCCTTAAAGCGGAGTTCCACACAAAAATGGAACTTCTGCTTTTCGGAACCCTCCCCCCCCTCCGGTGTCACATTTGGCACCTTTCAGGGGGGAGGGGGGTGCAGATACCTGTCTAAGACAGGTATTTGCACCCACTTCCGGCATAGACTCCCATGGGAGTCTATGCCTCTTCCTGTCCCTCTGCGCTGTCTCCTGGGAAACACACAGCTCCCAGGAGATAGCGGGGACCACTTACGATGCGCAGCGTGACTCGCGCATGCGCAGTAGGGAACCGGGAAGTGAAGCCGCAACGCTTCACTTCCTGATTCCCTCACCTAGGATGGCGGCGGCAGCTGCCGAGAACCAAGCGGGTTCTCGGCGTGGCCTGCCGACATCGCTGGACCCTGGGACAGGTAAGTGGCCATGTATTAAAAGTCAGCAGCTGCAGTATTTGTAGCTGCTGGCTTTTAATATTTTTTTTTTAGGTTGATGTAGGTGGACCCCCGCTTTAAGCTGCTTGTCATATGGCTTCTAGATTCTGATTACTACCTGTTGAAAAAAATCCTGTTTACAAAGCCCAATAGCGCAAGCTAGAATTTACATACAACATCACAGCAATGCAACAGTTCAGTCTGAGAATTTAGTCTGAGGCTCGATTCACACCTATGCATGTTGCTTTTGAGCGTTTTTGGAGGGTTTTTTTTCATGCTTGCCACGTTTTTGCCGCGATTTTGCCGCGATTTGCGTTTTTTGGTTTTTTTTTTACATTTTTTTTTACAGTCTTAAAATTTTTTTTAAAAAAACGCATCAAAAACGCATCAAAAACGCACCAAAAACGGTGCAAAAACGGTGCAAAAACGGTGCAAAAACGGTGCAAAAACGGTGCAAAAACGGTGCAAAAACGGTGCAAAAACGGTGCACTTGCGTTTTTGATGCTTGTCCATTGAATTCTATTGCATGCAAAACGCTGCATTTTGCATGAAAAAAAGTCCCTGACCCTTTCCAAAAATGCAGAGAAACAAAAAGGCATTGATCTGAACATGTTCCATAGGAACCCATGTTAAAAAATTCCCGTGCATTTCTGCAAAATGCATCAAAAAACGCGCTAGTGTGAATGGAGCCTGACAGAGGATACAAAGCAGGCAGCTACTTTTATGTTGTTACTCTATTAAAAGTGGTGGAATCCCAGCTAAAAAACAAACACACACAACCACCCTTGCTAAATGTAAGATTAGAAACAAGTCTGCAATCTTTCTCTCCTCTTCTGACAACAGTGTGCCTGTGCAGCCCAAAGCGGCTGCTCACAGGCACTTCCTTGTACCGCTGTCAGCTGTACTGATTGCACAGACACCCAGTTCTGCCTAGCCCCAGCCTTGTCACAGCTACCTCCATCCTCATTCCCACCCCATCCATGATAAGACGTATGACTGGAATGTCATGTAGCTCCTCTCACCCCCTCGGCTACAGAGAATTACTTCCGAAAGTGAATCCCTGGGCCCAAGCAGACACACCCACCAGCTCTCCATACATTATGGACAGAGGGGCATTCTGACCATGTGACAAAGGGAATATAAAACATAAAAAACAGTACAAGCATGGCAATCTCAACATTTTTGCATTAAGGAATGACTCAGATTTTTTTAAAGGGTAAGTTCACCTTTACAGAAAAATCTGTAAAGGTGAACTTACACAGGACCCCCCTCCTCACCCCCTCCCCCCCAGTCCCGCTGACCTGAAGCCTGGCGATCACCTGCTAGGAGACATCGGGTCGCTGCCTCACCGGTCCAGGGCTTAGAAATCCCTCGCAGTCTAATATCCAAAAACGTACCTCGTAAGGAAGTATGTTTAGGTGCATTCTAATTGGTCTGAATCAGAACCCGGGTAGCCTGTCCTGTCACCACAGACGAAAAGGAGAGAAAGCCGTGGTAATTTCAAATCCCCGGACCAGTACATCGGTTATATGATCTGTCAGTGCGGGGGGGAATCGCCAAACTCCAGGTTAGCGGAACCAGGAGCAATGGGAACGGGGTGCAGTGTAAGTTGACCTTACAGATTTTCTGTAAAGGTGAACTTACACTTTAATATACTTTTGAATACGTGTTTTTATTCCTTCTTTAAAGTGGTGGTAAACCCTTACCTATACCCCATATACCCAGTGAAGTGATATACACAGATGAAACAAATCTGCCTACACACACAGTTGTACTTGTTTATCTGCAGCCACTTTTTCTGTACAGCCATTCAAAGTCTAGAATTTACATAGTATTTCTCAGCTTCAGAAATCAGGGGGTGAGGCACTGAAGTTGCACTCTGCAGAACACAGTGAGAGCTAACTGGAGGGAAGGAACCCTCTATCCCCGTTTCATACAGCAACAGAGCTAAGGCTGTCAAATCACAGGCTATATACTGGAGCTCCCTCCCCTGTCGCTGTTTTACCTCTTGGTGTCAGGAAAATTTTTCAGAAGAAACTCATGCAAAGAAAGGAGGCAGCAGAGAGAAATTACACTTGGTGCTCTGGATTGAGACAAATACACACTACAGCCGTGGCCAAAAGTTTTGAGAATGACACAAATATGAATTTTCACAAAGTCTGCTGCTTCAGTGTTTTTGGATCTTTTTGTCAGATATTACTATAGTATACTTTAGTATAATTACAAGCATTTAAGTGTCAAAGGCTTTTATTGACAATGACATGAAGTTTATGCAAAGAATCAAAATGTGCAGTGTTGACCCTTCTTTTTCAAGGCCTCTGCAGTTCACCCTGGCATGCTGTCAATCTTCTGGGCCATATCCTGACTGATGGCAGCCCATTCTAGCATCAATGCTTAGTGTTTGTCAGAATTTGTGGGGGGGGGGGGGGGGGGGTTTGTTCACCTGCCCTGCCTCTTGAGGACTGACCACCAGATCTGGAGAGTTTCCTGGCCATGGACCTAACATTTCCATGTTTTGTTCCCCCATCCACTTAGTTATCACTTTTGCTTTATGGCAAGGTGCTCCATCATGCTGGAAAAGGCATTGTTCCTCCCCGAACTGTTCTTGGATGGTTGGGAAAAGTTGCTCTCGGGGGATGTTTTTGTACCATTCTTTTATCATGGCTGTGTTCTTAGGCAAAATTGTGAGTGAGCCCACTCCCCTGGCTGAGAAGCAACCCCACTCATGAACGGTTTCAGGATGCTTTACTGTTGGCATGACACAGGACAGATAGTAGCGCCAGGGGCGGACTGACCATTCGGGCAGTGCCCGAGGGCCCCATGCCACTAAGGGGCCCCATCAGGGTTGCCAGCCTCAATAAAACTAGGGACAGTATGTAAAAATCTGTGTTTTTTTTTTAAAAAATCCCAAGATTTTAGCTGCCCTGCCTCTCCAGTACCTTTTCAGTGTGTGTGTATACTGTGTATGTATATTGTGTGTCTGTGTGTATACTGTGTGGCCCCATAATCTATTGCCTGGAGGCCCCATAATCTCCTATTGCCCGGGGGCCCCATAATCTTCTCCTATTGCCCGGGGGCCCCATGAGTTGTCAGTCCGCCCCTGAGTAGCGCTCACCTTTTCTTCTCCGGACAAGTTTTTCCGGATGCCCCAAACAATCGAAAAGGACTTTACCCCATTTCTCAACAGTCCGTCCAATCCCTGTTCCTTTTGCAGAATATCAGCCTGTCCCTGATGTTTTTCCTGGAGAGAAGGGGCTTCTTTGCTGCCCTTCTTGACACCAGGCCGTCCACCAAAAGTCTTCGCCTCACCTGCCTGCTGCCATTCCTGAGCAAGCTCTACACTGGTGGTGCCACAATCCCGCAGCTGAATCAACTGTAGAAGACGGTCATGGCTCTTGCTGGCTTTCTTGGGCACCCTGAAGCCTTCTTCACAAATGCAGTGATAATGTTTATGCGATTAAGTCAATTTTCAAGGCAAAGAGGAACGTTGCAATTGCAATTTATCTGATCACTATTCATAACATTCTAGAGTATACACAAATGGCCATCATAGAAAACGGAGGCAGCAGACTTTGTGAAAAACTATGGGCTGTCTACCTGAAAAAAGGACATTATTTTTGAGTCACCTCTTCTTAAAACACTGGTCCCATGTGGAACAGCATAGCTGGGGTCTGTAAGCTTGTAGCCATCTTGATTTGGAGATACCAACATGTATGTTTGGTGCTGTAGGGGCATGCATTTTCTCCCTTAAAGCTGAACTCCGGGATAATTGAATATTATTTAAATAAATCAGGTTTGAGCATTCTTACTTGAATCGTGGTGTGCTTTAGACAAAAAGGCTTTTATTTTCAGCAAGCAATCAAAAAAAGGCTTTCTGCAGCACACAAGCACAAAAATAAAAAATAAAGTGCTTATCTTTAGCACAAAGTAAAAGTTAAAAGTAAAAAGGCACATACAGTTCATGGTTGGGTCTTTGCCCCAAAGGTTTAACTGTCCTTGCTGCAGACATCTCAAGTCTCCCGGAAGGTGCAGGAGACTCCCGCATTTCTGCGGCGGCTCCAGCACACCCGCAAGCGTCTCCCGATCGCAGTCCAAGGACCTCGGCTATGGAACGCTCTTCCGACTTACATCCGCATGGAAGAAAACCATCAGGCCTTCAGGAAAAAAACTGAAGACCTACCTCTTCTAAGAAGCTGACAACACAGAACGCATCTAGCGCCTTGAGGTGATTCAGTTCGCATTTGCAGCGCTTTAAAAATCATTCATTCATCTCCCAGGAATGATCGGTGCGGAGGGGGGGGGGGGAAATCAGCTGTGATCACAATCTTCTTTGTATAGATTTTTAGCTGACAGCCGCTTCTCCTTCTCTCCCTCCTGTGGCTGACGGCTAAAAAGCTATACAGGGAGATTGGTGTTCACAGCTGTCCCTCCAGCTGCACCCATCATCCCCAGCTGCTGTGTGTACTCCTCCTCCGTCCCCCTCAACCAGCTCCCCTCCTCTCCCGCCAGCTGTGGGGGGGAACTAGTAATAGGACACAGTGAGTGAGATCGCTTCTGTGTCCCGTGATTACTGAGCAGAGTAAACTGTGTTTACTCTGCTCAGTTTATGAATGGACAGGAGCCTCTGTCTCCTGTTCATTCATCTTTAGTGCTGAGAAAGGGACTGGGGAATGTGTCCTCAGTCCCTTTGTCTCAAAGGGGAGATGTCAGGGGTCTCTTTAGACCCCTGACATCTCACCAAAGCCCCCCCAAAAAAAAAAAAAAAAAAATTGTAAAAAATGAAAAAGTGTAAAAAATAAAATAAACTAAACTAAACTACTGACACCACTCTCCCCTGTCCTACCAACAAAAAGCAGTGTGAATTTTTTTTTTAAAACAAATTAAAATTGTAAAAAAAATAAATTATTAAAAATAAAAAAAATAAAAAACTACTGACACCATCCACTTCCGGGTCCCAAATATCTCTTTATTAACACAGAGAGAACTGCGAGTCAGTCCTCTCCTGATTAAAGCTATTCCCGGGAATTCCTCACCCATCCTGGGCGACCTCCTGAATACTATCACACTTCCCTTAAAAGGGACCATAACCCAAATATTGGTGCTATATGGCACCCGTCCAGGACCCAACCTTGGCGTCCTGTACACTGGAGTTTAGCTTTTTTTTTTTGTAAATGGAGGGGGTTGAGCTGAAACTGTCACATAGGATCCTAGCAGGGGGTCGGTTGAACAGAAAGCAGTACTGATTTTCAGATGTACGCTCTGCTCTAACATCGTTATTACAACTGTCACTATTGCAGTTGTAGTATGGTAGTATGGTATTCTATATACTGTAGATGCTCCAATAGTAAAACTAGCTCCTGGAACCTCTCAGCAGACAGTTTAAAGTGGTGTTCCGGCCGAAATTATACTTTTTAAATAAAAATACCCTTATAATACACAAGCTTAATGTATGCTAGTAAAGTTAGTCCGTAAACTAAGGTCTGTTTTGTTAGTTTATAGCAGTAGTTTGTTATTTTATAAACTTACAGCAGGCCGTGGCCATCTTAAGTGTGGACATCTGAAGCCAGACTGTATTTCTTCCTGCATCTCATCCTTGCAGATCTCACACATGCTCAGTGCAGCACAAGCAGTGTAACAGGTTTCAGGTCAGGTTTCCATAGCAACGGCAGTTTCAGAGGAGGTTGCCGCCCCTTCCCAGAAGGCATTGCAAACAGGAAATGATGCGATGGGCCGCGGCCAGGGAGGAGGAAGTGAAAAATGAATACAGCAGATATACAGTAGGTGCTGAGAAAAAAAATAAAAAAATATCCAATTTGTTTACAGTGAACAGTTTAGTGAGGGATGCTGAAGAGTTGTAAAAGTGGGTGGAACTCCACTTTAATGATAAAGGAAAATGAAGACCCCCTGAAGCTTACAAGCACCAGCTGCCACACAACCCACTATTCAAATTACTACCTGTCCAGACATAAGCGCTCATATAGCCATTTAAAAATATGACTTATTTTTTTATCTTCACTGTTATCGCCATTAAAAAAAAAGGTACAGGCAAAGCTTGGCTGCATTTCTCCTGTGGATCACAGAAATGCAGTTCATTTTGCACTCCTGTGACCCGTTTTCAGTTGACAGCGGGCTAAAGCTAAAGTTGGCCAACGTCACAGAGCCAGTCTAGCCTTGGGAAAGATCACGACCATATGGTCGGATCTGCCCATATGCCTGGACTGGCACCTGGCTCAGTCTCTCAGCGGGGAAGTGTGAGCCTGAGCCGGCCGCTCCCGCCCCCGCCACAGGCCAGCGCTCCAGTGAGCGAGGAGGGGGCAGAGCAGAGAGACAGGGTTTGATTGCTCAGTTCTTAGTGTGTTAGAGCCGGCGTGGGACAGATGCAGCATCGGACAGATGCAGCATCATACCGATGCTGCATCCACCTAGGCAAGTATAATTCTTAAAAAAACTGAATTCCCATACTTTTTTTGTTTTGAACACAAATCAGAAGTGAAAAAATTATTCTGTGCCGTTCTGATTAGGCAAAGCTTTGGCACTTACTACTGGCTAGTGAGGAAGCCCATCATAATACTGAAACGGATAGCAGTGGAATTTTTTTTACATTTCTGTCAACTCTTTACTGCGAGCTGTGTCCCCATTTGGCCATTTCTAATCACTTCCCCCCCCCCATTAAAGTATACTTCCCAAATTTTTAAACAGAACAAGCCTAGCCAAATGAAGTTTATATATTACTAATTCAATATATACTGGATTGTCACAGGGTATATCATAGTTGCCAACATTGAAAAACATTTTTTAGGGACACTTTTTTGGGTGTGGGCGGAGTTTTATTATAATTAGGGAGTGGGGCATGCGTTTGTAGGCGTGGCACAGGGGGAAAATAAAAATGCTATATGGAGAGTGATGGATGAAGGGCGCGTGATCAATAGCTCACATCAAAACATATAAAATTTATTCAGAGGAAATTGAAAGCAAATAAAAGCAATTGAATAATACCAATACTACGTATCATGCAAACAGGTAACAAAATTATATATTTTTTATTATTATCACTTTTATTATTTTTATTTCTATTATAACTATATATTTTTTTAATTCATTATTATTATTTTCATCATTCATTTTCATTTTTTCCTGTTTTTCTTTCCATGCTAATTTCATCATCATCATCATTTTCATTTAATTTTTATTTTATTTTAATTAATTTTGTTTCCCAACACACATCCCCCCTCCCCATCCCGATGCTCCTGTATACCTGAGTCGCCTGTGTGTGTGTGTGTGTGTGTGTGTCTTCATTCGTTCCACATGACACACACCAGACCGACTCATTTTCTGCCAAGGACTCCGCCTGGAGCTCCTTTAGTCTCCAGGCGCTGACAGGAGTCAGATCATGTGACCGCCCTTGGAGCGCACAACCACGCCCACCCGCCTGACGGCGTGCGTTCCATTGCCGGCCACACACACACTTCCCATTCATCCTATCCACTTGCAGCCCACGCTCAGGCCCGCCCCCACAACCGGCTTTTAAGTAACCATCCTCGTCTGCTATCCTCCTTCACCTGAGACAGAGAGACTGCTGCGGACACACTCGGCTGCAGTATTCTCTCATGAGATCTTCACCCCCCTCCATCCTCCAAAAAACTGGACAGCACCTTCCCAGGAGGACACAGGTCAAAAAAATCTCTCTTCCACCCAGCCCATGACAGGTACACAGCCTTTCCATTTATCTAGCTATATGCCATGATAGGATTGCCTGTCAGTGTCCTGAGGGATCTCCCCCAGGTCACAATCGTGGGTTCTTTTAACACCATGCTTCCTCTCTCCCTCCCCCCTCCTTCAGGTCCACACCACCCCACAATCCTTTCTCTACAAATTTAAAGGAGAACACACACACCATCAACTATCACATAGGTAGGTGTGTTTTCACATGACAAGGCACCAGTTCGTCATCTCCCCACTTACTTTTCTCACTCACCAACATATATATGTCTTTCAAACTAATATAACAATTTCTCAAATAAACTCCGAGTCATACATGTATGCGTATGTATGTATTTATATTTGTCTATCTTTGACCATCCATCTATGTTATTTCTAAACACTAAATACCCTATCAAATTGGGATAGATATCGTTCCTTTACCAATTCTCTGTACACATATGTGTTTCCAGTCTATCATATTCATTAATCCATGTATTTATATTCACTTATTGTTTTATGCATTTTTACCCATCATGCGTTTTTTTTTTTTTGCATATTCTTGCCATGTGCTCCATACTGCATTTTTAGCTGAAATTCTGTCTCTCTATCTATCTATCTATCTATATATATATTTATATATTTATATATATTTATATATATATTTTTTTTTTATATTGTTTGTGCATACGTGTGTGCCTGTGCATGTGCACATAGGTGCACACGTGTCTATAATTTATGTACACATATATATATTTCTTTTCTGATCTCTGTTCCACCTAGAACGCTTGAACGTGGACTGGTATGGAACACAGAAAATCGCATCTTCCATTTCAGGCCGTTTTTTCCAACTAGCCATTATGTTGATGTACATATTTTGGCCTACTGGCATATAGAGACTGCACCCTGGTTCTCAAAAGGCTCTGATGAAGAGGTTATCCTCGAAACGCGTCAGCCAACTCTAAACACCCGCCTTAACATGGGCTCATGATATTTTTAACCCATTTTTAATTTTCCATGTCTTTTATATTTTGTTACCTGTTTGCATGATACGTAGTATTGGTATTATTCAATTGCTTTTATTTGCTTTCAATTTCCTCTGAATAAATTTTATATGTTTTGATGTGAGCTATTGATCACGCGCCCTTCATCCATCACTCTCCATATAGCCTTACCTGACCACCCCGGGGTCAATTTCTGGGCAGCGGGACATGCAATACCATCTCTTTTAGCTTTGCTACAGTTCACAATACCACTCTTCTCAAACCCAAACAGACCCTCACAAGCGCAGGAGTAATCTTTCCTTGTCCACAATTTGGAAAATAAAAATGCACCTCTGCAAAAAAATGGGCGTGGTTTACGCAGAATAGCGGGTGTGTCTCAAGTGGGCGTGGCTCAAAGGGGGTGTGGTTAGAGCCTGAGATGAATGAGGGATAGAGAGGGAAAGGGGGGGAGAGGGGTGGAGGGACAGCAGGCCCAGACCCTACACAACAATGGAAATATATGTGTATTCTAGAAAGTTTAACAACCAGCAGATAAAGATACTCCAAACAAAGAAGTGGTATACAATAGGGGGCGCTAGAGACCTAAAAACATGAGTGTTAATAAACTGCTATCAATGTAGACATACACACACAATTAACATCAAAAGCAGTGAAACATATTATAGTAATGTGCTAGAAACAAAAATTAGTCAAAAAACTTATTGTATAATATTCAAAATGTAAAGTCCTTAGTTGAAGGTGAATTCAAATGCATTCGTGATAATTGATTGTCCCAATCCAATGAAGAGATTAGAGCAAAAAATTGTGAAAAACAACACCAAGGAAGACAGCATAAATCTTCATAGATGCAACAAAATCTTAACGATGATAAAAGGTTCCGTCACCAAAGAAGAAGAAATCACCTTGGAATAAGATATCTGCTTACCAGATATCAATGACTCCTTTAACTAAAAAAGAGAGTCATTAGCACTTGTACAGGATTGTGCCTGTTCACATGAAGGCTGGAAGGCTGGGTGGTACTTTAGGCATAGATCCCTCCCGTCCCATTCATTCAGGATAGGAAATATAGGAAACAAAAAGGAGTCTCCATAGCGTAAAACCGTTTAATATGTATAAAAAAAAAAAAAGACAATAAAATAGCCAAATGGCCTCTTACATTGATCGGTGCCTACCCGTCACTGGGACTGCTTGCATGTCAGGGTAAATGGTGTCCAAGACCCTTCGCATCACATCATGTGCGGCGTGCGTTCCACCCCGTGTGCCTAGTCAACCAGATGAACCGGATGTTGGTAGGACGAAACTGGACACGTGACCACGTACCGCTCCGTTTATTGTCTTTTTTTATACATATTAAACGGTTTTACGCTATGGAGACTCCTTTTTGTTTCCTATATTTCCTATCCTGAATGAATGGGACGGGAGGGATCTATGCCTAAAGTACCACCCAGCCTTCCAGCCTTCATGTGAACAGGCACAATCCTGTACTAGCGCTAATGACTCTCTTTTTAGTTAAAGGAGTCATTGGTATCTGGTAAGCAGATATCTATTATTCCAAGGTGATTTCTTCTTCTTTGGTGACGGAACCTTTTATCATCGTTAAGATTTTGTTGCATCTATGAAGATTTATGCTGTCTTCCTTGGTGTTGTTTTTCACTATTTTTTGCTCTAATCTCTTCATTGGATTGGGACAATCAATTATCATGAATGCATTTGAATTCACCTTCAACTAAGGACTTTACATTTTGAATATTATACAATAAGTTTTTTGACTAATTTTTGTTTCTAGCACATTACTATAATAGGTTTCACTGCTTTTGATGTGAATTGTGTGTGTGTGTGTGTATGTCTACATTGTCAGCAGTTTATTAACACTCATGTTTTTAGGTCTTTAGCACCCCTATTGTATACCACTTCTTTATTTGATTATCCTATTCAAATTAAGGGGAGCAGCTTGTCACCTGTTTTGGGATTTGTTTAAACAATTGATCATTCACGGGTGATACATTTTTGGGTCAGTTATTATACGGATCCTTTTTATTTGTGTTTTTTTTCTATTGGTTTAATTTTTACTGACACCACTGGCGCGGAAGTATTGTTTATCTAAAGATACTCCAAACACCTGGTGTTAGCACATCAATCATCCCAGCACCATGGTTGTTATGGTGTCAGGATGATTGAAGTGCATTATTTCTTTTTTTAACAAGAAAGAAGTGCATTATTTCTATTATTACATTGTAATATAAAATGAAATCATTCAATTTACCATAATGCCGAATCAGTAGGGTCCCTGAGCGTGTCACCTGCCACGTCACCTGCCACCAGCCGTCCGTCCTTGCATCAGGTGCCGCCAGCAGAGCCCCCCCCCCCCTTTACATCAGGTGTCACCAGCGGAGCACCCCCCCCCGTTACATCAGGTGTCACCAGCGAAGCACCCCCCCCCCGTTACATCAGGTGTCACCAGCGGAGCACCCCCCCCCGTTACATCAGGTGTCACCAGCCGAGCCCCCCCTTACATCAGGTGTCACCAGCCGAGCCCCCCCTTACATCAGGTGTCACCAGCCGAGCCCCCCCTTACATCAGGTGTCACCAGCCGAGCCCCCCCTTACATCAGGTGTCACCAGCCGAGCCCCCCCTTACATCAGGTGTCCCCAGCGGAGCCCCCCATTACATCAGGTGTCCCCAGCAGTTCCCCCCCTCCTTACCTCAGGTGTCCTAGTAGGAGGGGGTATACAAAATAATGTCTCCCTCCGCCGGCCGCGTGGTTATAATAGAACCCCCGCCCCTTTCCATAACAGACCGGCAGCGGGGCGGTAGGCGGGGGCGAGGAAGAGCGGGGCGCAGGGTGGGCGGCGATGCAGGAGCTTCGCCTAGCCACCCAGCCATTCCTGGTCTCCTTAAAAATGGCGGCGGGCGGAGACTATGTCTCTGCCAGCCGCGGACCTCTAGCTGCGGCAAGCGGCGGCGTGAAAATTTGTAAAAAAAAATAAAAAAATAAAACGGATTTCTCAATACATTTCCCGGGAAACAATAAACTCGGGAAAAGAGTCCAAATCCCAGGAATGTCCCGGGAAATCCGGGACAGTTGGTAGGTATGGTATATTTCAAGTCCTGTTACCCTAATAAAAAACATTCAGACTACAGTAAGTTCCCTATAACTTTATAGCAGATATAACATTGATGCAAAAACACATAACATTTCTTACAAATATGGAAACCCTTACACATATTCATAAAAGGCTTGGAGTGACTCTTATATATTAGCTGTACTATACAAAGTAGTATCCTGCTAAAGCTATTAGTCCCAAGGAGTCTCAGGGATATCCAGAGGTGTAATTCTATGGTAGCATATTCTGAAGAGGCCAGCAGAGGGAAGCTACAACTCTCCTGGATACTGAGAAGACAGCTAGGCTCTCTGAGACAGCATGGAAGCCAAATCCATGAAGTGATGTCTATGGGAAGAGACCAACAACCAGCGTGGACAGCAAACCGGAAACCAGAACGCCGGACCACCTGCCATATTACTAATATGATGTGCTCCTATCCATCCATCCTTCTGTAAGTGTTTTTTTTTACCCTTTTGGGAAATATAAAGTATTACTTCTGCACTGTGCCTTTTTTTTTTTTTTTCACTCATTCAGTATGACAGCTTTCGCTCTATTGACAACCATCTTGCATGATTACTTTGGCAAATCTAAAACTAGAAGGCTCCAATGAAGGCAGAATGAAGTCAGATTTAAAATCTGCTTTAAAATGCATCAGTAAACAGCCTGACATAAAAGCACCATTGACTTCTGGGTGTTGGAGCTGCAGTAAGTCTTGGAACACCTCCAGCTTAATTTATACTAATGAATTTACCTGCTATTATTGAGGCAAAAATATAAGAAGAAGATGGCAAACACAAATTGTAAAGTCATTTGAGCAGCCACTCTTGCATTACCATTCTTTGAAATTACCTGTCCCAGCCTAGATCAACCTGAGTTGTGATGCTGTATACTGTATAACAAAAGGATCAATTTGTGAAGCAGATGTTGTTAGCACTTCTTTGAAGCTGAACTTCAGTCAGACAAAAAAAATTTAAAAAAATAAAATTTTAAAATAAAAATCATTAAATGTATTTTTAAATACATTTAATGAAAAATATGGTGTGGTTATTTCAAAAAATTAGCTACATGGTCAAGTTGCCAGGAAGAAGCCTTTACTGCATCAATGCCACAAAAAACCTGGGTACAATATGCCTGACAACACCTTGACACACCTCACAGCTTCTAGCACACTGTAATCTGGAGTGACAAGACCAAAATAGAGCTTCATGGTCACAACCATAAGCACTAGATTTGGAGAGGGGTCAACAAGACCTATAACGACAAGAATTTCATCCCCACTGTGAAGCATGGTGGTGGCTCACTGATGTTTTGGGGGTCTTTAAGCTTTTTTTCCTGTTTACAAACTGTTTAAGATAGCAGCATAGAAGTACAGATATTTGATACCCAATCCATCTAAACAAGAGATACAGAGGAGGTGTGAGAGAGCTAAAGGCACAGGTAATCTTGTGAAAATTGATAGCAAAATGAATGCAGCATGTTATCAAAAAATATTGGCAGACAATTTGCATTCTTCTGCACAAAAGCGGTGCATGGGATGCTCTTGGACTTTCCAGCACTACAATGACCCTAATCACAAGGCCAAGTTGACCCTCCAGTGGTTACAGCAGAAAAAGTTGAAGCTTCTGGAGTGGCCATCAGTCTCCTGACCTTAATATCATCGAGCCACTCTGTGGAGATCTCAAAAACGTGCGGTTCATGCAAGACGACCAAAGACTTTGCAAGACCTGGAGGCATTTTGCCAAGATGAATGGGCAGCTATACCACCTGCAAGAATTCGGGGCTTCATAGACCACTATTAGAAAAGACTGCATGCTGTCATTGATGCTAAAGGGGCTAATACGTAGTATTAAGAACTAAGGGTATGCAGACTTTTCAAAAAGGGGTCATTTCATTTGTTTACTTGTTGCCATGTTTTGTTTTAGGATTGTGCCATTCTGTTATCACCTACAGTTGAATATGAATCCCATAAGGAATAAAATAAATGGGTTTTGCCTGCTCACCAATGTTTACTTTAAAAATGGTACATACTGTATATTACCAGATCTCCAAGTATATGCAAACTTTTGAGCACAACTATACAATAAACAGATAAGCTTGCAGAATGAAAACAAGTAAAATCTGGTAAGAGCACTGTGTGATAAATATGTTTGTCTTCTATAGTTAAACATCATAACTAAAACTATGAAAAAGTTCAGCCCCAAAGTCAAAAGCAACAACAGTGTTACATGTTGCGGCAGAACCGGACCATACATGGACTGAAAGAACTTCACACAGCTCCATGCCAAATTGTGCTCTGGAAAGACATTCTTATATAAACAGTCAGAAGCAAATATACAACACTGCAGCTCATTTTTTATACAACCAGAAGAACTAAAAGGAAGAATAATCTCATGCTGAATCATTGGGCTCAAACTGCTTCTGCATAAAAGGAAATGTATTTAATATAACATAACCTACAGATTTATCTTCCCCAACATCAGACATTCACAACCTGCTCTACATTCCACTGAAACAATGATGGACTGTTAACAGACTAGAGATGCCTCTGCTGTCTACTCCCACTGCCTTGACTGTTCTACATTTTTATACAAGTAGCACTACTAGCAGCTATGCTGGGACAAATGTAGTACATGGGGCTATGCCTAGGAGGTGGCACAGATAATATCTGACACTGTTCATGGCCTATACCTGTGTAACACATTTTCTATAATCCTTTATGAAAGTTAGGAGCGCAGTCGGCTCACAAATACTACTACTGGGCGAATGATTCATGCGTTGATGGTGAACTCTAAGTGCTTTACCACGGACATTTGCAAAAGTTTGTTTTCCCAAGTTGGGTTTCACACAGCCAGTAAATTGAGATTTTGTTACCAACTGGCTTCTATTTCCAATTGTTTTTTCTCCCAAGTCTGTCACTACACCTGGATCTTACTGCCCCGGCATTTAGTCATCTTGGGCACCATGTGTATACATATCGCATATAGTGCATATTATATAATGCAATTGCTAGTTAAAGTGGAGTATGTAAAATTGTGCCCACATCCCTAAATGATATAGAACAACAAAAGAAACCCCCTTAATTGAAGCTGAAAACTGGGTTAATAAAAGTAAAAAAAAACAAAAACAAAAAAAAAAACAACTTTATTTATACAAAATTTGACAAAGTACAAAGGAAGCCAAAAGCACACACACACACACACACACACACACACACACACACACACACACACCATGTACAAAGGTTACATAGATGCAATGGCTGCTGGTTCTGTCCCCATGGGTCTGTGTACCATAGGAGACAAATACCCAACACGTTTCGAACGACAATTCTTTTGGATTCTGATTCAAGCGTACAGACATTCACAGTGTAATTATTCTACAATAAAAATGGGTTAACATTAGCTGGTTTATCACAAAAAACAATAAACCATGCATTGTTATACAAATACTGACCCTTTTTGTATAGGTCATGATTGAAATCGCTTTCAGCTTGGCTAAGGGATTCCCGCTGTAGTTGTTGTGTAGGGGGGGGGGGGGGTGTTCACTATGCCCGCAGGGGCCCAAGGAAACTCCCAAGCCCACTGGGGTCACCCAGATCAGGACCCCAAGGACTGCCACCAATTCCTCAATCAGCAAAAAGGGGTAAAAAATTATATATTTTTATATACACACACACACACACACACACACACACACACACACACACACACACAGTGGATATAAAAAGTCTACACACCCCTGTAAAATGTCAGGTTTCTGAGATGTAAAAAATAAGACAAAGATGAATTCAGAATTTTTTACACCTTTAATGTGACCTGTAAACTGTACAACTCAATCAAAAAACAAACTGAAATCTTTTAGGTGGTGGTGGGGGGGGGGTAAAAATAAAATACTAAAATAATGTGGTTGCATAAGTGTGCACACCCTCCTATAACAAAAGTGGATGTAAACCCGGAATTTTTTTTTATTATTTCATAATGTAGTGTATAAGATTTCCTATCATTTGAGCCCAGTCTTGCCACAGAGTTAATCCAGCTCTGAGCAATCCTCTTTTATTGTTCAGTGAGATAAAACTTGGCAGTGAAAAACTTTGTCAAATCCTCCCCCTTGCTGTGAGTGACAGGCTAGTGCATGAGATATGCAAATCACCTAAGACATGCATTATTTTTTAATTCCCCCCCCCCACTCAGCAGCTCTGCAAGGATTGGCTGTTCCACACCTCAGCATGATTTGGCATGCTGAAGTCATGTGGTTACTTTCCTGTCTTTTCACTGGATGTTAAGAGATCATAGCAGAAGTTCAGTATTAGAAATACACAGAGAAAATGCATATATTGACAAGGGGCGAGTAGAGGTGGGCGGGGAGTCTACTGACATCACGACTCCACCCTCCGAGCTCCAGACAATAGACCCACCCTCAGAATCTGCAGTTTTTCAGGTCTCATAACAGACAGAGGGGAGACATTTGACAGGTAAAGATACATGCAGGAGGCATGTATATCCTTATAGATAACCCCTATGGCAGTAGTTTAGAAAGGATGACATTGGGTTTACATCCACTTTAATATAATTAAGCAATCACATTCAAACTCATGGTAAATAGGAGTCAGTACACACCTGCCATCATTTAAAAGTGTCTCTGATTAACCCCAAATAAAGTTAAGCTGTTCTAGTAGGTCTTTCCTGACATTTTTTTTTTTTCGCATCCTACAGCAAAAGCCATGGTTCGCAGACAGCTTCCAAAGCATCAGAGGGATCTCAATGTTAAAAATGTATCAGTCAGGAGAAGGGTACAAAATAATTTCCAAGGCATTAGATATACCATGGAAAACAGTGAAGACAGTCATCATCAAGTGGAGAAAATATGGCACAACAGTGACATTACCAAGAACTGGACGTTCCTTTCAAAATTAATGTAAAGACGGGAAGAAAACTGGTCAGGGAGGCTGCCAAGAGGCCTCCAGCATCATTAAAGGAACTGCAGGAATATCTGGAAAGTACTGGCTGTGTGGTACATGTGACAACAATCTCACGTATTTTTCATATGTCTGGGCTATGGGGTAGAGTGGCAAGATGGAAGCCTTTTCTTACGAAGAAAAACATCCAAGCCTGGCTAAATTTTGCAAAAACACATCGGAAGTCCCCCAAAAGCATGTGGGAAAATCTGAAATGGTCTGATGAAACCAAGACTTAACTTTTTGGCCATAATCCCAAAAGATATGTTTGGTGCAAGAACAACACTGCACATCACCAAAAGTACCCCATACCCACTGTCAAGCATGGTGGTGGCAGTATCATGCTTTCGGGCTGCTTTTCTTCAGCTGGAACGGGCCTTAGTCAAGGTAGAGGGAATTATGAACAGTTCCAAATACCAGTCAATATTGGCACAAAACCTTCAGGCTTCTGCTAGAAAAGAGGAACTTCATTTTTCAGCATGACACCGACCCAAAGCATACATCCAAATCAAAGGAATGGCTTCACCAGATGAAGAAAAAATTTTGAATGGCCCAGTCAGAGCCCAGACCTAAATCCGATTGAAAATCTGTGGGGTGATCTGAAAAGGGCTGTGCACAGGAGAGGCCCTCGTCATCTGACAGGTTTTGAGTGTTTTTGCAAAGAAGAGTGGGCAAATATGGCCAAGTCAAGATGGGTCATGCTATTAGACTCATATCCAAAAAGACTGAGTGCTGTAATAAAATCAAAAGGGGCTTCAACAAAGTATTAGTTTAAGGGTGTGCACACTTATGCAACCATGTTATTTTATTTTTTTTATTTTTACTTCCCTCCACCTAAAAGATTTCAGTTTGTTTGTTGTTCAACTGAGTTGTACAGTTTATAGGTCACATTAAAAAGGTGGAAAAAGGTCTGAAATGATTCATCTTTGTCTCATTTTTACACATCACAGAAACCTGACATTTTATATCCACTGTATATAAAGCCCTATGTGCTTTCACATCCGTATATATATATATACACACACACGCTTTTTAAATGTGCTTTAAATTGCATGGTTTTCCCTTTTATGAGCAAGAAAATAATGACGTTATGCTGTTGGGTTGGGGCTGGCGAACATGTATGGGGCTGTGGGGCTGGCATCAAAATATTTCTAGGGCTTGTTTTTATTCCCAGTCCGGCCCTTACCATTTACCATCAAAGATTATCAATCATTTGAATACAGACAGAGTTGTAAGTATCGTATTTGTGTTTATGAAGCCTGCAAATAGTCTCTGTAGGTTTTATTGTGAATAATATTGTAACAATAGTGTTACGATGCAATTCGTTATTTTTTGTGCAGAACTGCACATAACATCAGTAAAAAGGAACCGGACACTAACACTAGTTCTTTTAAAAATTAGTACTAGTCAAAACTTTCTTTTGCCACATAATTTTGTCTTTGTATTGCATAGAGTACAAAATAAAATAATTTTTGCAAGACAATATTGCCAAAGGAAGCCTATTCTGAAAAAAAATAAAAAAATAAAAAAATAAAAATAAAAAAATAAAAAAAAGATACATTTACTATGGTATCTTATGTATTGACAAAGCGGTTTCAAAATCAATAGGCATATACTGTAGCAGAAATGTAAAAAAAATGCTGTGGTACACAAGTTTCAGAACTCAAGTGGTTATCACAGCCTCACATGTATGAGTTCCATGGTTGCACCTCCGATCTGTCAGGAACTCACAGAACACCGACACAATATTAAACCCGAGAGCACTGCAAGCAAATTCCCATGTAGCCAAACCTCTACCAGCTTGTTCTTTCAAGCCGACAGCCACAGAGGCTTTAAAGTACTTACCTTTTGAGAAGTCATTTTAAAGCATAACAGAAACATATTCAAAGTATCAAATTCAGTGGCGGCCCGTGCATTGTGGGCCCTTTCAGGACATCGGACACATGAAATACTATGGCAGGGATAGGGGGGGGGGGGGGGTCCCAATCCCACCCTGTTGTGTGCCATAGTGAATGAATTTTCACTATTTTCACACTAACATTCCTCCCTGCCCATCAGCAGGCAGGTCAGGGAGACCGGTCTTCTGATTGGCCAAAGCATTAGGTGATCCTATTGGATGCCTAACGTTTTGGCGGAAGAGGAGACACGGCAAAGGAAGCCTAGCAGACACAGGAGCCACAGCCGCCACTTCCCGCTGAGGAGGAGAGCCCCGTCACTCCAGGAGAGGAGCAGAGCCACACGAGCGGCAAGTGCCCCTGGACCAGCCGCGGGGGGGGGGGGGGGTAGTGAAGTGACAGCCAAGCCGGGCGACGCGCCTGGCTGCATTTAATGGGCACAAGTGGCTGCATATGATGGGGCACAAGTGGCTGCATATGATGGGTACAGTGAGGCTGCAATTGATGGGGGAGGGTTCAGTATTTTTCAGTTTGCTTGCGCCCCCCAAAAAAATTTTGAGCACCAGCCGCCACTGATCAAATCAACATTTATAGCATTCTCCACCCCTAGCTATACTTAACAGAAGGCTTAAATCAGGGCTCGACAAACCCCGGGCGCCAGGTCGCATTTGCGACTAGAATTAGCGACCTGGCGCCTGGGGCGGCACAGCTGGGGTATCCTGTGTCCGTTCGACACCCCCCCCCCTCCTGGCGCAATCGCGTTGGGCCGCGCCGGTAATTGAGGCCGCGGCTTTGCGGCCTACTGCAGTCCTATGGTTCCTTCTGCAATCGGGCGCCCTCTGGTGGTGGCCGTTGGTATTACAAGACATCCACCAATGCTAATGGAGCTTCCCCTACTGGTTTTTACTGCCCGCTCATCTCCTTCCCTTTACTTAGAACCCCCAAACATTATATATATATATTTTTATTCTAACACCCTAGAGAATAAAATGGCGGTCATTGCAATACTTTCTGTCACACCGTATTTGCGCAGCGGACTTATAAGCGCACTTTTTTGGGAAAAAATACTTTTTTTAAATTAAAAAATAAGAAAACAGTAATGTTAGCCCAATTTTTTTATATTGTGAAAGATAATGTTACGCCGAGTAAATTGATTCCCAACATGTCACGCTTCAAAATTTCGTCCGCTCGTGGAATGGCGACAAACTTTTACCCTTTAAAATCTCCATAGGCGACGTTTAAAAAATTCTACAGGTTGCATGTTTTGAGTTACAGAGGAGGTCTAGGGCTAGAATTATTGCTCTCGCTCTAACGATCGTGGCGATACCTCACGTGTGGTTTGAACACCGCTTTCATATGCGGGCGCTACTCACATATGCGTTCGCTTCTGCAAGCGAGCTTAGCGGGACGGGGCGCGTTTAAAAAAATTATTTTTTTTTTCTTATATTTTTTATTTTTACACTGTTTTAAAAAAAAAAAAAAATTGTGTCACTTTTATTTCTATTACAAGAGATGGGGCACATTTAAAACATTTTTTTTATTTATTTAAACTTTTTTTTTTTTTTAAAAGAACAGTGAAAAAATAAAAGTCACTTTTATTCCTATTACAAGGAATGTAAAAATTTCTTGTAATAGAAATAAAGCATGACAGGACCTCCTTAAATATGAGGTCTGGGGTCAAAAAGACCTCAGATCTCATGTTTACACTAAAATGCATTAAAAAAAAAAAAAAAAAAAAAAAAAATAAAATTGCCATTTGAAAAAAAAATAATAAAATGTCCCTTTAAGAGCTATGGATGGAAGTGACGATTTGACGTCGCTTCCGCCCTGCAATGACTTGGAGATGGGCGGGGGCATCTTCCTCTCACTCGTCTCCATGTCAGGCCAGGAACAGATTCGGATCACCTCCGCCGTTACCGACGGCCGCAGTAAGCCGTGAAGGGCACCGGAGCGCAGGGGGGGCCCTCTCCTGCCGCCGATAAACGTGATCTCGCTGCGAATCTGCTGCAGAGACCACTTTTATCTGAAAGAGAACCGCCGGCTCTTGAAGAAGATACCAGGGTTATGGTAGCTAGCTGCTACCATAACAACGGTATTTCTCTTCAAAGACAGGACGTATATAGTCGTCCTGCGGGAAGGAAGTGGTTAATTAAAATAAATTTATTATTTGTCATCTCCCTGCTTGGCCCCTTTCACACGCGCTGTCTGATCAGGTTCGCCTGTCAGTTTTTCAGGCGGGCCTGATTGGATCCTTAGCGGGGATATGGTGGTCTTGTGTCCCTGCATGGCAGGAAATAAAAGCAGTCACATTTGTTCTAGTCGTCTCTGTGTAAATTTAAGATTGGTTAATTTTTATATTGAAAATAAAGCTTTGTCGGTCATTTAAAAAAAAAAAAAAAAAAAAAAAAAAAAACCTGGCTCCTAACTTTTTTAGCTGGCTCCTAGATTCCAAGCAAATTTGTCAAGCCCTGGCTTAAATGTCTTTCTTGTTTTACAATATGCACATTTGTTGTTTCTTTTGCTTTCAAGATATACATGTACTTATACATAAATGATCATTGGCAAGAACCCACCTGGCACTGCCCTCACAGTGAGGGTACAGTTACAAGATCAGGTGTTTCTCTTCTCAACGGGTGCCAACTGCATAGATAGGCCACAAAGCAATTTACCTAATGTAAATACTGTCTCCTGGCTTGGCCTAATAAAATTCATGATGCTAGCAATATACCATATTTATTAGAAATAAGTAAGGTGAACTCTGAAATAACATATACTATGGGTCAATTAAAAGCACAGGATGAATGGCCAATACAAATAATTAGTAAGTACCAGACTTCAGGTGAAGCAAAGAATATTGATGTCAACAGGGGAGGGATGGCAGCCTTAGGCCTGGGGGGCAAGTCCAGTCAAGTGGCCCATTGAACCACCGACACAGCTCACTATCCATGCCTACCTGCTTTTATAATGGACATTGATGTTATGCAGCAAGATAAATATGACACGGCGCGACCACGATCTCAGTAAAGAGCTGATGATGCAACTTTTTACCCATGTGATCGGCTGTGTCCAGTCACAGCCGATCACATGTAAAATGTGGAAGTTCCGGTTATTGGCTCACCTCACACTGACAGCATCTGAGGAGACCCAGTCAGCAGCATCTCCTCGCAGGGGAGACCTGTACAGGTAATCAGGGCACCGATGACAGTGCAGCCACAGCAGTGCCCAGCAAGTGACACCAGTCTGTGCCCATCAGTGACACCAATCAGTGCTGCCTTTCAGTGCCCATCAGTGCTCCCCATCATTGCATCCCAATGCCCAACAGTACTGCCCATCAGTGCGGCATATTAGTGCCTCCACATCAGCAAAGGAGAAAAATTACTTAGTTTGTCAAAAAAAATTGTAAATAAGAAAAAAAAAAAAAAGAAGTTTTTCTTCAAAATTTTCGTTTTTTTCATTTTTTTTAGCAAAAAAAATAAATAAAAAACCCCGGCATGGAAGGCACTTCTTAATAAAGCCATTCCTCTATATAAAGCCACGTATACCAGTAGAGGAATTCCTCAAAAGTTTCATAAAGTGTGGGGTGAATGGATAAATAGTGCATCTACAAAGTCTGATTAAATGGATATATTCTATTATTGGTGGTAAATTCATGTTATGTCAGGTATGAAGCTGGGTGGGTATCGATGACCATTAAATATTAAATGTTATGGGGGGGTGAGCTGTGGACCTAGAAATTTCATATGCGGGTTTGATGTTAGTATTTGATGGTAGGTGAAGGAAGAGAGGGAGAAGAGGGCAGAGTCTGGTCACAGCTCACTCACTTCCACAGTCCCAGCAGGAGCCTCATGTTAAGGATGTGGCTGCCGACTTTAAAAGTTTCCCGTCCACACATCCCCTTCACAGCATACCGGGTGCATTGAGTGTGGGCCGGCACAGGGAGAGAGGGACGGGAGGAGGCATAGCAGATCTGTTCTCCCATTTGTGTAGAGGACGGGGAGATGGCTGTGCTCTGTAAGAATGGAGCACTCTCAGCCCTGTGACAAGTGCAGCTAACATCCCCGTTACAGAATACATCGCCGGCTCACAGCTGCACCGCAGGATGGAGGAATCACCGCGTTCTCTCACTGCTCCTCAGCCGCTAATTCAGCCCTGTTAACCCCCCGCCGGAGCCGCCCGAGCAGTAGCACTGGGCCAGCTCCGGAACTGCGCATGCGTAGTTCTGAGCTGGCAGCACAGCGGCCCTTTTACGGGGAATCAGTATGGCCCGGGTGGGGGGAATTGCCCCTCTACCCTCCGGCCCAGTCTGCCCATGGATGTCAATGCCCAGAAGAGGTCTTAATATCTCCAAGCTGTTGGCCAAGCTGATCCTCTGCTTACTCTACTGTTAAAGGAACTTCAGCAATAGGCTGTCTACCCACACTCCGTGTTTTATTGCATCCTTTTATTAATATTTCAGGAAATCAACCAAGTCCTCTCTATAGTGGGAAGCAGAAGGTAAAATTGTTCCAAAAGCCTATGAGGTCAGGGAGCCCAGGCTTAGCTACTAGACGCCACACTACCTTTTATCAAGTCAGAGAACAGAAGTTACAGAATACAACCGCAATTTTCCTTCTTTATAGCACTCTTGTGATTTAGTTTGTTTTAGTCCTCTTAGAATAGGAATGCTTGTCCAGGGCCCTGTAGCTCTGAGGTTTCTTAAACTCATACCTCCCAACTTTTTGATATGGGAATGAGGGACACCCATTAGCAAAAGTATGTAGGTATAGGACCCCCCCTCCCCCAATATGGGAGTTTTTAACCCCTTCTTTGGGGTTAAAAGCGCCCCGCTAGCGGCAGAAAAAGCGCCGCTTAAACAACGCTAAAGTGCCGCTTAAAATAGTGGAATGCACCTCATGATCTAATATGGAAGTGGGCGGAGCTATGCACTCCAAGAGGCGGACCAGGGGGCAGGCGCTCCCTGAAATTCATAAATGCTTACGGTTTTGTTTGCCAAAGAATTTGTGTTTCTATACAAACTGTTGTGATTTACACACATTGCACACCCAGACAAAAAAGGAGACAGTTCTGAATGAAGCAATTCATTTTCATGGTCCAGCTTCCAGTGTCACCTCACCCCTTCTAGCCTCCTTAATAGATACTGTATCAGCACCATCAACACTAGTGCACAAGGAGCTGAACTAGAAAGCAGTGAAATGCTAGACGCAGGGATCTCAAACTGGTGGCCCTCCAGCTGTTCTGTGAAACTACAAGTCCCATGAGGCATTGCACAACTGACAGTTACAAGCATGACTCCCACAGGCAGAGGCATGATGGGACTTGTAGTTTCCGAACAGCTGGGGGGCCACGAGTTTGAGACCTCTGCAGCTAGAGTAATCTTCTTGGGCAACAAAGATGCGTGTAACACAATAACCAAAATTAGATATTTTTTATGTAGGGAATTCCGTAAACTCATGTATTTCAGTCAAACATTTAGAGGTTTGTCTGGAGCTCCTCTTTATTTTATTACCTTCGAAGCAGTTTTATTAAAAAGGAACAAGCATATAAGAAAGATCAAAGAGGTCACCACCCAAAAAGCCTGCTGTGCTCATACTATCACAGCAGTAAATGGTAGAGTAAAAGCAGGTTTATTAGGCTTGACTGAAGCATGTCACCTAATAAAAGCAGATTAAAACAAACATCCAATGCAACATAAAAACTGGTCACAATATGCTAGGAGCTAAATCAGTGGCCAAGTATTAAGAGTGAGAAGCAAAGCCTGATTTTTATACTTCTGGCACAAGCAATAGAAGTACAGTACATATGCCAGCTTTTTAACTTGGCACAGAAACATTACAGTAAAAGGAAATGTGTGCCACAGAAGGAGGCACACATAAGCATTTATGAAGATAGATTGATGATCATGGTTTAATGATCTGATATTTTTTAGCTGATTTCTGGAGCCTCATGAAACCGGAAATGCCAGGTAGATACCCTGCTGATCGCTAAAAGGTATATGTTCCTACAGCTTCCAGATAGTGTAACTGTTAAAGAAATTCAATAGGATATGGTAGCAAAATAGGAAGCTTGTAAAATCACAAAATATATATATTTGGGGTTATTTTGTTGCCAAAAAACGTATGTAGTGCTTTATGTACATAGAACCAGCTACAATAGTGAACCAATACAACAGATTTAAAAACTTTCAGACACTTTGTAATGAGAAAATGGTTAAAGCGGTTCTTCCATCTCTAGGGAAAAAATTAAAGTCAGCAGCTACAAATACTGTAGCTGCTGGACTTTTAATATAAGTACACTTACCTGTCCAGGGATTCAGCACTGTCCTCATCTGAGTCGGTTCTTTGCTGGTCCTCGGGTCCCCAGTGCTGGCATGTTCAGTGCGCATGCATGAGTCGCAAAGCACTTGGTGCATGGTCCACAGCCACTTGGGATTTGTGACATGTTTGAAGCGGTTGTGGGGAGGGGGGAATGGTGGGGGAATTGCCTAGGTGATTCCAGCAGAAGTGGGAGCGGGTAACTGCCAAAACTAGGTACACGCTCCCCCCCCCCCCCAAAAAAATAAACCTCCAGTATTCTTAAAAGGGGCAACTTTCCATTTAGGGTGAAGTTCCGCTTTAATACTTGGATTATTAGATCAGAAGTCATTCCATGGACACCACCTCTCCATCTGTGTGTCGATAATTAGGCAACAGAATCGCAACCATACTGTACTGAGAAATAAGTATGACAAGTACACATAGGCGTCTCAACAGACACTTTACTGGCAGTGTAGGAACAGTGCCATAAAAAAGTATTCATACTCCTTGAAATCTTCCACATTTTGTCATGTTACAATCAAAAACGTAAATGTATTTTATTGGGATTTTATGTGATAGACCAAACAGAAAAGTGGCACACAATTGTGAAGTGGAAGGAAAAATTAAAAATGGTTTTCAATATTTATAAATATAGGGGAAAATCGCGGGTGCGTGTTATACGCCGATCCCCTGCGATCTGGAGCTGCCAGATCTTCAAAATCGCCGACCGCGATTTGAAAATGGCACCGCCGAAATACACAGAGCCAGTCCTCGGCTCTTCTCGGCCACTTTCGGCTTCACTCGAGTGCCGCCCGAACCTAGCCGAGTGTACTTGGCTAGGTTCGGATAGCTCCGATCATAGACACGCCCATCCCGGGCGGGACTACGAGTGGATCCGAAAGTGAACGAGAGCCGCCGAGAAGAGCCGGAGGACCGGCTCTGTGTATTTCGGCGCCGGCTGCGCCATTTTCAAATCGCGATCGGCGATTTTGAAGCCCAGGATGGCAGGGGTCCGGGATCACAGGATCGAAGGCTGCACTGGGGCAAAGGCTGAACTGGGCAAAGGCTGAACTGGGCAAAGGCTGAACTGGGCAAAGGCTGAACTGGGCAAAGGCTGAACTGGGCAAAGGCTGAACTGGGCAAAGGCTGAACTGGGCAAAGGCTGAACTGGGCAAAGGCTGAACTGGGGAAAGGCTGAACTGGGGAAAGGCTGCACTGACAAGGCTGCTAAAAAGGAAGAAAAGCAGCGCAGACCTAAGTGTAGTACTGTAGCATAAACATTTATTACAGGTTAAAATGCACTCACTCAGAGTAAGGTAGATACAGGCACATCAAGTAAAAAATCTGTCCGGGAAGCTGTGTGGTGGGCAGCAGGGCTCCACAGGGGGCGATCCTGAATGCTGGAGTGTGTTACACTTGTCTCCTTGTCCCGTCTGATGGCGCAGGTGGTAACCAGTGTCACAGGCTAGGTTGAGACAGGCACAGCGTGGATCGTCTGTTAAGTTGTATTTCCCGGGTATCAGTGATGCTGGGGGGCGCCACAGGGGGCGCATTCAGGATCGCCCCCTGTGGAGCCCTGCTGCCCACCACACAGCTTCCCGGACGTATTTTTTACTTGATGTGCCTGTATCTACCTTACTCTGAGTGAGTGCATTTTAACCTGTAATAAATGTTTATGCTACAGTACTGCACTTAGGTCGGCGCTGCTTTTCTTCCTTTTTATCTCCCTCCAAAAGGTGAATTCTGCCCTTCAAGCAAGCTGCCTCCTGTGTTTGTATCTGCATCTCTCCCCCTGAGGTCATAGACCTATACTCTGCATTCCCCCCCCCCCTCCACTCATTTCATCCCAGTTTTTATGCCTGGACTTTTGTTCATCAACCCAGCACCATCCCTGGACTTTTTTTTTTACCATTTTTCATTTTTTATTTTCTATTATCATTATTTTTATCATATAAATGTATTGTAACTCACACATGACTGTTATTTAAATTGATATCTTTTAATTCTTTATTTTTTTATATAACTTACTATCCCTTTGTATATTGCTCACCCCTATCCATAGCTGTCGTCCCCTAGCGCAACAAAATATTGTAAATTAACTGACAAGGCTGCACTGGGGAAGGCTGCACTGACATGGCTGCACTGACATGGCTGCACTGAGAAGGCTGCACTGAGAAGGCTGCACTGAGAAGGCTGCAATGATGGGCATTTAAATGTAAGTTTTTTTTCCTTCAACTTCCCTCCTAAAAGTTTTTTTTCCTTAAAATTCCCTCCTAAATTGGGGTGCGTGTTATACGCCGGTGCGTGTTATACGCCGATAAATACGGTATGTGAAAAGTCTGGCATGAATTTGTATTCAGCCCCCCCTGAGTCAATACTTTGTAGAACCACCTTTCACTGCAATTACAGCTGCAAGTCTTTTTGGGGATGTCTCTACCAGCTTTGCACATCTAGAGAGTGACATTTTTGCCTATTCTTTGCAAAAAAGCTCAAGCTCTGTCAGATTGAATAGTGAGCATCTGTGAACAGCAATTTTCAAGTCTTGCAACAAATTCTCAATTTGATTTAGGTCTGGACTTTGACTGGGCCATTCTGAATATGCTTTGATTGAAACCATTCCATTGTAGCTTTGGCTATATATTTAGGATTGTCATCCTGCTGGAAGGTGAACCTCTTCCCCATCTTAAGCCTTTTGCAGACTAGTAGGTTTTCTTCTAAGATTGCCCTGTATTTGGCTCCATCCATCTTCCCATTAACTCTGACCAGCTGTCCCTGCTGAAGAAAAGCATCCCCACAACACGATGCTGCCACCACCATGTTTCATGGTGGAGATGGTGTGTTCAGGGTGATGTGCAGTGTTAGTTTTCCACCACACATAGCGTTTTGCTTTTAGGCCAGTTCCCCTGACCAGCGCACTTCTTCCACGTTTGCCGTGTCCCCCACATGGCTTCTCGCAAACTGCAAACGGGCCTTCTTATGGCTTTCTTCTTGCCACTTTTCCATAAAGGCCAGATTTGAGGAATGCACAACTAATAGTTGTCCTGTGGACAGATTCTCCCGCCTGAGCTGTGGATCTCTGCAGCTCCTCCAGAGTTAACGTGAGCCTCTTAGCAGCTTCTCCGATTATTGCTCTCCTTACCCGGCCTGTCAGTTTAGGTGGACGGCCATGTCTTGGTAGGTTTGCAGTTGTGCCATATTCTTTCCATTTTCGGATGATGGATTGAACATAATTTGTTTTTGTTTATATTTACATTTATTTTTTATAATTTATTTCATTTTATTTAATTATTTCTGTGTAATTCCAACTTTATTTTATTTATTATTATTTTTTTATTTTTTCATTATCTTTTAATTTCATATATATGTTTTCAGCTTTAGCTTTCACTATTATTTCTCTCGGTCTCAGTTTTCTGTGGGAGTCTCTGGTGCAGTTGGGCCATCTTTTGTCCTGCTGGTTGCCTGCAATTGGGCTGTGCTCCGGTCTGTGGTCTTTTGTACCTTAGTTTCATCTGCCCCTGTTTCTCTGTGACTGTTTGCTGATGGGGCGGTGTGGGATGGTGAATCCTCCCTCCTCTCCCCCCCCCCCCCTTTTTCCTGTCATAGCCGCTCCATATACATTAGCTGCCCAGAGCCCACTGATGTCAGGCGGGGGTGGGGGAGTGTCCGCTCATTCGACAGCGCTGGCGACGCGGCTTGTGGCTCCTCGGGTGATACCCTCAGTGTGGTGGACATGCTTTATGTGTGTGTGTGAGGGGGCAGACTGGACACAGCTTCAGCTATGGTAAGCTTTGGCAGCTATATGGACAGAGAGACTATTAGAGTCCTTCAAAACGTGTCCTCTGACACCGACAGTCTGCTGTTATCTTTTTCTCTTTTCTTTTCAGATGGCCTTAAGGAGTTTGTTTTTACTCCGTAAATACCTACTAATTGCAGGTAGGGTTGTTTTATTGTTGTTTAAAACATGGTTCTTTTGAGCCAATAAAAAATATATATATTATATTTACACCATCGTTATTGTTGAATGGTACATTAATGAGAAAAAAATGAACTTAAAGGATTTTAGCAAATGGCTGCAATAAAACAAAGAGTGAAAAATTTAAGGGGATCTGAATACTTTCCTTCCCCACTGTATACTGTATGTGCTGGACTTCTTACACCGCCTCTTCTAAATAAATGATAATTTAAAAAAAAAAATAGACATAGTGCTAAATGCCTATAATACAGGACTGGTACAAGAGAGTAGAAATATAACATCTGAGACCATCTCATACAATGCATTGCCAACACCCTTAGAAATAAGAAAAAGGATAGATTTTGTAAGCAATAAAGGCCAATGTTAGCCATACACCAGTGGAAAAATCGTTCAAACGCGTTACAAAACAAACACATTGTCATGAGAGCAAGCGAATACATTGTCATGTAAACTTATTTTTGAACGATAAATCGTTCAGTGGACATACATCAACCAGTTTCTCAAGTTTTTATGGCTTCTGAGTCACATATGCACAGTACCAACAGTTCAATTTTAACGAATGAGAAACTTTTCCTTACATTTTTGGCTTTAAAAACTTCACAACTTTTCGATTTGTGCCCATTAAATGGACAAAAGGCTGTCCAAATGACAGATTTTCTAATGATTTTCCAGCTAGTGAATGGGCACCAATGCCATAAACTAATTTATCACATATAGAAGTCTTTCAGGTGCCATCACACCATGGGGCTGATTTACAAAAGCCGTGCGCCAACAGTAGAGGCGCAATGCACATTTTCATATTTACGAAACGGTGCGCCAGGAACAGAGCGCGAATCCCCCATTTACTATAGCGATCTCGGCGCACGGGAGAATGCAATCTGTGCGCCTCTATGGACATAGAGCACAGCATCTTCAATTTAATATTAACAGAAAATGGAGGTGCCAATATTATGGGGTGATGTGAGGAAGTTTAGTAACAACTGCCCAAGTAACAAATATGCCCAAAATAGAATGAGAAAGTAACTTTTTTAGAGAAAGCCTGCTGTGCCTGCAAGTTCGTTTAGAACTGCGTGAGATCAATGTAAGCACTGCGCATGTGCAAGCGGCTCTTGCGCTCATTCAAATGCATTTGTTCACTGCACGTCCAAAATCTTAGTAAATGTCAAGCAAAGTAAATGCAATTGTGTGGGTTGAACGGACACACCTCTAAACTTGACTTTTTTTTTTTTTTACGCTGGTTCACCTTTATGTATTTTTTTTTAAGGAGATTTGCACACAGGTCATGTTAGCATGTTACGTTGCCAACATGTGACATGCACCTTGTTAAAATTATGTAAAAAGACTCGCTCTTCTAGCTCCTCCTAAAAGGGCATTTAACCTTCCCCCTCTAATGCATATGCTTTCCTTGGGCTAGCTTTTGCTTTTAAAAGGGGAACTCCACACTCCATTCTCCAATGCTCTTGTCTCCCCCCTCTAACCCCTTGGATTTCCGGATTTCCATGGGCTAACTTTTTCTTTTAAAAAGGGGAACTGCACACTCCACTCCATTATCAAAAGGCTGCCTTCACCAAGGAAAGGGGCGAGAAGAGCGAGCGCCCAACCCCCTCCTGAATCATACAAGGCCACATGCACGCAACATAGCTGGCTGCCTTTGGGGCATGTTGGGCTCAGCCCAATACCAACCACCTTGTAGCCACTAGTTTAAAAGGAGCTGTCCACATTGCGTAAAGCCCCCTGACTGCAGCCCCCCACAACCTCAGCCTAGGGTGGGGATGGGAACAAGGTGGTTGACTTTTGGGGTGCCAGAGCCCCTCCTGCCCCCCAAGCATCCATCCCCTTTCATGGGCTGGCTTGCTGTGTGTGTGGCTAAGGTTTTGTTAGTGTGTGGAGTTTGGGGTGGTATTTTTCACGTGGGGTTCTCAGTTAAAGCCCTAACAGGGCTTTGTTTGTTATGTCTTTTCAAAACAGATGTGTGCAAGCTTTTTTTACTTTGGTTTATTGTATTTTTTTTTGGGGGGGGGGGGGGTTTCCCCTGAAATATTTTTGATGTTGTCAATGTGTGTTGTTTGTAGGTTGTTTCACTTTGATTTAAATTGTCTGTGCTGCATTATTTTGCAAAGTCTTCCTCAAGATGTTGTGACTAATTAATGTTTCAATCCTGTAAGTGGTTGTAAACCCTTTTTGTTGACTTTTAACTATAGGTAAGCCTTATTCTAGGCTTACCTATAGGTAGTGGAAATATCTCCTAAACGTTTGGGAGATATTTCACTTGTAGTGCGCCGATATCATCGGCGCATGCGCTGTGAAGAAACAGACCACCGTGCAGTCTATTCCCCCAGCGTGTGCCGTGACTGACATCACGTGACTCTGGCCAGTCACATAGCCGGAGTCCGTGGCCCCGGAAGAGGGGCGAAGATGGACGCGGCCTGCTCAGGGGACAGCGCGGGCTTCGCAGGCAAGTGTCGTTTGTCCATTTGTGGGGGCATGCCTGTTAGTTTCCTTTGCAAAATGGTCAGACCTCAAAACCATAACCACCTTAGTGTCTCAAATTAACGTGTTTTTTGCTTGCCTTGCTCTTTTCCAAGTCCTGTTTTGTTGACCAATAAAATTTGAAGCAAATTTTTATGTGTTTTGTTAATTTTCATGCAACAGATTTCCCAGCTGCAGCTTAACTAGGTTGATTGGCACGGAGAAAAAGGAAGAAAAAGAAGAAAGAAGAAAGAAGAAAGAAGAAAGAAGAAGAAAGAAGAAGACTTCAACTACCCCCAACAGGACATGTTTTGGGAATTTATCTTAGCTAAAATAGCTGTCCAAAATACCAAGCCATTGACTGCGATTTAAAGCACCTGGGCAAGATGAAGGAAAACCTGCAAACATGGCCTGTTGGGGGTACTGAGGACAGGGTTGAGAAGCATTAAGCATTTAAAGCACCTGGGCAAGATGAAGGAAAACCTGCAAACATGGCCTGTTGGGGGTACTGAGGACAGGGTTGAGAAGCATTAAGCTACAATAGGGCTCAAGACAATCCTATTCTAATTGTGGGCATTTGAGGGAAACCAAGTGAGAGTGTTAGAGCCCCAGATTGTCTTTTTTTTAGGTTGGGCTTTGTGTCCCTTTTCTTAAAATTGGCTTCACTTCCTGTCACATAGCCAAACAGGAAATGAGGGTAAAACCCTACCAATGTCTTTCCTTGGGGACACGCAGGTCAATCTAACTAGTGTTCCCATCAGGCAAATTGCACTCTAGCACTTTGTTCTGTACACCCTACATTAGGTCTTTTGGGGTTTTATTAATGGCAAATCCACTCTGCATTAAAAGTGTACCCGCTGTAAATCTGAGGGGAAGCACTGGTGATTTCATCTTCCAATCATGTAGAAGCAAAGATGCTGTTTTTATTCTCCTTGCATTCCCCCCTCGGATCTTCAGCAACTGCTTTTGTGGAGCAAAGTGTATTTGCCTTTAGTAAATAAACCCCACAGTCCAAAATACCTAATAATTTGGGGTGTACACAGCAAAATGCTAGAGTGCAATTTACCTAATGGGGAAACTATTTAGATTGACCTTTGTGTCCCCAAGGAAAGACATTGGTAGGGTTTTACCCTCACTTCCTGTTTGGCTATGTGACAGGAAATGAACACATTTGAAGGAGAAAGTGGCAAAGTTTGGGAGGTGTCTTCACCCTATTAGAGCACTTCTAATCCCTCTGCACTCTATCCCCAAGCAAAAAAAAGGAAGGGATTTCATTTAGTTTATCTTTGCTAAGACACATTCCTAAGTTCAAATGTGATGCATGTCAATGGCCCATTTAGACCTTGTTTAATATAAAAACACCAGTTGCCTTTCACTAGAAACATTTGTTAGTGCAGACCTGGAAATTTGCATCTGCTTTACGATTAATTTCCTTAAAAATTGGGTTCCTGCAGCTGATGCATCTAGATGCGTGACCGCTGTGTATGTCAGATGCACAACTGCTGTGTGCACGGAAGTATGTACCCGTGGCGCATATCTGGTTCCCGGAAGTGGTGGCCAGCACACAGGAATGACATCACACCCCTACAGGAAGTTGCTTGTACTGCTGCTAATTTTCTTCCCACCACCATGCCCCACTCACTGTTCTCTGGAGAAAGATGATCCTTATTTGCAACATGGGGTGGTGTTTGTGTGGGTCCTAACACACATTCATACATATTAAGGCCAATTTAGACAGGATCCGATTTACCTACCAGCACGTTTTTAGCGTGTGGGAGTACCAGGCGGAAGCCCACGCAGGCACAGAGAGAACATGCAAACTCCAGGCAGATGGTGTGGCGGCCAGGATTCAAACCAGCAACCCTTTTTGCTGCTAGGTGAAAGTGCTAACCACTACACCACTGTGCTGCCCAAATATATATCTATAGATGTAGGTTGTTGTGTCCACCAGCAGAGAGAAGAAGTTCGATAGATGCCACACTCCCAATTCTGGAGGCATAATAATGGTCTAGCACAGGGGTCTTCAAACTACAGTCCTCCAGTTGTTCAGGAACTACAATTCCCATCATGCCTAGTCATGTCTGTGAATGTCAGAGTTTTACAATGCCTCAGGGGAAGTGTAGTTACGCAACAGCTGGGGAGCCGTAATTTGAAGATTCCTGATCACTCTAGCATGTCTTGAAAAACGGTGGTTTCTCATGTGCCTTGTATAATGCCCAAGAAATATTGTTAGGAAAATACAAGTGGGTCATGGCACATCTACATTCCAAATTTGGCACTTAAGATGGTCATGCACTATGCAATCCAATTGGCCATTCTCTATACAACTTAATATTTCGGCAAAATAGGTAATAGGAAGACGCACTTGAACAATTAATTCAAATTATAGGAAAATCAAACAATTTAGTGCTCTTGCACTAAATCTATTTTTTTTTTTTTTTTAAGATCTAACTGATTTGCAGTGTACAGTCACCTTTAAAGATCAAGATCTGAAAATATTCATTTATTGGGTTTAGAAACACTTCCCTGTTCTTTGTAATGTATTGAAAGATTTGGGTAAATATATATATATATATATATATATATATATATATATATATATATATATATATATATATATATATATATATATATATATATATATATATATATATATATAAAAAAAATAGAAAAGATATATTACAAGTAATAGGAATGGGATTAGCAAAAGGGTTAGTTAACTGAGAATACCTACTAATTGCCTAACAAGACACATCCAATGAGATGAAATTAACCAATTGTATTGGGCGTGCGCAATTATTAAATGAGAAAAACGCAGTTACCCTAGCACCAGTTGCAGTTTACATATTATCTTTTTGTGCTTCAAAGTGCGCCGGTTCGCACGTTCGGTTAAAGCGGAGTTTCACCCAATTTTGAGAGGTGGTCTTAAACGAAAGACCACCTCTCCACCCCTAGTTTTTGGATATTTAAAAAAAAAAAAATTTTTACTTTCTCCCATACCTTTTTAGAAGCACTAAGAGTACTTCCGATCCAGCCGGGCCAAGGGCATTGCATCCTCTTCTGCAGCGAGCCCCCCCTCCCGTTGTCTTCTGGGACATGTGTGTCCCAGAAGACAAGCTGGCCATTCACAAAGTGCTGCACGACTCGCGCATGCGCAGTCGGAAACTGGCAGTGAATCCGCAAGGATCCACTGCCAGTTTCCCTTAGTTGGAATGTCGGCGCCTGCACCCGATCCGATGGACGGATCTCCCCCTGGGGGGGGGCAACATCCCAGGCTCCCTGGACAGGTCCTTATTAAAAACCAGCAGCTACAGTGTTTGCAGCTGCTGACTTTAAAAAAATAAATACATTTCGGCTGGAACACCGCTTTAATGATTTTTCCAGTGTGCCAATTAAGGTATGAACTGGCGCAACGCATTGTTCTTAGTAAATCAGCCCTCATGACTTCAAATTAGATGATTCAAAAACTTTAAATGGGAAAAAAAAAAAAATTAAACAAACACACACACACAAAATTGATCTTTCTTTGTGTTCAAAAAAATAACACAGACAATAGATGCAGCTGTTGCTTATTAGGTACCTAACAGACACTAGATTGAAGCAGCATATATTTAGATTATAACTACCGGTATCTATACACCTTCAGTGTAAGCTGTTTTTACCAAAGTACTAGTTGTATCTGAAAGAAGACAAAGTATGAATCTTTCATCTTAAACATACATTTTTATCTGCAATTCAGTTTCAGACCCACTGTTCAGTTGTTAGAAATCTATTATACCTACCATATACGGCTTCTTATTTTGTTCTGGTTCCAAAGGATTACAGCTGTCTGCAGTTTCAGACAATACCTCTAAAGTCAGTCTCATTTTTTACATTGCTCACAAACTCTTGAGGGCCGAAACAGACTTTTCCACTGCGGTGTGTTTCAGTAACACATGCCTTACCAGGCACAAGTTTTTTGCATTAACCTATTAGGGAGATATTCATTTTGAATGGCACCCCTACACACAAAGGCAATGCAGCTTCAAAGTACATATGTTCCAGCCCACTACAGTATGCTGCAATGTGCTGCATTGTCAATAATGCGTGCGTGCCCATTTATTTTTGGAAGCTTTGGTGCTTTGTCAGCCCATTCATTTGAATAGGCTGACTTATTGCAACGCATGAAAATACATAATCTGGATGCCAAGGTCTAAATGAGCCCTGAGGCATTCTAAAAAAACAGGCACTGGTGTGCGCAATCATGTTGGAACAAAGTTGGGAGCATGAAATTGTCCAAAATGTCTTGGTATGCTGACGCTCTAAGAGCTCCCTTCACTGGAAGTGAGGGGCCAAGCCCAACCCGTACAAAACAACCCCACACCATAATCCCCCTCCACCAAATGATTTGGACCAGTGCACAAAGCAAGGTCCATAAAAACATGGATGAGCGAGTTTGGGGTGAAGGAACTTGACTGGCCTGCACAGAGTCCTGACCTCAACCCGATAGAACACCTTTGGGATGAATTAGAGCAGAGACTGAGCTGGGCCGTCTCATCCACATCAGTGCCTGACCTTACAAAATGTGCTTCAGGAAGAATGGTCAAACATTCCCATAGACACACTCCTAAACCTTGTGGACAGCCTTCCCAGAAGAGTTTAAGCTGTTATAGCTGCAAAGGATGGGCCAACTCAATATTGAACCCTACGGACTAAGACTGGGATGCTATTAAAGTTCATGTGCGTGTAAAGGCAGGTGTACAAATACTTTTGGTAATAGTGTATACATACATACTTTCAGAGCACCCCAGGAACCCCTGAACCCAAGAGGCTCATAAGTTACTTGCAGCTTAGATGCTTCTTGCATGCCCTCCTTTACCACAGGTTCAAGATTTTCAGGCACTAAGCAAGATACAAAAAAAAAAAAAAAAAAAAAAAAAAAAAAAAAGAAGGTTCAAACCTCTTCTGGCATCTGCTTTTTACTGTTGAGTCATCCATTATTAATGCCTGTGCAAAGTTTTGTTTTAGTGGACATCTGCTTCATACCCATCACAAAGTTGCATTTCAATTAAAGCGGGATTCCGGCCTGAAAAAAAAAAATAAAAAATTTAAAAGTCAGCAGCTACAAACACTGTAGCTGCTGACTTTAAATAAGTACTTACCTGTCCTGGGTGCCCGCGATGTCGGCGGCCTGAGGCCGACCCATCCCTCAGCTCTTGGGTCTCGGCAGCGCCATCCTAGGTAAGGGAAACGGGCAGTGGAGCCTTGCGGCTTCACTGCCAGTTTCCTGCTGCGCACGGGCGAGCGGCGCTTTGCTCTGTGAATGGCCCTGTGGTGTTCTGGTTACACACACAGTTCCCAGAAGACAACGGGGCCGCTCACCGAGGAGAAGAACACACCGCGGAATAGGAAGAGGCAGATTAGGAAGACTGGTTTAGGTAAGTTTAAAAAAAAGTTTTTTTCAAATGTTTTTTTTTTAAGTTTTTTTTTAGGATTTTTGGTGATTTTTTTTTTTTTTCAGGGTGGCCCTCGACTTTAAAAACACATTGAGACACTGATAAAACAGGTCTAGTCTTAGAGAAGTTTATAGCCTCACAGGAAGGATATATTTATCATATAGGTCAGTACTCAGAGCAGCACAGATAAGCAGCAAGTCACAAAATTTACAAACTGTGATCACTTTATCCTTATTTTGTTGTTCCATTCACCTCTGGTGATTTGTGGCTTAATTCAGCTACAGCGCTATAGGGGGAAGGGGTACAGAAGATGCTGAGACAGAAAATCCCTTAGGCCTCGTGCATACAGACAGTGGAAGGGTGACAACATGCCCAGCATAACATTTCCAGTGTTTTTCTGCATACACAGTTGAAAAACATATTTGGAAGCAGTTATAATCAGTCAAAGGATTTGTATTTCTGTCCATCCAGTGCTGAGATTTGTACAGCCCTGCCAAACAGTGCAGCCCTATCTGACAAGCCAAGTAGACCTGATTTGGGTTTGTGACTGGACAGTAAAAAGAGAAGCAGTAGGCGGGTGAGCTCATCTGTCATTCTGCTCTCTATCAGCACGCTTCCTGCACTGCAGCACAATTGAATTTCCCATATAAGCTCTGTTGTACAAGGACTGCAAGTGGCTGGCTGATAGAGAGATAGAGAGATAGATATATATCTATATCTATATATATATCCCTTGGCAGCCGTGATCAGGAGGGGCAGAACAGACTTTTTATATACACTTTACTGGGGATGTTGTGGTGATGCAGGAGAAAAAAGGCCGGATCCTTTGGAATGTCCTTGTCGGTAAATTTTTGGATGATGCAATGAACTTCTGTCCAATAGGGTTGCAAGAGTCGGAAGGACCAAAAAAATGTGGACGAGGGAGTCAGTCTCCTCTCCACATCTCCTGCATAAATCCAAGCATTGGGGAAACATTTTATGGATCTTTACCGAGGTATGACACCACCGGGTTAGTACCTTGAAACCTGCCTCTTGGTGTTTAGCGCAGATCAAAGTCTTGTAGGAGAATAGGTGGAGTCTGTCTACCTGCTTCTCAGTCAATTTGAACCCCAGCTCTCTCTCCCACCCTGCGATATATGGAGGCTTATGATCTGTTGGCAGTGATGTCAACAGTTGATAGGTTAGAGAGACCGCATAAGGGAGTGTAGATTGTTCCAGGCAAAGCTGTTCCAAGGTGGTAAGAGACCTCTGAAACAACGCCGGGGAAAGAAGAGAACCAAGAAAGTGGGACAATCTTTTGCCAGGAGGTGAACCATCGGTAACATCCTTTTCCAGGAGTCTTTCAGGACAGCCACCATAGAGAGACCTTGGCTCCTCCCATCTCAGGCAAGATTTAAGCTTCACCATCCCGCCAGCCCCTCAGTTCTTCAAGAGTACCTCCGGCCAGCTGGGGAGACCCAAGAAAAATGTCATACTAACCTTTATCTTACCCGACGGTCTCATGTGATAAGCTTTCAGGAATAGCCAACAATTGGGGTGGGTACCGATGGTGTCCTGAAAGACTCCTGGAAAAGCATATTACCGGTAAGTATAACTCAGTTTTTCCCCTCTTCGTCTTTCAGGACAGCCACCATAGAGAGGATAAGTGAGCACCTTACCTTAGGGTGGGACTACTGCTTGTAGCACTTTACGCTTAAAGACCTGGTCTTTGGCCGATAGCAGGTCCAATCTGTAATGCTTCACAAAGGTGTCATGCTGGACCACATTGCAGCTCTACAGATCTGCTCTGGAGAAGCACCAGCCCCCACTCTGCTTGAGAAGTAACCATTGCCCTGGTGGAATGTGTCTTAATACCCTCCGGGGGCTCCAACCCCCCAACCACATAGGCCTGAATAATGGCTAACCTCAACCATCTGGCTATTAAATGTCTAGAAGCTCTGGACCGATTTCTAGCCCCTGAAAATAACACAAAAAAGGAATCAGATTTCTTAAACTGTTTTGTACCAAGTACTGAAGGACGCACCTTCTAACGTTACAATTTATGAAAAATATGTTCCTGTTCCCTCACAGGACTCGAACAGGAGGTTGGAAAGAAGTTTGTTTGAAATCTTTTAAAAATAAAAAACGAGAAAAAAAAAAATATATATATTATATTATATTATATATATATATATATATATATATATATATATATATATATCTCATGTAAGCAAGTATCCACAGCCTGTGCTCATTACTTTGTTGAACCACCTTTGGCACCAGTTACAGCCTCAAGTTTTTTTTGAGTAGGATGCTACAAGCTTGGCACACCTATTTTTTGGGCAGTTTCCATTCTTCTTCGCAGGACTTCTCAGGCTCCATCAGGTTGAATGGGAAGCGTCGGTGCACAGCCATTTTCAGATCTCTCCAGAGATGTTCAGTCAGGTTCAAGTCTGGGCCCTGGCTGAGCCACTCAAGGACATTCACAGAGTTGTCCCATAGCCACTCCTTTGTTAGCTTTGTTATTCCACCTGGAATGCTGGACAGTTCCCGGGACCATTCCTTGAATGACCCTGTCTAGTGGCACCCACTTTGGAAGTGGTTGCCTCACCTTTGTGATTGTGCTGCTGGTGACAGGTCGTGTCATGTCACTCCAGCAACTTGGTACCTGCAATCAATACCAGTAACAAATTTTGATCACTTACTGATTATAGTTCGCTAATGAGTTTTTGAAGTAGTGGAGTAGATTACTTATGCAGCTACTAATGGTTGGTGTGTTGTGGTCATCAGCAACTTTCTGGTTTGAAGAGATTATCAGCCTCTAACAAAATTGAAATACTGGCCTCTAAAAAACGTTTTTTTATTATAAGTACACTTTAATGCAGTGAGATGAAGAAATTATTAGCTGATCAATATCCCAACTCGAGAGAAGGCAAAACAGAACCCCAGTGACTCACTGTGTACAAAGTAAACTGATCTTAAGGGCAAGGTGTAAAATATTTACCAGTCGTCTTTCATAATTAATGAGGACAGGAGCTTTAGAACAGAGTTTGAACATTAGAGATCAATTCACTTGGAAAAGTAAACTTTGTGTTTGTTTCACTGAATATCCTCTGAAACTTTCAACAGGACTTACATAGCCTTTTAAAGTTCAGCTCTAGGCATGCAGCTTAATACACAGCTAAAAACACAAATAAAGAAACAGTTTTATCTGACAAAGGATTTGTAATTCCATTCTACCAGTCTAGTGATCTAAGCACCCCTGCCAGAGAAAGTCACTCTCCACCTTAACAGCACAGCTTGGTCAAGGACACACCTCTTAGCCAGCTGATTGGACGATGATGGAGCAGCAGCAGCAATCAGATTTTATCCTTTCGGCACATCTGCATTGCTGCCGACCCCGATTAACCCAGAGTGCAGACCTCCCTCTCTCAATTCAAGTAAGGTTGTTCAACAAGTAAAAAAAAAAAAAATAAAATAAAAACAATTCAGCTACCTACATTAGTTAAATTAAAAAATGCAACATGTTTTAAATTATTACATAACCGCTTTCATTTTGTGATTTACATCTCCCTGGAGTTTAGATTTTAAACACCAGTAAGTGACTGTGCGACTTCGCCTGACTTTTTCATGACATCATACTTGCTACCAAGTGCTACTATCCACATTTTCATCATCTTAAACCTACTGGTGTTGCTGTTCACAGAGCTAAAAAGCAGCAGCTCAAAATACTCACACTAGATGATTCAGAAAAGGGACCAGCTCTTTTTTCTGCTTTGCTTTCAGAAAAAAAAAAAAAAAAAAAAAAAAAGCCCTGCAACTAGTGCTGGGCTTTCTTGTTCGAAAACTCTAGTTCATGCGTACAATTTGTACTAAATGTTTACTAGACAAATTACGTTTTGGGACTTTAAATATTTTATATAATAAAAAATGTTGCATCAAAATTTTGCAAACAATGAGAAAATGGCCCAAAAAAACATTATGGCTTAAATCACAAGAGGCTTTATTAATGCCGCGTACACACAATCGCACATTCCATGTTTTTTCAGACGAATGTTGGCTCAAACTTGTCTTGCATACACACGGTCACACAAATCTTGTCGGAAATTCCAAACGTCAAGAATGCGGTGACGTACAACACGTACGACGACCCGAGAAAAATGAAGTTCAATAGCCAGTGCGGCTCTTCTGCCTAATTTCGAGCATGCATGGAACTTTGTGCGTCGGAATTGTGTACACGCGATCGGAATTTACGACAACGGATTTTGTTGTCGGAAAATTTGAGATCCAGATCTCAAATTTTGTTTGTCGGAAGTTCAGACGGAAAATGTCCGATGGAGCCTACACAAGGTTGGAATTTCCGACAACAAGCTCCCATCGAACATTTCCCGTCGGAAAATCCGATCGGGTGTACACGGCATAAGAATTGCCTATAACCAGATTCAATTATTCTCTGACTGTTATTGTTCAGTACAGGATATGATGGCTCTGGGCTAACACTGATAGTTCTTAGCTGAAACACACATCAATGTAGAGAAAACATTTGAATGAATGTTTTAATGATGTTATCCATACCACACCACAACCCACAGATCTACTGTTGTGATGTCATAAGGGAGCACACTCTATTGCACAATTAGGTACAGCAGTTATTACAGTGGCTCAAAGTATGACTGGTAACCAGCCTCCATACTCTGGAAGACATTTGTCATACTTGTTGTGTCAAGCACCAAAGTGGTTGTAAAGCCAAAAACATTTACCTTAATGCATTCCTTGCATTAAGGTAAAAAAAACAATAAGGCATCACTATCACCTCCCCCCTCCCCCCCTTTCAATTATCTGAGCCCTCATTACGATGAAGTGAGAGGAGCTTGCGCTCTTCTCTCCTCTCACTTCACCTCTTAGCGTCCGCGCTATAGCCGAATGACGACTACAGCGCAGACCTGAATTTCCGTGAGGCCGTCATAGGACGTCCTCCCTTTTGCACACTTCCCGCGCGCCCCCTGCAGGACGCACGCTGTGATCACCGAGTCACCGAGATTTGGGTGATCACAGATCCGAGTAAGGGGCCGGTCCCGACCCCTTACCACGTGATCAACTGTCAGCCAATGACAGCTGATCACATGTGTAAACAAAAGCTCCATAGTCGTTATTTTTTTCTCCTCACGCTGATAGCGTGAGGAGATAAAAAAGGCGATCACTGGCTTATGTGCAAGGGACATCGTTCCCAAAGAGGATGCCAATCAATACCCCCTGCCAGTGCCACCTATTAATGCCCACCAGTGGTGCCCATCAGTGCCACCTAGCAGTGCTGCCCATCAGTGCAGCCTATCGGTGCCCATCAGTGCAGCCTCACCAGCGTACATCAATGAAGGAGAAAAATTACCTGTTTTCAAAATTATATATATTAAAACTGCAGAGGTGATCAAATACCACCAAAAGAAAGCTCTATTTGTGGGGGGAAAAAATTATAAAAATTTCATTTGGGTACAGTGTTGTATGACCGCGCAATTGTTATTCAAAGTGCAACAGCGCTGAAAGCTAAAAATTGGTCTGGACAGGAGGAGGGTTTAAGTGCCCAGTAAGCAAGTGGTTAAATATAGTAAAAGATCCTTCTCATCCCTGTCACTGTCGGTTTACCCTTCTGCCATCTTGAAGGCTATATATGACCATAGAAGCCTGCACATTCATGCCTGGTACACACAGCTGACAGTACTAACCATTGGACATTAGTACAGCGATCTCCCCCGCTGAGCTGTCGTGTTCTGACAGGGGGACAGCCCCCCGCCAGAACACCCCGATCAGCACTCCTTGTCATAGGCTGAGAGCGCTACTCAGGAGTCCAGCGGCTGCTGGTTTTCCAGTATGCTAGTCTTAGACCCCTTTCACACTGCAGCGGTTTGCTGGCGTTATTGCGCTAAAAATACCGCCTGCAAACCACCCCTAAACAGCCTCCGCTGTTTGTTCAGTGTGAAAGCCCGAGGGCTTTCACACTGAAGCGGTGCGCTGGCAGGAGAAGAAAAAATCTCCTGCAAGCCGCATCTTTGGAGCAGTGAAGGAGCGACCGTCCTAAACCGCTCCTGCCCATTGAAATCAATGGGACAGCGCGGCTATACCGCGGTAATACCGCGGCTATAGCCACGCTATACAAGGGGTTTTAACCCTTTTTCGGCCGCCAGCGGGGGGTTAAAACCGCACCACTAGCGGCCGAATACCGCGGTAAAACAGCGCTAAAAATAGCGCTGTTTTACCGCCGACACCCCCTACCGCCCCAGTGTGAAAGGGGCCTTACAGAAGCTGGTTTATGTTGGACAGACCGACCTACAGGCGCGCTAAATGTCTGCCTTTTTTTTTTAACCGCCCAATGTCTCCTGACATTCGGCCCGTGTGTACGCGACTTTAGGCTATGGAACATTTTTGTCCTTGTGCAGAGGTACGACTGAATCAATCACTATATAAATAAGAGTAATTCGATGCTTTAAAATGGTTGTAAACCCCATACTACCACTTTTACCTACCAGTAAGCCTATAGTAAGGCTTTCCTGTAGGTACTTTAAATATCTCCTTAACTTGCACGGTTTAGGAGATATTCACTGTATCCGCATGTTCTGACATCATCAGCACATGCGCACTGAGGAAACAGCTTGATTGTGCTGTTTCTTCAGCAGCTGGGCCGTGACCGAACCCGGAAATAGCTCTGGGAGACGTGACACCGATCACAGAGGTGTATGAGAACTGCTGCAACAGCTTTGATCTAAGGGAAGTATTTCATAATGAGCTAGTATGCGATGCATACTAGCTCATTATGCCTTTGTCTTGGAGGTTTGTTTTTTTTTTTGTTTTGTTTTTTGAGAGCTTACAACCACCTTAAACAATACATAGACTTTTTATACACGTTTTATTACTAATAAAAGGTGTATATAGGTTTTTATTATTGTGTGACTGTGTTAATTATGTAACGTACCATTCAGAGAATGCCAATTTTGTTGTATGTTTTTATACAATGACAATAAAAAGTCTTATTAATATTTTAAGGTCTTATTATTACTGGATCTACTAAATAAGAACAACAATTTATTCCACCATCACCAAATAAACATAACAAAATGATTCCACATCCATTATCGTATTATCACTGTGAACTAACAAGACTGGTCCAACAGGTTGGTTCTCGTTTACCTTCTATTTAAACCCCACATATTCCTCATTTGAATACTGTCAGTATCTTACTTGATAGCAGCCAGCATAAGTGCTCATCAGACCAGTTCTACAAGGCAAGGAAATCTTAGGAATACATCATACTAAAAATAATATCTCCAATTTGCATTCATTATTTCCAATGAAGTCGAATTCAAGTGTTTTCTGAGGTAAAGTGTGAAATAAATTAAAAAAAAAAAAATGTTAAAACTTGCATGGAAAGATTTACTGTGTGCTTCCTGGCTGAATTTAACCTCATGCTGTTGAGCAAGTTAAGTTATTTTGTTGGCAATCACCTCATTCGCATCAGCTAAAATCATGCTTCATTTAAAGTGTATCCAAACCAAAAAAATTAAAATGTAATATATTGACACCTACCAGCCCTTAATATAGTGGCTGCTTTTGTTCTCTTTTTCGACTCCCCCCCCCCCATTAGTCTCATCTGGCTATCCTGCCAGTAACAATTCACGTCCTATGATACAACATTGTCACCCCAGGCTAATTTCCTGGTTTGTACTACAAACACCTTTTCCCTCTGCTATATTGAAAAAAAAGTGTTCTGTAGGCCACAGAAGATACTCAGGAAGTCTGATAACATTATTTCAGTTTGGTGCACAGGAACTTACAAAGACATTGCAATTCTGACAAATATTTTTCTGTACTTGCAGAAAATGTACTTCACACTAGCGCGTTTTTTGATGCATTTTGCAGAAATGCATGGGAATTTTTTAACATGGGTTCCTAGGGAACATGTTCACATCAATGCCCTTTTGTACCTCTGCATTTTTGGAAAGGGTCAGGGACTTTTTTTTCCCCATGCAAAATGCAGCGTTTTGCATGTAATAGAATTCAATGGACCAGCATCAAAAACGCAAGTGCAGCGTTTTTGCAGTGTTCTTACAGCGTTTTTGATGCGTTTTAAAAAAAAAAAAATTTAGACTGTATACAGTCTAAAAATTAAACCAAAAATGAACAGTTTTGCGTTTAAAAAAGTCCTTGACCCTTTCCAAAAACGCAGCGGCTGAAAAAAAAAGCATAGATGTGAATGTGTCCCATAGGAAACCATGTTGAATAGACTGCAGTGTGTTCCTGCAAAAAGCATAGGTGTGAACCAGGCCTTAGCCTGAAAAAGACAACAAATGCAGCCATCACTTCCAAGGACTGGTAATAAGATACATTTTTGTTGTTGAGTTTAGATACACAGTAACTTAGGGCTCGTTCACACCAGCGAGCCACGCTGAACGCAAGGCTAGTGTGCGCTGCAAGACATAGTGCCGACGTCCTGATCTCAGAGCATTGCGCGGTTTACTCCTCTTTCACAGAAATGTATTCAAAAGTCATAAGTGTGGATCGCACCACAACCGCCTGCGTTAAAAAAGTACTGTGAACATATTGGGGCTGGAAATGGTGGACAGCATAGCCTCAATGCAATGTACCCTGATGTAAATGAGCCCTTAAGGTGAATGCCAACCCAAGCATCGGCAACTCAGAGTCAACATGGGATGTAAAAATACATAAACAGGAGGTTACCTTCAATAAAATGAAAAAAAAAAAAAAAAGTCCTCTTAAAACGATCAGTAAACAGACAAACTGAAGAGCTACAAACACTAAATCATTCCATTCCAGCCTTCCTATTGGTCAGTGACAAACAACATTGTAATGCATGTTTTCTACATTACCAGGTAGGTGTGCAGCAGCATTTAAGGAAATTACCAGCACAGCAGTTTTAAAATGGAATTCAAATCCAAAATACTTACTATTGATACAACGGTCTTTGCTGCTAAAATTTTTACACTATGAGCTGCTGTCTGGAGGGAGAGCACAAGAGACAGAAATGAAGGAGGATTTGGCTCCGTTAGAAAAGGTAAAGGGCATAGCAACTGGATTTGGCGCTTGTCTAGACAGTCAGGCAGAAGCCTTTAAAATTGCACTTTAAAGCCAGTGGATAAAAGTAATAGCCAGACTGATAAGCCCGCAACAGTACTAAGGCCGGACATATATTGAGCAAATTTTTCCTGCAACCACGGGATGCAGGAAAGAAATTTGCTAGATTCCCCCATCAACGCAGACAGTGTTGATGCGGGAATCCTCCTGCCGAGCCATTGTCTTTTCCCAGCTGGGAGAAGACAGTGTTTATGGCTAGCGGCTATAGAAGCCACTAGCGGAAAAAAAAAAAAAATATCGCAGGTAAAACCCAGCATGCTGGTTGTACCCAAGTTGATCGATCAACTTGGTACATTCAGCCTGCCCATACACAGTTCGAGTCTCAACCAGTTTCCTGCTGAACCACCCGAGATAAGAACTGTGTATGGCCTGCCTAAGGCAGTGAAAAGTACACTTTACAGATATGGCAAGGTCTGTTAGTACCCCTTATGTCTACTTTGTCTGTAGCCCATGCAGATTGGGAAAAGAGCCCCCGCCCCCCATCTGTTGTCTACCCTGTCCTGCCACCAGGATTTTGACAGTTTGGATCCCAGAAGTGACACTTGTGCATTTTTTGTGCCAGATTTATAAGGGGGCCAAAAGGGGGAATTGTCCAGGTACCCTGCCAGAAGAGTCCCCTCTATAGACAAATAGGATAATTAAAATATGAGCTACTTAAAAAAAAAAAAAAAAAAAAAAACACACAACACACACACACACACACACCCCATACACAACCCCCAATACCAAAAAAAGTTGGGATGCTGTTTAAAATCTACAAAAAAAAAAAAAAAAAAAAAAGGAAGGACAGAATGCAAAATCTCATAAACCCATATTTTATTCACAAATAAATATAGAAAACATATCAAATTTTTAAATTGAGAAAATGTACAATTTTAAGAGAAAAATAAGGTAATGTTGCAATTGATGGCAGCAGCGCGTCTCAAAAAAGTTGGGACAGGGCCATGTTTAACACAGTGTAGCATTTCTTTTAACATTATTTAAATGTCTGGAGACCAGTTGCTGAAGTTTTGGGAGAGGAATTTTGTCCCATTCTTGCCTGTTATAGGATTCTAAATGCTAACAGTCCTGTGTCTTTGATGCATTTTTTGTTTCAAGATGCGCCAAATATTTTCAATTGGTGAAAGGTCTGGACTGCAGGCAGGTCAGTTAACATGCTTCTACTACGAAGCCATGCTGTTGTCACAGATGCCATATGAGGTTTTGCATGCTCCTGCTGAAATATACAAGGCTTTCCCTGAAAAAGACATTGTCTGGATGGGACCATATGCTGCTTTAAAACCTGGATATAGCTTTCAGCATTGATGGTACCTTTCCAGTTGTGCAAGCTGCCCATTCCATACGCACTATTGCACCACAATACCATCAGAGATGCAGGCTTTTAAACTGAGTGGTGATAACAAGCTGGAAGGTCCCTCTCCTCTTTAGTTTGAGGACGTGGCACCCATGGTTGCCAAAAAGAATGTCAAATTTTAATTAGTCTGACCACGGAACAGTTTTCCACTTTGCAACAGACCATTTTAAAATTAGCTTTGGCCCAGAGAAGACGGCAGTGTTTCTGGGTTGTGTTCCGATATGGCTTCTTCTTTGCATGATAGAGCTTTAGCTCAGTGTACCCAGACAGTGAATTTTAAAAGTATTCATGAGCCCATGCAGGGATGTCCTTCACAGAATCATTAATGCAGTGCCAACTGAGGGCATCCAATATTGCGTTTTAATCTTGTCCCCTACGCACAGAGATTTCTCCACATTCTCTGAATCTTTTGATGACATTATGCACTGTAAATAATATTTAAAAAGTCTTTGCAATTTTACATTAAGGAACATTATTCTGAAACGGTTTGACAATTTATGCACAACTTTTTACTCTGCCTGGCTTTACTTCTGAAACACTGACTCTCCAAGGTGCTTTTTTTATACCCAGTCATGTTACGGACGACCTGTTGACCTAATTAGTTGCAAAATTAATATTATCATTATTATACTGAATTTATATAGCACCAACAGTTTGCACAGCACTTTACAATGTGGAGGGGGACAGCTCAATTACAATACAGACAGAATAGGAGGGCCCTATACATGGAGCTTACATTCTAAGGGGGGGGGGGGGGGGGGTACAAAAGTGTAGTAGCTGCAGGGGATGGTCTGATGGAGGTGGCTCGCTTACAATTCTTAGGTGGGTGTGGGATAGGCTTCCCTGAATAAAATACATTTTCAGGGATTTTCTAAAGGTGGACAGGGTAGGGGCTGACCAGACATACCGGGGCAGCGAATTTCAGAGGATGGGAGAGGCTCTAGAGAAGTCCTGGAGGAGAGCATGGGAGGAGGCAACAAGGGAGCTAGAGAGCAGGAGGTCTTGGGGAGGAGCGGAGAGGACGATTTGGGGGATATCTGCAGATGAGATTGGTGATGTAACTGGGGGCGATGTTGTGGATGGCCTTGTATGTTGTGGTTAGTATTTAGAATTTTATACAGTGGGGTGGGGGAAGCCAGTGGGGGGATTGGCAGAGAGGAGCAGCAGTCACGGATCGGTTAGTGAGGTGTACGAGTCTAGAAGCAGCATTCATAATAGAGGGGAAGGGGGATAGTCTGTAAGGGTAGGCCGGTGAGGAGAGAGTTGCAGTAGTCGAGGCGGGAAATAACCAAGGAGTGAATGAGATGTTTTGTGGTGTCACTAGTCAGGAAGGGGTGAATTCTGGAAATGTTGCAAAATTCTCTTCCTTGTTAGTACCACTTACATTTCCAGCCCTGTCCCCAACTATTTTGAGACGTGTTGCCGCCATCAATTTAAAAAAATATTTTTTTTTTTCCCCGTAAAATGGTCAATTTTCTCAGTTTAAACATTTGATATTTTATTCACAACAGAAAATAGATAACATACCAGTTTGACATTTGAAAGTCATTGCATTCTGTTTTTTATGTGGATTTTACACAGAGTGCAAACTTTTTGGAAGTGGCATTGTACCTTGGGAAGCAATATTTTGCCTACAATCATCTGTAAACATTTTTACTTTAGTGGCTAAAGTGAACCATGCATAGAGCACTTATGCCCACAAAACAAACAAAAATATTATAAAAAAAAAAAAAAGGTAGCTTACCAAACCATAAGGCTACTTTCACACTGAAGCGCTTTACAGGCACTACAGCGCTAAAAAAAATAGCACCTGCATAGCACCTGTAAAGAGCCTCTCCAGTGTGAAAGCCCGAGTGCTTTCACACTGGAGCGGTGCGCTTGCAGGACGATTAAAAAAGTCACGCAAGCAGCATCTTTGCAGCGCTGTAGGAGTGGTGTATACACTGCTTCTAAAGTGCCCCTGCCCATTGAAATCAATGGGGCTGTGCCGATTTGTGGGCGGTTTTAACCCTTTTTTGGCCACTAGCGGGGGTTAAAAGCGCTCCGCTAAAACAACGATAAAAATAGCGCGCTTTACCACGGACGCCTGCCCGCCTGCGTGTGAAAGTAGCCCAAATATGGTGGCTGCATTTGTCCCCCCCCCCTTTATTTTCACCTGGTGATCTGGCCAGCAAGTCCGATATTCAACTTTAACAGATAAAGCTGTCCAGCAAAAGGGACAATAAGATGGTCCAGCAAGAGGGATTCCTGCATGAATGGAATCAAGTAAAGTTCTTTCCATGTATGGCTGGCCTAAGACAGGAAATGTGTTACTGGCTGGCTTGATCACAAGGGGAAAATAAAGGAAAAATGCTTAAAAGACAAATAAATGCAGCCACCATATTTAAAAACTAGTAAGCTGCAATAAATCAAATTTTTGTTTTTGGGTTTAATACCACTTCAAAGAAGGTAGCCTACGATTGTGCGCATGCTGAGATACTTATCACTGCTTTAATCCATCCAAACAACCAGCAAGTAATTGCAGATTTTGGGAGGCACGAAGCGATCATTATATATGAGTGCAAAAGTGAAAGATCAAAAAATAAATACAGTATATAAAAATATTCAAAGTAAAATGAATCCAAAGTCTCAAAATAGTGCATCACCGTGTATAAAAAAGGTGTTAAAATTGTGCTTCAAAAGCCAATATTCTCCAGATTAGCCCAGCTGGTGATTAAATCACATTCCAATCCACCATTTGTTGTGAATCACCACTCCCAGCGTTTGGTCTCACTCACTGGACCCATTTGCCTCACAGAGTATGTTTGGCATAAAGCTCCTTGGATTAATATCCTTCCTCCAACAACTAAAAAACTCAGATACTTCCTAATAGAGGGTAAAGCCCTCCCAGGGAGTAAGGTAGTGGTTAATGAATGGCAAAACAGGGCTTGAGTAATTGGCCAAATGCATGTCTTTGTGTCAAAAAAAGTTTAAAAAGAACCAACATATAGTTGCTAATTTAGAAACAGTATATAAAGACTCAGTGTACCATTACCATATACAGTGTGCAATTGAAGACAAAAAACACAAAACAATAAAAGTCACCTTAAACATCCAGACGCCATTGTTTATGTGAAATTTACACAGCAGCGCAGAATTCACGCATATAGGCTAGCAACAAAGTTAACATGCTGAGTGTAAAGACCACAGAAGCCCCAGGGCTCATGGAGCATGCTCCCCATTGAGGTAGGTCGTTAGGTTGAAGATATTGGGGTGATATTAACCAATATAAAAGCAACCCAATTCACCTCTTGTAGCATTAGTAGTGGTAAATAGGTTTCAATATATAGTTGTAATTTTAACCATTACTTGTTACTTAAATTGCCCGGCGACAGTGGTATGTGAACAGCGTAACGGGAGTAGAGTGGAATTGCCCAGTCCACCTGTGATGATCACTGACAAATAAATGCAATAGTCAGTCCACTAGTGAAATGTCAGAGATAGTGACCATTGCATGGAAAGCGAGTCCATCTTACCGCACACGATCCGAGGTATGCACAACGGCAAATCTGACTTCCACAAGGATGTCACTTAAAGATAGCTCCAGCTCATCCATAGAGATTACATTGCACACCTGTATGAACTTTTCTCAGTTTGAGTAGTAGCCCCTGTGTGAGCCACACTGCTCAACTTTCACTGTTTGTTTGCGACGGTGGAGATGATCTTCAAGCATTACTCAACTACCGAGGCATGACCCTGAGGGCATAAATGGCTAGTGTCCCATGATGTGCGGGTGATGTCAACGTGTTTCACTTATGTACAAGCGTAACTTCGTCAGGATGAAGTTTACTCCATCGTGCTCTCCTAAATACGTTGAGTAAGCATGGTGGGGCCGTCCCATAGTTTGTCTTAAAGTGACATTGCTACGTTTCAGACATCTTCATTATAAAACCACCTTCTGTTGTGACAGGTTGATATTTTACCCCCAGTTGATGGTATAGATCTCCTCTTATGTGTATAATATAAATATAAATATATATATATATATATAAATATATATATATAAAATCATATAACAGTATCACTGTGGGAGGACCCAGATAATTAACTTTTTAAACAAAATTACAGATAAAAATGAAGTAGAGAAAAATAAAAAGAATAAAGAGATCGGGAGAGAAGGCTTTCCCATGGTCTATTTCAATCTTCCTGGAACACCTGGCAATTTAACACAGTATTTACCCTAGGGGGAATCAGCAATCTGAGCTTGTAGATCTACCATGTTTCCTTTCTTGAGGAGAACTTTATTAAAGTCCCCTCTCCTTGGGGACAACATAAATGCACTTAATCTTCATTCCTTCCATTCTGCCCCATGTACATTTTGAAAATGTTTAGCTAAAGGTTTTTGGGGGATCCTTTTCCTTCATTTCTCTCATATGCTCATCTACCCTAATGCATAGTTGTCTATTTGTTTTACCAATGTAAAACTTACTACAAGGGCAAGTGAGCATATAAATCACCCTAGAGGTGGAGCAGTTAATCAAGTCCTTGATGACATACTCTATCATTCCCAGAGTCCATAAAAGTAGATGTACGGTCCACAAACGGACACATTTGACACTTACCACAGGGGTACATACCCTTAGTTCTAGGGTATATAGACAACCAGTTAGTATTTGGTGTTTTTTTTTTTTTAACTCTGAGCTAATCAAGATGTCACCAAGATTTTGGGCACTGCGGGCTACCATTTTAGGGGCATCGCCCACATATTTCGCTATACTAACATTGTTTTTCAGGATGCACCAATGTTTTAGTAACACCTCACGTACCTGATCCCATTGGACTCCCAATTGGCTAATCAATGTAGCCTGATCAATTGTTCCTACCAGGTTTCTTTTTTCCTCATTTTTCCTTTTTTGATTGATAGTAACCCTTTCATAGCTAGTGACTTTTTGTTTGGCCCCTGTTTATAGTCACTTTGTTTTACGCAGTTGCGTTTGATGCGCAAGAACTGTCCTATTGGCATTTAATTTTTTTAGCCATTTTGAGTGTCTATCAACCTGCAATAAGGTATTAGCCGATGTTCCCTTTAGACCCCTTTCACACTGGGGCGGTTTGCAGGCGGTATTGCGCTAAAAATACCGCCTGCAAACCGCCCCTAAACAGCCTCTGCTGTTTGTTCAGTGTGAAAGCCCGAGGGCTTTCACACTGAAGCGGTGCGCTGACAGGACGGTGAAAAAAGTCCTGCAAACCGCTTCTTTGGAGTGGGGAAGGAGCGGTGTATTCACCGCTCCTTCCCCGCTCCTGCCCATTGAAATCAATGGGACAGCGCGGCTATAGCGCGGCAATACCGCGGCTATAGCCGCGCTGTAGAGGGATTTTAACCCTTTTTCGGCCGCCAGCGGGGGTAAAACTGCACCGCTAGCGGCCGAATACAGCTGCAAGAACGACGGTACAGCAGCGCTAAAAATAGCGCTGTTGTACCGCCAACGCCCCCACCGCCCCAGTGTGAAAGGGGCCTTAGAAAAGTATGCATTATTATATGCCCATGCACAACAGAAACTAGGAGATCCAAAAAGGGATCTCACCAATGTAACGTGGCCACGTTCATACCTGGCTAAGGTACATTGATGACGTATTGGTCCTATGGAAGGGTGATGTAGACATGTTAGAATTAAGACATTTGATACATGAATGTAACATGTCCACATCACCCTTCCATAGGACCAACACTAGGAGATCCAAAATGGGGATCTGCACCCTATCGAAAGCCTACGCGTGTCTCCATCTATGAATGGAGATTGTCTCTGGAGCCTGCAAGTCTGTGTGGACAGACTTACAAGGAGACAGCTAATAAAACATAAGTGCCCCTGATTATCTGTGCAGCCCCAACAGTGCCCAGCAGTGATGCCAGTTCTCATCTGTGTCCATCAATCCATGCCACCTATCAGTGCTGTCTCATCAATGCCCATAAGTGCCGCCTCATCAGCGCACATCAGTAAAAAGAAAGAAACTTTTTTTTTTTTTCCCAAAATAGTCAGTCGTCTTTTTCCGTTTATTTTTTGCCAAAAAAAAAAAAAAAATTACACACATTTAGATTATAAAAACACAGTCGGATCCAAATGTGAGATAATCACTACCAATATCTATTAGAACATTGGGGGTTATTTACTAAAGGCAAATCCACTTTGCACTACAAGTGCAAAGTGCTCTTGAAATTGCAACTAAAGTGTACTTGCAGTGCAATTTAAGTGCACTTTGCACTTGTAGTGCAAAGTGGATTTGCCTTTCGTAAGAAAAACCCCATTGCATTATAATAACATTGGTTATAACAGCTCAAACAGCCCCAGTTCTAGCTTAACTTCATATTACATATAGAACAGATATTCAGAAAGGCAGGATACATGTGTAGTTGCCATGGCCACTGTAAAGCATTAGCCGGCAAAAAAGAGCTTTCAAAAGGCCAAAATATGTTGTTCAATAGAAATGTGCTCCCTAATTCAATTCAATTACATTAAATGGTACCTACAAGAATGTCAGACTGGAGTTTTCATTAAACCCAACCTTCCAACACAGACTGCAGCCCACACAAAACATTTTCATAACAATTCATACATGTCGTTCCTTTAGAACTGTAAAGACTTAGCTCTCTAAGTATTTGAAGATTAGCAAATGGTTACAGGGTTATCAGAGCTTGTTCGTATAAACAAGAGTGTAAATGGAAACTTATTGCTATCATTTAGAGTAAATTGCATGAACACAACAAATGTATTCAATAAAAGAAGTGCAAAGATTAAGCATTAAATGAAAGGCACAGTCCCAAAAAAGTACCAATCAGAATTCATCTTGTACTACTCAGCAAAGTCAATTCTTAATACTGGATATGAATTAGTGCACTTTTTTGTTAAATAGGATTGTACGATTAGTCCTAAATATATAGGTAGTTTTGAAGTATAACTCCAGAAACATCATTTGCATCCAAATTGGCTCTAAACACTAACCCATACATTTTTTAGAAAGCCAGCCATTATAAGGACAAAATTACTAATGCTGAGGGCTCGATTTATAACGGATAGGAAATAGTTATCTGCTCACAATAAGGCACGTTAATTCTCAATACTGTGTCCTGCATTTTGCACTAAAGTGCAGGCTGTGGCATTAAGCCTGCAGTGCTTCAAGCAGGTCCCTGTGCTTAAAAAGAGAAGTGTGGGAATGTTAAAAAAAAAAAAAACCAACACTGAACAGAGCAACCAAAGACTGCAGATCCCTCAGTTCTCTGTCCGCTCTGAGCAGAAAGCTGTGACTGTCAGTCACCGGCTTTGCTCACTGGAGTGCTTGGCGTAGAATGGGGTGGGAGCGGCTGGTTCAGGCTCTCATCAGCACACAGAGGCTGAGCCAGCTGGCAGTCCAGCATGTGGGTGAATCCCAACATTATTGTCGGGATCCCTGCAGAGCCTGGGCTGGTTCTGTGATGTCAGCCAACAGCAGATTTTAGCCAGCTGTTGGCTGAAACTGAGTTAGAGGAGTGCAGAACTAAGTGCACTCCTGTGACCCATAGGAGAAGTATGGCCAAAAGAGCCATACTTCTTTTAGTGTAGCATCATTTAGAGCAGAGCTGGTAAGGTTAGTTTAACAGTTCACATTCCAGTCTCTCCACCTTTTTTCTCCCCTGTATGCCACATTCATTTCTATTGTGCTCTACTGACTCCGAAAGTTTTAACTGCAATGGACATTTGTAAAGCACATTGCTAACTACTAGAGATTCAGAGATGAAGTGCTTTTCAGACCCATGGGTTGACTGGGCTGGGTCACTGTGGAGCTCCAGCTTTTGTTCTTATTACCTTATGTATTTAGATTACATGTTTTGCAGCATTAATGAGCTTTTCCATCCATTAAATCCTCACTTATCTGTGATGTATAATTTGCCACTAGGCTTACAGACAAGAGTAAATTAACATGACCATGTTATGAACATTATATTTGAGAATAAAGTCTTCCCGTTAATAAAAACACTTACAGTTTGGGCAAAGAGGACATGGTCGTTGTCAATCAGTTACAGTGGGTATAGAAAATAATCCCCCCCCCCCCCCTTAAAATTATCACATTGTTGCTTTGAAGCCTGAAATGAAGACAGACATAGTTTTTGTTTTATCCAGCTGTATTTACTCAGATTCAAGTGTATGATATAACACCAATATGTCAAAACAAAAATTCAAAAAGTTGGAAAAAGGATCATCCCCTTGTGGCAGTATTTTGTTGAACCACCTTTTGCTTTAATTACAGCCTTTAGTCTGTTGGGATATGTCTGTACTGGTTTTAAGCATGTAGACTTTGCAATATTTGCCCACTCTTCTTTGCAGAACTGTTTAAGTTGATTTGAATTTGATGGTGACTGTAGACTGCAGTCTTCGAGTCATTCCACAGATTTTCAATGGGGTTTTTTTTTTTTTTTTTTTAAATCTTCAATACTTTTTTTATTTGTTTAATATATTATTATTATTATTATTATTATTATTACACAGATACCAAAAAAAAGTTAAAAGATACAATATTATAAAAAAGGTACTGCATAATATTTTACAATACATGGTGTTATTACTGCCCTATCTACCCACTCCCTCCCTTCCAGCCCGCACCCACCCCCCTACCCACACACCACAGCATCCTTAACTATGTATATATTCTATTGGTTGTAGAGTCTTCAAGAAAAATAAATAAAATAATAATAAATAAATGGGCAAACATACTCCAAGGGGTCGAGAGGAGTGTCAGAGCAAAGGGCATCCAGAATTCTTAAAAGAGGGGGAATGGGGAGGGCAGGGGAAATCACTGTACGTTCACCATTCTCCCCCTAGAAGGCATACCCCATCTTATCCAGCCAGGGTCTGCACATTCTCTCGAACTTTCTATAGTTACCTTGTCTAATAAATATCACTCTCTTTTTCCCAGCTACTGAGTTGATGTTCTCAACCCAGTTTTCTACAGTCGGAGGTTTATGTGCTTGCCATTGCTGTGCAATTATTATTTATTTTTTGCTTGAAATAGGCATCTTAACACTACTTCAATGGTGTCCGAGACTCTACCCCCTCCATTTCCCCCCCAATAAGCAGGTCCTGGCCGTCGGTTCTATTGTAGTCTTAAAGGTTTTATTTATCCCATCAACAATCTCTGTCCGGTATCTAAATAGCTTCGGGCATTTCCATACCATGTGGATAAGGTCCCCTGATGCGCTGCATCTGGGGCACTGATCATTTTGTCTCCACCCAAGTTTGAACATTTTTTGGGGGATATAATATACTCTATGCATTAGGAACAGATGAGATATCTTCTGTGAGGGGGAAATTGAGACCAGTGTTCCTCGTTTCAAGATCCTGTCCCACTCCTCCGTGGTCATTGGACCCACATCTTTCTCCCATCCCACTCTACTCTTGGAGGGTCCCGCTCGGTTTATTGTTCTAACTTCCAGTCTGGCATATAACTCGGAAATTAATCCTTTGGATGTATCTAAATTCATTATTTTTGCGAGAGTGGGGATCTGGGTCCATTCTGGTGACTGGGACCTGAACTGCGTCTGGATAGCGTGCCTGATTTGAAGGTATTTGTAGAAGGAGTTTGTTTGGTATAATAAATTCCTGTTTTAAATCTAAAAATGTTTTCATAACATTGCCCTCATATAATTGGCTTAAATCGGCTAATGTCCTGTCTTTCCCATTCCATAGGCCTCTCTATATCTCTCAATTCCCATAGATTTCTATTGTTCCATTGCGGGGCATATTCTGATATCCCTCTATACCCCAATACTTTTGTTGTCTGCCATACTTTGCAAATTAATTTTATCAGTGGGCATCTATGGATAAACGAGTCTGCCTCTAATACCTCTATTAATGTATTATGCGTGCCCCCCATTATCATCATCCTACCGCTGGAATTTCCCCCTCCATGGGTTCTGCAACTCGCTAGCTGCTGTAACTGGGATGCCAGAAAATAAGACCTCGGGTGCGGAACCGCCATACCCCCTTCTTTGGTCGGTAACTGCATAGTTTGCAAACTAAATTCTAGATTGGCCCTTTTTCCAAATTAAGTCCCTAAACAGGGATTCTATTCTTTTAAACCACTTTTGGCCCCAAATTGGGGAATTATGGAAGAGATATAGTAGCTGGGGCAACCAAATAATCTTGATTAAATTGCAACGTCCTGCTACAAGACAGTGGGGGTCGGCTCCAAGTAACTCCTTTTTGCTTTAGTTTGAGTAGTAGTGGGACCAAGTTGTCATCAAGGTAAAGATTTATATCGTTAGCAATCCAAACCCACAGATATTTCAATTTTCCAACCACTTTTAGATTGGGAGTTCCCAACAATGTTTGGTTGTCAAGTGGGTCGACTGGTAGCAAGGCCGATTTGTCCCAGTTGACAACCAGAACAGAAAATTGTCCTAACTTTCCAACCATTTGTATCACTGTTCTTAACGAAGTTTGAACATCTCAGAGGAAAGACAGGACATCATCTGCAAACAGTGCTATTCTATCCTCTTCTGTCCGCCTCCGAAATCCCTGTATACCCAGCATTGATGTAGTCATGATTGCTAGCGGTTCCATTGCAAGAGCAAATAATAAGGGGGACAGGGGAGAGCCCTGTCTCGTCCCTCTCTCCAGCTGAAACAAATCAGTGTATTTGTTATTTTTTATTTTTGCTCCTGGTTCGGTATAGAGTATTTTCACCCACCTAATGAAGTAACAGCCAAACCCGAATCTCTCTAACACCCTCCATAAATAATCCCATTCCAGGCTACTGAAGGCCTTGGCTGCATCCAAGGCCAATATAGCCCTTGAGCCACCATTGTCTGTTGGGATCTGCATATTTAAAAAGGACTCTTCTAATGTTAATGCTAATTTACCTATTCAGAATGAAACCTGACTGGTCAGAATGTATAAGATTTCGAATACATCCATTCAAACGGGTTGCTAGTACTCTGGCCAATATTTTTACATCTGAACATAATAATGAGATTGGACGATAAGAGGAGGCCTCCAGTAGATCTTTCCTCTCCTTGTGTATTACAAAAATAGTGGCTTCTGACATTGAGGTGGGCAGTCTCCCATTAGTTAATGTCCACCCGAATGTCTTTAGCAGCTCCGGGAGCAGTACCTCTCCATATTGTTTATATGTTTCTATTGGGAGTCCGTCAGGGCTTGGCAACTTATAATTTGGCATCCCCGCTACTTCTTGCCGCACGTCGTCCAAGGTCACTGTTGCATCCCTAACCATTTTATCCTTCTATGTCAAAGTCGGGATTGTTATTTTCCTAAGGAAGTTGTCCATTTTTTCCCTCCCAGTTCCCCTATTGGACTTATACAGGGAGTTCTAATATTCACTAAAAGTATGCATTATCTCAGGTGCATCAGTAGAGATCTCTCCACTTGGGGTCTTAACTGCCTGGACTGTGGAGTGGGGGTGTTAGATCTAATCAGTAGAGACAACATGCGACCAACTCTCTCCCCTTCACCAAATTGGCACAGTCTCTGAAATATTCGTCTATTCTTTGCCTTTCTAGTAATGGTTATTTTATAAGCTTGTTGCTTGTCTAGCCATTCCCTCCGTCTATCTGGCGTTGGGTCCTCAACATACCGCCTTTCTGCCAATGTCACCTCGTCTCTAGCATCCCTTTCCCACTTCATAGATTTCCCCTTAAAGCGGGGTTCCACCCAAATTTTGAACATTATCTCTATGCATTCTCTTCCTTGCCTAGATGCTGACATGCTGTGTAAAAAAATTTAAATCGCCGTAATTACCTTTTTTTTCTAATCTTCTTAGCACTTCCTGGTTTTGCCTCCCATGGGAGTAGGCATGTTTATAGCCTCTCCCAGACCTCCCACAGTCCCCTGGGAGCTAGTCTCAGGCTTCCCAGCATGCATTGTGCAACAGCGTCATCACAACATCTCGGTGAATGCTGGGAGCACAGCATTCACCGCATCCAGGAAATACATGCTTGTGGGCTTCAAATGCCCACAATGAAGATGGAGACCGCCTTCAGTGAATTTTATAAGTTATTATTTATAACGAAATCGGACACGGGCGGACTTATTACACAGAACATGTGAGTAGATAATCATGAGAAGAAAAGTTTGTGAATGAACTCCAAAAAAAAAAAAAACACAAAAAAAAAAAAAAAAACACACACGATAGATAGGTGGACCCCCGCTTTAACTCTTGCCACCTGCAGGATCAGGAGACCTCTAAGATAAGCCTTCAAGGAGTCCCAGACCACTCCGGCTGGTGCCGTACCTGTATTTATTTGTATAAATTCATTTAATCTAGTGCCCACTTCTTCAGAGTTACCAATCAATTCCAACCAACAAGGGTCGATCTTCCTTTCTCTTGAGCGGGCTTTACCCCCTGCATTTATTGTCAACGCAAGTGGGGAATGGTCAGAGACTCCTCTTGGGCCATACTCTATATTTCTTATCAACACTAGTGCTTCACTATTGGCTAAAGCCATATCAATTCTAGACAGAGTAAGGTAAGAGCTTGAAAAGCAAGAATATTGCCACTCCTGCGGGTACCGCATTCGCCATATATTGCTCAACCCTACTTCGTCAAGAAATCGAGATAGTCGGCCCTTTCCTGTTCCATTGGGGATATTTCCCAGTGGGAATCTAAGGCCTTATCTAGGACTTCATTAAAATCCCCCACCACTATAACTGGGACTCCGACTTTGTCTAGTGTAAATTCCAACAGTTCTTGTAGAACCTCAAATTAAAATGGGGGGGGGGGGGGGGGGAGAGAGAGATATAGATATTTGACAACACATACTTTATTTTCAATTGAGCAGAACAGAAAAATGAATGGGCCCTGTGTATCGATACGGCTTTCTCGGCAGGAGAGCACCATTTCTCTCCCAATCATTATGCTCACCCCCTTGAATATGAGGAGTGCACAGAATGATACTGGGTTTTAATTTTCTCACTACGAAGTTGTAAGATCATGTCATTGGTCAAATGAGTCTCCTGGAGGCAGAGCAGTTCAGGCCCACTTCCCTCGAGTGCATACAGGACCGTAGTTCTCTTTATTGGGTCCCCTAAACCACGGACATTCCAAGAGGTTATACTAAACGTCTTGACTTAAAAACTCTCCCCTCCACCTTAAATATTTTCTCCAATTTATGCGTTTTTCACTCTCCCCATAAGTCAACCTTTTCTCTATTTGTGTCTTAAATCGTGTTAATATTTGTGGTGTGTAACCTTTATCTCCTACCCTACCCCTGTCATCTCCCTCCCTCCCGTACCTCCCCACCCCTGCCCAACTGGGCTTCCCCTAGGGGGTTCATCCGTGACCTGTCCCCAACTCACATTCCAAACCAATAATCTTAACATTTTTAGTGCAAAATATAAGCAATATAGGAACCACATTTGTTCCTTCACTCTCATTCTTGTGCATTCCCTCTCCTCCACTCAGTATATTCTAGTGAAACACTATTATTGATGCAATATTTTTTTTAATTTTTTTTTTTAAATCACAATAAGGAGGGAGGGGGGGTGAAGAAGAATTTTTTTTTTTTAAATAAATAAAAAAGAATCCCTTCCCTCCCTCCCACTGCTTTAACCACTTGCTTACTGGGTTATTGGGCACTTAAACCCCCCTCCTGCCCAGACCAATTTTCAGTTTTCAGCACTGACGCACTTTGAATGACAATTGCTCGGTCATACAACACTGTACTCAAATGAAATTTTTATAATTTTTTTCCCACAAATGGCGCGTTCTTTTGGTGGTATTTAATCACTGCTGGGATTTTTGTTTTTTGCTAAACAAAAAAAGATGTAAAATTTTGAAAAATAAAAATAAAATAATGTTTCATGGTGGTTATAAAATTTTGCAAACAGGTAATTTTTCTCCTTTATTAATATGCGCTGATGAGGCGGAACTGGTGGGCACAGTTAACACAGCCCTCATTTGGCTATAGCGCAGGTCTGAAGAAGTTAAAGTGGTTGCAGAGGCAGAAGGTTTTTTTATCTTAATGCATTCTATGCTACTAGATAAAAAGCCTTCTATGTGCAGCAGCCCCCCTCAACCCCCCTAATACTTACCTGAGGTCCCTCTCTGCCCAGCGATGTCTACGAGTGTCTCAGCCATCCGAGATTCTCCCTCATGATTGACTGAGACACTGCAGCGGCACCATAAAGCCCTATGTGCTTTCATATATAATAACCCTTCAAATGTTGAAGGGCTGATATGAATTTTATTTTTCCAGGGTTGGTTTTTATTCCCAGTCCGGCCCTGCTTGGGGGTTACAAGTTGCACTGGGTAAATACTAGGGTTGTCCCGATACTAGTATCGTTATCTGCGCCGATACTGAGCATTTGCCCAAGTACTTGTACTCGGGCAAATGCTCCCGATGCTTCCCCCGATACCTTGAGAGTCAGCAGTGATCGGCATGGGGGAGTTACAAGCTCCCCCCCCCCCACTTTCAGCTGCTTTAGTGAAATCTATACAGCGGTGATCAGTGCTTGTAACTCCCCCACACGCGATCACCGCTGACTGTCACCGCATCCTCCATGCCCCCTCCGTTCAGCTGGCCCCCTCCGTTCAGCTGGCCCCCGTCCCTCTCCATGTCCCCCTCCTTCCTTTGCGTATGGACAGAGTCAGCTGACTCTGTCCATTCACATAACTGAAAACATTGTAATCTCCTGTGATTACGATGTCTCAGTTTATGAATGGAGAGTAGCCGCTGTCTTCTCTCCATTAATTTTCAGGGCAGCTGAGGCTGCAGAGAAAGACTGAGGAATCTCTATCCTCAGTCTCTTTCTCTGTCTCAAGGGGGGAGATATCAGGGGTCTGTTAAGACCCCTGATATCTCACCAAAGCCTCCCCCAACTGGGCTGATAACAAAAAAAAAAAAAAAAAAAAAACACAGCCACGTGACATTAAAAATAAAAGTATCGGTAATCGGTATTGGCGAGTACTTGAAAAAAAGTATCGGCAATTGTACTAGGTCTGAAAAAAAGTGGTATCGGGACATCCCTAGCAAATACAGCTGGTTAAAAAAAAAAAAAAAATGCCTGTCTTCATTTCAGGCTGCAAAGCAACAAAATGTGATTTTAAACGGGGGTGATGCTTTTCTATACCCACTTACATTTAAAATGTGCCAACATGACACTACAGAGGAACCTAGCCTTAACCTGGGGTCCATGGATGGGTTTTTAGGGGGTCCGTTCACAGTCACTATACAGCCCTCCCTCTTGTTTCAATTGTTTGTCATTGAAGAAATTAAAGAAAAAACGCACCTGTAACTGTTTATAGCACCAATTGCTAAGTGTATCTTGACTTGTTGGCCCACATTTACCATTTAAACTTGTATCGTCATTTTCTGCACAACCACCATCTTGTGCCACTTCATAAAAGCAAGTGATACTTCTCATTTTTTATTAGTAATAGTAGAAGTAGGAGATATGAGCAGAATTAAAATGGTTATGTTTATTTGCACAAGATGATTGTATTTCATTTTTGTAACAAGTGGCCATTTTTTGCATGAAAAAGGAAAGAGTATTTTTTTTTAAGATTGTTTACTTTTCAAACTTTGTGTAGGTCATAGATGTATGAGGCAATCAAGTTTCAATAAAATAAAAGTACATATATTCATTGCATGCAAAGTGGTGTTCATGTGAATATTTCTGGGGAGGGAGTGCAAAGCTTTCATCGGATTCTTAAGGCTGGGTTCACACTGCAGCACAGAGCGGCTCACAACAGGGGTCCGGTGCGTTCACCGTTTCAGGTCCGATTTCAGCACAAATTTTTGGCTGAATTCGGACCAGAAGACGCACAGAACTCCTGTGCAATTCGCACCGGAGCCGCTCTGGAGATGTGTGAACCAGCTCCAAAGAGAGCAGGTCACAATCTCCTGACATGCAAATTGGATGCAGAGAAACCCACATCAAAAAATAAATAAATAAATAAATAAAGGGTTAGGAACCACTGACCTAGAGGATACTCTTGGAAGCCCAAAAGGTCTAGTGGTCGATTATTCATATCTCAACCGACTCCTATGCTTGGCAGCTCAGATCACCTTCTCCTGCACCTCACTATTGGACTGTGGAGGGCATCTATCACAATTATGGTCAAACATGGAGGGGAAAAAAAAAAAAAAGGGTGGAAGAAGCTAGTCAAAATTTGCATAAGAGGACAACCCAGGTTTTAGAGTTCTCGAAAGTCCTATTGGGAAGGTCACCATTTATGCAGGCACATTCTAATGGTTATATTTAATAGACCATTCCAAATCATATGTAATACATCAGTGTAGATTTCTGACTTTTTATTTTTTTTTAGCAGGACAATGGTTGGGTGTAATTGTTAGAGAATTGACAATTTCACTTTGCTTCCCTGAGTCAGGTCACTCACAGGCAAGTCATACATCTGACCATCTCATTTATATGAGTTTGTTGGAAATCCCAAAACCATGGTCATTTGTAAAAAGTTGGCCTCCCTTTGTGGTTATAATGGCCTCCACTGCTCTAGGAAACCTTTCAACAAGGTTATGCAGTGAATCTGTGGGAAGATGTACCTATTCACCCAAAAGAGCATTTGCAAGGGCAGGTATTGATGTTGTAAAAGACCTGCCTTGCAGTAAAGGTTACAATTCATCCCAAAAGGTGTCTAAACCTGCAGTCCACTTAAGTTGCTCCCCATCAAACCATCTCTTTATGAAATTGGCTTTGTGCACAGAAGCAGTCATGCTGGAAAAAAGGCTTGCAAAATGATTGGGTCCCTAGCGTTCAGCGGACACCCCATGGGATAATACAAAGGGCTCTGTGCAACACCCCCCCCCCCTCCAATCTTTTATTTAAGGTTGTTATTGGAGTTTGCAGCCTCTTTCTTACCCAGCAACAGTTTAAATATTGGGCTATTTGGGTGGGCTCAGTACCCACATGTAACTACCGGATAATTCTTGTTGCTATTTCCATTCAGTCAACTACAGCTCCCACCCACCCACTCACCATCCCGGTTTTATAAATTTCAAGTCTTATTATGGTTATGTTTAGTGGGGGTCATTCTAGTCTTGATGGAAATTGTAATTTGAATTACAGACACTGTTTCTGTTGTTTGGTATGTGCCCTTAAGGCCACACTGATCTAATTTGGATATGTAATGCTTGCTAAAGTAAAATTTTAGGTCACCCCTTAAAGTGGTTGCAAAGGCTAACGTTTTTTTTACCTTAATGGATTCTCTGCATTAAAAGGGGTTGTAAACCCTCATGTTGTTTCACCTTAATGCATCCTATGCATTAAGGTGAAAAAACTTCTGACACTGACCTGCCCCTAGCCCCCCCTGTTTTACTCACCTGAGCCCATTCTTTCCCTCAGCGGTGAGGCACTCTTCCTCTCTGCCCGTTGTCTCGGCTCTTGTTTGGATAGATTGATAGCAGCACAGCCATTGGCATCTGCTGCCGTCAATCATGTCCAATGACGCGGGTGCCAGGGATGAGTCCTGCATTTTGTGTGAATGTACATAGATGTAGGACTCGGGAGCACGCCCGCACAGGTGTCCACCTTAGGAGAGCCTTTTACAACATGGACACTCGATGCCGGGGAGGATCTACCAGCGCCGCTGGGGGACCACAGAAGTTGAAGATCGGGGCTACCCTGTGCAAAACGAACTGAACAGTGGAGGCAAGTATGACATTAAAAAAAGAAAAAAAAAAAAGAAAAAAAAAGAAAAAAAAAGAAGAAGGAAGGGGTGGAGGGTTTACAACCCCTTTAAAAAAGGTAAAAAAATAAACTAATTTAGATAGACCCCGCCCCCTAGATGCACACAGTACGGCTCAGGACCAAGGCTGCACTCAGAAGGCAGAAGGAGCCAGGAGCGCCAGTGGGGTACCACAGAGGAGGCTGCTCTAAGCAAAACCATAGCACAGAGCAAGTAAGTGTAACATATTTGTTATTAAAAAACAAAAAATACAAAAAACTCTAAGGCCCCTTTCACATTAGCGGACTGATCGGGCCGGCCTGTTAGTTTTTCAGACGGACCCGATCGAACCCTCCAGCCTCCCCTACGGAGGGTCAGGTGTCAAAGTACATGCGTCTGTTGACACCCGTCAACCTTTAATCATATCCGCTAAAAATAGATGGAGGGGGAACCACATCCGGTCCATTTACATCAGACTGCCCATAGAGGAAAATGTACTGTGTCTGCTCTGCACAAGCGCAGCAGACAAGGATCAGCCATCCGACTGATCAGCGGAAAGATTTCCCCCCCGAGCAGAAAAAAATCCAATGAAGCCAGCCCCATGTGGAAGGGGCCCTACAATCACTTTTAATAAACACTGTGGCCAATTTTTGACTATTAAATCCAGGGCTTTTTTTTTCAGAAAATAGGTACAGGAACTCTAACAGGACCCCCTCAAAAGACTCCTCCCCCTCCAAACCCAGATAGTGGGTGTGCTCAAATGTCACCAACAGTGGGAGGGTCCTAAAGGAGTGCATTACATACAGAGTTCTGGAAGGGGGGGGGGGGTACAAACAGAGTGCAGTGTTCGGGGGTACAATGCATACAGGGTGCAGAGTTCAGCCTTCTTCCACAGTTGCTTACCTCTGCATCCCCATTTAACTTTCACCCCTTTTCAGCTCTAACCTCTGCATGCAATATCCCCCCTCCTCTTTAAAAAGCTCCACCATCTTCCACGTGTCTTATTTTTCTTTCTGTATTAGGCTGAAGCACCCTGTTGGCTTTAGTACCTCTCTCACTTGCAGGGAGATTATCCAGTGGGGGTGTCAGCCTCCGCACTGCACCCCAAGCACCTGAATCTACCTTGTCCCCATTCTGCATTCAGTGGGGGCCACTCAGGAGATAAGATCTGTGGGAGCCATTGGGAGACAAGCTGTCACTTGTAAACACAGAAGCCAGACTTCTGTGTTTACAAGTGATAGTGGTGAGCAGGGAGGAGAGGGCCCGAGCCAGAGGTGGTAGAACTGAGTTCCACCTAGTTCCAGCTGAAAAAAAGCCCTGAATAAATCTAATCTCAAGTGTGTGGCTCTTTATTTTGTTATGACTCCTTTGTACTTTCTCACGTCTCTGTATTGTAGCATTAACAGTACCCTTCCCAGGAAATGCCTTTACATAATTTGAAGGAGTGTCCACTTAATGAGGGTCAAATAAACCCAGATCCCATAGTACAATGGGTGCTTTTCTTATTCTGATTAAAATTGGATAAACTGTCCTGTCAATCATCACTACGGTGCATTACACGGGATGGGCCCCAAAACCCATAGTTAGTGCGGATGGTCAGCAATGGGGTACGTGATATCCATTCCACTACTGCAAAGAAGTAAGTAAAAAGGGGAAATGACTGTGTTTAGTGATTGCAAGCCTACTTTAAACATTATGCTTTTTATTCAGCCTTATTAAAAAACCTGGCTGAACATTCTAAAAGCAATTATGTCAAATGAGAAAACATGCATACCAGGTTTAATGTAGATAAATACAGGGCAGAATGACGCGGAATTACCACTGAGCTGAAGTTACAGGATGTAATCATTAGACAGATGCAGCTCGTGTTTTATTTAAATTCTATTTCGAGCAATTGTGCTGCAAGCGCTGAAAATGACTGTGGCCCGTACAGAAGACAAACTGACAGCAACACAAATAGAAAAATTCACATAATAATCATTAACAATTATAAGAGCTATGAAAAAAAAAAAAAAAAAAAAGGGGGGGGGGGGGGGGGGGATAGGGAACACAGACACGCCATCTGAAGACATTGCAAATATTTAAATAATAGGAACCATTAAAATGCACTGAACAGCTGTAGGCATGCTTTTATATTTCTGTTAATATTGCAGTTTATGGCCAAGTCCAGGTCTGCAAAATAAAACAGTGGTGGCCAGAGATCAATGGGATACTGCCTACACTACAATACAATTACATTGAATCATCACACATGGCCAAAAAAGCTCATTACTCAACTCCTGGCGCCTGTCAGATACATTTTTCTAAGCAGTTAAATAGACAATTCTATTAAGTGATGAAGTGCATGATAGAGAGGAGCAAGAGGACAGTCTCTGCATATCAATAAAACACAGGGACTAAATAGAACACAAATAGCTGGCTATGTATTCCTCTCTCCATTGCCCCATTGCAGTCCATGCATTGCTGACTTAGTAACTGTTTCTCTGCAGTAGCAGTAAGCACTAATTCATATGCTTGAAACGTGTGCTGAGCAATAAGTATCACATAGATCAGAGAATAACTACAACATTGACACAAGCTAAACAGCAAATACTAATATTGATGCTATGGATAGCAAGGTTTGTACACAGTGCAAGGACTTTATCCTAATATCAGCAATGCTATAATAACACATCATAGAAGCACATGCATTCAGAACAGTAAGGATTTTTTTTTTTCATTTATAATAAAGTAAGATAAAAAAAGAAAGCCTACAAGCTATGTCTGCAGTGGCCTGGTGCTTACATTGCAGGGTGCAGGCTCAGCAGCTGTCACAGAGGCTCTGCAGATCTCTAACAATAGGCAAGTTAAAAGGATGGAAACTTACCTTGCACACAGAATGCAGTGTCCTTGCTGTGGGCACACAACATGCTGCTGTATTATTCTGCTGTTGTCTGTATGCTCTGACTTCATTGAAGCCATCAGAATCCCCTGGCCAATCACAGGAGCCTCCTCCCTCTTTATTAGACTGGCTCTGGAATCGTCCACTGTGCTGGATGGGGCTTGCTGCTTCCCAGGCTGCTGGATGGGAGGAAATAGGAAACATTAATGTCATTCTTTCCCCACAAATCCATGTGTGTGTTTGAGAGAGAGAGAGAGAGAGAGAGAGAGAGAGAGTAGATCATCAGCATTGTTCTTTGCATGGGAAAAAGGTGCACTGACAGCATGGAGCCAAGTGGAGAGAGTGTAGCAATGGATAGGAAGAGTTTTGGGCTCAGCTACACGTGAGATTTAATCTCTTCTTGTTTGCAAGAAATTTAACCCCATATTAGCAAAGGATTTGCTAGATTTAACTAACATCTCTCTATTGCAGAGGATGCAGTTGTCAAAAAGGAATTAAAGCGAAAATCCAGCCCAAAAGGTTCTGTTAGTATTTATGTAGTAAGAGGAAGGGTTAGAAGCTCTGCCAGGTTTTTATTGCTATCTGTATCCCCCTTAGAGCCTGTTTACATCAGCAGCTGCTTTAGAACACAGCCGCTGGTGTGCGGTGCAAAGATTGTGGTGCTGATACACAGCATGCAGTAACCTTCCCTTTAAAAAAAAAAAAAAACTTAAAACTGAAGTTTAGGTGTATGTATTTTGCATTGGTCTACCTAGGATTAGTGTAAATCACACAATCAGAAAATCGTACAAAAAAATACCACTTTCAAAGCGATCGTACAATAATCTGTTCGCTAGTACACAGCTTTTGTCGGAAAAGGGATAAATACAAAAAATTTTTCTTGTACCATACCAGATCATATGATTTTTGTTTAATCAGTACAGTTTTCATCCAAAAATACACTACAACCAGTGGCGTAGCGTGGGTTGTCAGCACCTGGGGCAAGGCAAGTAATTTGTGCCCCCCTAACCTGCGGACTTTTAGCTATCCCTGAGTCCCTTCAAATACAATAGTACTGACCTACCTGATTCCTATACTGACCACTACACTGAGAACTACACTGTCCACTACACTTCATTGTCCACTACACTGACCACTATACTATACTGTCCACTATACTACACTGACCACTATACTGACCACTATACTATACTGTCCACTATACTGACCACTATACTATACTGTCCACTACACTGACCACTACACTGTCCACTATACTACACTACACTGTCCACTATACTACACTGTCCACTATACTACACTACACTGTCCACTATACTGACCACTATACTATACTGTCCACTATACTACACTGACCACTATACTGACCACTATACTATACTGTCCACTATACTACACTACACTGTCCACTATACTACACTGTCCACTATACTACACTACACTGTCCACTATACTACACTGTCCACTATACTACACTACACTGTCCACTATACTACACTACACTGTCCACTATACTACACTACACTGTCCACTATACTACACTGTCCACTATACTACACTACACTGACCACTATACTACACTGACCACTATACTACACTGACCACTATACTACACTGACCACTATACTACACTATACTGACCACCATACTACACTGTCCACTATACTACACTGTCCACTATACTACACTACACTGACCACTATACTGACCACCATACTACACTGTCCACTATACTACACTGACCACTATACTACACTATACTGACCACCATACTACACTGTCCACTATACTACACTACAATGTCCACTATACTACACTACACTGTCCACTATACTGTCCACTACACTACACTGACCTCTATACTAAACTACACTATACTGACCACTATACTAACCACTATACTATACTACACTAACCACTATACTCACCACTATACTACACTATACTCACCACCATACTACACTGACCACTATACTACACTGTCCACTATACTACACGACACTATACTGACCACCATACTACACCACACTGTCCACTATACTACACTGTCCACTATACTGACCACCATACTACACTACACTGCCCACTACACTGTCCACTATACTATACTGACCACCATACTACACTACACTGACCACCACACTATACTACACTATACTGACCACTATACTGTCCACTACACTAACCACCATACTGACCACTATACTACACTACACTGACCTCCATACTAAACTACACTATACTGACCACTATGCTAACCATTATACTATACTATACTACACTAACCACTATACTGTACTATACTGACCACTATACTACACTGTCCACTATACTACACGACACTATACTGACCACCATACTACACTACACTGTCCACTATACTACACTACACTGACCACTACAATATACTGTCCACTACACTGCCCCCCATACTGACCACTACACTACACTGACCTCCATACTAAACTACACTATAATGACCACTATACTAACCACTATACTACACTACACTGTCCACTATACTACACTATACTGTCCTGCCTACAGTCTCTCTCTCTCTCGCCCCCCCCCCCCCCCCCCGGCCAGTAACAAGACTCTCACGAGGGAGTCTCACTCACCTTCTTATCCTGGCTTGCATCAACCCGGATGAGGAGGAGGAGACAGCGGCGGCTCACGTTGTTTCTTCTCTCCCCTGCGCTCTGCCTGCTGCCATGTTCAGTGTCCAGCGCCCTGTGATTGGGCGTATGGGGGGTCATATGCGGAGGCAGGACTTAAGGAGCGATCGAGGACAGGCCAGCCCTACGCCTCACATGACCCCATACGCCCAATCACAGGGCGCTGGACACTTAACATGGCGGCCGGAGCACAGGGGACACAGGAATTTGAAATTAGGAGGAGGCAGCCAGTGACACATACTGGCGCCCCCCTAAATGTCGCGCCCGGGGCCACGGCACCCCCTGCCCCCCACGCTAAGCCACTGACTAACAACACATGACATCACTCCCCGAATTTTTATTCTGTCATAGAAGAATTATCGTACTTTAGTAACCTCTTCATTTTCAATCTGGAGACTAGCATACCAAAAAAAACGGACGGTTATTCATCTGATAATCTCATTGTGTGTACTAGGCTTAGGTATGCATTTGTTATACCTGTAAGATTGAAGCCAGAAATTCCCTCTAGTAGTGCTGATCAGTTTGTAGGTGGGGTGCAGCGTGGTGTGGTGGCAATAATTCACACAGACGGGTGCAATAAAGAACTTGTATTGACAAACGCAGTAACAGTTCACAACAGAACTCGGGGGGATCCGCCCAGCCGTGTACAGTGTACACTCATGTTTTGCAAAGACAAAGTGAAGAAATGAAGTGAAGCTCTGCCAGGCTGACAGAGTCTGTAAAAAGAGCAAAATGCCGCCTAGCCCGTCTTGTGCCCAATTGGGAAGATGTCCAGAGGAATCCCTATGCTTTCCCTCTTCGTCAGGAACCTTTCAGTACCGCTGGTACTGTCCCTGACAGGTGGGGTACCTCTCCTCTCTTAGGGCATTAAATAGTCTCTACCTGACCCAAAATGACTGCTAGACTCACATGGGGCAGCGACATCCAATAAAATAGCTTCCTCAGTGACCCAAGGAAACCATAGAGGAACCCTGTTCCTCTTGACTTCCTCCTACAACAACCGTGCCTCTGCAGGAGAGCTCCGCCTGTCATGGAGAAAGTAGACTGCACCTACCTACAGGCTGCCTGCTGCAATGTGCAAACAGGAGGTCACTCGCTCTCTCAGCATGGGCACCATTTAGAGCAGTGGTTCTCAATCCTGTCCTCAAGTACCCCCAACAGGCCATGTTTTGGGAATTTAATATCTCTTAGATAAAATAGCTGTCCAAAATACCAAGCCATTGACTGATTTAAAGCACCTGTGCAAGATAAAAGAAAAACCTGCAAACATGGCCGGTGTGGGTACTTGAGGACAAGATTGAGAGCCACTGATTTAGAGAACACACTTTCTCAATGAATGCAAAGCATTCTCTGATTGGATGAGATGGACAGGCAGGTTTGTGAAATCACAATCTTCACCTTGTACAATCAGAGAACGCCTTGCATTCATTGAGGTGATACAAAGTGTTCTCTTATTGGCACCCATGCCAAACAGACAACCTCATGTGTTCACAATGCAGCAGGGCAGCCTATCAGCAGGGGACACAGAAGCTAGCTGCGAACATTGTGGTAGCGGTGTCCATTACAGTGATTTCCAGCTTCCAGGGGGTTCATCAGGTATAACAATTGCATACTTACATTGATTCAACCTAGACTAATGTAACTATTAAAAATATGCATACTTAAACTTCAGCTTTAGGGTGGGTTAACACTGAGGAACAGAACGGCTCACAGCAGGGGTCCGGTGCGTCTTCATTCACCGTTTCAGGTCCGATTTCAGTCCGAATTTTTGGGTGAATTTGCACCTGAAACAGACCAGAAAACGCACAGGGCTCCTGTGCAATTACCACCAGAGCAGCTCCGGAGATGTGTGAACCGGCTTCATAGAGGGCCGGTCACAATCTCCTGACATGCAAATTGGATGGGTAAAAACCTGCATCCAATTCGCACTGGTGTGAACCCAGCCTCAATGAAATGCCACAAAGTGCACCCCAAACACTGGCGCGATCTGTTGCTTGTAATCAAAGCCATTTGCTTTGCCTTTTGTTGGGCCTGTACTGGGCAAGGCGTGTAGCAAAATCCCAATGCTGTGAATGGGCCTCCAAAATGGTCTTTTAATCACATTCAAAGCAGAGTTCCACCCACGTTTACTACTCCCCAGCATCCCTCACTAATCTATGCAGTATAAACCAATTGGCTATTTATTTGTTTTTTTATGCATTACCTACTGTATTAATCAAGTATTCATTTTTCACTTCCTCCTTCTCGGCCGCGGCCCCGCGTGTCAATTCCGGTTTGCAATGCCTCCTGGGAGATGTGTGTCATCAATCCCAAGAGGCACTAGGCATCACTAGGCTGTAGCATTGTGTTATTTGCAAACCGGAAATGACGTGATGCAAGGCAGCGGCCAGCGCCATTTTTAAAAAGGGTAACCAGGCTTTTGTTGCCATGTTACCAAAGCTTCTTATACACAGTGATGGGCAGTGGGGAGGCGGCCGGAGCATCTGAGCTCTGATTACAACGCCCGGGGAACAGCAGAGCCACAGCATTACTAATGATTTATAATAGAGTACTATGATGGGGGCAGTTTGATGGGGGCAATATGATGAGGGCATTTTAATGGGGGCAATATGATGAGGGCATTTTAATGGGGGCAATTTGATGGAGGCATTTTAATGGGCGCAGTTTTGATAGGGGAAATTTGATGGGGGCAATATGATGGAGGCATTTTGATGGGGCAATTTAATGGAGCCAATATTAAGGGGGGCAATATGATGGAGGCATTTCAATGGTGGTAATATGATGGGGGCAGTTTTGATGTAGTAATATGATGAGGGGCAATTCTGATGGGGGCAATTTGGGGGCAGTTTGATGGGGCAGTTTTGAAGGGAGCAATTTGATGGTAGTAATATCATGAGGGCAATTTGATGGTGGCAATATGATGGGGGCAATTTGATGGTGGTAATATGATGGGGGCAATTTTGATGGTGGCAGTTTTGAGAGTGGCAGTGTGATGGGGCGATTGTGATGGTGACAGTATGATGGGGCAGTTTTGATGGTGGTAAAATCATGGGGGCAATTTGATGGTGGTTATATGATGGGGCAATTTTATGGAGGTAATATGATGGGGGTAACTTTGATGGTGGCAATATGATGGGGAAATTTTGATGGTGGCAATATGATGGGAGAAATTTTATGGGGCAGCTCCTGCAAAAGGTAATTACTTTTTAAAAGATACTATTTGTAAATGATATCTCTTGTTTCTGTGCAGATATATACACATACATACATAACAAGAGATATATATTCTCTTGTTATGTATGTATGTGTATATATCTGCACAGAAACAAGAGATATCATTTACAAAATAGTATATTTTTGCAAGAGCTTTTTGTATTTCTAGATTTATAATCTTTGTAAATGTAGATAAACTTCCTAGTTCCTGGAGGGGGAGGAGAGGTTTCCATAGCTAGGGTTGGCAACTTCCTCTGACACTGCTGTTGCGATGAAAATCCGACCTACAACCAATTACACTGCTCGTGCTGCTCTGAGCATGTGCGAGTTTTGGAGGTGCATGCTGGGTAACCAGCATGCATGGAATACAGGAAGAGATGCAGTCTGGCTTCAGATGCCCACACACGAGATGACCGCGGTCTGCAGGGACTTACAAAAGTAAGAAAACAATGCTGCAAATATACAAAACGGACCTTAGTTTACAGCATACCTTTACTAGATCATATTGAGCATGAGGATTATAGGGTTATTTTTATCTAAAGTAAAATTTCGTCCGGAACACCGCTTTAAGACATCACATCATCCTAACCCCCCCCCCCCTTATTACTCATTTGGACTTTAGTTTCTTTTTTCTTGCAGCAGATATCTTTTTTCATCAGGTACTCCCACTTATGCTATAGCCATACACTATATGAAAAATCGTTTAAAAGCACGATCGATAAATGGAAAAACTTTCAGCAGAGCTCACGATACATCATGTAGTGACCAAATGTTAAAAGATACTGTAAGTCGTTCAATGGACATAAATTAATCCGTTTATCATTTGGTTTGTTCACATAGATAGCTAGTGACAAAATTATATATTTGACCTTTCTACCTCCCTTCTGTGTATTCCCGCTTTGTATGGAGTAGCGAGCATTCGTTATGAAAAGATCTTTCTTTGCCTCTTCGTTACAATATGACCTGCTAGATGAATGTATTTTTTTTTTTGTGTGTAGGGTAAAGGTAGTTGATTCTGGATTGTACGTTGGTTCTAACTAAGTATTTTACTTCCAAATTATCATTTTCATGCGCATTAAAAATCTTTTACCACCTGTGAAACACTAACCTTTCAAATTTCGTTCATTAAATAAAACCTTTTTCAAACTCTTCAATCGCTTTTTCGGCTCTGAAAAGTTGAAAACAATTGTAGTTTTTCGCCCACGAATTATTCGCAAAATTGAACAAAGGTTATGATTGATAGAATTTCGTATGATTTTTCGAATAGTGCATGGCCAACATTACTCGTTTTTTGCCTAGGTGAAGTGTCATGGTTATGCAATAGAGTTTTCTCTGTCAGCTTACCTGTCTCCATGTGTTCATCTCTAGAGGCCAGCTGCCTCTCACCTGACTGGTTTTATAACCTCTCCTCTAAGCATGGCCCCACCCCAGGCCCTATCAGGGAACCCTATATTAACCTGTGCACTGCAAGCCAGCAGTGCTGATCATCCATTGTGTGTTAGCCTCCGTGTGCACTTGCTGTATTTCCTACGTCTGATTCCTGTTAACGACTTTGGCCTGTTCTTGACTCTCCCTGTCTGCTTGTTACCCTGACCTTTGGCGTGTTATGTTTATCCTTGTCTGCTAGTCGGCCTGACCTTTGGCTTACCCCTTACTTCCCTGTCGTTCCAGCCTGCTGCCTCCTTCCTCTTCTCCTGTAAGTCTACGGTGAGCGTGAGCTGTGAGACCCTGGGGCCGCGACCTGGAGCCAGACTGCAGCGCAGTCTATCCTCACCACTAGAGGCTCTGGTGAACACCCGCTGGCTCTTAGACTCTGCTCCCTGGGGAATCTATGCTCTAGCTCCCACTGGGATCCATGTTAGTTATCCTGTAGACCTGCTTCCTGAACCTTCCAGGGTTCAATCCGCAGCAGTCAGTCCTAGGGTCCACTACCTTAGCGGTGCACTTCCGACTCCTACAGAGTGTATCTGTCACCTGGTCTCAGGTGACCTGACATGAAGATGATGTAGCTCTCGGTCTGCCTATCCGCAGCCCTCCCCCTTCCCATTGCCAGATCTCACATAAGTGGAGAAGACACGCACCTGTCATCTGCCCACTCTGCTCAGCAGAGGATCAGAGGACCCCTGCTAAAAAAAATAGATCTGGCCTGTGTGAAAGGTGCCTTAAGGCCTGTACACACGATCAGAAAATCAGAAGTAAAATTTCATCCGATGAACGATCTGCCAATTGGCAGCTGCTTTTGACTGCCGATTCTAAATTTTCGAACAACAAAAACTAGATGTGCAGGCTATAAAATTTTTGTCGTATGTGAACACAACGTCTGATTTTCGTTTTGATTAGTACAGTTTTCATCCGCAAAAAATTGGAAGAGCAATACTACGCATGCTCAGAAACTATTTAACGCATTACATCACTTCTGAAGTTGAATTCTGTCGTACAAGAGTTTTCATGTGTTGTGTAACCTCTTCACTTTCGATATGAGAGTAGCATGCAACAAAAAATGGATGAAAATTTGTCTGATAATTTGATTGTGCGTACTGGGCTTTAGGTATATAGGTTACCTGTACAGAGTAAAAGTGCACTTTAAAGTAGAACTAAAAGGTAAAACCTTTTTTTTTCATTATTGCCATGATTTCCCTTCACTTCCTTCTCCATAGCCAAAACCAGAAATCAGAGGAAATCCCTCCAAAGTGAGGCAATCCCTTGTTGTCACCAGGGTGATCCAGAATAAGTGTCCCCATTGGGTGATTTACCCTTTTATTACTGGGAGCAATCCAAAACTTTGGATTTTCTTTCCCTTTTCAGCGACAACAGTAAACAGGACAAATATAGAGGGTGAATCCCCCCCCCCTGTATCTTGCAACTAGGAGAGACACTGCTGAGCCCATGCCCTCTCCACCTGTCCAGCGTACCTCTGTCTCACTCCCAGTGACAGAATGGGGTCCCACTGTACATTTAGTGCTGCCCTCATGCATGCACTTGTTAATTTCTTCACTCCCATACCATGCGGCCAGGCTCTGGGTCCGGTGAAGCAGGTTTGGTCCTAGTTGCTTTGGTAAACTGACCACTAGGGAGGGAGCCAGATCAGCAATCCCTTCACTACCAGAGGACCCATTACCTACATCAGATACCACGCTTCACGACTGGCTGCAATGTAGCTTGCACTAGTTCTTGGTTAACCATAGTACCTGCATAATTCCTCCTACTTCTCTTGCCAAGTACATCTTTTGTAGTGGCTTTGCTTTATGCCCTACATATGCTTTACTGACCCTAATTCTTTCATACACCACAAACCTCCATGCAACCCTTTTAATTGACTTCAGACCAGGCTTAGAATAGTTGACGCAACTTTACTTGATCATTGTGGCACAGTGCAAAATGAACAATTTATTGTAACACTCCCTAACTAACTCCAACAGGCTGCCCAGGCATACAACAACATGGTAGCAGTCCAATAGTGGCATCATCCAAGACTTAGTTCTCCAGCTTTCTGGTGTCCTCCGGTGGGCTGCTGGGTGCAGAAGTCCCACTCAGTGCTCCATGGTAGCTACAGCACCTCGAGTAACAGGGATCAGGAAGAGCCCCGAACCTGGCCTTCCCACTCATTTATATAACTTGGCGTATAGGCAGTGTCCAAATAGCAAGCAATGGTGCTGCAAGTTTGAAAAAGACTTGCTAAGCTTTTGCTAGATTTGCCAGGCTTCACAAGTTTGTTGTACAATTGCAGCAAGTCCGCATTGCATTATTCCAGGTCAACTTTCTTTGCAAACATGCTGCAAGTTCTGGTTCAGTTATGTTGTGCAATAGTCATCCCACCACAGGGGTCACTGTGACTGAATTTTCATGCTGTAGACTTGCAGAGCTCTTGCTGTTGACTCACCACTGCAACTTTGCTCTTGCTAGAGACTTGCCACGCAGTTTTGCTACAAATAGGAAAGGTGTCAACTAGAACTTGTGCTTCAAGTGTACAACTTGCCAGTGAAAAATGTGCAGCAAGTTAACAGACTTACAATTTGACACTGCCACAGATTTGTGGCAAGTTATCCCTGGGTTGAGGGGCTCCAGGGGGTTTGCTTAATTAGGAGGAAACTGGCGTTTCAGTTTCCTCATGGTTTAGTAAAATCTGTTTTTGGGACCTGGAGATTTCTTAGCAAAGGGATGAAATCTTCAGCTCTGGGTCCAGATTTTGTGAACCACCAGCACATTGGCCATGTGTGTGCTGGGCTATTAGTATGGTTCTGGGCTCCACCCTTCCGAGGAGTCCAGGTATGCAAGGGTGAAGCCAGAGGGGTGCATGTGTGCTCTAGAAACAGGGCCGCCATCTGGGGGGTACAGCCCACACACTTGTAAGGGGCCAGAGAGTCTAGAAGGGCCCGGCTGTCTGGCGGGAATGAGAGAAGGCAGGGAGAGGTGCATGAAAGCTCCGTGGCTGCGCTGGCTTTCAGAATGTGTGCGAGTCAGCAACTGCTGCTGTGTCACTGACATCGGGCTCTTTGCTGCCAACTCTGGTATATTCCAGCATGTGCACTCCTTGTGTGTTTTGCACAAGAGCTGGGACCAGGAACAGCACCTTCCAAGTAAGGACTAATGTACAACTGAAGAGGAACGGGGGTGGGGTGGTGTATATGTGTCTGTCTGTGTACATATGTATGTGTGTGCATGTGTGTGTCTGTGTACATATGTGTGTGTGTGTGCCTATGTACATGTGTGTGTCTGTGTGCATATGTGTGTGTGCCTATGTGCATGTGTACATGTGTGTGTCTGTGTACATATGTGTGTGTCTGTGTACATATGTGTGTGCGCCTATGTGTGTGTGCCTGCCTGTGTACATGTGTGTGTGTGCCTGTGTTGATGTGTGTGTGTGTGCCTATGTTCATGTGTACATGTGTGTGCCTGTGTACATGTGTGTGTGTGTGTGTGTGTCTGTGTACATATGTGTGTGCCTGTGTACATGTGAGGGGGGCTTATAGCGTACAGATGTGAGGGGGGCTGAGAGCGTACAGGTGTTAGGGAGTCTGAGAGCGTACAGGTGTGAGGGGGGCTGAGAGCCTACAGGTGTGAGGGGGGCTGAGAGCGTACAGGTGTGAGGGGGGCTGAGAGCGTACAGGTGTGAGGGAGACTGAGAGCATACAGGTGTGAGGGGGGCTGAGAGCGTACAGGTGTGAGGGGGATGAGAGCGTACAGGTGTGTGGGGGGCTGAGAGCGTACAGGTGTGAGGGGGATGAGAGCGTACAAGTGTGAGGGGGGATGAGAGCGTACAAGTGTGAGGGGGCTGAGAGCGTACAGGTGTGAGGGGGACTGAGAGCATACAGGTGTGAGGGAGTCTGAGAGCGTACAGATGTGAGGGAGTCTGAGAGCGTACAGGTGTGAGGGAGTCTGAGAGCGTACAGGTGTGAGGGGGCTGAGAGCGTACAGGTGTGAGGGGGACTGAGAGCGTACAGGTGTGAGGGAGGCTGAGAGTGTACAGGTGTGAGGGAGTCTGAGAGCGTACAGGTGTGAGGGGGACTGAGAGCATACAGGTGTGAGGGGGACTGAGAGCGTACAGGTGTGAGGGGGACTGAGAGCGTACAGGTGTGAGGGAGGCTGAGAGCATACACGTGTGAGGGGGGCTGAGAGCGTACAGGTGTGAGGGGGACTGAGAGCGTACAGGTGTTAGGGAGGCTGAGAGCTTACAAGTGTGAGGGAGGCTGATAGCATACAGGTGTGAGGAGGCTGATAGCGTACAGGTGTGTGGGGGGCTGAGAGCGTACAGGTGTGTGGGGGCCTGAGAGCATACAGGTGTGAGGGGGATGAGAGGGTACAAGTGTGAGGGGGGCTAAGAGCGTACAGGTGTGAGGAGGCTGAGAGCGTACAGGTGTTAGGGGGTCTGAGAACATACAGGTGTGAGGGGGGCTGCGAGCATACAGGTGTTAGGGGGGCTGAGAGCGTACAGGTGTTAGGGGGTCTGAGAACATACAGGTGTGGTGAGAGGGGGGCTGCGAGCATACAGGTGTGAGGGGGGCTAAGAACATACAAGTGTGAGGGGGTTGAGGGAGAACATATGTGAAGAGGGGCTGCGAGTGTACAAGTATGACTTGGGCTTCGAGCTTACAAGTGTGAGGGGGGCTGCGAGCATACAGCTCCTGGTTTGGGATGTTTCTTTTGGGCAAAATATAATTATGAAAGCACTGATGACTTATAATACACTGTTCATTTTCATATATGACGTTGTAAGTGTTAAATTAAAAGGTGTGTGCACGAAAGGACTTGATGAGATGGCTAGTGGGTGGATTCGGTGGGACGGCCAGTGGGCAGGCCTTGGGGAATGTTGGTGGTCAGGCCTGGGGGGAGCTGGGACCAGGAACAGCACCTTCCAAGTAAGGACTAATGTACAACTGAAGAGGAACGGGGGTGGGGTGGTGTATATGTGTCTGTCTGTGTACATATGTATGTGTGTGCATGTGTGTGTCTGTGTACATATGTGTGTGTGTGTGCCTATGTACATGTGTGTGTCTGTGTGCATATGTGTGTGTGCCTATGTGCATGTGTACATGTGTGTGTCTGTGTACATATGTGTGTGTCTGTGTACATATGTGTGTGCGCCTATGTGTGTGTGCCTGCCTGTGTACATGTGTGTGTGTGTGTGTGTGTGCCTGTGTTGATGTGTGTGTGTGTGCCTATGTTCATGTGTACATGTGTGTGCCTGTGTACATGTGTGTGTGTGTGTGTGTCTGTGTACATATGTGTGTGCCTGTGTACATGTGAGGGGGGCTTATAGCGTACAGATGTGAGGGGGGCTGAGAGCGTACAGGTGTTAGGGAGTCTGAGAGCGTACAGGTGTGAGGGGGGCTGAGAGCCTACAGGTGTGAGGGGGGCTGAGAGCGTACAGGTGTGAGGGGGGCTGAGAGCGTACAGGTGTGAGGGGGGCTGAGAGCGTACAGGTGTGAGGGAGACTGAGAGCATACAGGTGTGAGGGGGGCTGAGAGCGTACAGGTGTGAGGGGGATGAGAGCGTACAGGTGTGTGGGGGGCTGAGAGCGTACAGGTGTGAGGGGGACTGAGAGCATACAGGTGTGAGGGAGTCTGAGAGCGTACAGATGTGAGGGAGTCTGAGAGCGTACAGGTGTGAGGGGGACTGAGAGCGTACAGGTGTGAGGGAGTCTGAGAGCGTACAGGTGTGAGGGGGACTGAGAGCGTACAGGTGTGAGGGAGGCTGAGAGTGTACAGGTGTGAGGGAGTCTGAGAGCGTACAGGTGTGAGGGGGACTGAGAGCATACAGGTGTGAGGGGGACTGAGAGCGTACAGGTGTGAGGGGGACTGAGAGCGTACAGGTGTGAGGGGGATGAGAACATACAGGTGTGGTGAGAGGGGGGCTGCGAGCATACAGGTGTGAGGGGGGCTAAGAACATACAAGTGTGAGGGGGTTGAGGGAGAACATATGTGAAGAGGGGCTGCGAGTGTACAAGTATGACTTGGGCTTCGAGCTTACAAGTGTGAGGGGGGCTGCGAGCATACAGCTCCTGGTTTGGGATGTTTCTTTTGGGCAAAATATAATTATGAAAGCACTGATGACTTATAATACACTGTTCATTTTCATATATGACGTTGTAAGTGTTAAATTAAAAGGTGTGTGCACGAAAGGACTTGATGAGATGGCTAGTGGGTGGATTCGGTGGGACGGCCAGTGGGCAGGCCTTGGGGAATGTTGGTGGTCAGGCCTGGGGGGGCCCAGGCCTAAAGCTGTCTAAGGGGTCCCACAATTTGTGATGGCTGCCATGGCTAGAAAAGACAGACCCAAGCCTGAGTGCTAGAGCAGCAAGGGGCTGGTATCTGTATGTAGCTATACCCCCCACAGGAGCCGCTTAAGTATGTTTGTTGTGTAGTCTGCCTCTTAACCCCAATAATAGCCTCTACCCCTCTTGGCACACCTGGCAATAGTATAAGTGCAATGGCCAATGAGAAACACACACGTTATGATAAAACACAGAAATTGTCTTTACTGTAATTTTTCTGTGGAACAATAACAGTGTGTGTGTGTGTGTTTTTGATTATGTTTTCTGGAACTTTATTAGAACTTTCTTTAATAAAAGTGGGCCAACAAGATTTTAAATGATAATATCTGGCATGGACTGTACTCGCTAGCGGGCACTACACTTGAGCTCTACAACCCCAAACTTTACAGAATATAAGGTTGTCAGGCAAAGGACAATGGAGCTGTACGGCAGGCACAAGGAGATACCTGCTATGTGCTATCAGTAAATAGGTTTTCTCCTGTTTCACTTCAGGGTTTTTTTTAGCACTGGCTTTCAGCTATGAGAAAGAGGGAAACCTCTGAGACAAAAGTATGAAGGCAAACGCACAACCCTGTTACACTACCAATTCTTTAGACCATGAAGAATTAATGCTCAAGAAATGATTGGTTAGGCTCATAAGTGTTTTTTTTTTCCATGAATGCTCTTCCTTTGGCTTTTAAAAGCAGAACTCCAGGCAAAGTGCTAAACACAGATGAAATGCATTTAGGAGAGCTGTTTTATCTGAAAAAAGATTTGTATTTCTGTCCATGCAGTTTAAGGCTGGGTTCACACTATTGCCGCATACGGCTCACAGCAGGGGTCCAGTGCGTCCCCGTTCACCGTTTCAGGTCTGATTTCAGCCCGAATTTTTGGCCTGAATTCGGGCCTGAAAAAGGACCAAAAGACGCACAGGACTCCTGTGCAAATATGGCATCGGAGCCGCAGCACAGATATGTGAACCGGCTCCATAGAGAGACGGTCACAAACCCCCATCCAATTCGCATAGGTTTGAACCCAGCCTAAAGAATTACATAGCTCTGTCCACAGTGCAGCCCTGTGTAGCGCCCTCGTCCCTAGAATAGGGTTACAGGTAAATTTTATTACGCTGGGTGGTAGCCAGCCTTGCTAATTTGTAGTGTTTAGTGTTTAACTGACTTCTGTGTTAATTCCATTTGAGTGTGGCTTCTCCCTTTTTGTCAGTAGGTGGCACTGTTGCCTTTGACATAAGTACGATGAGCTACAGTATATGCAAGTTATGGATAAACATACTTTTTTCAGCCAATCATATTTTCTGTGTTGCATGCTGGGAAAAGCTATTTAAAGGCACAAAGTCAAGTGACCAGTCCAGTTCTTCCCACCCAGGGCTTAGGCCTGGGTGGATGTGTGTACAGTTCCTGACTCCTAGGCCTGAAGCATGAGGCCTATCCAGTGGGCTGTGAGGCCTATCCGGGTGTTAAAATATATGCAGAGGAAAGCCTGCCAAAGATCCGGAAACGATTCTAGAGGGATGGAGTTCTAGGGAAGCACCATAGAGAGAACCCTTCATGAGCAGGAGGCTATGAAGTGGCTGAGACAACTTCAGAGAGAACTCATCCAAGGGAATCCGAGCATGAAGCTGTTAGTAATGTTCAGTTACTAGAGGAGACAGCCTGTCCTACAAAGTACAGATGTGCTGGTTCACTTTAAAGGCTCTTTTTCCTGTACGGCTGTCTACCTTATCTCACCTATTTTTGTCTAAGAAGTCTGCCAATCTGCCTGTCGCTGATCGTTATTAAGGGCGATCCCCTCTCTCCCACATTTTTCCTGTTCTGAAAAATAAATTTCTCTATTGTTTAAAGCATAAAAGTGACTGGCGCCCAATGCTCTTTCGTGTTCATCACCCACCATGCACACAAACCTGCACCCTGAGAATGTATGTCAGCCATCCCTACGCCCAGATAGTCACCATCAGGCTCCCGGAAAATCAGGGTAGGTGCTACACTTGTTTTCAGGATGATCCATGGTCATGCCCAAAGATCTGCAGCTCATGGAACAGCGCATAGAATCAAGGTTGTGTGTGCTAATGCATGTGTACATTAGCAGCAGAACAAAGGAAAATTGGTGAGTGGTCATCTGCTTTTGTGACTTGTGACCTAGCTTCATCCTCTGCTGTTTTTGTACTTCTGCTGCTAGTCCAATATCAACCTGGGCTTCTGACCCTGTTCCTGTTCAACTCCCCACTTACCAAATTGGTATCTCTGCTGCCAAAATTGCTGACTCTGACTTAACTTTACTACAGCTTTAATTCCTGCACCTGCGAGTTCCTGTGCTCCAGCATTATGCAGAAGTTCTAGTCTAAGCATTCATAGCATATCCCAGCAATAACCAAACTGTCATCCCCCACTGTGTCAGGACCTACTGCAGGCACCAGTGCCACTCATTTGCCTGGGATACCCTGTCACCAACTCCAGGGGTATTGGACAGGAGGTGTAGGGAAAGCACTCCCTCGCTAGCTCAGCTTCTACCAGGTAGGTGACAAGTGTCTGGTGGGACAGAAGACCTGATTATTTTCTGCTGCAGTTAAAGCAGAACTTCAGTAATTTTTTCAACTTTCCATCTATTAAATCTTCTGCCCTTGTTGTTTTAACTTTGGATAGTAAAAATGTTTTTTTCTGCCAGTAAATACCTTATACAGCCCAATTCCTGTTTCTTGTCTAGTAAAAAAGCCTAGGCTTATAACATCATGCACAGCGCTCTATCTCACTCGTGAGAGTTTGCCAGCAAGGGAGGGGGGATGAGTCATAAGAGGGCCAATGAGAGCTGCAGAGCTAGATGTGTGTGTCTGTGTAAATCCAGGAAGTGAACAGGCAGCAGCTTCAGCTGGCCACAGTTAGAATGGTTGCAGCCAGACTCAGTGGAGGGAGATTTCTGCAGCATGTTTAGCAAGTAAAGAATCACAGTATATATAAAATAATATACAGTGGAACCTTGGATTACGAGCATAATCTGTTCTAGAAGAATGTTTGTAATGCAAAGCACTCGCATATCAAAGCGAGTTTCCTTATAGAAGTCAATGGAAACTAAGATAATTCGTTCCGCATTGACTTCTATTGCATGCAATACCGCATGTGGCCAGAGGTGGGGGGGCACCGGAGAGCCTTGGAAATACTCGGGGATAGGGCCGAAACAACTAATCGATTAATCTACAAGTAATGGATTATGAAAATAGTTGTCAACTATTTTCATTATTGATTAATCGGCCAGCCGATTAGTTGGCCTGCATACAGAATGCATTATTTGTTTACATATTAGGAAATACAGTGCAGCACACATACAGCTCAGTACACCATATATACACCATACATGTCAGTAAGTGCCTGAGAACTTGTGAATGTGTGAGGAGCAATGCCTCATGGGACATGTAGTCCTGGGCAGGAAATGAGTGGGTCTAAAGGCAGAAGTTTTTCTTTTTACCTTGCTATAGGGGCACTCTATACTATAAATTGCAGCTTGCTTTTGGGGCACTCTGAAGGCAGGAGGAGAACCCCAGAAAAGGAGAACCAGGGCTGCTCTGTGCAAACCATTACACAGAGCAGGTAAGTATAACATGTTTGTTTGTTTGTTTGTTATTTAAAAAAAAAATTACTTTAAAGACTGTGTGCAGGGAAGATCAGCATCTGAACCCAGAGAAGGTGGAGGCTGATAGACTGGAGGTAATAGAAGGCATTACAATTACATTTAAAGTAAACTTTTGCCAGTATTGTGCATTATATTTAAAATGATCATATCCATGAAAAAAAGTCTCAGCTTTTAGTACTGCTTTAATATAAAAGATTTATATCTCCCCCCCACCCTTCATGTCTGATCTCGTGTTAAAATGCCCATATATCCTACTTCTGGGTGTATTTATTATATATATATCCGATATATATTTCACAGTATAAATGAACCCCTTATAGTAGCGATTATCTGCTCTTTTTGTGCTATAAAGGGATATTTTATTTTTTTAACCCCATTATGACATGTGATACAAAAAAAAAAAGCATGCTGCTGCTGCTACTAAGCGTCTTTAGGCCTGGTTGACACCTATACGTTTTTGGTGCTTTTTGCAGAACCGCACTACAGTTCATTTAACATGGTTTCCTATGGGACACGTTTCCATATTATCTGATTAATCGAAATAATAATCGGCCAACTAATCGATTATGAAAATAATCTTCAGTTGCAGCCCTACTCGGGGACAGCTCGTCTGAACTCGGAAACCCTCGGAAAGGCTCGGAAACACTCAGGAACTGAGTGTTTCCGAGTATTTCCGAGCGGCTCCGAACCGTAACGAGTGTCACCAGCGACCCCGCACCTCTGGCCAAATGCGGTACTGCACACCACATTAGCTTGAATTCTGCTCGTTTCGCGAGACAACACTCGCAAACCGAGTCAGGATTTAAAACAAAAAAAATAAGTTGCTCGTCTTTCAAAACGCTTGTTAACCGCATTACTCGTTAACCAAGGTTCCACTGTAACAGAATATTGGCATGCATTAAAAAGGGGATCAACTCCAGAGATAAAACGATAATTCTCCCGCTCTACAAGAATCTGGTCCAGCCGCACCTAGAGTATGCTGTCCAGTTCTGGGCACCAGTCCTCAGAAAGGATGTACTGGAAATGGAGCGAGTACAAAGAAGGGCAACAAAGCTAATAAAGGGTCTGGAGGATCTTATTTATGAGGAGAGGTTGCGAGCACTGAACTTAATCTCTCTGGAGAAGAGACACTTGAGAGGGGATATGATTTCAATTTACAAATACCGTACTGGTGACCCCACAATAGAGATGAAACTTTTTCATGGAAGGGAGTTAAACAAGACACGTGGCCACTCATTAAAATTAGAAGAAAAGAGGTTTAACCTTAAACTACGTAGAAGGTTCTTTACTGTAAGAGCGGCAAGGATGTGGAATTCCCTTCCACAGGTGGTGGTCTCAGCGGGGAGCATTGATAGTTTCATAAAACTATTAGATAAGCACCTGAACGACCACAACATACAGGGATATAAAATGTAATACTGACATATAATCACACACATAGGTTGGACTTGATGGACTTGTGTCTTTTTTTTCAACCTCACCTACTATGTAACTATGTAATATGCAAAGTGATTGGAGGGAAGCTTCAGTATGGCAAAGATGTTTTTATTACAAATTATGTGAGCAGACTGCAGTTCCTCTTTAAGTAAAACTTATAGGTATCCTACCCACCCCCAGCCTATGACTGAACAGTGAAAGAAGAAGCAGTAGACTGATGAGCTCATCTCTCTTTCACTCTGCTTTCTGCTCCTATCAGCATGCTCCTTGTTAGAACATGAGCACTGCAGCACAACTGACTGTCCCAATCTAAACTCTGCTTTACAGGGACTGCAAGAGGCTCATACCAAGTCCAAATTTTAGTGCTTGCGTTACTTGCAAAATACTAGGGGTGCTGAATATAATTGGTGCATCGGGATTCAGACGTTCACGATGCTGCACCGATGCTGTGAGTCGGCCGAATCGATGTCTAGTGACGTCATCTGTCGCTCTGTGCAGTGCTCTGCCTCTTCGGGAGAAACACAGAGGCAGAGCCTGCATGGTGGGTAAAACCCCCCCCCCCCCCTTTCACTGAAGCAGAAAGTCAGCTGATGAGCTGACAGCCAGTACAGTGCAGGGGGAGGAGCTTGAGGAGACCGGACATCAGGAGAGGCTTCACTGGAGGCACCGGAAGGAGAAAACACACTGAGCAGCATGGAGGAGGGGGAATCGACTGACACTGAGAGCATATGAGTGCTATCGTCCATGATCCTATCCCTCCACTACCATCACCCCTCTGCCTCTGATCCCAGCCATCCCTCTGGAGAAAAATGTTTGTTTTTCTAAATGCTTGAATTTTTGGATAAAAAGTTTTTAAGCATGCGCACTTGCGCAGTAATCATGATGCATCGCAGAAACATATCAAATTGTGGACAGGATAATCGTAATCGAATCGTGAGACCAGTGATGATGCGCACCCCTACAAAATACATTGAACCACTTGACCTCGGAGGTTTTACCCCCTTCATGACCAGACCTTGTTTTGCTCTTCAGCACTGTGGTACTTGAGCTGGCAATTGCTCGGTCATGCAACATTTTACGCAAATGAAATGTATATACATTTCTTTTACTCAAACAGAGCTTGTTTGGTGCTATTTGACCACCACTGGTTTTTTAATTTTTTTTATTATACAAAATAAAGACCCAAAATTTTCCAAAAAAACAAGTTCTCATTTCTGTTATAAAACATCCAATAAAAAAAATCTGATTTCTTCATAAGTTTAGACCAAAATGTATTTTGCGACATATCTTCGGTAAAAAAAAATCCCAATAAGTGTATATTAATTGTTCTTTACGAAAGTTATAAAAGTGTCTAAAAATAAAAAAAAACTATGCTGGAATGTATGCAGCTATAGATGCTTTACTGGTAATAGTGGTGATCAGTGACTTATAGCGGGACTGTGATAGGGTGGCGGGCAATTTGGCGCTACCAGACACTATCTGGGAGGGTCACTAACTGACACTGACATCGCTAGTGACGCTAATACAGTAATCAGTGATAATACTGTACACTGACACTGTACTAATGACACTGACTGGTAAGGGGTTAACATATAGGGGCATTCAAGGGGTTAACTGTGTGCCTAACAATGAGTAATGTGTGTAATGTGAACTGCTTTTACTTTACTATCTGGCTGTTCCCTGTACACAGAGTTTTGTGTTTTTATCAACAATGTGTGTTATTGGACACAGCTGATCAGCTTGACTTCAGCCAAAATCATTGGCTAAAATCAGCTGCCAAACTTGTGCTGTGTCCAATCACAGAACCAGTAAGCAGGGGACGCGTGCATGCACTCCGCTGAACCCAGAAGAGCTGACATACAGGTACCTAATTGTGCCTGCACCTGCTACCCGCTCGCAGTTTATTTACGGTGAGAGCGGTCAACAGATGGTTAACCACTTGCTTACTGGGCACTTAAACCCCCTTCCTGCCCAGGCCAATTTTCAGCTTTCAGCGCTGTCGCTCTTTGAATGACAATTGCGTAGTCATGCTACACTGTACCCATATGACATTTTTATCATTTTTTTTTCACACAAATAGAGCTTTCTTTTGGTGTTATTTAATCACTACTGGGGTTTTTATTTTTTGCTAAACAAAAAAAGACTGACAATTTTTTTTTAAAAAAAACAGTCTTCATAGTCTGTTAGAAAATTTTGCAAACAGGTAATTTTTCTCCTTCATTGATGTCTGCTGATGAGGCTCCACTGATGGGCACTAATAGGTGGCACTGGTGGGCACTGATCAGGAGGCACTGAAGAGGCTGCACTGGTAGGTGGCACTGATGATGAGGCACTAATTGGCAGCACTGGTGGGCACTAGTAGGGGCAGGTGAAAGTTGGAAGCCATGGGTGAGCCTTTCAATTGTGTTTTCTACGCCCATGATTCGTTGTATAGGTGGTGTGTAGTTTTTGCTGAATACCTTTAATTGCAGGATGTTACAGCTAGTATAAAAATAATGTGTGAATTTTAATGGAAGGCTTGGCTCACCTGCAGGTAAAAGAAATGAACATAACATCTGGAGAAATAAATACAAAGATGCCGTTCTGGTGCCAATTCTTATAGTTGATCTCCATATTAAGCAATGCAATTGAGGATGGCACATGCTGAATTACCAAGCTGCTCATGTCTTCCAGTCTGCTCAAACTATGTGCTGCCTAAATATACCCCAGTGCCTGAAATATGAGATTCTTTAAAATGCTGAATGTATAACATCTGGAAATCTGGATTTGAATCCTTACTTTATGCCTTTCTCTCAATGCAGCAGCCAGTGCTGGCACTCCTATTCAGACGATATTACATTTTAGTTGGTATGGTGAAGAATGAGAAGTGATTACCAAGAAGTACATAATTAAACATTGCACCTACAGTCAGGGGCGTAACTAGAAATCACAGGGCCCCATAGCAAAATGTTGTATGGGGCCCCCCTGCAAACCCCCACCCCCCCCACAAAAAAAAATAATTAATGACATTGAGCAACAGATTACCACACTCGCATATATTAAGAGCTTTGAAGTGCTGGTGTCAGTGCTCCCTTATCTCAGTGCTGTTGTCAGTGTTCTCTTATCTCAGTGCTGGTGTCAGTGTTCCCTTATCTCAGTGCTGGTGTCAGTGCTCTCTTATCTCAGTGCTGTTGTCAGTGTTCTCTTATCTCAGTGCTGGTGTCAGTGTTCCTTTATCTCAGTGCTGGTGTCAGTGTTCCCTTATCTCAGTGCTGGTGTCAGTGCTCTCTTATCTCAGTGCTGGTGTCAGTGCTCTCTTATCTCAGTGCTGGTGTCAGTGTTCCCTTATCTCAGTGCTGGTGTCAGTGCTCTCTTATCTCAGTGCTGTTGTCAGTGTTCTCTTATCTCAGTGCTGGTGTCAGTGTTCCCTTATCTCAGTGCTGGTGTCAGTGTTCCCTTATCTCAGTGCTGGTGTCAGTGCTCTCTTATCTCAGTGCTGGTGTCAGTGCTCTCTTATCTCAGTGCTGGTGTCAGTGTTCCCTTATCTCAGTGCTGGTGTCAGTGCTCTCTTATCTCAGTGCTGTTGTCAGTGTTCTCTTATCTCAGTGCTGGTGTCAGTGTTCCCTTATCTCAGTGCTGGTGTCAGTGTTCCCTTATCTCAGTGCTTGTGTCAGTGCTCCCTTATCTCAGTGCTGTTGTCAGTGCTCTCTTATCTCAGTGCTGGTGTCAGTGTTCCCTTATCTCAGTGCTGGTGTCAGTGCTCTCTTATCTCAGTGCTGTTGTCAGTGTTCCCTTATCTCAGTGCTGGTGTCAGTGTTCCTTTATCTCAGTGCTGTTGTCAGTGCTCTCTTATCTCATTGCTGGTGTCAGTGTTCCCTTATCTCAGTGCTGGTGTCAGTATTCCCTTATATCAGTGCTGGTGTCAGTGCTCTCTTATCTCAGTGCTGGTTTCAGTGTTCCCTTATCTCAGTGCTGGTGTCAGTGTTCCCTTATCTCAGTGCTGGTGTCAGTGTTCCCTTATCTCAGTGCTGGTGTCAGTGTTCCCTTATCTCAGTGCTGTTGTCAGTGCTCTCTTATCTCATTGTTGGTGTCAGTGCTCTCTTATCTCAGTGCTGGTGTCAGTGTTCCCTTATCTCAGTGCTGGTGTCAGTGTTCCCTTATCTCAGTGCTGGTGTCAGTGCTCTCTTATCTCAGTGCTGGTGTCAGTGCTCTCTTATCTCAGTGCTGGTGTCAGTGTTCCCTTATCTCAGTGCTGGTGTCAGTGCTCTCTTATCTCAGTGCTGTTGTCAGTGTTCTCTTATCTCAGTGCTGGTGTCAGTGTTCCCTTATCTCAGTGCTGGTGTCAGTGTTCCCTTATCTCAGTGCTTGTGTCAGTGCTCCCTTATCTCAGTGCTGTTGTCAGTGCTCTCTATCTCAGTGCTGGTGTCGGTGCTCTCTATCTCAGTGCTGGTGTCGGTGCTCTCTATCTCAGTGCTGGTGTCGGTGCTCTCTATCTCAGTGCTGGTGTCAGTGTTCCCTTATCTCAGTGCTGGTGTTGGTGCGCTCTAGCCTGGTGCTGGTGTCGGTGCTCTCTATCTCGGTGCTGTTGTCGGTGCTCTCTATCTCAGTGCTGGTGTTGGTGCGCTCTAGCCTGGTGCTGGTGTTGGTGCGCTCTAGCCTGGTGCTGGTGTCGGTGCTCTCTATCTCAGTGCTGGTGTTGGTGCGCTCTAGCCTGGTGCTGGTGTCGGTGCTCTCTATCTCAGTGCTGGTGTTGGTGCGCTCTAGCCTGGTGCTGGTGTCGGTGCTCTCTATCTCAGTGCTGGTGTTGGTGCGCTCTAGCCTGGTGCTGGTGTTGGTGCTCTCTATCTCAGTGCTGGTGTTGGTGCGCTCTAGCCTGGTGCTGGTGTTGGTGCTCTCTATCTCAGTGCTGGTGTTGGTGCGCTCTAGCCTGGTGCTGGTGTCGGTGCTCTCTATCTCAGTGCTGGTGTTGGTGCTCTCTATCTCGGTGCTGGTGTCAGTGAGGGAGGTAGCAGCCGAGAAGCCAATCAGCTGGCATTGCCAGTGCAGGATGCGGAGCACCCGGCCCACCATGGCAGAGGTTCAGCCCTGGACTGGGACCTCCCACCCCCCCAAGTGGAGCCCTGCATAGGCAGGGGTAAGGGCAGGGTGGAGGGAGGGGTCAGGGGCTGTCAATCACAGGTGGACACACTAGGATGATCACATGATCAGGAAGAATGGAGTGGTGGGGATGGGGCAGGGGTGGATGTAAAGACCAGTCTGTGGCTGTGGCTGAGGGATGCTGCAGGAACATGGATGGGGGGGTGTCTCTCTCATAAAAAAAAAATGTTGTTGGTCGCTGGCTGCAGAAAAGGTTGAGGCATGGTGGTAACTTTGCCTCCCCCCTGCAGCTGGAGCTCCTGATTTCCGCCGCCCCCCCCCCCCCCCCACACACACACACACTGACAGTTCCAGAGAGGGGCAGCCCAGACACCTCTTCTCTCCTACCTTCCCATCAGTCGGATCGGCTCCATACAGCTCTTGTGAGGCCTCCTCCGCGGTGCCTTCATCTCCTCCTCAGCCAGATGCCTCCTCTGGGGTGTGCGGAAACCGCCGCTCTGCTGAGTACTCCAGTGGTGGGGGGGAGGGGGGTGATGGCTGGGGAGGGGGGGCGCGATCTGTGTCTCCGGAGCAGAGAGAATTGTGCTCACTGCTCAGGCTGCTGGAATCTCCTCCCCTTCTCCTCCGTAAGAGAACACAGCGCAGGCCCCGCCTCCTCCACAAGACAGCCACACTCCGACCCCTCTCTCCACTGCTTGGAGCTCACAGGCAACCCGCTGCTGGCCGGAGCTTAATGCCGCGCCCGTGGCGACATTTTTCAGCAAAGGCGGCTCTTCAATTAGCCTAATTGCTGAATTAGAGAGCCGCCTCTGCCGGGCCCTACACGGCTGCGGGCCCCATAGCGCATGCGTGTGTTGCTATGGCGGTAGTTCCGCCACTGCCTACAGTAGATAAGCAGCTGCTGACAAACAGGCTAGGTGTAGCAATGTCATTGAGGTCACAAGGAGTAGGAGTAAATTAAAATACAAATTTTAGCAAGGTTTTAGGCTTCGTTCAAACGTGACTGAGGTTGGGGGGGGGGGGGGGGGTTAAACCTGGTAGTTGAGCCATAGGCGATAATCTTCTGTTGCTGCAGAGGTTAGCGCAACCAGTGGACTGGCGCAGGCACTCTTCAAGGGTGCCGACTATGCCCGCCCTTACTGCCTACTCCTTCATCCTACAGCTTCTATGAATGGAGGAAGGAAAGGGCGGACATAGTTGACACTCTTGACAAGTGCCCATAACAGGTCCAGCAGCTGCATACCCCACAGCACCAGAAGATTACCGCGCTGTAGGGGTGGGTACAAAGGCTGGAAAATGTCAACTAGGACAACCTGCACCAGCATGAGGGACACTTCTCATGAAATGTAAGTACTTTGCTCGTGAAATTAAAAAAAATAAAAATACTACATTTAGGCTGTAAGTGACTTAGAAAGTATGAAGCCGTTGGATCAGCATGGCAGCCAGGGAACTAGTATGTTCCAAACATCAAAGCTCATCAAAAATACACCTTCTTGTGTTTCTATCTGCTATGCTAGTAATAATGGATGTTATTCAGTGAGTATGAACAACCTTGCCTTTCCTGTTGTATTTGCATGTAATCTTTAAGTGGTTTGTGCTTCAGATTTGGGTGGAATAGTTTCAGGTATCGGGAAGGTGCACATTTATAATGCAGTCATGTTAGGGCGAGCCAGATACAACCATGATGATTCATCCTAAAAGACAGATTTGGACACCTATATGGGAAGCTGACCCATGTTTGGGGACACATTATAGCACAGATATACAGTAGATTTATGTATACATAGATTTGTGCTACCATTACATTTGTTGTACTAATAGGCCCCATTCACACTTTGTGTAGAGGGAAAGCACGTTCCCGCTCATGTGTTTTGTTATGTTTTTTGGCGGGTTTCCCCAAGTTGTACATAGGGCAGCCCATTCACTTGAATGGGCTGCCCTACGTGTGACAAATGCACCAAAGAAGCTTGTCCACCTTTCCAGGCATGGAGCGTTGCGTGTTTTTTCATGGAGATGCCTTAACCAAATGTTCACTATATATGAAATACATATCTCTGTGGAAGTACACATTTGCACTGTGAACTATGACGCTGTCTTCGGTCACACTGAATCTGACTTTGAAATCGCGTGACTTCAATTGAAGCCGCACAATTTTAAAGTTGCATGTCAGTGCGACATTAGATGTGTCTTGGAAGACATCTGTGCGACTTCATGCACAGATGTCTATACAAGTCGCCCCTGAACTTGCAAAAAGTAGTGTAGGAACTTATGGAGTTGGAGTCGCTCCTATTTGACTGCTTCCATTGCGGACCAATAGGGTGCGACTTGTCATGCGATTTGAAACTGTCAAATCGCATGACAAGTCCCACTGGTGTGACCAGGGCAAGGACTAACTCGGAAATTGCTCTGTAAAATATATTGTTAAATGTGTAGCACAGAGAAATCAGAAACGACAAACAGTTTATACAATGATAGCTGCCTAGGTACTGTTATCAAGCAAACAATGTAACCTAAAGAATGTATGCAAATAATATACAAAGGCCAGCATAAGCCATTAACAGTACAATCAATCCTCCGCAGCTCCCATGAAAGTTAGGGGGATTTTTATCAACTGAAAATCTTAAACTAGATGGACTTGTGTCTTTTTTTCAACCTGATTAACTATGTAACTATGTAAAGTCTAGGATTAGTAAATTTTAACTAAGATTTGTCCCCTGTACGTCTGGCTGCTGTCTTAGTTGAAATCCAAAGTCCTCTGCTGCGCTCACCCACAACAATATAGCCGCTGGACCTGTCAGAGGCACTTGTGAAGAGTGCCGACTATGCATGACCTTTCTGCCCCCTCCTCCATTCATAGAAGCCATACTATTGCTTCCTTCAATGAAAAGGACTTTTCATTAATGGGGGAGTGTAGAGGACTTCAGATGTCAACTAAGCGGCCTCCCGGACAAGGGACATTTGTCATTCAATGCAATTGGTAAAGTGATTGTAAATGCTAAATTTTTCAATTTACGCCTGAGGGGTACAAATCTTAAAATGATTTAAAAGAAAAAATGTTATAAAAAAAACTAACAAACATGTTATACTTACCTCCTCTTTTGCAGTTGGTTTTGCACAGAGCAGTCCCGATCCTCCTGTTCTCGGGTCCCCCCACTGGTGCTCTGGGCCCCTCCCCCTTGCCGAGTGCCCCCATAGCAAGCTGCTTGCTGTGGTGGCACTTGTGTGTGCTCGCTCCCGTGCTGGCTCTCTGCGTCCAAAAGACACAGAGCACGGATCAGCCCTGCCCCCTGCTACCACCTCACTGGCTGTGATTGACAGCAGCAGGAGCCAATGGCTCCTTCATAAGTCTGCAGCATAAACTGAAATCAGTATGCTATAGGATACTGCTGATAGGGTGATACAGCAGTCAGTGGCTGTCTTATCCATGAAGATAACTGAGGCAGCTACCTGGGCCTACCTATCCAAGGGAGCAGTGCTACCAACGTTAAATAGTTCTATTTATAAGCCTATAGCTATTTAATTACTAGCTGTTATATTAGAAGTGTAGTCCTAACAAAGTACCTTAGGATCCCATGCAGCCACTTCTTAATTTTACCAAACTATACCTGGCAGTACAGCAGTCAGGCTGTCAGAGGTCAGCACAGGAAGGAAGACCTTATCTGATAGCAGCCTGCTGTGGCCCCATCCCTGTACACAGACTGATCTATAAAACATGAGGTTGCTGAATTCAATTTGTGAAGGGGTAGAGAATACCAAGCAGGACAGGCTATGAATTAGTCAGGGCTGTGGTGGCCGGCTACAAAGCATCACACAGAAGCTAACAAGGATTACATTGCCTGATGGCTGAGAAGCATAAGCATAACACCATAACCATTCATAATATGTATACTTGCCCAAAGATGACACAAAGACATATTTAGGGCCCATTCACACCAGGTGCAGTGGTACTGCGTTGGGCTATAAAAATTATAGCATGCAGTGTGATGCGTCGCTTTAGGGCCCATTCACGCTAGCAGCACCCTAGCGGGACACTCTGTACTGCACTTGCTAAGGCACAACTCCAACTTAGAAGCGAGCCTGTACCAGTCTCCACCAATCCAGCAATTCATGTCACCTTTCTCCCAGTGACTAATCCCACTGTTGCTATGGGATACAGGAAATGTTTTCACTTTCCCCATTCTCCACCCTTTCTCTCTCTCCTGGGGCCCCTCTACATCTCTCCTTTTTCTGTGACTTCAGGCTGGGTCCTTAGGCACTCTGTGCTGTGGATCCAGTCCCAAAAAGTGGGGAACCAGCTGCTAGTAGAGGTGCCAAGCGCTTAACCCCTTCCACTACCAGAGTGACCGCCACCCTTGCCATGTCAACCATTTCACCCATTTCCTGGTGATTGGCTGCCTTGCACGTGACACAACATTGAACTCCTTAGCAATGACACATTCGCTTCCTCTGGATAGTATTCTGTGTGTTAGATCCACATACTGTATCTTCCTCTAGCTCAGTCCCCTTGTTATGTTGCAAGCCGTGTTCTTTTGATACACTGTGCATGTGCCCCTTTAAGAGACTAAACCAGGCAAAGTAAACTTTCTGAGGTAGTTGCTAATAACAGTACAGTTCCCAAAAGACATTCTCAACATTCTCCTATACAAAGCTCTTCTAGTGCCACATAAAGTGTGCGTACTTTAGGCAGAAGGCATGGCCATAAAGCAATCCTTTTTAAGGCAAGAGTCCTTTTAGGCAATAATCCACAAGAGATAGTGCAAGTCCTTTTAGAGTCCATGATCGGCAGTAATCCATAAAAGCAGTAGTTAGCAGTCAATGAGGGGATCCAGGCTCAAAACTCTCATCTGGAACCCCGATTGAGCTTCCGCCACCCCCCAAGGGGGCGATCACTCCCATAGAGTAAACGGCTACTTTTTGGTAGTAATTGGCAGACAACGCTACAGTGCACTGTTCCTATGGGCCCTGCATTGGTCTTGGTGATGTCAGAGCATGCGATGACCAAAGTGCAGAGGAGGAGAGGCTCCTGGGACCAGTCTATCAGCATGGAAGAGCTTGTGGAGGATTGGGTAAATTAATCTGCTCTTCCATGTCTTTTAGACCTAAACAAAAATTTCCTTGCAGTACAGACTCTCCATGGTTCCCCACTGCACTTAAGAGTCTTGATCAATTGGCCTCTATGTCACTACAGTGCTCTGTAGTGATGTAGGGACTAGTGGAAGGAACCCTTGTTTGGCGTCACAAGGATAAAAAGTCACGTCACAAACCTAAAAAATATTCGAACTCTTCTCTACTCTATTAAAAACTGAAAGTCTTTACTAGGGTCAGGCTTTTAAATTCACTCCATCATTCATTATGGAAAAGCCATATTGTATAGTTCTTTCACTTCCCCTCTGGAGATTTTTAATTTTTTGTTCCTCACACATTAAGATCTTTATTTTTGGCTATAAAACTAACTAAAACCCTCAGAACATTATATATTTTCTGAATACAGGGGCATTGTAGAATACAAAAGATGGTAGTTGCAATTTTTTGATTTTGCATGATATTTGTGCAACTGCTTATCATATCTATTGTTTCAGTAAAAAACAAACAAAAAAAAAAAAAACACTAAAATGAATTTTATTGTATACAAACAAAACCTGATTCAATTTTTGTTTGTACAGCATAAATATATACCAAATAAGTTAAGTCTAAATAATGTGTGTGCCCATGAAAAGCCAACAAATTATGCTACCCAAAATTATCAGTTTAGAGTTAAGAAAAAATTAGTCCTGATAAATACATACAAATCAGACCCCCAATAGTCCATGTATATGATAGCCTGCAAGTGTTTTACTTACAGGCTTGCTATCCCTGCCCTTGTTTGCTTGACCAGGGCAGGGACAGCCTTACAAGGTAAAAAAAAAACAAATGGAAAAAAAAAAAATGATTAAAAATAAAAATCTGTAAATCAAAAGAAAAAAAAATAAATATAAACAAAAGAGTGATAGCAGGTGGAAAAATGTCTGGATCTGTACCAGCATTTGGCTGTCAGCCTTCTCTGTCCTCTATAAGAAACTGATGGCCTCTTGATTTTTGATTAAGACCTGATCTTGTACTCACTGTGTTTCAGAAACAGCCCTTCCACCCCTTATGCCGCGTACACACGGTCGTACTTTTCGTCTACAAAAGTCGGACAGCCTGTCGGACAGACTTCCGGCAGACTTTCGGTGGACTTGCCGCGGACTTGCGGCCTACTTTCTAACGACCGGACTTGCCTACACACGACCACACAAAAGTCGGTCGGATTCGTACGTGATGACGTACACCGGACTAAAATAAGGAAGTTCATAGCCAGTAGCCAATAGGTGCCCTAGCGTGGCTTTTTGTCCGTCGGACTAGCACACAGACGAGCGGATTTCGGGGTCCGTCGTAGGTACGAAGTAAAAGTTTTGAAGCATGTTTCAAATCTAAAGTACGTCGTATTTGAGGCTAAAAAAGTCGGTTGAAAGTCCGGAGAAGCCCACACACGATCGGATTACCAGCCAGCTTTAGTCCATCAGCGTCTGTTGGACTTTTGTAGACGAAAAGTACGACCGTGTGTACGCGGCATTAGAGATATTCCCCTCTCTAATCATGTACAAAATGGGCTTTTATTTCAAAGAGGTTGTTTTTAATTTTGTTTGGGAGTTTTAAGATTTTTATTTTATGTTAATAGAGCCCTTTTTAAGTGTTGAGTTCACAAAGTGCAGTATTCACTTGTTACTGTACATCTGTTCTTGGAACTGCCATTTGTTGTCAAAAAATGTGTACCTGTAAATAGCTGTCAGTCTTTCTAATCTTGCTTTGGGATTTTACTTCCACTCTTATTTGCATGAAACTTCGGCTAAATATTTTTAGGTTATTTAGTAAATGTTACAGCTACCTGCACTTTTTTCAGTAATTGATAATAATTCAGCTATTAAATGTACCTTAACTGTTACAGAAATATGTCATATTTAGAGTTTCACCTTCAAACCATTCATTTTTAATGGCACCTCAAATGTTGTGCAGTTTTGTCACAATTGTATTAGGATAAATTGCATGGAAATCACAGCAAACCGCATTGTGCGTAGCTAGACGCCCAAAAAGGAGCAGGGGCTTCTTTTGGGCAACAAGCTTCGCACGATGCAGTTTGCCGCATCCCAAATCATCAGATGTGAATGGGTCCTGGGGGTTTGTTTTTCATCCATTAGTGACCTCATAGGGCTTGTTCACACATACTGCAGTAAGATGGCTTTCTGCACTGGATCAACGCTAGTCAACACAAGGGCACTAAAGGTAATTATTTTTTTATGTAAATAACACACAAGAAAATGAAGTCTTATGCGCTGCCTGAAAACCTAACCGATATACCTGAGCTGAGCTTCTGCCAGCACCCAAATGTGTTCCCACATCCAAAGAGTAAAAGAAAAAAGAAAAAGTGTTGCTCTGCTAAATAACTAAAGATATTCAACCAAAACCAACAAACCCTACCCGGCCTTACCAACACACTAAAATAAGTGCCTGAACACAAAATGGATGATAAATGAACCCCAATAGGGGTAAATGACAATTATATCAAATCCATAAGGGCATGAGTAAATAAATAAGAAAAATACATAAATAAACACCCACGAGCCCCTGTAATCAGCGGGCAGTGAAGTAGGCGATAAACAAATATATTGATGTAAAAATAAATAGATATAAAAACAATCACAATATCAATAGATCCCAAATAAATGTGTACACAATAAACACCCAGCTGACCATCAAATACATATATGTGCAAAATATATAAAATATGCAACAGTGTATTGCGCTACCTACAATTGTCTCATGCCTTCGCCGCACAATTCCCACAATCCTCCTGCATGGTGGTCCAGTAAGGGTTGGAGAAGACACTTCGCTCCAGATGTGCCGAAAAACCAACCTCACATCTATACGAACACCTGATATATGTGTCTCTCCCACCCATGGATAAACTATGGTCCTCTTGGCAAAGAGATATCCCTACACTGGACAACGATGACTGGGGCGATGTATGGAATTTCCCTTTTAGCTCCCTGGTCTCACTGTGAGACAGACTTGTACAGTTTAAAATAGGATCGGAGCGTGTTGTCAGAAATTCCGACCGTGTGTGGGCTCCATCGGACATTTTCCATCGGATTTTCCGACACACAAAGTTGGAGAGCAGGAGATAAAATTTTCCGACAACAAAATTAGATCGCGTCAATTCCGACCGTGTGTGGCCTGTTCCGATGCACAAAGTGCCACGCATGCTCAGAAGAAATTCCGAGACGGGACAGCTCGTTCTAGTAAACTTAGCGTTCGCAATGGATACAGCACTTTCGTCACACTGCAATGTTAAAAATGGTTTAATACAGCGCACTCTCTTCTTCTTTATAATGTGACAAGAATGAAGTAGTTTTGCTGCTCATATTCACACACACTTCTCACAAAGTTTTATTTGTGTTTTT